>JAQFVV010000137.1:172284-799602 GCA_028023455.1 Epiperipatus broadwayi | reverse complement strand
TATAAAACAAAATAAATGTCCACTTATATCAATAATACAATAACGAAACTTAAATATATTCCAAACAACGGTAAACAATTTATAATACAATATAAATAAAAACTCAATAAAAACTCATAAAGAAATATTTTCGATTATATTCATAATCATTTTCAACTCAACTTTCAAAATGGAATCATCTATTACCAACCGGAAATAGATGATTCCATTTTTAATAGATGATTCCATTTTGAAAGTTGAGTTGAAAATGATTATGAATATAATCGAAAATATTTCTTTATGAGTTTTTATTTATATTGTATTATAAATTGTTTACCATTGTTTGGAATATATTTAAGTTTTGTTAATATATATATATATAACCCAGTACATGACTTGTGTGATCAAGTCAAAACATTGATATTTTAATATTTAAATTTTTTAACATGGATGAACCTGAAAAATATGTCTTTTATATATGCAACCTGTGAAAATCTTCATATCAACATATATATGTTTAAAGAGGTTTATTTAAACTTCTTTGTATCAATAATTTCAATCTCTGTGGTCAAGTTATAATCTTTAGTGTGTGTGTATATATATATTGTGATGGTACAAAATGGTTTAGAGCTGCAAAACTACCAAGATTATCCAGATTATCATAGCTGGTATGAGAGTGCCACTAGGTAGATCGTCTAGCACTAGGCCACACTATCTTTTATAGTGTAATCTTTCATGAACTCTAATAACTCCAGTAAATTCTCTCTCTAGAGAACAATATTATTATCAATACCATAGTTATATACTAAAATAAGAGACATGCAAATATTGCTATACAATAATCTTTCTTATACTTTTCCTTTTTTATTTTCCCTCCTTGCTCTCACTGCAATATGAATAGGCTCAATGTATTTTAAAATAAAATATTTACAAATTAGCACAATTGCTTATCAATTATTTAAAGATATTATTATTCTAACATTATAATAATCATTCCTGAGGAAAAACATCATCACTAACCTATGACTGACAAAGGTCCAACTTTGTTGTTAGCAACCTGTCCAAATAGGATAACCATCCATGCATATTATATAATAGTGAGTTAGCTATATATAGCTTAACTCAAAACCTTTCCCTTGCTAATATGAAATAATTTAAGCTTAACTACTAAATGTTGGCATAAGTTTCTTTTGTTTTCTTATGTCTGTTGATTTTGCTTCGATGTCCACTTACTGTGGCCTATATGTCTTGTGTTGGCTTATGAGTGGAATTTAAACTGATTATAATCACCTTTTTACTTCTCCATGATTGATCAGTTCACATTTGGGAAACCAAAATTGCATAAGAATAACAAAGATAATAAAGAAAACATAAAATAAATGAAATCAATATAAAAATCTATCTTCTCCAAAATTATGTCAAAAATAATGAATAAATTATTCAAAATAATGCCATACTCTATTGTTGAAACTTTTACCAATCTACAGTAGCTAATATTGTAATGGTCAGAATCATCTATTGCACTAACACGCTGCAGAATTCAAACCCCAAACATGAAATTGAACACTCTAGGAGGGGTTGCCTTCTAGATATACAAAGTTCGAATCTAAAGTCTAAATTTCACAGTGCCACCTATGTGATAACGCATCTGATGCTACTACTAGTATAACCTTTTACCAGTGCCTGGTGGTCAGGGAGAAACAAAGAGACTCTATACCAGGGGTCCCCAACCTTTTTGCACTTAAGAGCACATTCTATAATACTGGCCAGGTGGCGGGCACCATTTATTTTTTCAACCAGGTGGCGAGCACCATTTATTTTTTTAATGTAAATTTATAGTTGGATATTGTTAATAATACACATAATGTACAAAAAAATATTTATTTCAAAAATAAAATTTTAACATATAATTAATGTTTATATTTTTACGCTGTAAAAGTATAGTATGTCCTACAATTTGATTACAATATAATACAATAATTTATAATTGTTCAATATGGTGCAATATATTATATTATTTTAAAGTTTTGATTTATATATATTTTGCTTTTGAATTATATAGTGTGTGCATGTTTAATATCAACATGTATTAAAGTTTTACATATAAATAATTTATAAGAAATTTTAAAATTAAATTTATTTGTATCAGATAAATAATTTTTTATCATGTTCAGATAGTGATGGGCACACATAAAGTGGTCTGTGGGTGCCATGGTGCCCACGGGCATAGGGTTGTTGGATCCCTGTCTATACTCAAATAAGTTTGGGTTGCTAATTTACAACTATGGATGTACAAAAGAAATGTATAAAATAGATATATAGACCGAGACAGTGATCGGGATCAATAAAATAAAAGATCAAAATTAGTTTTTAAAAGATTTAAAAGATTTATTTAGACAGAAATATATATATATATATATAATGCCACTGTCTGCTTATATGAGACAGGGATACTTACTAAATAATTATTAGCATTACATTCCATTAAATTACAAAAAGGTTTTTAAGAAAATATATCTATCCCTTGGACCAATAGTATTATGATAATGTGCTTAAAAGAGATGGAAACAGGTACGAGGTGTTTTGAGTAACTTTGAAGTTTAATAAAACATTTGAATTAAAGTTTATAGGATATATATTGATTTTGAGAATAGCACTGACAAAAGCTTACTAAATGATAAAGTGGGGATGTGATTAAGGCATTTATTTTATAATTATAATTAAAGCAGATGGGAGGTCAGTATTGCTAATAATGAATTTATTAAAGGATGGAAGTTGTGACACATTTAAGTCACGGATGCTTTGTAAAATATATATATAAAATAATAGGAAATATTTGGAATGACTATGGAGGGCATCTCGCCACTAACCCATAGGAATGTGTTGTCATGGAAAGCCAAAGCTTCGACTCATCCACAACTTAGCAGGTGGGTGATGGCTGCGTCTAATTCCCAGGTGTGACATTTGAGTACACACTCTGCCTGGGAACTGCAGGAAGTGAAAAGGGAATGGATTTGGCCATTGAAAATCCTTGGAAAGAAACAAAGCGGTCTCAACAACCAATTCATTTACCAGCAATACTAGACTAATGTATATAAAACATACAAAATGGGCTTACTTGGATTGAGAAAATGCCCAATCAAATTCCCAAAAATTTATTTAAAAAAGTCTGCACATTCTTGATGTCAATGACAAACTTTGAAATTAAAGTAGAATATTTTAAAAATAGGAAAATGCATGCTTGTGGATTTGAAAAGAAAGCATAGATTTATTTATACAATCATGCATTTGGGACACATTTAATCATCGACCTCGCACATACTCTCATATTAGGTTAAAATCGATAAAATGTAGATTTTAAACTATTTAATTGTTATACATATTAACGAAGAATATTATAGCCCTCGAATGAGTGATTTACAAGATAATAAAATTCGGAATTATTTATAAATTCAAAATATGCCTTAATATCAGCATCTTACTTTCAACAAAGGGAATAATTCACTCAGTCAAAGACTATTCTGACACATTATCATAATAAAATAAAAGAAAGATTAATAAATAAAAAATATTAACCCAAGGATAGAGAGCAAAACTGTTGATTATATTAGAACACGTTAAAGGAATACATAATAAGTCTAGTAAAATAAAAAAAACATTTAAAATAGCTATAGCATGTTAGTTAGGAATCACAAGAGCTCTTGGGTTAATTTGGGGTTACCTCTGGGGAAGCATTTGCAGGTAGATTGATGGTCGGCAGGTTTTATACAATTCAGCAGCAAAATCTGGAATTGTTCATATTTTGGCAGCAGCAGCAGTTCCGGGGTTCCTTATGTGATAGCTTTCAATGGTCTAGAGCAGTGGCCTGCCATTCCCGAGAGGAAAATAGCCTTCTTGCCGGCTCTACTCTGTCATTTCAAGGCTAGCAATTTTGAAGGTTGGGTGATTCATAGGTGAAACTGTAAACATGGTCAATTAATTTGGAGATGAAAACTCAGCTTCAAATTTAAGTTCACAGGCACATAGCTAAAAATCTCAGAAAAATATACCTTTGAAATCTTGCTCGAAGAATATTTTTACTAGAATAATTTCACTAGAATTATTTCACCAGAATATTTTCACTAGAAACATTTGCTGAAATATCACTAGAATGGAGAACAAAAGAAAACCCTCCTTTTAATAGTGGAATTGAACAATACAACTGCCCTGGAGCATTACAAAATATTTCAGACTTTGCTTACTTATCCGCTGTAATTAATCCTATCCGAATGTCTAAAGGAATTCAACAAAATTTTAATTAATTTCTATTGTTAATTTCCTTGTTGACATTCAAATTACAAATTTGATTTAATTAAAATAACTTTTATTAATTGAAAGAAAACCTTAAGTGGACATCTGCTGTATTTTTAGATAATAATAAAACTATTGTTCCTACCATCCCTCATTTATTCTAACAGAAAACATATGGCGTGATTTTAAATTCAAAAGAAAATTATTTTACTTTTTAAATTGCAATATTTGAATCTATCCACTAAACGAATATGAATTTTATTTTAAATCAAAAATATATTACGACTGTAATATATTTTTGTAAATAGATTCCAGCAAAACAATTTTAACTGACAGTTTATAATTTTAGCACAAGTTTTAAATACATATCACAGTGTGTGTGCATTTAAGACCTATATAACCTACTTTTTAAGTAAATCTAAATTATGTGAACATGCACATAATCCATAACATTTTATTGATTTGGGAATGAGTTATACTTATATATATAACATGAACGTTGTACTTGTGGTTTAAAATTGGGTAGGATTTTTGGTATATAAGTGCATTGCAGACACACTACGATAGATTGGGGTCCAAACTAAGGGATGAAGGTAGGAAAGAGGTGAGAAAAGGTGAAATGAAGATCTGAAAAGCATATCTTACTGTTTCAATATACATAAAACACAACTGATTGAGTCTATATTTGTATTTCGCTGAAGAGACTAGAAAGGTTCACTTTATAAACAGTTTATAATTACTCACTTTTGGCTCTGCTATTAATATGGATTAAATTGGTGTCAACCATCCATTTCTTGAAATACTGGGTATCTATCTATCAGTTTATTAGATTTAATCAAAAGGATACTGTCTATGAGTTGACATTTCCCCATAAATTCTTGCATAAATCTTTTAAGTTCTTTTGTTTCTGAACATACCCTCAGCTAACTGGCTTATAATTTTCTTGAGATGAAAATTCCTTGGCATACTTTAGGTGCAGCTTGGGAAACATTTTTGTTCAGGAGAGAAGTCCTTGGTTCTCTCTAGACAGAGAACATTTTCATAGCAACTTGCAGCAAATACTTTCAATAAAATGTTTTAGTAACCAATCCTTGAACAAAATAAATTCTATAATTTATATGTTTTTCAAATTTCTCCCTCTCTCTTTGCACTTTTAATTTCATTTGCTGAACAAGATTCACATCTTTTTGGTTTATTTTTAGCAATAATTTGTCACTTCAATTTTTGTCTTTTTTTTTTTTTGAAATTTTTAATTTCAAAAAGTTCTTGATTAAATAATGAAATTTATAATGAATAAACTCTTACAATACTTTTAGTTACAAATTTGTATTTCTCCCCAACTGACCTTTTTCCAAGAAAGACAACTAGTTATCTTGAACTATAATCAACTTAAATATAATTTTAAAAAAAGGTCAACTTGAAAGTCTGATTTCTTAGTGAGATTAAAAAAAAACTTTTAATAGATTAATTATAAGATAATACATTAAATTATTTTATAAAATTTTACTTCCAGAAACTAATGATATAACTATGAAATTAAATATATATGTATTTACATATGTAATGGCAGAAAATACCATCTCAGTTTATTATTTAATGAAGGTGGATTCCATCTTTATTGCTAAAAGGAGGTTGCCATGACAACAGTTTGAAATTTGTGATTGTTATTGATATTGGGATTGCCTAAATGTTGACTGGTTTTTAATGATGTATATATATATAGTATACTTTAAAATGTAAATATAAGGCCAATAATCATAATATAAATTCCAATACAAAATGTATGTATTTAATATATAGTTCAAATGAAAGTTAAATTCAAATATATTTAATAATGTTAACTAACCAGCTGAAATAGTAATGATGATGTAAGCTTATAACCTAGCACTCAGGTTAAGTGTAATTATTCCAAAAGTATTTTTAATTTGTTTTTCTATAATGAATTTAAAATGACTCATAATATTCCAAACTTTCTAAATGGAAAGTTTACTTTTGGAAAAAAAAATTAATATCACCAAATAATCATCATTTAAATTATTACTATTATCCTTGCATGTTTTCCATTGGATTACATTATTTCTCATGATTTGTGGATATTAATAGCACATGTTTGGAATGAGTTTGAAAGATAAACAAAATAATTTAGTTAATAACAAAATAAGCTAATTTTATTTACAAACAATAAATATAATATGGACTAGTGTTTATATATTTGCAACTGCCACCAGATAAATATTATACATACAATATAAAATACTGGAAAAAAATCTTAAGTATTAAAATTCAAGTCTTTATGTTAACTGTACTGATAAGATCTTATCAACTCTTAAATTGTAGGGATCATATTTTTATTATATATACAAATAAGATTTTAGTAATCCATTCTTAATGGTGCTTGTCCCCTTTGGTTATTGGCAATGATAAGTAGTGAATACAAAAGTCTTACAACAGAGTCTTTCTTTTATAGCATGGTTTTTCCATTAAAGAAAACCTTACATTTTCTGCAATTTCAATGCATACCTGCAGATCTGATTGAATAATTCTAGATATTTAACAACTATGGTTGTCGGTTAACCACACATAATAAATAGTTCTCTCATTGCTAATGTCATCATACTTGCTGTGGTGGATGTTAATAATTAAAAATATTTTAAAACAGTCATCCTGACTCATCAGTGGAAAACGGTTTAAACCAGCTGTTTTTTCTTATCTGCATAGAATCATGTCACATTGCTTCTTCAATTAATACTTATAACAGACTTTTAACATTTCTTTTATGAAATATTTACTTTTCACATGTTTTTGTTTTCACACCTATCACATGCTCAAGGAAATTTTCAAAAAACAAGCTTCTCAAATTTTTTCCAAGCATCTCTATCAGGATCTAATTACGAGAAGAAATATTTCACAATATGTTGTAAAACAAATACTTTTACATATATTTTTACATTATAAGATTATTTTATGTATAACTAAACAAATTGTTGTTTTCTTTACTTATGTTAGTGATAAAAGAAAAAAAAAACATTTCTGACTTAAAAACTGATCTATAAATTTCTTAATTTTTTATTATCTCATAATTTTCAATAATGTATTTAAATTTTCCATTAAATTTATTATAAAAAGTGAAAATTATTTATTTAAAACCCCATCTAGAAACCAAATCAGAGAAGGTCACAAAATACTATGTATTTTAATAAACTCTGCAATTCAAATTCATTTTTGCAGCATTAAATCTAATTTTTCTTTTTTCTTTTACATCATAAGTTATAATTTCACTAAAGGAAATGTTAATAAATTAAAGTATAACATTTTTTAATATTAATACATCATAAATGTAATATATTCATGCTCTCAGTCCAATATGCTTAAGATTAAACTATATAATTGCTTATAGGTAGAAAACCTAAGATCACCATTCTTATCTTTTCAAAAGTCTTTATCTTGTTACTTGGATCAAGAGGATATCGAATATTAAAGTACAGTGCTTGTGTGAAGGATGATTACCTTCATATCAGAATAATAATAATTTAGTATAATATATTTTTTATAAAAATATTTAATAATATTGTGAAATCTATAGACTATTTGTTTTAACTTTCATAAAGTATTTTTTTAAGTTAAATATATATTATATGTAGTTTGAGTGCACATATATGCACATTGCAATTTATACATTTATTAAGCAATGTATAAAATTTTTTTAATTAAACTTTTTTAACTGTGTAAAATTTTAATGCAACTAATTCGAGCTGCAATTGAATTTTCTCAGTTACAAAATATATCACAATTTTTACTATGATTTCTTTCAATTATTTCTTTCAGTTTTTATATAAAAGTATTACATTTTATAATGTTGTCAAATTAGGAACTTATGCTATAGTTTGTTGGATATTGCCAGACAAAATGAGGAAATGTTTAACATTTTATATTTTTATATTACTCTTTTATATTATTATTTTATTAATGTACATCTCTGATAAGTCCCCTGATAAAATCACTATATAATTTCTATTTCACAAGATTTAATAGATCACTAATTAAATCACCTTTCCCCCTACCAAATACTTTAAATTTTTTTATTATATTTCTAGTATATTTATATCTTGCAATTAAATGTTTACCAAGATATCAAATGTGTCGATAATTAGCTTAAAACTAAGGTTATGAATATTTATATAATTATTAAATATAAACAATTGTCTTCTTTCTTATTCACACATTGAATGCAATATTTTGTTATTACTATTTTTTATTTGTTTATAGTTTCTAAAAAAGAGGATATAAATGATTATATTTAATAATATTATCAATGCATATAAATTAAAGAACAAAAGATATACAAATGTACATATAATTTTTTAGTTTTGCTGTTAATCTGAATTTAAAAATGCAGTATGCTTAAACTCATGAAAACAACTTTTAGTTTCAATTATATAACATATATAACATTTTCCAAAAACATGTAATACTAGATAAAAAAAAATATGATTTTTTTACCTTTTTTTGATGCATAGAAACTGTCATGTTTCCGAATAATTTCTATAATTGGTATTAATTTAGTATTTGGAAGAAGAAGGGGGTCCATATTGATTTGATCCACTGCATCTTTAAAAGCAACTTTTTTAAGATCATTATCATCATCATCGAATAAAGCACCTAATAATGATAAATAATATATGTTTAAATAATATATATATTAAAGAATAAATTATATATAAATAAGTTATTTAATAATAATTTTATATTAATATATAAAAGCCTTTCTCAATAAAGTTTTATTATTTTTCCCATGTAAATATAGTCATAGATATTATTAATAATAACTTATTTCATAGCAATGCATATTGACTATTTGATATTTTTAATTATTGTTATATTTTTTTAGAAATTATTGTATTATATGTTTTTGTAAATTAATACGTTTTTGAATTAGTCAAAATTAATTATATACTATATATCTAAAACCATTTTATTATGAATTTGAAACAACCATCAGTAAAACTTATATTGTAAATTTTACATAATATTAATTTTTATATTATTTATTTATCACAGTGTTTTTCAAAGTGGTCAATATCGAGGGGCAATTTTCACTTTCAAGGAGTCTGTGTCAGTGCAAAAACATTTGGGGTCCACCCACCAAAATCATTATTTCAGGCATTTTGTAAACTTTTATGTAAATGTTGTAAACTTGAAATAATTATATGAATAGGTGTGATAAGTTTTAGATTTTGTTATTATAATTCTTGCAAATCACAAAAATTACACTATAGTTATATATAGAGCTCACAAATAAGCTCTTAACATGCTTTGCAGAATATCTCCAACCCCAGACCAGTTTCTGCTACTGGGTTCCTCAGTAGGTTGTGGTGATTTTATATTGCTAAAGTTACTAATATATGATGTATCTGAACTTGGTTCAGTCCCATATAGCTAATTAAGTTATATAGCTGGATTGGAAGATGTATGAATGTTTGAAAGTTTCAGATTTTCTAATTAATAGTTATCCATTAAATAAAGTGCGGGCTTGTCCTGGTATTTTTAATCTAATGCTTGAATATCCTAGCACATTACTGAGGAAGCCAGTAGCAGAAACCAGTCTGGGATTGGGAATATTCTGAAAAGGATGTTAAGAGATTATTTGCAAGGTCTATATATAACATCTGTATTACAAGCCTGTTAAATTAGGTCATGTGACATATGACTTGATTTCTTTGTAATTTTATTTTTTGCTATTAAAGCTTTTGTGATTTTTATTGCTAAAGTTATTAATATATGGTGAATCTGAACTTGGTTCAGTACCATATGGCTATTTAAGTTAGATAGCTGGATTGGAAGACATATGATTGTCTGAAAATTTCAGATTTTTGAAATAATAGTTATCCATTAGATAAAGTGCTGGACTTGTCCTGGTATTTTAATCTAATGCTTGAATATCCTAGCACCTGACTGATGAAATCATAGCAGAAACTGGTCTGGGCTTGGGGATATTCTGCAAAGGTTGTTAAGAGCATATTTGTGAGCTCTATATGTAACATTTATAATACAAGCTTGTTAAATTAAGTCATGTGATATATGATTTGATTTCTTTGTAATTTTATTTTTTGCTATTAGGGCTTTGAAAATTTTATATTGCTAAAGTTATTAATATATGGTGTATCTGAACTTGTTTCACTCCAATATAGCTATTTAAGTTTAGATAACTGGATTGGAAGACATGAATGTCTCAAAATTTCAGATTTTCTAATTAATAGTTATCCATTACATAAAAGGCTGGGCTTGTCCTGGTATTTTCAATCTAATGCTTAAATATCCTAGCACCTCATTGAGGAAGCCAGTAGCAGAAACCAGTCTGGAGTTGGGGATATTCTGAAAAACTTGTTAAGAGCTTATTTGTGAGCTCTATATATAACATTTGTAATACAAATTTGTTAAATTAGGTCATGTAACATATGACTTGATTTCTTTGTAATTACAATATAGCCATTTAAAAATAAAGATAATAGTAGTTTTTACAATGTTTTTTATTGAAAATTATGGTTTTTTTTAATTATCACGGTATTTTTTGCTATTATTTAAACCTAATTTTCCCACATATTATTATAATATAACAAAATCAAATAATTATGGGTTCACAAGATTATTTCAATATCTGCTTCATAGTGTTCTATGATTACATAAAAGTTTTTAGAAGTTTTCATACCAGCATCACATTGAGCAACTGCACACAGTGATTCAAGTTTGTTCAGACTTGTTCAGACCAAAACTTTTGCACAGACATGTTAAATTAGGCAATTATAAATAGGAGTGTTAGAATCAAACATTGATTATTTCTATTCTGAATGTTGAGAAGAAAAATATTAACTTTATTTAGTGCAAATATCAAAGTGAATCAAAAGCAACTTGTTTAGGAGTATTTAAGGAAAGTAAATACAAACAGTTAGTCATCCAGATTGTAATCTTGGCCGCAATTTTTAGTTAAATATTTCAAATAAAGATAAACATATGACCAAAAACTCTAATTGCATACAAAGAAATAGTATTTCAGATATAGTAAAAAATAATTATTTCCTACTTTTTAAGATTTTTTTTGTTTACATAGGTATTTTTTAAAAGATTTTGTGTTAAAGGAGTAGGAATTGTATACTTTTTCAGTTTTTATTATACTTAGTTTTAATGTAAGTACCTCACTAGTCTAACTCCCATCAATTAGTTTAAATTTTTTTATCTTATGAGATTTAAATAGCTTGTTTTTTGTTGACCAGATATCTTCTACTCAACATGGCAGAGGCTAAAGAAACATAGGCAGTATATAGCATTGATTATTTGAAGTTCAGCTTTATTCCATCACTGTCAGACAAGCATTTGCCCATGTGTCTTTTGTGCAGCAAAGTTTTAAGCAATGATGTTATAAAACTGTCTAAGCTGGAGAGTCATCTGAAAAGGTTGCATCCTGATAAAACAGGTATAGATTTTATATACTTTAAAACACTGAAAGAAAAACTTCAGAAGAGAATCACACAAGACAGCATGTTCACTTCGACATCAAAAAGAGACAATTATGGTTTGCTGGCATCTAACAATATTTCATTACTCACAGCAAAATTAGGAAGGCCTCATACTATCAGAGAACAGTTGTTTTTGTCAGCCCTTGAGGAGGTTTTAAAAACTGTTCTACATATACCTGCACATGATATAGTCAAACAAATTTCTTTGAGGGCAGCATAATACAAAGACATATTGATGAAATAAATCATTATGTGGAAATCTTTTTGTATAATTATTTAAAATCCAACCATTTTCTCCTTCAAATTGATGAGTCAACATTAACTGGTGATGAAGCACTATTAATGGCATATGTTCATTTTGTTATGGACCAAGAAATTCATCAAGAATTGCTTTTTGTGTGAACATTGACAATAGATACTAAAGGCAAATCAATATTTAAGGTTTTAAAAACTATTTATAGAAAGAAAAATCCCTTAACAATATAATATCAGTAGCACCAAATGGAGCACCATCTGTGTTTGGTCACTATGATGGTTTTATATGCTATTTAAAACAATAAGTACCTGGTATATTTGCAATTCACTGTGTCATTCACCAACAACATTTAGGAGATAAAAATCCAAGTGCCGGATTGCATCAATCTCTCTAATTAATCATAATAGCAGTACACAAGATTCGTAGCAACATCTTTAATTCTAAGGTGTTTGAGCAGTTACGTGAAGAAAATAATGAGAACTTGCATTGATTACTTCTTCACAGTGATGCATGCTGGCTCTCAAAAGGCTTATGTTTGAAAAAAAATTTCACACTTTGAGCCCATTTTAGAGTTTTTGGATGATAAAGATCCCATTTTGAAAGAAAATTTAATAAAATGGAAACCAGATATTGCTTATTTAACAGATTTATTTGATACATTTAATGAGGTTAACTTTCAGTTACAAGGAGACAGCCTGAATATAATAAAAACAAAGTCCATAATTTCATCTTTTTTGCCAGAATTAAGTAATTCAAACAAAACATTGGAAGGTGCAAATTTTCACAGTTCCACAACTTATCATGGACAAATGTTCAGCATGATGACATTTTGGCATATGTTCAACATTTAAATGTCCTCTACTTATACTTTGCAACCAGATTTTATGATGTTTTAACTATGGAAATACTGCACTGGGTTATTGATCTATATGGTGCAATTAACAAATCGGATATCACACTACAAGAAAAAATAAGCACTAACAAAGAACTTAAAGTGGAGTTAAAAAAGGGTATCAGCAGTTCTGGCTTCAAAAATATGTAGCTGTTACTTACCCTGCATTATGGACGATTTCAAGAATATTTTTGATAGCTCTTCCATCTTTATACCTCATGGAAAGCAATGTTAGTGCAGTAATTAATCTGTTGACAAAAAAAAAGAAATCATATGCAAATAACTGAACGAGGAGATTTAAGGGTATACCTCAGTCATTTGACTTCAAAAATTAAGCAATTGCTATCAGAATATCAAGTTTAGACCTCCCATTAACATCATTAATTATTGTATTTTTCGTTTTGAACCTTAGCTTTATTTTATGGTTTTCTCACTAAATTCTAATTTTTGTCCAAAATCCAAATATTTACAGAGTTTTGTGCTAAATTTTAAAGATAATTTTTCTTTAGTTTTTTTTTTATATTTATTTTGGGCTATTAATGTTTAATTTTGTTTGATTTTACATAAAAATAAGATTTTTAATTTAATTGCTTCAGTAAAATTTTG
The DNA here is from genome assembly GCA_028023455.1 of Epiperipatus broadwayi. Lineage (NCBI taxonomy): Eukaryota > Metazoa > Onychophora > Udeonychophora > Euonychophora > Peripatidae > Epiperipatus > Epiperipatus broadwayi. The sequence continues at coordinate 786,068 of JAQFVV010000137.1, read as the reverse complement.
AATAAAAAATTTTAAGTTCGTTTTTTTTTTTACAAAGCCCTATCAAAGTGAACAGCACTATGTCATCTGTGAAAAACATATTTGACGATATAAAGTGTAAAAAAAAATTAATATTAGGCAGGGGGTCTATGGCAAAAAATTATTTGGAAAATAGTCCACAGGACAAAAAAGTTTGGGGATTTCTGATTTATCACTATCATCAACGATTATCAATCAGCTATACAATAAAGGTCGCTACAAGTTCAATCAATCTTCTCTAAACTTTAGCCTCTTTTCTCCATATTACAATAGTTTTCTATTTCATCCATTCACTCTTTTTAGGTCTTTAACAATCTCTTGGAATACAGTTTGATTTCAATTGTTTATCTTTTATTATCTCTTCTAACAATATGTTTATCCCAAATTCAGTCTTTCAATTATTTCATTGATTTTGGTAACATCTGTTTGTTCTCTTACCAATGTATTGCATTTTCGATCTCGTCTTGTTACTTCTAACATGCATCTCTCCATACTTCTTTAAATTGTCTGAAGTCACTGTAGCTCTTCCATTGAATATCCAACTCTTAGATAGGTAAGAAAGAAATGGTCAAAACATTTATTAAAAACCTTCCTTTTCAAACACATTGGCATATTTCCTTTCAATATTAAGTTATTTCTACCAAAAGCACTCTAACCAAATTTAATTCTATGATTAATTTCATCCATTAAGTTTTTATCTGTGATAATAATCTGACCAAGTTATTTGTAGATAGGAACTTTTTTAACACATCAAAATCAATCTTCATTTTCATCTTTTGAAAAAATCCATTCACAATTACTTTAATCTTTTTAACATTTTACTTTTACTACTATTTTTTACTTTCATGGATAAGTTTTGCAACATTTTCTGAAGCTCTATTTGCAAAAACAACTACATCATCTGCAAAATCTAAACGACTGAAATAATCTCCATTTACATTTACTTCTTTAGCTTCAACATTTTAATCCACAAAATATTTTTTGCAGCACTGCTGTAAAAAGTTTTGAAGATATGCAATCACCCTGGCTTACACCCTTCTCAATGTCAACATTATTAGTATTATTATGTAATGTAATTGTTGCTGTTGCATTTTTATAAATATTCTTTAAAATATGATCATATCCTGGATCTATACCTCGGTAATCCAATGCTTTAATCACTAAAAAAGTGTTTATAGAATCAAATGCCTTTTCATAATCTACAAATCCAAAGCATAATGACAACTCATATTCATTGATTTTTTTGTAACTTCTCTCAATACTTGGATATAATCTACTGTACTAGAGCTGTTTTTAAATCCTGTTTGTTCTTTTGATTGGTTGAAATCCAATATTCTCTGTAGAGAAGTTGTAATTATCTTGCTAAACACTTTGTATAAAACTCATAAAACCCTGATAAGTCTGTAATTTATAGTATCTTTTTTTTTATCATTTTTTAAAAATATGTATTCATATGGCATTCTTGCAATCATCTGGTATGATTTAGACATTTGCTTTATAACTGCCAAATTTTTTTCTCTTTATACACCTGCTTCTTTTAATATATTGATTATAATTTGATCATTATCTGGAGTTTTTTTCTTCTTCATAAATTTAATTGCATGCCTTACTTATTTATTTAAAATCCTGGGCAATTTAAAAGATATAATAGATGTACGAGGTACTTGTTTTTTATTACTATATCATTTTTGTAAGATCTTTTCTATCCATTTCATGATGTCATCTCTTTTTTTAGTAATAGTTCCATTCTTTTTTCTTATTGCAGCTGTAAGTTTCCTACCAATACCAACACGTTGTTTTATACTCTTGAGGATTTTATTCTCTTCTACAGCTCTCCTTGCTAGTTCACAATTATACTTTCATTATCAACTCTTTTTCACACCATTTTACAAAATTCTAAAATTTCAACCCTTCTTTAATGCATCATTTTTATATATCTTCATATTACTTCTTTTTTAAAGAAATTCTCTAGTCTGGTCACTTGCTGCTTTTTTCTTCCCCTATCTTTGTGGCAGTTTTTAAAACTCTATCAGTTATCTTTCTATTAATTTCATTCAAATCTGAATCCTATTAAAAATCTATTAATATATGAAAACCATTTGAATGCATTCATGTCCATTTTTTTTAAAAAAAAATTAAAAAAAAGGAATTCATAATATAAAGTTTTCTTTTTTCTGCAAACTATACAAGTCTACACACTGTCTTATTTCTATCATCATCACCAAATTTACCTACAGCAATTTCATTTTTTGTTTGTTATCAATTCTATCTCCCATAACAATTTTAAAATGTTGTTTTCTCTGATCAAAAGCATTTTTACGTCAATATAAAAATAATTTACTACTTCATCACTATGAGAACTTGGGGTATAAATCTGAATTATCTGCATTTAGTATCTGCTATTAAGTTGTATAACTAATCTTGATACTCTGTCCAATACACTGTCAATTTCCACAAAATTGTTTTTCTATTTTATTTATAATGAATCATCCTTCACTTGTATTTCCAATATTTATTCCTTTGTAGTAGAGTACTTGTCCACTTTTTAAATCAATTGTTTCACTTTTTTTCTAACTTCATCCATTTAATATGAAATAGTTCTTCGGCCAATTCTTGCAATCTTTCTTCACTTGAATGTGATCTGCAGTTGTAAGCACCTAAATAAAAAAATTTCATCAAACAGTAGCCTTCTTCCACAATCAGGAGCTTCTTAGCACCATCATCACCAGCCATCAACTGCTTCCTTGGATGGTGTATTCACAACCTCCTGGTGACAAGGGATATGATTGATTTCTGTCTGTTATAATTGTATACAACTATTACCAAAAACATCATTCACACACATATTCATTCTGTTTTATCAGGAAACTGAGATAAAAGACTATGGTCTTTCTTGATCTTAAATTCAGAGCTGAAAAGCCAATAAACTCACCACACTGGCTAATCTGTGTTGGTGAGTAGCTCATCTATGTTCGTATACTTTATGATTAATCATATAATGATAACAGCTGCGATGACAAGAACATATAAAGTGGATATTAGGAATTTGCCCTGTTCAGTTCTTTAAAGGCATCCAAGAAAAATCAAAGTATCTTCTTTCAGTTAAAAGCAAACTTTTTTCTGCAGCCTATTTGTTTATTTATGTAGGTATATAACTATTTTTATATGTACATGGTTATTAAACAACTGCTATTTCGAATTATTATATCTGCTTTATTGAGCTCACACTGTTGATTTTAACTGGTATTTACTTAGTTGCATTATAACTGAATATTTATAATAGTTGAATACATGGAAAATTTTCTTAAAATATTTATGTTTATTATTGTGCATATGTGTATATATTGTTTTTAAAAGTCATGCAACCAATGTAAGTAATAAAAAAATAAAATAGATGATAATTATGTATAAAGGATTCATATGCCCCTTGTGCTTATTTGCATCAAATTGCATATATATTGACCAATTAAATTGTTACTGCAGAAACAAGTATATAATATATTAATGCTTCCAAAAGTGGATAAAAGTCTAATTATTAGTAGTTGTCATGATACTACATACCTAATTATTAACATAATGAGTAAGACACTTTAACTAACATTGAACCTATTATTAAAATATTTGTAAGGTCTAACAATACAAAATTGTTTGTAGAATAGTATTTCTTTTTTATATTTTCTTTAAATCTACCTGATTCATAACAATATCGATATTTTCTGAAATTTTATTTGCCAATAAGTTGTTTTAGAGAATGGGGAAAGCAGTTTAAAACTTCGTTATCAGACTGTGTGATTAAGTGTAATAAAAATTATGGACTTTGGAGTTCAAAATTCATAAGTCACGCATAAGTTTTGTTGCTTTCAGTGTTTAAATTTTTTATGAACTCCTATGTAATTTAATCATTTAATAATAATAATAATAATAATAATAACAACAACAATAATAATAATAATACACACTTTTTCCTCCAACCTTAATGAAGAATCTCCCCAATATTACTATCATCATTATTTACATTTGCAGTTTCATTTTCTTGCTTATCTGTATTCATATGTATTTGATTAGAATTTTTTTCCTTTTCACTTCCCTGAATTTCCACATCCGATGTCAGTATTTGCTTTACATCTCTTTGTTTATAGCTTGTTTTCTTTTCTAGTCTTTCTTCTGATAAATCAAATTCTTTGTTATTTCTGTTCGTTGGACAGTCTATAATCAAATGGCTTCTTTCTCCACAGCCAAAACATTGTGGTCTTTGCCCTTTAATGTTTAAGTATAATACTGCCCCCTGATCCATAATTTGCCTTGAAATTTCTTCTGGTTTAATATGCTGGTGCAGCTTTATCTTAAAATAATAACTGTTGGTGTATATAAATGTGGGTGTATCACTGCACAAGATTTTCTTAATGTATATTGCATACATAGGCAATCAAGGAATCTACTTCACTCATGGCAAATACTTAGATATAATAAGGGAGAGAGTCCTCAATCCCAATAGACATATTATTATCAAGAATAACTTTCTTTCTCATATCTATTTAATACCTTTCATTCTATACATTGGAAAATAAATATACATGCAGGTAAGTCACTAATTTCTTCAATTCTTTTAGAATATGACTTATCCGAAATTAATAGAAAGTTATAAAACTGAATATTTACTAATTATTTTAAATAATGGCATAAGTCAGACATACATACATATAAATAAGAGTGTGAAAATCATTTCAAATTATATAGTATTCAAATATTATGGTAAAGTAAATAGTAAACTGAAAATATAACTTTTAATTATAACATACTATTAGCTGTTTTAAATTTGAAATAGTTACTATTAATGAGGTTTTACCATTTCTGACAATATTTCTTTCATACTGTGCTACTCTGAAAGCCAAAAATGCTCGCATCGAGACATTAAAAAATATATATCTCTTCAATAAAATACCCAAAACATATATATAACTTATATAAGACTTTATATTTAAATAAAAGTTATTTCCCAGCATACAGCCACTTGCAATATGCACATCTGAGATGTTCTAGATGCCAAGAAAATATCATAAATTAAATAAGCAAATAAAGAAATAATAAACTGTCTATCTATCTATGATATATCAATAGCAACAAACAACAAAAAATCACTCTTCTTTTAACTTAAAAAAAAATTACTTGTAAAGTTTTTTTTTTAAACAAAGTTTCCTGAATGGCATGATTCCAAATGAAGATGATTCCAGATGAGTACGGTTAGTAAACAAAACAAAAACAAATTCCTATATGACAAACATTTATAATTTAAATTTAATTCAGCAATCTCCAATGTTCTTAGCAATAGCTAATAGAGTTCACTAATATAGTATGTGCAGTAATAAATTTTTATAATAACAGAGATATGGATAGATAGTTTCAGCTACATATTTTTTTTAATCTTTATCATTTAAAGAATTCTAGAAATTTTTTATCTTGGCAGTAACTTTAGCAGGTTTTCAAAAGAAAAACATTAACTTGACATAAACTTTATAGATTATCACAAATATAATTATTTTGGTCCATTGCTAATTAATTATTTAGGTAAAATCTGCAGTTCCTTAAGCAATAATATTTTATTTTTATAATAAATCCACACATCAAGGAGAACAAGAAATATACAATATTAATGTTCTTCCATTCAATTTGAGTCATATAAACATTAAATAAATATCAGTAATCAGTTAATTATTTGTAAGCCATGTATTTACTTCTTTAATAAAAAAACATTTTTATAAGCATGAATAATAAACAAAAGTTATCATTACATAGTAATTCAAAATATAGCATAAAAAAGTACATATGCATCCTCTAGTTTTAACTTGACTTTTATATAAGCAGAATACAATTTGAGTTGAGAGTCTATAGTAAGTTTTGTTAAATAGTCTTGCATAGATTTGCTTAAGATATTATAAAGTTCACACAATTTTATTAAAGAATTATAAAGTTTATGCACTTTCATTTTTTTCTTAATAATAATAATAATACTAATAAATATAAGCAGACAAAGCAGATTAAGTTTATCAGCATAGAAATACATTTTAAAAAACAATAGTGTTAATTTAATGTTTAACTGAGTGGAGGAAAAGAAGAAAAATATATCTTTTTTATAATTTAGCCTGACATCCTCTCTTGAAGCGGTCTGGTAGCCAAAATTTCCATAATGATTTTTATAAAGAAAATAATGTTTAAAAATTCACATTAGAGTTTAAACCAACTTGATTTCTGGAAGAGATAGAAGAATTAGCAGAAGCAGAATGAACAAAGTAATGGATAACACAACAATGGACTTTTCTTACTATCAGTTAAAATATACCCCTTCCATCAATCAAGAGGTCATCTTTAACCTTAGCTCCACCCTTTACACTCAGTAATTAAGGAAAAATATTCAAAAAATCTTTTCTTGAAGAGAAAAAAAAATCATTTTGATTTTCTAAATTAAATCAAACCAAATAAAGCAAATGATAAAAAAATATTTTTTACACTTTTGAAATGAATGAATATTAATTAATTAGTAAAATAAATATAGTAGTTGATGATAATACAATTTAATTTGTCAAATAATTCACCAACTCAGACATCCATTAATCATTCAAAAACGTACTTGCAAAGTTATTAAAGATTACTGTAATTTAAATGTTTTATTGTAGATGTAATATTTTGTACTGTAATTAAATATGGAAATGAGATGAAGAGATGATACAGGTATACATGCATATACATATACTGTTATATGAATACTAAATATGACATATTTCACTAATTATAATACCTACACATGAATTGGTGTGCCAATGAATGAATAGATCAGAAAACCATCTAAACAAATACCAATCACTATTCTACAAATAAATACAATAAATTTACATCAACCTAACTTGCATACAATTTTTGAAATAATCCCACCCCCCCTTTCTTGCATTAAATACTTCATCAAATATAACAATAGTAACAAATGCTTATAAAAATTCCCACTAACATTCATAAGCAACTCACATATAAGGTTTCAAATCATTAACAGAAAAAAATTTTTAAATGTTAATGCTATTTCACTTTTTTTAAGTTAAATGTGGTTATTCACCACTGACACAGTATACTTTAATTACTTATGCCCATTCAGAAGGTCACAATATATATGCAAGGTATTATTCAGATATAGCTTATATCAGTGATTGCAATGTGTACAAATATTATTGCATTATTGTCATAGTTACATATGGTATAATACTGATGACACTTATATAGAATTAATAGCATCACATTTGTAGTGTATAGTAATCATTTTAAAATGGGTATTGAGAATTTATTCCATGTGATAGTATAATTATGACAATTACAAATAATTAACACATACATATTACATTGTGTAGCAATCAATTTAAATGAAATTGAGAGTTTTTTAATTAAAAATTATGATAGTTTGCAGGCTCACTATGCTGCACCAATTGTCGCTGGTCACTGTCTAAGGACTACATCTTCAGTTGAATGTTCATGAGAGATATATCAGGTAGGGCATTGGCAATGTTCACTGTGTTATGTGCTTAGGCAAGTAAAAAGAATGATGGTGAGAAAAACTGAAATACATAGAAAAGAATATGTGAACACAACATCGGCTCTATTACAGGAAAAGAATATTGAGCATCATATGGGAGATTTGCTTTTCATTTATGTTCTATGCATTTAATTATTTCTTGAAGTCTGCATTAATTGGCATTATGGTAGTAGGTTAAAGATTGCATCATGATTCCAAGAATAACCATTATTATTATTATGATTATTATTATTATCAAAGTCATTATGTGAGACATTAGTTGGATGAATTAGACTATGTTCAGCATTAAGTGTTTTCACCTCTTTGGGTTTATGAATTTTATGCAGACATCCAGGCTTTCTTTTGTCTTCTGGGGTACAGGCTTCAATGATTGGGAAACACAAGATCAGCATGTCTATAATATGGATGGAAGTTTTGTTTATTATTAAAAAGGGGTCTTGAGGACTTTGTGTATCTTTGCAAATGCAGTGGTTGGCTTGATTTTTTAACTTTTTCAGCTGGGCCTTCCATGGGAGTCTGTCTATCAGATTAGATAAATGCTGGGTTAGTGTTATGATCTGCAGTCTGTTGCTGGGATTTTGGGTATAATTTGGGGACAATCAGTTTGGTATAAAGAGTGATCTAATAAATGCATGTCTTCACTGGTGATAAGTGATAATGCTTGGCAGGATCAAGAGTTTCATAGGTTTGCAAACAGGAGATGACTTATCAATGGTTTGGTCTTGATTGTGTGTGCACTGAGAGACTGGATCATCCACTTGTTTGTGAGAATCTGACAGTAATACAATGGATATCTATATATCCATACTGGCCTCAGGAATAGCATTGTGGTTTTAAACCTTGTATGTTTAAACATAGAATGGCCCATTGGCCAGTGATCTCAAGGGATATAATGGTTGGATCACTAATTTTGTTGAAATTACCTTGAACTGAAAATTGTTACTATAGATTGGTATGGGAATATTTTTAAGGTATATAGATTGCATAGAAACAACTCTTTCAAAGTGCTTCATAATTTTCTGAATATCTTGTATAGTATATCTGATGCTGATAGCTTTGAACACATCAATTATGTAGTTCTGGTGCTTTTAATCTCCAATACATAGAGGAAAGCTGCCTAAGGTTTTAATCATTGCCCTGAAATGGTCTTTTTGGATGGCATCATGACACTCAATGGCAAAATATCTTGGGTTTGGAATAAACAGCATGTTGAAAAATTGCACTGCACAGGGAAAATGTATAGTAAACAATGAATGTATATGGTGACTATAAATATTGAGCATTGAAAAAAGAAACAGCCAAAGTTGGTAAGAAGCTTCTTTGATATTGTACTATTAAGTCTCTGCATTACTTCTTGGCTTTAGTGTGGGGATAGACCTTCACTTTCTTGGCATGGTAAATCAAGATTCTTTATGTCACTAATGTGCTTTTCGAAATTACAGCAGTATTTCTTACCGAATTGGCATTGAGACCAACCTTTTGACCACCTGCATGGGTGTCACCATCTTTGCTAGATTTCTCTGTCTGGTCAAAAATAAATGTTATTAAATTGTTATATGCACAGTGAATTTTTTTTAAAAGTAGCTATATAATATTTTTTTATCTTTGATAAAGTGTAACATTTACCTTTAATATGACTGATATTAAGCAAAATTTGAGAATTTGAAGCTAGAAAACTTTCAATCTTTACTCTGTTTTTCAGCTGGTCAAAAATTAATATTTGATAAGGAGTAAATTTTACTTTTAATATGGATGGTATTTTGAGCAAATTTTAAGGGTTTGAAGTTATAGCACTTACAACCTTCTGCAAATAAGAGTAAGATTTGCTGCAGGACTATTATAACTATGCAATTTTTTGAGACAAGGTCACAGGCTTTATTGCATTTCTAACACTGGTCAAAAATTAATGTTAACAAACTTCTAAATGTGTATATATTTTAAAGTATGCTATATAATGAAGTTTTACTTTATTCTTGATAAGATACTAAACTTACATTCAACAAAGATGACGAACAAAATGTATGGATTTGAAGCTAGATCACTTGAAATTATCATGCAGAGAAAACTGAGATGATAATGATGAGGATGATGATGATGCTAAAGATGGTGATTATTATTATTATTATTATTATTATACTTCAAAAGGAATTTTGATTCAAAAGAGGTTTAATATAAATTATGTTTGGTTTACATAGTTTTACATTGTAATTGTTTGATCTACATTTCTGAATTAATCTATAGAGTTACATTAGTTTTTTGAGTTTGGATATCTTTGTAACATAATTTTTGTTAATAACAATCATTCACTATTATTTTGTGTGTTACAGTGTTGATATTCAATTTGATAAAGTTAATTTGACTATTAGTAGTTCTCTCTTTGTATTTGGCTACAATCCCAACTGCTCTCTTAATAGTGCATGGCCATGTATAAGTCTGGTTTTGTGATTATTCTGTCTCTCTTTTTAATTTGCACTAATTTGTTCATGAATATCAAGGAATGATGCTGAGTATTTTTTTCCATCAGAAGAAATAGAGAACAAAGGTAGTTGCCTTGATGCTAGGGACTGATTGGTTCTGATACATGGCAATAATTTGCCCAATTGTAAGGTGTGGTTTACTGTAGTGTCTGGACATTATTTGTCTTATTTAGTTCAAAGTTGCACAGTGGTAAATTCAGTGTTCCATTGTCTCTGCTGCCCAGGGTCTTAGTCCATAGAAAGGATCGATGTCCACATAATCCTTTTATAATAGAGAAAATAAGTTGTTGGCATGGCAGTAAAATTCATTTTGATTATGAAAATTGAAAACCTTGGGTTCCAACACCCATCTTTTATATTCCTCAATTAATCTTTTGTTATTTATTCCTAGCATAGGTAGGTCTGTCATTAGCATCACAATCTTTATTGATTAGATAAATAATTATTTTTATATTGTTCTGGTATCTCTATTGTGGCTTTACATTGGTAAATAATGGATGAAATATATTCCCCTGCTGGAGATGGTTTGTCAGTAGGGGTAATCCATATTAGATGCATAAATTTCAGAAATTGTTTTAGTAAGTTGATTGTTGTGTTTCTTAGTTATTGCATGGGAAATATTTCAATACTGTGCAGAGCTAGTTCATTTTTATAAGTAGCCCAACACAGCTTCAGATATATAAGTTGATGTTTGCAATTGAACAGTGATAACCCAAGACTTTTGAGAACTCAGATTACAGGAAGTAATGCTCACAAATATAATGTATACATATATATTTGCACCCCTTTTAAAGGCATTTGCATAAAACATATTCAAAGTGAAATTAATAAATGAATAGACTAACTACCATGCCTACCCCAAAATTCATAATTCTAAAAAAACATATTCAACAAACTCAACAATGATTAAATACCTTTCCCTCCTAATTTAGTTTTTTATGTTCTATCGTATAAACACACTTAAACTTGCTCCATTCACTAGCAATGTAAACATATGTATAAAGAGTGTCTTATAACAAATGTAACCATATGATCATCAATAAAGTTCTTTTTTGAAACATCATCATCATCATCATCATTATCATAATAATAATAATAATAATAATAATAATAATAAAAATAATAATAATAATGATAATGATGATAATGATGCCATATAGCTTAAAATATTGTTTTCTAATGTTTGAAATGAAATCCTTTGAATAGGATATAATTGGCACATAGTAGCTTTAAGCCAATAAACATCACATGATCACCACTTCTTATGCTTGTTATAACTGTTGTTAAAACAAGAAAAACTCACTATATGTATTGCCACACACAAGCCTTCTGGAATCCATTGATTACTCTAGCTTGTTGTGTGTGGCAATATGTATAGTGAGTTTTTCCTGTTTTAACACATAGTAGCTTATTTTCATTATTATTAATTGGCCGATTAATTGCACTTTAGAAAAGATGGACAGATATGTTTTCAAGAGGGAGTCTGCAATTCACTTCACTTTCTCTTTAAGCCTATTTTGCATCCAATACCTCATATATGAAATTCCCAAATGGAAGGGAAATCCCAGGAATGAGGTCATTTCAGAGTGATAGATGGATCTACATTGTCTTCCTGTGAAAAGTGACCATGCTGAGGTCTTTTTTTGGTTAAATGTCAGTTATATTGTGCTGTGTAATCCTGGAGTATTTTTTGTAATTGTGGAATCTGTTTTTTAAGATAGAAAGACCGTGACATCATCCATGTATGCCAAGTGGGATGTATGTTGTGCCATTCCAGGTATTTAAATTTCAACAAATGTTTTTTGTATCATTTTTATGAGAGGGTTGATATAGAATATGAAGAGCAGAGAGCTGAGCAGGGATTCCTGTGATAAATTATGAGAGGGTTGATATAGAATATGAAGAGCAGAGAGCTGAGCAGGGACTCCTGTAATAAAGACTGGGTTGGAATGAAGGGTGGTGAATTTCTACCATGGAGGGATATGTTTATTTCTTGACCTAGAAGCAGATTTGCAATAATGTACAAATATGTCCTAGGGATGTCAGTGTTTTTAGCATTTTCAATAGTATATTGATGTTAATTGACTCAAATGCTGACTCTATATTGAGTTGGACTGCTATAGGTTCATATTCTTTTTTCTCACTAACCAATACAAACATTGCTTTGAATAGCAATGCTGCTTGTATGGTTGACGATCCTTTTTTGGTATGTTGTGTTTCAGAAATTAGTGGCATTATGTACTGTTCAATTTTTTGCTTGATGATTTTTTTTATTATTTTGATCAGCAGAGGCTCCATTGATATTGGGTGCAGATATCTGGGTATGGGAATTATTTTTGGCATTTTATTGTAGGTAACTATGGAAACAGGATAGACTTTTCTATGGTCTGTATATTTTGGGTTAAATGAGTGACCAAGTTACACAGATATTTCACTATGTATTAGTTAAGGTGTTTTAAAATGAATACTGGAATTCCAGGAATACCTGGGTCATAAGCTTCAGTAAGCTATTTACCTTTGCTGCAAAGTCTTCTTTCATGAATGGTATTTTAGTTTGTGGCATGCCAAATATATGGGATGGAATTTTAAGGCCTTTGGTGGCTTGGAGTTCAAATTGGAATATAGGTCTGATAATATTGTGGCCTGCATAAACTCCATCTTTTGTTTGTACTGCCATTGGTACATTAATTGTGGGTGGATTTCCTAGGGCCCATCTCCTATATTCTCTGGTCCAAGTGTGTGATTGGGTGAGACAAACTTTTCTTTTTTAACTTTGTGGTGATTTTTGAGTTTTTTCCATACATTATTATATGTATGCATGAGTTTAAATATGTATTGTTGTATTTGATTTGATGAATTAATCATCATTATTCTTTTGTGTAATTCATCTGCAAAGGTTATTAGTTTTGATGAAAATGGTTGTTTCATCACAATGTGGTTAATATTGAATGAAAGTATGTTTGTGTAAACCTGATATTGTTATATGGGATCTAATTTTATTCCATGGATTTTTGTAATATAATGTATGTTTCCAAAAACAGGAATTTAGTGGTAGCTGTTAGTATGAACACTCTTGTTAGTGGGAGTGGTGGTGCTTAAATTTGGTCGAGGTCTATGGTGATTATTTGTCCTGAATGGTCTGATAATGTTGACAGAGTGAGTTTAATTGTTATTAAATGATGAAGGATTGAAGAATAATAGCTTAAGTCAATTAGTGAAGAGAAGCATCTATTGTAAAATAATATTGCTGCTTCTGGCAAAAAATATCACCCAATGATACTAATATTTTACAGAGCCACCAGTTGGTGAATTCTTGATATGTTAAATTACAATCATTCATGATGATGGTTGAATCTGATGTAGCACTTAGTATTGCATTAATATTTGTGATTTTTGCTTCTATTTTGTAACTTTGGATGGGCATATATATAAAAATAATATTGATTTTTATGATATTGTGCTGAAAAGATGCAATCAGTAGATTTGAAACTATATAAACAATTTTAAACATTGCAAAGGAGCAGTTATTTGCTATAAATAGTCTAGTTCTCACTGCTGATGAAAAAGCATCCCTAGGGCATGCAGTGAATCCCTCTTTGTTCAAATATCTTGTTGGATCAATATGTGATTCTGTGTAAATATTTGTCTCAAGAAGTCCAGTTATATGTAGTTGCATGTCTTTAATTCATTGTTTTATTTTGTAAACTTTTGAGATTGAGGTTAGATCTCTGATATTGATTGCAGCTATTTTAACGTTCATTATCGAGTGTATATTTACATATTGGTGTTGGTGCTTTAATTTGGTATTGCAGGTAACTCGTGAGAATCTTCATGTTGAAATTCATATTCTTTGTCAGAGGTTTCACGTGTTTTGTATTTTTGGTCAGAGTCTTCATGGTTAAATGCTTCTGATTTAACTTCCTTAATTTTTCTGCTCTTTCTGGGGACCTTCTGGGTCTTTGTACATGCTCTATGTTCTTTTGAATTATTTGTGACAGGTTTGAGACAATATTTGATGCAATAATTTGCATAATTTGCTATGTGGTGTTGCCTTTGATTCTAGTTGCTTGGGATGATTTAGAAATTATTATTTTCTTCATAGTCATCAGCTAAGAGCTGTGGTTTTTCTTCTTGTTCCATTTTACTTATATCTTCATTATTTTTTCCAATGCTTTGAAAAGTCTACTATGTTTAGATGTGTTTTATGAGTTGTTCTTTTATTTTATCTGGGGTTTGAACCCCAATTGATATGTTTTCTGATGATTGTGTTAACTCATGTGTTGGCATTTCATCCATGTTTATTTTGTTTTGTAGTTGATACTGGCTTTTGATGTTTTGATTTATGCTTTCTTTTTTCTTAGCTGTTATTATCAATTTTGTTATTTTTTTCCTTCTTGACATTGAGTTATGGCTAATTGGTCTTCATTATTTTTAAAAGCTGTGTGTGGTAGAATATTTTGTCATGCTTTTTCAATAGTTTTATTTTTATTTTGAACCACATTTGTGTTCTTAATTGGTAGATGCAACAGACTATCTGCTGATGGTTTTTTTTTGTTGATATCAGTTTGTATTTTGTGTTGTTCTTTAATCTTTAGTCTACAGTTAGCTGTCAGATGCCTGCGCTCTTCACACACAAAGCATTTTGGTCTTAAACCATTAATATGGATGGTCAATATTGCTTCCTGGTGAACTACCTGCATTAGCATATCTTCTGGATTGATTGATTCTCTTAGTTTTGTTTTAAAATTGAAACTGTTGCTAGTATAGGGGTATCATTTAAGTAGACATTAACCAATCACAAGTAATGTTAGCTAATGGCAAGATAGCTCAATTGTACAGCAAACAAATATGGATTACTATGCAAATCGATAGTACTGATTTTGAGCATATTTTCTTAATCTTGACTGGGTTCATTCACAAAATCATTACTGGATCAGATTTCATTAATGAAAATGTAATTAAATAATTGATTATCAACTCAACAAATCAAATGTCAACATGAAATTTGTAGTTTTCATAAAGTACTTCCATTTGAAACATTAAATCAAAATTAAAATAAATTAAATTATAAGTATAAATTTTTTTTGTCAGTTATTATGTCAATATAATAATATATTTTCCAAGATACAAGTCATCATTCAAGAATATGTTTATTATATACATTTAAAAGATTATAACCCTTTCCAGATGCAAAATGTAACCAATCTTGTACCAGCAAAAGGTAAATGCACACAAACAAATTAATCAGATGCTCGAGTAAAAAATTATTTTAAAATGGACTATTTCATATATTATTGTTCAGAATAAGAATGGATTGGTTTGAATTTTTCTAGGTGCTTGTCGTTTAAACAGTTGACAATTTTAGAACTTACAAAAATTACTAATTAAATTTCAAGACAAAACAATATTTGACAGCCAGCTATTGGCAAATCTTTGTACATCCTAACAATCAAAAATAGACTGCAGTTAGATACAAAGGTAAATCATATGATTTTAAGAGTATGCTTTAGAGTCATCAACAGTGGAGCTGGTTTAATTCAATGCTTAGACAGAGTCCTATCTGATAAATCAAAGAAAGTTATAATTATGTATGTAGATAATATGAGGCTAAAATACTATATTTAACCAAGAACATCATAGCTGGTAAAAAAATTAATTTTTTCAGACATCTTTTAGAAATAAGACAGAATTAAACCCCATTCTGATAAAATATTAGCTATCCAAGTTAAATCCTATTCTGATAAAATATTAGCTATCCAGTGGTGACCTTTCTTAAGGCTATACAATTACTACCATCAATTTTATAAGAATTTTGCTTATGATATTTGACACTTATCAAGATTACTAAAAAAGGATGAAAAATGGAATAACAACTACTCTATAAAGTCTACATTCTTAAAATGAATTATTCTATCATATCTTGACTTTAGTGAAACTTTCTATATTCAAAGTGACAGCAGTGTGTTTGGACTAGGAGTTCTATTTTTTAACAAGATGAGCAGCAAAGTCACAGGTAGGATATTTTTAAGCCACATTTTAAAGGATGCTGAATTGTATTATGCTACAACTGAGAAAAAAAGCTCTTGCTGTTATATGGACATTCCAAGAAACTGAAACAATTCTTATTCTGATCAGATATAATAGTTATTATTGATCACAAAAATTACTTAAATATCAAACACCTCATTCACTGGAATTTGCTTCTAGAATAATTTCATTGTAAAATTTAATATAATGAAGATTAAAAACAATATAGTAAATAACATACTTAAGTCACCATCCTGTAAAAGTGAAAGCTATTTATTCTAAAATAGACAATGTACTTACCACTGCTTTTAATTTAATCACTGATGACTCCATAGAAGATAATTAAAAACATTTCCCATATTACAATTGCAAGATGTGATGTTAAGCCAAATTATTGCTAGTTGATCTGCAAATAACAAACCCATTTACAAATCAATAAACAACTACAAAATATGACAAAATCTACTATTATACAAAGCAGATGACATTAATGGTCAATTGTGGAAAGTTATAGTTCCCACCTATGTTAGAGACAAATTAATTTATTATGTTCATTGCTTAAATAGGCACTATGGGTCAATGAAAATTGAATATATTTTAAGAAAAGTGTTTTATTGTTTTACACATATAAATCAATAATAAATTGACTAAAATGTTGTGAAATTTGTCTCAAGTCAAAATATTCAAACAGATCATATGTAGGTAATCTCCAACCCATCTTACCACGTTGTCCTAATAAAAATTCTAGCCATTGATTTTTGCAGACCTTTTCCACGATTCAAGAAATATAAATACCTATAAGTAACTCACAAAGTGCTCTCAAAATATATGACAACTTATTCTCATATTAAATCTGATATTAAGAGTGTTCTAAAATACTTGAAGAATTATACATTTCCTTTAATTGGAAAACCAAAATCTATCTTGACTGATCATGCCATCTCCTTTATGTCCAGCATATGAAAAAGATAGAAGGAAAATCAAAATATTAAATACATGATGAGATCATTTTATAACCTGCAATCTAACTCTCTAGAAAGAATAATGTGTGAATTGGATAGGCTATTTCGAGTCTATTTGGAGGGTGATCACAAAAACTGTATGAAGAAATTAAAAGTATCTAATTCTAGTAATATGACCCCAAAGACCTCCATTAATTTTATAGACATTATGTTAGTTCAAAAAGAATAAGCTCTTATTAGTCAAAATTCTCTTAGCTACTATAATAAAGGAAGTTGATCATGAAGCTAATATTAATCAAGCTAATATGAACTTAATAAAAATGAGTTGGATAAATTAAGCAAGACAACAACTGTGTGTGTTTAAAGTCAATGATTTCTTCTTTGTGAATACCTTCCCTGGTTAATGACCTGCACAAGCATAAATTACAAATTTTTTACAATGTATATGATGGACTCCTCCGAATCAAAAAAAAATAGAAGAAAAAGTTTTTTTCACTAGAAACTCCAGATGGGATATGAAAATATAATGCATATATGATTATTATATATTATATAAATGACTTATTAAGTTTATAATTAAAAGAAATATTACTGTTATAAAAAAATAAGTAGTAATTTTACATTTAATAAAATGATTAAAATTTATTGTACTGCTAAGTTTTAGAGACATTAAAGTATATTAAAAGTGTACTCTTTTCACATAAGGGTGATTTATTATTATAAAATCTAAATTTAATATTTATAAGTTGATAATTTTATGATGCTAATGTTATTATATGTCTTATTGATTTTATTCTATGTTTATAAAATTGTCTAAGCCAAGAAAAAATTCTGTGGAAGAAAAGCAAATATAATAGTATTTAGTGTTTTCCTGAAGGTTTATGATGATGGTGTTCTAGTTGTATTTTTATATTGGAATATTTCCATCATCTAATATGCATATTTAATCTCTTTAGAAAATGTAACTTTTATTTAAATATTTCAAATACATTCAACTGCTAGTAATAGTATATCAAACAGATTAGTATATGCACAATGTTTCAAGAGGTATTATTCTACCCTCTTCTTTAGATGTTGCTGGCCTGATCAGTGACAGTACTAGCATGAGATTCTAACCTGGACCCTTAGATTCTTGAGTATTGAATTTTAAGGTAATACTCTAACCAACTGAGCCATCCTGCCAAAAACAACAGTCTATAGAAATTTCATATACTTATCTATGAGAATCCTCCTGATTTCTCCACTTTTTCCTAAGATCAATGTTGATTAGTGTTTTCCATACACTATGTATAGTCACACTAGGTTGAATTATGGGATTTTTTGCCATTGTCATATGATCAATTTTTTTAAATATTCTTCTTTGTACCTTTTCTTCTCTATCTAATATTTTTGTATTTTCTCAATTGAACATAAGTTCAGTGGCACATACATGGTCTGCTATCTTACACACATCCATTTTCTTTCTTCTAATCATTAGTTTGTGTTTTTGCAATCACTTTTCAATCTAACAACTGGTCGCACCAATATATGCTCTTCCACATTCATGTGGTATTTCAGAGATGCAGTTTTTTTCTTTTCAGTATTTCAAGTTTAGGTTTTGTAGATGTTAGAATTCCTCATAGTGTGGTATGGCTCTGGAAAGCTGTTCTTTTGTTATACTGATTGCAGATTTTCCTTAATTTGTCTGCTATTTTTGGAATGTATGGGTACACTACAGTACCAATAATTATCTTTTCTCTCGATTGTTCTTTTTGTTGTCTATTTACTGTTTTCTTAATAATAGCTGATGGATGACCATTTTTCAAAAGAGTTTGTTCTATAAAGATCTTCTCTTTTTCCAAATCATGGGTTTCTGAAGAAACTTCTTTTTCTCTGTTCCATAGTGATACTATAACTCCATGTTTGTGTTTCTGGTATGATTGGATGTATAGGCTAGGTATTTTTCTGTATGTGTAGGTTTTTGGTAAACCGTAGTTTTGATTTTGCCATGAGGGAGTCTTGCTACAAGAACATCTAAGAATGCCAATTTTTATTCTTGTTAGATGATGAAAATAGTCTAATATAAAAATACAATAATGGTATTTAATGGTTTAAAATGAATAATTATAAGCAAGCCTTCTAAAAAAATTTATTGGCTTATGAATACCAGTAGTATTGTTAATTTTTACTATTTCTGTTGTTAGAGTGGTGTATAATGTTTTACAAGTAATATTAAATTTTTGATAATATTATCTTATAAAGTAAATTATTAAACTTATCTTAGATGTCTGCCCAGATGTATTTTACAGATATAGAAATTTTTAAATACATGTATCAAACTTTTTTATCATGATTCACATTTAGTATAAAGCATTCATGTTAGTATAATTTTTAAAGAATTACACATAAAATAAAATAAAACATAACCTTAATAATAATAAGGATAATTTCTTGTACATACACAATTTAAAATTGCATTAAACAATGTTACAAAGTTTTAATGTTATATTTAAATATATGTGTGTGCACCTGAATGATCTTAATTCTTGAATGCATTATTATTATCATCATCATCATTATCATCATCATTATTATTATTATTATTATTATTATTATTATTAGTAAATAAGCAAATATTTTATCTAGCGCTATGCTTGCAATTATATTTCATTCCAATATCAGCCTTTCAAGCTAATTGAGCATGCACCTTTTGAGAGTGTTAAATAAATGAATACTCTCCTCTTCAATCCAAGATATAGTATTTATGCAGGAATAAAAAGAATCTACTCACGCTCTCTTCAACAGTCCTTCAGATTTGCTCATATAAAAGAATTTGAGTCTTAGGAATGAGAGGGATTTTTTTTTATTCCTGCATAAATACTATATCTTGGATTGAAAAGGAGAGTATTCATTTATTTAACTCTCAAAAGGCGCGTGCTCAATTAGCTTGAAAGGCTGATATTGGAATGAAATATTATTATTATTATTATTATTGTTGCTGTTGTTATTATTATTATTATTATTATTATTATTATCATCATTATTATGGTTGTTGCTATCATTATTATTATTAGTAGTAATAAAATATTAAATATAATAAGAACTTAAAATTAAATAGAATACAATTATTTAATTTACATTTTACAATAGAGATCTTTCTATTTTCCTGAAGATTTGTGATGCTGGTACTTTAGTTGTGTTTATAATTTGGACCATTTCTCTCATATAATATAATCTCTCTTTGTAAAATAATATATATTTTAATTTTTTTAATTTATGTAATGATGTGCTTACATTTTTAAAATATATTATTTTATACTACTAAAACTATTTCATTCTATTAATTGGTGCTATAAAATTTTAAAACTTCCAAATATAACCAGCAGATTTATCTATAAGAATTTTTTAGTTTTTTTTATTAATTGATTGCAAATGCACTAATTTGTGCTTAAATTGAAATTAGCCATATTGGCATTTGCTACACCATGACAGTAAAATAGAAAAACCTAATAAACATTTACATTAAAGGCCACTGTCATTGAAACTGTCATAATTGGAGAACCAAACATCTAACTACATTCATCATTTTATGATGTACTTTACAAAAAAAGAAACTGTAAAAACATGGATTTGGTTTTAAACATTTTAAATTATTTGGAAATTCTATTATTGTTTACTTATCTCATCTTCAAAACATTTGCATGATAGTTTTCTGAATCAACACCAGTGTATTGATGAATGAGTCATTAAATATAAATAAAACTACTGAATTTTATCTTTGCCTGGATAACATTTATATACTGGAAATTTATTGCGTTAAGTACAAATTTAAATTACAGTACTTTATTTTCACCTGGACAAACATTTATATATTTTATAATTATTACGAAATATTAATCTTAACTAATTAAGTTTATTTTTGCCTGGATAAGCACTTATATTTTAGATAATTATTGTTATAAATCATGGATTGTGTCTTTATAAATATTTTAAGAATAATTATAATTTACAAGTGCTACTTATTCAGAGATTAATAACTACATCCCATACCTAGAATATAAATGACTTATTGTAACTAAATTCTCCTGTATTGATATTACTTTAAAGGCTCAAAATTTGTTACCAATTACTCATTATAGGGATTATATTGTGTCTGTCCTATATGTTAGGGTTTTACAATTTAAAATATTAAAAAATTATCACTTTCAAATATTTTGAAAGAATCCACCAGAATAAATATTTGTACATTTTAAAAGACCTTGAATTGATTTTAAATTATAAAAACTATATTATATTTCTCACATATGTTTGTGTTATAATATTTATATTTATATTGCTAAATGAAAATTCTCAGATGAAGAAATTATAATAAAAACAGATATATTTATTTTAATAATTATTTAGTATAAATGTGTGTTATTAATACTTTGTATTTTGGAGATTCATTTCAATGTTTAAAGATGATTAATAACTATTTATGGTTAAGCCATAATAATGGATATTTTACATGTTTTATTGGTGTATTAATTCAAACTTAGATTTCTCTAATTAGAACTATGTAAGCATATAGTTAAGATATTTTAAAAATATTACTTCTTTTATTTACTCATGTAGGTACTCTCAAGAATTTATAAATACTGTTATATATACAATTATATTTGTGGCACTGATATTAGTATAAATGTTATTGTTCAGTTGAATGAAGCTCATGATACATTATATTTTTATTTTTATTCATAAGATGAGCTTGATAAGACTCTTATGGAATACCAACAATACTTTAAGAATATGATTATAAGCTGGATTAATACTTTATTATCCAGATATTTAGAAAAACACATCTTATTAAAGCTGCAATAAAACATATTTTATTTTATTGATTATCTATTGTTTTTCCAAATTACTTCATCTAGCCAGCTTGTGAATACTGGATATATCAGAAATGGACATTCAGTTAGCCAAAGACACTTTATTCTTGAATCCAGGTCAAGCTTAAATGAATGAGTTCCTTTCTCTAATAATCAATTAGAAGTGAAGTAGCTATCCATTAATAAAATTGGTGTCATGATGAAGATTTTTACTACATTTTAGAGATATACACTTAAATATATACACAATCACTGAGTACCACCCTGAATCTTACTCATTTGTTTTATAATTATGCTTGTTAATATAGGATCTGAGTGTTGCTATGCGAATTTATTGTTAAAGATTCATTGGAATTATACATATATATATACTTTAGTATAATGAGGCTATGTTTCAGTCAGTCTCCAGTTTTTTTTAGCTAATTTAAACATGTTGACTTTACCATGTTCTCACACCATAGATTAATTTTTGTACTTTCTCTCTATATAGTCAAATTTATCTCTATGTTTAATAATGCATGTCAAATGCTTTGTTTTCTATTATTTCAAAAATTGTAAATTACCACTGTATCTTATATACATACATGAGTACTTTCTTGTTACTTGTAAATAATTTCATTAAATGAAATTTAAACAATCTTATACTAACCATAAACTATAATTTAGAATAGTAACAAAGTTGTAGATGCCCATTATTATATATGTAAACCTGATCAGTACTTTGTCTAGGATTACTAAGTCTTTTTTCTACTTTACCACCAGGTTTCATTAAGAAAATTAACTCTTGTGAATTTGAGAGAGTGAGTCACTTGGATATGATTTAAAGAGATGGGTGAGGTTCAAATCCTCTTTACATATGTCTCTTGATCAAGTTAATGCAACTATATTTTCTGACTATTAAAAGATAAAATAATATCATAGCATACAATGTATAGTATGTGCACATATATATTTGAAGTTTGAAAAAGAAGTAAAATATGAATATGAACAAAATTTATATAATTATCTAAAATATTGTAATGGGATGGCCTATCAAGAAAAAAGTTTTTTACTGGATGATGAAAAACCTCACTATCACTCCCAGTAAATTTATAAATACAAATAATTTACAAAAGTACATATAAGTAAGATATATTTAAGGGGAGAATGAGATCAGGACATCTCAGAGAGATCAGCTAGTCACTGCTTAGAGTAACTAAAATAACTATACATCAATCATATATCAACCAGCATTATAAAAAAGTAAAAGTCAGTCTAAGTAAGTATGAATACTACTCAAAACACCATTCATTTGTCAAGAATAATCCATAATAAAATATAACAAAATCAATAGTCAATCTTGTGACTGAATCAGAAATGGGTCTTGGGTAGACAGGCTAACTCTTGAGCCATTGCCAGCTTGGGCAATTATTTAAACATAACTTGGATGCATCAACTTAGTTTTCATCCATTAGAATACACAATAATCAGAAAATCTAAATAATAATGCTGGGATATTAAAACATGCTCATCATCATGAATGCTCTGGCCACTTAGTACCATTAATATACTGGCCAACTATAAACTTAATTTATATTAAAACTAAATTAAAATAAAATGTAGTTCAAGAGCTTTGAAGAATATAATCCTCATGCCAAAATCAGGACAAGGTCATACTGGAATGCTCCTAAAGCACTAAATATGCATCCCCATTTATATATTCATGCCATGCTCAAATCTAGCTTAGAGTACATAAGCTCTATTACTATATGTGACCAAGAAATAATGCAATACAATTTTTAATAGTTAAATACAAGTTTATTAATAATAAAAATAACAAATTGAAATTAAGGTCTATAAAAATAAGATTACACATATATAAGCTTTCTAATTTTGATTACTACACAAAATTTCAATTGATCAGATTGCAATTTACATAATTACTATTTAAAATTCAAATTGTTACATTGATTTACATATATGTGCACACAGACATGTGATTTCTAATATACAATAAATATATTTCAACTGAAATTCAATAATGACAAAAAAGGATTAAATTTTACATATATGTCCTATTTTAATTTGTTACAATAATATTATATTTTCCTAATTGTTTCCATTTGGAAAACATACATAATTTTCACACATATACATGGGTATAAAAAAAACATAGATATACTTTAAAATTAGTTATCAGTTTATAAGTTCTTTTTTTTTCTTTGTAAAAAAGTATAGTCAATTTTTGACAAATGCTTGTTGATTAATTATCAACATTTTAAAATTTTAATTATAGTATCATCTATTATTTCCTTTTTTTAATTTTTTAAATCCAGGCAAAATTATTTGCTTGTTTGTTTCACTTTTAAATGTTTCTCTTTTCTTTTTAATAAAGGAAAGATAAAATCATTTTATAGAATTAAAAAAACATAAATTTCAAAATATCTTTCTGCCCTCTCAATAAATGAGTTAAACAAATCATTATAGATTATATATCTCACTTTTTAGAATGTCATTTTTAAGGAATATTAAAATTATTTCTTTACAAAACATACAGCAAATTGTCTCTCTTTTAGATGTTTGACTCAAGCAAATTATTCATTTGTTTTATTTTAAGTTAGTAAATTAAAATGTCTTTTTTAAGAAATATTAAAAAAAATACAACTCATTATATATATATATATATATATATATATACATTTATCTACATATCATTATATATATATATATATATATATATATACATTTATCTGTGCTTCTTTGGATATAGATACAACAGCATGCATATAACTACTTCATCAACTGCTTGTTTCTCTTGATGAGGACCCATTCAGGAAAGCCAAAATCAGGAAGTTATAATGCAGATAAATTGGTTTTGATTTTGGTTCTCTTCTGTCTCGAACTTGCAGACTTCAGGCTAGCAAACTGTCTTCTCCACATTTAAGGCTATAAAATTCAACACAAAGAAGTGAGTCATTTTCCTCTATGTGAATTCAAACTCCATTGAAGAGTAGCTACTTCCTTATGTCATTACTTCCTCATGACAGTTCTCTGAATAATTCTACTAGCTATCTATACAGCTAGCTTTACTGTTGCCATTCTCTGCTAGTTACAAAATCTTCAAAAATATTTTAGCCAACTTTGCAGTTAGCTCTTGTTAACCACTTTTCAGAAATATTAAAGCCAAACTTTGCAGCTAATTCTTAGCTAACTGCTTCACAAAAAATTAAGACAAGACTCTCTTAAAAAAAAGATTATTATTCAAACTTTGCAGCTAATTCTTAGCTAACTGCTTCACAAAAAATTAAGACAAGACTGTCTTAAAAAAAAGATTATTATCCAAACTTTGCAGCTGGACAATTTGGCCACCTGCTCAAAATATTAAAATCTGACTCTTCTGGTCAGTTCTTAGAAAAGCTACAACTCAAAAGTAATTGATATTTTTTATCAGTCTTTTTATAATCGTGGTTGGATCAGGTGATAATAACAAGGTCTGTTTTTAATCTGTTTGATCCTTTTAAAAACAATCTTGAAATTTTTATCAAAATGTGATTAGAAAAAGTTGATTTCAATTACCTTTAATCCTTTGGAATTTGACCAAAGGTGTGATCTACATACATGTTTTTACTCTCTTCAAATCACTTTTAATTAAAAGCTACTTTTTGGAATTTTTATTAGTTTAATTCAGTGTTTCCCAACCTTTTTTGGCTCACGTACCAATTGGTAGTACATCACGCTAAATTGTACCACTTCATAAAAATGATTTTATTTTGTGAAATTTGTTATTGTGAGTGTGTTATTTTATTTGCATTATAAATATTATAGGGTGACAATGTATGTATTCACATTTCATAATAAGACAAATTACATTGAAACATGCCTAAACATCATGCCAGATTATAAACTCACTGAAATTATAAACTCACTGTAACATATTTATATGTATGTGTTTGTTCAAAGTTTCATATTTTTTCCAAAATAATTTATTAAAGATTACATTATTACATTAAATATTATTTGGTACATATTTTGTTCAAAGAGTTTTCTCATTCCTTCATTTGGTTTTCCCAAATTTGAGTCTGTTTTCTCTTTTTCAGAGCATCTTGCTATAGGTTGGCCATGGAGAGGATAAATCCAGCATGTCCCAAGATCATTGTAAAAATAACCTCAGGGGTTATCAGGCTATCTCTTGTTCTTGTTTTCTTTATATTGTTCAGCATGAAGTTAATAGGATTAAAATTTTGATGATTAAATACTAGCTTACTTCTAGTAATCCACAATAGATGATCAAGAATTAATGACAGTCTAATTTCTGGGTATGATGCTTTTCTGATACATTCTTTCAAATTAAATAATTTAGATTGATTTGCCTTGATCCGACTCATTATTTATCTATTATTTTGTCATATTTCGTTTACTAATAAATGGTTTTAATAAAAACACAAAATTATAAAAAAACAATTAATATATTTTCTTATCATAATCAAATATTTTTATAAAATAAATTTAATGAGATCTTTGTGTTTGTTTCGAATAACATAATTTTTTGAAATTTGATTCAAGAGACGTGAGATATACCCTTAAGTCTACAGCTGTGTTCAATCTGTTTCGATACTTATTTTTTAAAAATATATATGAAAAAAAAGCTATTCCTACTAATTCCATACCTGTAAATGGTAATAATAATTTAAGAGCTTTCTCAGAAAGTTGTTCATATTCTTTAATGTTTAACCAAAAATTAATTAGATTGTGTCGTTTGAATTCTACTTGTAAAGTTCTGTCACACGATAATTCTATTAAATTTTTATCCTTTATTGATAATGATGTAGCTTTTTCTAAATTTTCTGCATAGAAGGGGTTTGAAATCCAATTATCATCTGTGTTTTTGGGTTTTGAAAAATATTCCATGAAAGACAATTTTAATCCTGTTAAATGTGCTATTAAATTTTTTCGTATATCTTGAGACAGACTAATCTTATTTTCAAACAAAAAAATATGTAGAGTTTCGAATACTACCAGTTTATTGTTTTCGATACACTGTTTCCAAAAATCTAATTTCTTAATCATACTTTCAATTTTATCATTAACATTAAAGATCGTTATTGACTGTACATTTGAACAACTTTACTGTATAATATTATTAATTAAAATAATTTTTATGAATTATAGGAAAAAACGTTTCTATATTTTTATGATTTAATTTTTTTTTATGTCCACCATTAATGATTATTTTTTGTGTACCACCAACCTGCAACTCGCTAGTGGTACGCGTACCACTGGTTGGGAAACACTGGTTTAATTAATTAAAAACATTTCAAAAATACAATACCTGTTTTTAACTTTCAAAATCAGAATAATAATAATAATACAATATTTATATTTATTCAGATCTTTTAAAAGTTTAATTTATAATAAAATTTTAATTTAAATCAGTATTATCTAACCCTTTATTTATTATTTTTATTTCAGTGAATGTAAAAAATATCTAAAATGTTTGCCTATGTTTATTTCTACTTTTATATATATATATATGATCACTAGATGGAGCTATGTTTATTTCTACTTTTATATATATATATATGATCACTAGATGGAGCTTTACCAATAGCTCTAAATAAGCTTTGTTTGCATAAGTACCAAAAGAGATGGAATTCAAAATCTCTATCATTTTCCCTACATCCAGACCAGCTAGTTTCCAGCTTAATGGCTCATGTCAGTGAAGCACTGAGAGACTATAAACTAGACCTAAAATACCAACTTAAAAGTCAGCACTTATCAAACATGTTTCTATCAATTTGAAAGCAAAAATTTATCAGACACATAAATATCTTCAAACCCAGATTAACAAACTAGATAGCTATATAGGCCTGAATTCAGCTCAGTTTCACCATATACTAAAAGCCTCTGCAATATATAGCATTTTAAAAACCTTCAAAGGAACACTTATAATAATTAAAGCAAGTTATAAATTTTGTAACTTGCTTTTAAGCTTGCATTTTATGATCACTAGATGAAGCTTTACCAATAGTTTTAAACAAGCTTTGTTTACATAAGTGCCAAAAGAAATAAAATTCCAAAGCTCTATCATTCTTCCTACCTCCAGATCAGCTGGTTTTGAGCTTAATGGCTTATGTCAGAGAAGAGCTGGGAGATTAGAAACTAGACCTAAAATTCCAAATCAAATGTCAGCACTTATTAAACACATTTTTATCAATTTGAAAGCATGAATTTATAACTTGTTTTAATTATTATAAGTGCACCTTTGAAGTTTTTTTACATTGCTATATATTGCACAGGCTTTTACTATATGGTGAAAGTGAGCTGAATTCAGGCTCATATAGCTATCTAGTTTATTAAGCTGGGTTTGAAGACATTTACATGTCTGATAAATTCATGCTTTCAAATTGATAGAAATGTATTTGAGAAGTGCTGACTTTTGAGTTGCTATTTTAGGTCTAATTTTTAGTTTCCCAGCCTTTCACTGATGTAAGCCATTAAGCTTGAAACTAGCTGGTCTGGATGTAGGGAGAAGGATCGAGGATTTGAATTGTATCTCTTTTGGCACTTTCATAAACAAACCTTGCTTAGAGCTATTGGTAAAGTTCTATCTAGTGATCATAAAATGCAAGCTTAAAAACAAGTAATGAAATTTATAACTTAATATATATATATATATATATATATATATATATATATATATATATATATATATATATATATATATATATATATATATATATATTGTGACCATCTGAATGGGCACAAGGAATTGAGATACTTTGTATCTGCATTGAATAATTATATTGTATTAAAAAATGAAATAGCCTTAGAATTTTAAAATTTTTTGCTGGAGATTGTTTGAAGCTTAGATATAGGTTTCTTGAGCAGTTGATTGACCACTTTATAAGTATTCATTATTATTATTGTGGTTAATGAAGTATTTAATGTGAGGAAGAGGGGTTGTTTATTAATGGAATTGATACATTTTGTCAGAAAGATGCAAAGTTATTTTATATTAGTGTAGTATTGGTTGAATGGTTTCAAAATCCTTATTCTTTAATACTTATCCTTTTGTCAACAATTAATAGCTATTTCAATTATATTTAGTTAAGATAGTTTAATATTTAGGTTGCAGTACATGTGTATGCATGTATGATTCTGCATCATTTTCATTTCATTTTCATCTTTTAATAACAGCAAACAATAGTACATGTACAATAAAAACATTTAAATTACAGTAATTATCTTAAATAATTAATCAAATATATATTTCTTTCCAATTATTAATAGATAGTTGAATCAATGAATTATTTTAGAAATTAAATAAATTATTAATCCTTTTTGTTTAATAGTTAATTAATATTCATTTTTCTTTCAACTTTGTAAAAGTTATTTATTTTATTATTATTTTTGTCTTGATTTAATCAGAGTGATTTTTTTTTAAGAAAAGACTTTTCTGAATATGTAATTAGCTTAGAAAGAAAAGAGGCATGGGAGTAACCTTGTGAAGGGAAATGACCTTTTGCTAAAGAGAGCTATTTAACAAAGACCTCCAGTAAAAAATTTGCTTATTATATATTGTAATTGTAGCCAGTGAACAGTGGCTCATTATTGTGAAAATTAAAGCCAGTTGCTGAAGTCAAATTGATTTTAAAAAGGCTTTGGAGTAAAACTTTGAAAGGATCTTAAGAAACTTTTTGTGGGAAAAGTTAATTAGAACGCAATTCTAAATTTTAAAAAAAAGGTACATTAGTTTATTTTGCTCTCCTTGATTTAAACATTTTGAATTAACCACTTCATAACTATTGCTCTTTTAAAAATGTATGTTGATAACTTCCAGTCTACATTACTTCATTTAATTGTCATTTTAAATAAGAATAAATTGCATGAATATTATTGTTGTATCATTAACCAACATGTGTCTTTTAATATATCTGGAAAACGCATGCAGAACTATTTTACAGAATATATTTTAATTTTTCACAATTTTCAGTGTTATGTTTTTGTGAGGATCAAACATAAAATTAAGGATATGCATATTTTGATAAATCATGCCATGTTTAAATTCATCATAAAGAGATGACAGTATTTATTTATCTGGTATTTCTGGAAATGATATGTATTTTAAATGAATGAAATAAAATGTGAGTTACTTCAAATTAAGTATTTACTTAAATCGAATGGAAGGATAGAAATGCGGGTAATTTTTGTTCTCTTCAATAAAGATGGAATATAAAACAAAGTATTATTAATTGTGGAATTACTAATGAATCACGGTATCTTAATTGACAATATTTAAAAATAAACTATGCATATAATAAATTATAAGTGTCAAATGCTATTCAAGAAAACTACTAAGAATAATTGCGTATTTAAAATTGCTACGGAGTCAGTGAAATAACTCCTGTTCAACAGTAGCTAAAAATGTCATATTTTCTTCATAATAAAAGAGAAATTGATTCCTTATATGTGACATAGTCAACTCAAATAGCTCGGCTATGAACACTAAAGGTGCTAGGTCATATTTAAGTTATGATTATATTTTTTAAGTTATCCTGCAGAAGTTTATTTTAATTTAAATTCAGTTTGGAATGTGTCCCATATTGTTTCATAAACCTGGAGCAGAGCTTTGCAAGTGAACTTTTATTTTAAGTTACAAAACAAATAACTTTTGTTTCTTTATTTTTTTTTATTGCTTGTCATTATTATTGTATATTATAGATAGATAGGCTTACTTATTATTATGTTTTATTTATAATTTGGGTTATTTTGACCTTCTAGAACGTCTCAAGAAGCATATCCAAATGAGGAATACGCTGGTAAAAAATTGATTTTGTACAAATATGTCTTATTGTTCTTTTACGAAAGTAAAAGAAAGAAATATTTTTTTATATATTATTAGTGAGGTTTATATTTATTTTGTATACTTTATTATCTCAAAGTGAGAATTTTTTTTTTTTTAAATCAATGAACGTATAATAGAAATAGTTTGCTAGATATGAAAGAAAGTTCGTTCGTAATAATTATAACTATTAAATTTTAAAAGTAACCTAAAGTTTATTCTGAATTAAAAGTTATACCTTAATGCAATATTTAATTACCATGTTGCCTGCATAGTGTGTAATTTAGAGTTAATTTTATATATACTTTTATTCACGGGTGTGTGTCTGTTTTGCACAATTATGACATTTGTTTGATAAAGTTCAGTTTGTGAATATTTTATGTATAAATTTTGGATGCTGTCATATTCTACTGAGTTGAATGGATTGGTATGTTATCTGTATGTATTTATCTGCCAGCGTGTATTTATAATGTTCAATATTTAGAAAAGCTTTGAGAATGGAAAGAAATCTGATTGTGTTATAAGGTTTGTAGGGATAAAAGATTTTGCTTATTTAGTATATGTTTTTCCATGAGTAGAGCCTAGTGTATATTATATGCATATGATTAAATGGTATTTTTTTGAAGTTAAGTGATGTTTTCTTAGAGCCCTGGTGATGAGGAAGAAGTCCCCACCAATAGTGTATTTAGAAGTAGATGAGTTATTGTTGAAATATGATTAAATGATGTTTAGGAAGTTATGTGATGTTTTTCTTATATTCTTGGTGTTGAGGAAAGGTTTCCCACCAACAGTGTCTTTAAAATCAGATGAATTATTGTAGAAGTGTTCAGTAAGAGTCTATCTGCTCCTCATGTAGATTTTCCTTATAACGTATAGTCTGTATAATCATGAAAATATAGCTCTGTGTTAATTAATATGTGGCCAGATAAATTGTTAAATTAATTCTTGATGTAATATTAGTGTCTTATTTTATTGAGGAATGTCTGAAATAAAATAATTGTATGATATTTTCTTAATGAATGGATAGTTTATAGAAAAGATTGTTTTCTATTATTGTTGCTTGACACATGCACACACATGCATAATATAAATAATATCACGTATATAAAGTATAGAGTTATTGAAATTAAAATGAGAAATAAATGTTTTGAAATACATTACATTCATTTAAATAGAAGTATAAAGTTATTGAGATTAAAACGGGAAATAAATATTCTAAAATACAGTGTATTTATTTAAATAAAGTTTATAAATCATCAAATCATCAGAATGAACATGATTTTGTTGCTATGCATGAAAGGTATACATAATTGAAAGTGATTATCTAGTCAATTAGAGAAAGTTGCTTTGTTGAGAGCCAAATATAATTAATTTGATTTATTTTATTAATCAATAGTCATATCCTCTCAAAAGTATTTTTTTGTGCTAATAATATAACATGTTGTTTATTTAGTGTCATGTAGATGAAACATGTAGGCAAAGCATGTGTTCAAAGTCAGAATATTTAAGTTTTGTTGTTAATTTGCTTTGATAATAGGGATAATCCCAAACTGATGCTCAAAGTTTATTTGATAATTTAAAAATCTGTAGGACAAGTAGTCCAATTGTAAATATCCTGTTAAACCAAATTTATTTTAGTGTAATAAATGATTTGTTTTATTTATTTAAAATCTTAAAACTGTGTCTGGAGTTATTATTGTATACATTCGTGTTTTCCATTTCCACATCTCCACATTTCATAAATCTATTATAAAATAGATATATTATTTTATAGTTATGATATTAAATTTGCCTGTGTCTGACAATGTTGTTTTTTCTTAATCCAAACATTATAAGGAACATTTGCCACTGGATAAATGTATTAGAAAGGTTGCCAAGTTAGTATATTTGTTAGGTGATGATATGAGATTAAAATATCCTATTTTTGTCATTATCTTATTATTGAAACACAGTGGAATATTTTAGTCAATTTGTTTCATTACATTTTTATCATACTTTAGAATTATAATTTATGGGCCAATGTATTTTATTTAATTCAACTGTGTTTGTTAAATTCCCTGAGATCTTATTGTTTATTTCTTGATTGGCATTAAAGTAGATGTTTAGATTGTGATATGCCAAGTCATAGAATTGTTTAGTATTATAATTATAGCAAGCTGATATATGTTATATTTGGATGAAGGAAGAAATTAAGTTTAAAGTATATTTTAATAGACTGTACCAATAAACATTATGATTCTTTATCATACAATTAATTAACAAAGGAATTTACATTATATTAAATGTTTTGTAATATTTCTTCTTTTATTCATTTATCATCATATATCTTATGAACTGCCTATAGCCTCCCACTGAGCTGAGCTGAACATAAACTTAAATACAGAGTCTCAGTAATAATTTTGTATTATATATCATTATATTGTTCTATTCATTGATAGAATTGGTGCCTCGGCATTTTGCTCATGTAATGTATATGAGCTGTGTAGGGAGTGTAGGTTATATGGTACCTTTTCTGTTCACCCATTGTGGTGGCTTTGACAAAGCTTCAGTGGCTTTGACATAGCCTCAGTAGCCTTGACATGGCCTGGTTTGATTGATTGATTGATTGATGATGATGAATAGAATGTTTTCTGGACACCCATCATAATTGCATTGATACATATATTGTGACATAGATAAGACAAGTTGTAGTTTTGTTGGCTTGATAATTATAATGATGTATGTCTGATAGGATTATATTGTATACAGCCACCACATCAAATTTGATAAATAAAAGTTGTATATTATTGTGAATATTAGTTATAGTTTTGAATGGCAAAGAGAACTTAGCTTAATAATCATGCTTATTAAAATTGTGTTGTCTTCATTATTATATAGAAGTCAATTTAATGTACAGTATAAATGTAGGTGAATATAGAGATTTTATCTAGAGAAATTATTAGTGTTTGGATCAATATTGTCAGAGTATACAGTGCCATAATTTTGCTATCAAATGTGGAAACCGAATGTTGCATGAAATAACACAAATAAACATACTAGAATAATCTTATGTATTTATAAATGATGGGAAATTTAGATTGTTTGATTGGGGAGGGAGAGTGAAGCTGATTTACCTTATCTAACCATATTTTATCTTACCTTTTCTTATATACCTTAACTTACCTTTTCTGTGTCTGTGAATATTAATAAGTAAAAATATAAAGTTATGGAAGAGTTTGATATTGGTGAAGATTTCAGTGGGTCCCAAGAAATATTATCTCCAGAGATGATTGCCTTGTCTCCTGATATAGATTCGGGAAATGAAACTATAAACTTCATGAATAGAGAAGATAGTAGAGCAGAAAATGTCTCATTGGGAGGAGCATTTGATTACTCCAAATTAATTGATAAAATAAATAAGAGCTTTAGTAAACAGATGTTAGAGATGAAAGAACATTCAGCTAAACAGATGCTAGAGATGAAAGATAGTATGATATCAAAGAAAAACTTTACAAAGATGGAAGATAATTTAGCTCAACAAATGTTAGAGATGAAAAATAATTCAGATAAACAGGTGTTAAAGATGAAAAATAGTGTGATGTCAAAGGAAGATTTTAGAGAGATGAAAGATAGTATGATGTTAGAAATAAGGGTAGAAATGTCGGAAATAAAGGAAAATTCATTGAAACAAATTTTAGAAATGAAAGAAGTTAGGGAGAATATGAAAAGTCAGACACATAAGCTAGAAACGATAGAAGTTGATGTTAAGAATCAGCTGCAGCAAATAAGAGTAGACTGTGAGAACTCAATAATTTAGCTTACTAGGGGAGAAATACGGGAAAATTTCACAAGGACAGAAATGACAAATGTAAACAAGGGACAAGAATATCAAGAGTTATATAGTAGGTACGCCAATGAATGTACTATAGATATTGAACAGAAATTTAGAATATTTGAGGAAAAGATAGAAGGTGTCAGAGAAAGTGTAATAGAGCATCAGAATAGAAGTGTAGATAGCACCTCAAAAATAGATGACCAGATTAGTGAGTGCCAAGACCAGATTAAGAATCTAAACTTGAGAGTGGAGGCACAGAAACTAGAACCAGGTGGGACCAATCAAGATATGGTTGACCAAGTTAGACACATCAGCACAAGAATAGATCATCTAGAGATAGGAGGTGAGGATGTGTGAGCCATAGTAACTAAATTAAGTGAGGTGAGTGAGGGATATCAGAATTTGAAAGTAGAAATAGACAGTGTAAAGAGTTCTGTAGATAGGCAAGTTTTTTCAGACAAGGCAGAAGATAGACTTAGAAGTGAACTGAGTTGTGAATGGAAGAGATGCCAAACTAGGTTAGAGAAATATGTTCAAGATGCTTTAAACCAAAAACAGCATTTAAAGATGGATGTAAGGCAATTAGGTGCTGCTGAGTTGAATGCTACTGAGGTTAAGGAAGTATGCTGTGGTCTAATTGATCAGTATTCTTTAGGATCCATAGAAGAGGTAGAAAATAGCAGAATAGATTTGCAGAAGTTAGAATCAGAGAAAGCAAGAATAAATCATGAGAGAGATTCATGTGATTCTACAGCCCTTAAGTTTCTAACCATTAAGTCTTTTAAAGGGGAGTACTTGGAAAACCCCTTTGAGTTTTTGCAAAGCCTGGACGAGTTGTTTTTACTTTGTCCATTGTCAGAAGTGGAGAGGATTGCTATTGCAAGCAACCATCTGTACTCATCTTCTAAGGATTGGTGGCAATCTTTATTTGATAAACCACATACTTATGGAGATTTTAAGCATTTGCTGTTAAATAGTTTTTGGGGAGAGGATAGGCAGGACAACTTGAAGTACCAAATATCTCAAGAAAAGTACAATCATTATAAGGGTACTTACACTCAATTTTTCAGGAAACAGGCTGGAAAATTGAAGACCCTCACTGCCTACCCGTTATCTGAACAACAAATTGTTCGCATATTATGGCACAACCTTCCTCACCATGTAGAACAGATCTTAATAGCATCAGACAGGCAAACCATTGAGGAGGTTGTTGATCTGTTAGATTCCATTGAAATTAGCGATAAAGTGAGTGATGGTAAGACCAGAGCTAATAGGGAATCCCTTGCCTCTGTAAATAGCATTAACATACAAGGTAGATCCCCATGGTATCAAAATAGGTTAGCTAGAAGCAGAAGTAGGTACCGACCCAAGTCACAAATAAAAAGTGGGCCTTATTATAATCCTCACTCTATTCTAAGGAGGAATGATGATGGTGTTCAACCATCCACCAGTGGCATGCAAACCACACATAAAAAGGGTGCGGCCAATACTAAGAATAATAGATCATTAAACTAGAAAGGACCACAATGAAATGTTCCTCACTTTGGGGTCCTATTCATAGAGATCTGGGAAACACAATATACTGGATGATAAACAATCTTGATTTTGACATAGAGGATTGGGAAAATGAAAGGTTAATTGAACCTCCAATTTTATACAATTGTCCTGTGATTAGAATTACCATTTTAGGGCTAACCATTAATGCCTTGATTGATACAGGTAGTCAAGCCTCATTGGTATCTGAGGATGTCTATCATAGAGTTATGCAAGTTAATGAATCCTTACCTATTTTACCATTGAAGTCCCTGCATGTAACTCTGGCCAATGGCAAGAGAGTAAAGTTATCTAATAAACAGATTTTTCTTACCTTTAAAATAAATAATTTAGAACTTGAACATGTATTCTTGATCATGACTGGCTTGATTCATGAAGTTATAATTGGTTCAGACTTTCATGACTCTTAACAATTGTACTATCAGTTATTGTAATCAAGCTTTTATGTATGGGGAAGAGATTTGCTCCCTCAGGAGAAATTATGTTAGTCAGGACAGTCAATTAATGGCTATGCTAGAGGTATCAGTTGATGTAAATATTAAAATTAAGTTAGACAGTTCGAGTATCATCGGCACAGAATACTATGGGCCATTTTCCCAATTACTGTCTCAGTATAGATTTATTCTCTCTAAAATACCATGCATAATCAAAGGATATGTTCATAGAATCAAACTGAAGGACAATGAAACATTCCAACAACGTACATATCCAATTCCTCATCAATATCAAACAGAGGTCCAACAGCAGATCCAGAAGATGATCGATTGGCAGATCATCAAGCCTGGCCCCTCACCTTATGTTAATCCCCTAGTTGTCATAAAAAAGAAAGATGGTTCCCTTAGGGTCTGCTTAGATGCATGTATTTTAAACCAACATATGGTCCCTGAACGTGATGGTCCTTTGCCGGTTCAGGAATTGCTTCTTGGGTTTCTGGGGAGGAGCATATTCTCAATGTTTGATCTGACCACAAGCTACTGGAAAATCCCATTACACCCAGAGGACCAAAAGTACACAGCCTTTCATCATCAAGGGCATTTGTACATGTTCCAAAGGATGCCATTTGGCTTGATAAACAGTGATGCAAAACTGATCAGATGTTTGAATGTGATTTTTCCCCAGACACTCAAAGATTTAATAGTTATTTATGTTGATGACATCATCATAGCCTCAGAAAATTTGCTCCAGCATTTAGACCATTTGAAGTTATTCTTTTCAGAATGTTATATGCATAATATTAAAATTAATCTGGAGAAATGTACATTGGCTGCCAGGAAAATCTCTTTTGTTGGTCATTTGATTGGTGATCAAGAGATCAAACCTCATCCAGATAAAATAGCTGCTATTAAACAATGTCCCACTCTGAAAAATAAAAAGCACTTGTGGTCATTTTTGGGACTGTGCAATTATTACCATCATTTTTACAAGGAATTTGCCACTGATACCCTCCATTTGTCCATCTTATTAAAGAAGGGAGAACCTTGGGTTTGGACCATAGACCATGACAGGAAATTCCAGACTATCAAAAATAATTTTTTAGAGACAGTCATTTTGGCCTACCCTGACTTTGACAGGGGGAGTTTTATCTCCAGACGGACAGTAGTGGGATTGGGTTGGGGGTCATTCTTTACCAACTGAACAAAAATAGTGAGCCTGGTGTTTTATACTTCTTAAGCTGTCATCTAAAAGAACCTGAACTTAACTACACTACAATGGAGAGGGAGGCCCTGGCCATTGTCTGGGGGTTCCAGAAATTGAGACAAATACTATTGGGATCTTGGGTTATTGTGTTATCTGACCATCGTAGCCTGGAATTTTTAAATAGAAGCTATTTGCATAATGATAGATTGATTCGATGGAGCCTGTATCTCCAGCAGTTTTCATATCAGATTATTTACAATTCTGGCCAAAACAATATTGTTGCTGATGTTCTCAGTCATCACCCAATCACCATAGCATACCAAAACCCCTGTACTGAAAATATAATTGTCTGTAATCTAGAAACATTACTAGAGGATGAAGTAGTGAAAAGTTATAGTGAATTACCCATACTTCAAGCACAGGACAATGACTTAAAGAAAATAGTTAGAGTGCTTATAAATCCTGATGGTTTAAAAGAAAGGAGAAGGTATATTGATAGGATTAGGATCAATTATAAGATAGTTAATGGAATTTTACTCAAGAGGATAAGGTAAATGGGGGAGGATTCTTGGAAGGTAGTAGTCCCTGCATGTTTGATAGATAAATTGGTATATTATATCCATTGTCAGTATGGCTACTTTGGGGTTCAAAAGATAAAACCCATCATTAAAAATCACTTCTATTTTCATAATATGACTGAACTTATTGTAACAACTTAGGAATTGTGAAATCTGCCTTAGGACAAAATTTAAAAATAGAATGCATGTGGGGACATTACAACCCATCTTGCCAAACCAGCCCAATGAATTACTAGCCCTAGACTTTTATGGACCCCTTCCTCTATTTAACTGACAAAAATTTATCCTTGTGACCTATGATGTGTTTTCTAAATTTGTATCTGCATTTCCAGTCCCAAAGACTGATGCCAAGAATGTCATTAAACACTTAGAGGCATCCCAGTTTCCAGTGGTGGGAAAACCAGTTTCCATCCTTACAGATCATGCCACTGCTTTCATTTCTGAATATTGGAAGAAATGGTGCAAAAAGCAGGATATCAAGCATGTTATGTGTTCTATATGTAATCCACAGTCAAACCTCAGTGAGAGGATTATGTGAGAACTCAGTTATTTATTTAGGGTGTATCTGGGTGGGAACCATAGGCAATGGGTACACAAGTTACCCCAAATTGTGCATTATATTAATGTAACTATTAATGAGTCCACTAAGGTGTCACCCATTTGGTTGCATTTTGGTCGCATAGAACCCCTATTAATTAAAGTCCCTTTACCCATTATTCCAGAGGATGTTGATGTCTCGCACAATCTGATGCTGGCTCATGCTACTCTGAGAAGGATGGGAACAAGCATGTTTGCCATAGTAAGACTGGCCCTCATCCTTTCAAGATCCATGATCATGTGATGCTTAGAACTTCCCAAGTCAGCAATCTACAAAAACATACCTTTAGGAATTTTTAGATCTTTATGAAGGCCCTTATGAGATAGTGAAACAGGTGGGTGAAAACACGTTTTTTATCTCTACACCAGAAGGAATGAGAGGTACCTATAATGCTCGTAGCTTAATACCATATCCAGTTAAAGTACCAGATAGTTAAGATATGTGAGAATATAAAAATTCTGTATGCATAGTTTCCTAAAGTGTAAATTAATTTTATTTGTGTTGTTTAATAATGATAAACATAACCTAACGGTGTTACTTATTCATTTTTTTCTTTATAAGGATGGAGGAGTTGTGACCATCTGAATGGGAACAAGGAATTGAGATACTTTGTATCTGCATTGAATAATTATATTGCATTTAAAAACATGAAATAGCCTTATAATTTTAAACATTTTTGCTGGAGATTGTTTGAAGCTTAGATATGGATTGCTTGAGCAGTTGATTGACCAGTTTATAAGTATTCATTATTATTATTGTGGTTAATGAAGTATTTAATGTGAGGAAGAGGGGTTGTTTATTAATGGAATTGATACATTTTGTCAGAAAGATGCAAAGTTATTTTATATTAGTGTAGTATTGGTTGAATGTTTTCAAAATCCTTATTCTTTAATACTTATCCTTTTGTCAACAGTTAATAGCCATTTCAATTATATTTAGTTAAGATAGTTTAATATTTAGGTTGCAGTACATATGTGTATGCATGTATGATTCTGCATCATTTTCATTTCATTTTCATCTTTTAATAACAGCAAACAATAGTATATGTACAATAAATTAATTATCTTAAATAATTTAACAATTTTATATTTCTTTCCAATGATTAATAGATAATTGAATCAATGAATTATTTTAGAAATTAAATAAATTATTAATCATTTTTGTTTAATAGTTAATTAATATACATTTTTCTTTCATGTTTGTAAAAGTTATTTATTTTATTATTATTTTTGTCTTGATTTAATCAGAGTGATTTTTTTTAAGAAAAGATTTTTTTGAATATGTAATTAGCTTAGATAGAAAAAAGGCATGGGAGTAACCATGTAAAAGGAAATGACCTTTTGCTAAAGAAAGCTATTTAACAAAAATCTCCAGTAAAAAATTTGCTTATTATGTATTGTAATTGTATCCAGTAAACAGTGGCTCATTATTGTGAAAATTAAAGCCAGTTGCTGAAGTCAATTTGATTTTAAAAAGACTTTGGAGTAAAACTTCGAAAGGATCTTAAAAAACTTATTATGGGAAAAGTTAATTAGAATGAAATTCTAAATTAAAAAAAGGAACATTAGTTTAGTTTGCTCTCCTTGATTTAAACATTTTGAATTAACCACTTCATAACTATTGCTCTTTTAAAAATGTATGTTGATAATGTCCAGTCTACATTACTTCATTTAATTGTCATTTTAAATAAGAATAAATTGCATGAATATTATTGTTGTATCATTAACCAACATGTGTCTTTTACTATATCTGGAAAATGCATGCAGAACTATTTTACAGAATATATTTTAATTTTTCACTATTTTCTGTGTTATGTTTTTGTGAGGATTAAACATAAAATTAAGAATATGCATATTTTGATAAATCATGCCATGTTTAAATTCATCATAAAGAGATGACAGTATTTATTTATCTGGTATTTCTGGAAATAATATGTATTTTAAATGAAGGAAATAAAATGTGAGTTACTTCACATTAAGTATTTGTTTAAATCGAATGGAAGGATAAAAATGCGGGTAATTTTTGTTCTCTTCAATAAAGATGGAATATAAAACAAAGTATTATTAATTGTGGAATTACTAATAAATCACGGTATCTTAATTGACAATATTTAAAAATAAACTATGCATATAATAAATTATAAGTGTCAAATGTTATTCAAGAAAACTACTAAAAATAATTGCATATTTAAAATTGCTACGGAGTCAGTGAAATAACTCCTGTTCAACAGTAGCTAAAAATGTCATATTTTCATCATAATAAAAGAGAAATTGATTCCTTATATGTGACATAGTAAATTCAAATAGCTCGTCTATGAACACTGGAGGTGCTAGGTCATATTTAAGTTATGATTATATTGTTTAAGTTATCCTGCAGAAGTTTATTTTAATTTAAATTCAGTTTGGAATGTGTCCCATATTGTTTCATAAACATGGAGCAGAACTTTGCAAATGAACTTTTATTTTAAGTTACAAAACAAATAACTTTTGTTTCTTTATTTTTTTTATTGCTTGTCATTATTAATGTATATTATAGATAGATAGGCTTACTTATTATTATGTTTTATTTATAATTTGGGTTATTTTGACCTTCTAGATTGTCTCTGAAGCATATCCAAATGAGGAATACGCTGGTAAAAAATTGATTTTGTACAAATATGTCTTATTGTTCTTTTACGAAGGTTAAAAAAAGAAATTTTTTTTTATATATTATTAGGGAGGTTTATATTTATTTTGTATACTTTATTATTTCAAAGTAAGAATTTTGTTCTTTTCTAAATCAACGAATGTATAATAGAAATAGATTGCTAGATATGAGAGAAAGTTCGTTTGTAATAATTATAACTATTAAATTTTAAAACTAACCTAAAGTTTATTTTGAATTAAAAGTTATACCTTAATGCAATATTTAATTACCATGTTGCCTCCATAGTGTGCAATGAGTTAATTTTATATATACTTTTATTCACAGGTGTGTGTCTGTTTTGCACAATTATGACATTTGTTTGATAAAGTTCAGTTTGTGAATATTTTATGTATAAAATTTCAGATGCTGTCCTATTCTACTGAGTTGAATGGATTGGTATGTTATCTGTATGTATTTATCTGCCAGCGTGTATTTATAATGTTCGATATTTAGAAAACCTTTGAGAATGGAAAGAAATCTGATTGCATTATAATGTTTGTAGGGATAAAAGATTTTGCTTATTTAGTATATGTTTTTCCATGAGTAGAGCCTAGTTTATATTATATGCGTATAATTAAATGATATTTTTTTCAAGTTAAGTGATCTTTTCTTAGAGGCCTGGTGATGAGGAAGAAATCCCCACCAATAGTGTATTTAGAAGTAGATGAGTTATTTTTGAGTATGATTAAATGATGT
Source organism: Epiperipatus broadwayi (assembly GCA_028023455.1). NCBI lineage: Eukaryota > Metazoa > Onychophora > Udeonychophora > Euonychophora > Peripatidae > Epiperipatus > Epiperipatus broadwayi. The sequence continues at coordinate 743,780 of JAQFVV010000137.1, read as the reverse complement.
TTAGAAAGTTATGTGACATTTTTCTTATATTCTTGGTGTTGAGGAAAGGTTTTCCACCAACAGTGTATTTAGAATCAGATGAATTATTGTAGAAGTGTTCAGTAAGAGTCTATCTGCTCCTCATGTAGATTTCCCTTATAACGTATAGTCTGTATAATCATGAAAATATAGCTCTGTGTTAATTAATATGTGGCCAGATAAATTATTATATTAATTCTTGATGTAATATTAATGTCTTATTTTATTGATGAATTACGACATTGTCCAAAATAAAATAATTGTATGATATTTTCTTAATGAATGGATAGTTTATAGAAAAGATTGTTTTCTATTATTGTTGCTTGACACATGCACACACATGCATAATATAAATAATATCACGTATATAAAGTATAGAGTTATTGAAATTAAAATGAGAAATGTTTTGAAATACATTACATTCATTTAAATAGAAGTATAAAGTTATTGAGATTAAAACGGGAAATAAATATTCTAAAATACAGTGTATTTATTTGAATAAAGTTTATAAATCATGAAATCATCAGAATGAACATGATCTTGTTGCTATGCATGAAAGGTATACATAATTGAAAGTGATTATCTAGTCAATTAGAGAAAGTTGCTTTGTTGAGAGCCAAATATAATTAATTTGATTTATTTTATTAATCAATAGTCATATCCTCTCAAAAGTATTTTTTTGTGCTAATAATATAACATGTTGTTTATTTAGTGTCATGTAGATGAAACATGTAGGAAGGGCATGTGTTCAAAGTCAGAATATTTAAGTTTTGTTGTTAATTTGCTTTGATAATAGGGATAATCCCAAACTGATGCTCAAAGTTTATTTGATAATTTAAAAATCTGTAGGACAAGTAGTCCAATTGTAAATATCCTGTTAAACCAAATTTATTTTAGTGTAATAAATGATTTGTTATATTTATTTAAAATCTTAAAACTGTGTCTTGAGTTATTATTGTATACATTCGTGTTTCCATTTCCACATCTCCACATTTCATAAATCTATTATAAAGTAGATATATTATTTTATAGTTATGATATTAGATTTGCCAGTGTCTGACAATGTTGTTTTTCTTAATCCAAACATTATAAGGAACATTTGCCACTGAATAAATGTATTAGAAGGGTTGCCAAGTTAGTATATTTGTTAGATGATGATATGAGATTAAAATACCCTATTTCTGTCATTATCTTATTATTGAAACACAGTGGAATATTTTAGTCAATTTGTTTCATTACATTTTATCATACTTTAGAATTATAATTTATGGGCCAATGTATTTTATTTAATTCAACTGTGTTTGTTAAATTCCCTGAGATCTTATTGTTTATTTCTTGATTGGCATTAAAGTAGATGTTTAGATTATGATATGCCACGTCATAGGATTGTTTAGTATTATAATTATAGCAAGCTGATATATGTTATATTTGGATGAAGGAAGAAATTAAGTTTAAAGTATATTTTAATAGACTGTACCAATAAACATTATGATTCTTTATCATACAATTAATTAACAAAGGAATTTACATTATATTAAATGTTTTGTAATATTTCTTCTTTTATTCATTTATCATCATATATCTTATGAACTGCCTATAGCCTCCCACTGAGCTGAGCTGAACATAAACTTAAATACAGAGTCTCTGTAATAATTTTGTATTATATATTTTATTATATTGTTCTATTCATTGATAGAACTGGCACCTGGGCATTTTGCTCATGTAATGTGTATGAGCTGTGTTGGGAGTGTAAGTTATAATATATATATATATATATATATATATATATATATATATATATATATATATATATATATATATATATGCACACCCTATATTATGGTGTGCTATGTAACCCAACTGGTTACAGTATATAGTCTACAATAATATTGAAATATTGGTTAAATAAGAAGTCTAACATTTTTAAAACACTGTAAATTATTTAGAGCAAATAATTTTATTTGACTTTTTTGATTTCTCAACGATGTGAAATATTTCAGTGTAACAAATAAAAATATTTTTGGATAAAATAAAGTGTTTTTTGCTTTATAATGTAAAGAAAGTATAGATTTAATGTTGAAATCTGTTTCAGTTAAAGAATATTAAGAAAAAAATTTACTGATTGTTTTTGATGAATGTAAATTGAAAAACAGAATAATATAAATAAGTTATCTCATCTTTTATTAATCAAGATACAAAATAACTTACTATAAACTTTTTGTTTTCAAATTCCACACTAGATTAGGAAATAATAACAGATTGAAATTAGAGATTAAAGAAGTTACAAAGAATAAAGGTATAAAGATAATGTAAGCCAGTCTTGAACAAAGAAAATTACTGCAATTCTTCATATTAATCGAATTTGAACTTTTATACAAAAAGAAATAATTTCTTGTTTGCTTAATCATGCCATTTTTCATAACGATGTCGTATCAATCAGAAAATCAAGAAATTGAGTTGGGGTTTTTTGTCCTCTACTGAGAAAGTTTGCAAACCTTTTTTTACAGCTTTAAAATTTACATATATTTTTTTCTGATATTTTAATTTCAAAAAAATTCAAAAGATCTCAGGATAATCAAATAAGCATGTCTTCAAAGGTTTTTTAAACTCTGCCATGATGGGTGCCTATTATATATTTGGCAATCTCAAATTTTGTGAGATTACTTTGAGAAAATATTATGATGGCCTAAAAACTTGATTTTGTGGAAAGTTTATAATTATTTTTGTATCATAATTGTATAATAATTATTAGAAATCAAAATATATATTATTAAATATATATTTTTTACAGAAATGTTGTATTTTTAAATATGAAAGCTCTTATTCTTCTGAATAATGACACTATAGAGATTACAATCACAGGAAATTCAATGGTCTAGAAAATGTCATCATTAAACAATCTGTAATAACATTTAGTGATATCATAAAAAGTAATAAAAATTGTAAACATTTAAAGCATAGTTTGATTGATTTACTAATTATAGAAAATAATTTGTTCATATTTTTAAAACAAATATCAAATAATGAACATTTTATTCATTTTGTGTCCTCCTGAAATTTGATGATGAAATAGCATTTGTTTTGATTAAAATTTAATTTTTAAAATAATTACAGAAATCAAATGTGATTTCTTAAAATTTATTTAATTTCTATACAAAAATAATATCAAATAAGGTCAAATTTATTATATTCTGATAAATAATAATGGTTTAATATTAAAACAAAAGTTGAAAGCTTAAAGTAAGTGCGAACAAAGAAATCTATCAGAGTATAGGATGGTTAATATATGAGAAATAAACAACTTTATTATATAGATTTTGAAAATTGTACAAGCATAATGGAGTTTAGGATTATCAATGTTTATGTATTTCCAAAATATGAAAATATAAACCCAGCCTACTAATCTTGAGGCTCCAATGCTATGTTATATATATATATATTGAACCAGATATTATCCACTTCAAAACTCTGATCACAACTTTGACAGCTATTTTAAAGATTCACACACACATTTATTTTATTTTATGTAATTTGTTCTCTTTTAAAATCTGTTTTAAGTTAATTTTGTAAAAACTTTAAAAAAAAAAAGAAAAACTAACAGTTTGTTTTATTTTTTGGGAAAGTTTTTTTTTATAATTGCATTCTTGTTTATGAAAAAATTTTTAAAAAAAATCAAAAATGATTACATTTTTGTTGCTTGGGCATATAATGTTTCCTTAGATGGAAAACAAAGTTTATGTGTGAGATAAGAGTTATGTAAATAGCCCTGAGTTTAGGACAGAAGGCATTCATTCATTAGTTAGGAAGTATTATTCTAACTCATATTCTTCTCCAGAACTTATTATTCTGACTGATTCTTTGAATTGTGAGATTCAGAGAATTCTTCTGACATATTATTGTGCATCAGATATTTCTTTGCACCTGGATTCATATTTACTCCTGATGTAAAACCTCAGGTTCACATAACTGCTAATAAGAGACTCAATATAATTTATATAGTAGTTATGTTCATTTTTCAGATGTTCAAATTTTACACCATCGATTACCAAAACTCTAAATGTGCTGCTAAGCCTACTAAAGATAGATCCTGACCTCCCTGCTGTTTCTTTGAAGATGCCATGATTTCATAAATTAGAACTGTTTCAAAATATGTCTCACTCCTGCCACCATTACCAGAGAAAAACCATTGCAGACTTTATTACCATTTCTACACCCAAATGTGAATACTCACCAAATGTATGAACACTAAGGTAAATTTCCTTTTTATAATCTTGCCAGGGTTAAACCTACTCTAAGTCTCCACTCAGTCTATATAGTAAATCAGAAATTGTATTCTTTTGTCATTATTTTATGTATTATTCTTTTATTATATGCTTTAAAGCCTTAGTGGCAAAAATTTCCAATTTGAAAATTTTACTTATCCTAGAGTGTATACTGAGTAGATTTTATATGTTTAATGTTTTCTTTGATATTACTAATTCTTGCTAAATGCTTTGGCAGATCTTCATAATTTCATTTTGCTCACCTGTCACTCTTTTATTGTCTTCAAATTAATTTTAAATAAGTATAGTTTGTGTTTCCTACAGACTGCAAATCTTTTAGCTGGAAGCTTTTCATGATTATTATTCTAGTTTTCTGAAGTTGGAGATTGTGTTTCATTTCTAGATTATATAAGATTGTAATGATATTTTTTTGTCTTATATGTGAATTTAACTGTGAATTGCCTTCAAAGTGGTACATCATGAGCTATCCTTCAGACAAATGATGTCTCTATTTCCAATGTATTAGAGATTGCACATCTCACACTGTTTCATTAATTTTCTACAAGATGCTATTTCTATTCCTTTTGATATCTGTGAATTAGGAGGCTGGAATTGTTTTTTTTTATAAATCTCCAGCAGGAAGAAATTATTAATTCCCTTTTTAAATTGTAGGTGAGAGAAATAATTTGTTGCCAGAGTGTTTAATGTTTTAATATTTGCTATACTCACATGCACTCTCAGATGAGTATGCTTATAAAAAAAATCTAGGTCAAACTTTTGTATTTTGTGTTGACTTGGTTTGGTTTTTTTGAATTTAGTAAAATGTTTACATTAGTTTAAGCTTAATTTTAATGATGTTTGTCTTATTGTTTTTATTTTCTCAATTGTCTGAACAATAGTTAAGATCTCTTGTTATCTCCCTGGTTCTAGTCAGTGCAAACCATCACCATCTTTAACTTTTGATAATGGTAAATACATTTTTGGTACTTAATGACCTGGTGGTGCCTCCGTAATCAAAAGGAATAAATAATTGACTGTTACAATATATTGCTTTATAGATATACTGAAGCACAGATAAAACAATTCTATTATTGTAAAAATATATCTACACATTGTTTCAAACTAACTTTGCAATTAATGAAAATCTATTTCTTCTTATTGTGTAATTGACAAGTACATAGTTTATACTAATTGAAGTAAGTAAAACAACTTTTGAATAAAATTAAGGCAATTAATTTATGGGAAAAAGTTAGGAAAACTTTCTTAAAGTTAGAGGATTAAAATTAAAAGCAAAAGAAGTTTCAAGTAGAATTTTCAAAGATGTTGTTTACAGCTTAATAGAGCTCCTCTTCCCCTTCCCCCAGACAAAACTTTTGAAAAAAATTTCAAAGAAGTAATATTGAGTGATAAAAGAAAAATCTTTAGATACTTGGATGGATAGCTATCTGACAATGTGGGTCAAGTTAGTTTGGTTCATAGCTATTATATTTAACTATTAGAAACCACCAATAACCACATAAACATTCACAATAAGGATAGTAATCAATATTATATTTAGTAAGTAATAAGATAAGATAGTTAATCATTGTAGTATATTTTATAGCATTGAAATGAGACAAGTATTCTCTTCAATGTAATATAATTATATTCAAGAAATATTATTTAAGGATACTTTATAATAATATTTAGAAAATATAATGGCAAGGTTATATATATATATATATATATATATATATATAACCTTATATATATATATATATATATAAACAAAAATGCAAGTTAAAAAACTTGCATTTTTGTTTATCATAAATGTACCTTTGAGGTCTTTCTTGCAATGATATAGATTGCAGAGGCTTCTACTATGTGGTGATGCTGAACTGAGATCAGACCCATATAGCTATCTGGTTTGCTATGCTGAGTTTGAAGACATTACGTGTCTAAAAAATTCACGCTTGCAAGCTGAATAGAAATTGTTTCATAAACGCTCAGAGTTTGTGTTTAGATCTAGTTTCTTTATTCCTGTCTTTCACTGACGATAGCAAATAGCTTGAAATCATGATCTGAAAGTGGAATTATAGTTAGAGATAGTGAATGCTACTCTGACGTTTATGTAAACAGAATATACGCTTTGATCGGTGTTTTTGGTAGAAACGCCATCTGTGGACATAAATACAAGCGTTAGCAAGTTTTTTAACTTGCATTTTTGTTTATCATATATATATATATATATATATATATATAATTCAAACAAATATATTTAACACAGTATTCAAAATTAAATAATATATTCTTTACCAGAAGTACTTTCAATTGTTTCACTGACAATCTTTATCAACAGTTAATATAAACATACAAAAAATAAAAACTTGTATTACCCATCATTCAATCTATTCAAATTTCCCAAAATTCTGTTGTCTTTATATTAGCTGATTGTTTATTCATTAAACCACCTCTATTCCTAGTTATCATCATTGCCTCTTTAATTTTACGATTTTCACTACATCTTTCAATTTGAATAATTTTTATATCTCTATTATTCAAATTGAAAGATGTAGTGAAAAACATAAAATTAAAGAGGCAATGATGATATCTAGGAATAGAGGTGGTTTAATGAATAAACAATCGGCTAATATAAAGACAACAGAATTGTGGGAAATTTGAATAGATTGAATGATGGGTAATACACGTTTTTATTTTTTGTATGTTTATATTAACAGTTGATAAAGATTGTCAGTGAAGCAATTGAAAGTACTTCTGGTAAAAAAATATATTATTTAATTATGAATACTGTGTTAAATATATTTGTTTGAATTATTATTATATGATTTAAAAATACAGACATTTAATGGTTGTAGTTATATATATATATATATAACTACAACCATATAAATGATATATATATATATATATATATATATATATATATATATATATATATATAAACCATTATCAATCCACTGCAGGATGAAGGTCTCTCCAAATTTAATCCATCTTCTTCGATCTTTAGCTTCTCTTCTCCACATCACCCCTGCACACTTTCTTATTTCATTCATCCATCTCACATGTGGTCTCTTTCTGGGTCTTTTACAATCTCTTGGAATCCAGTTTAAAATTTCAATTGTCATCTATTATCATCTCTTCTAGCAATAAGTCCAGCCCAACTCCACTTCAATCTTTTAATTTTTTCAATGAGGTCAGTAACACCTGTTTGTTCTCTTACCTATACATTGCGTTTTCGATCTCTTCTTGTTACTCCCAACATTCATCTCTCCATACTTCTTTGAGTGGTCTGAAGTCTCTGTATTGCTCTTATATTGAGTGTCCAAGTCTCAGATCCATAAGTAAGAACTGGTAAAACACATTTGTTAAAAACCTTCCTTTTCAAACACATAGGCATATTTCCTTTTAGTATCAAGTTATTTCTACCAAAAGCACTCCAACCAAGTTTAATTCTATGATTAATTTCCTCCATTATGTTTCCATCTGTATTAATAATCTGACCAAGGTATTTGTAACTGTTAACTTCTTCTAATTCATTATAATGAATCTTTATTTTCATATTTTGAGCAAATTGATTAAACATTACTTTAGTCTTTTTAACATTTATCTTTAGTCCTACTTTCCTAATTTCATCTGATAACTCCTGCAACATTACCTGCAGCTCTGAAGCATTATTTGCAAAAACAACTACATCATCTGCAAAATCTAAATGACTTAAATAATCTCCATTTACTTTCACTCCTTTAGTTTCCCATTTTAATCCACAAAATACTTCTTGCAGCACTGCTGTAAAAAGTTTTGGAGATATGGAGTCACCTTGTCTTACACATTTCTCAATGTTGACTTTCCCAGTATCATTATGTAATCTAATTGTTGCTGTTGCATTTTTATAAATATTCTTTAAAATATGACAATATCCTGGATCTATACCTTGATGATCCAATGCTTTAATCATTGAAGAAATGTTTATAGAATCAAATGCCATTTCATAATCTAAAAATCCAAAACATAATGACAACTCATATTCATTTGTCCTTTCTATAACTTCTCTCAATACTTGAATATGATCTACTGTATTAAAACCACTTTTAAATCCACCTTGTTCTCTTGGTTGGTGGAAATCCAATGTTCTCTGTAGACAAGTTGTAATTATCTTGGTAAAAATTTTATATAAAACTGATAAAAGGCTGATAGGTCTGTAATTTCTAATATCTTTTTTAATCACCTTTTTTAAATATTAATATTATTACTGCATTATTCCAATCATCCGGTACATCTTTATCATTTAGACATTTAGTATATAACTTTGCTAAAAAAAATTTGTTTCTTCACCTGCTTCTTTTAATATATCAATTATAATTCCATCATTACCTGGAGCCTTTCCTTTCTTCATACATTTAATTGCATTTCTCACTTCTTCATTTAAAATTCTGGGCAATTCAGAAGATGTAATAGATATAGGAGGTACTTGTTCTTTATTACTATATAATCTTGATAAAAATTTTCTACCAATTTCATGATGTCATCTCTCTTTTTAGTAATAATTCCATCTTTTTTTCTTATTGCAGATATAAATTTTCTACCAATACCAAAATGTTGTTTTACATTCTTAAGACTTTTATTTTTTTCTATAGCTTTTTTTGCTAGTTCACAGTTATACTTTCTTATATCATTTTCAACTCTTTTCCGCACCATTTTACAAAATTCGAGATATTCAATTCTTTTTAATGCATCATTTTTGTATATCTTCATATTTCTTCTTTTCTTCATAAATTCTCTAGTCTCAGTAGAAATTTTATTGGTCAATTGCTGCTTTTTTCTACCAGCTATCTTTCTTGCAGTTTTTAAAAGTGTATCAGTTATTTTCATATTAATTTCATTCAAATCTGAATCACGTTCAAAATCTACTAATACTTGAAACCGATTTGTAAGTTCTAATTTAAATTCATTAGAATGTTTCTGAAGATTAGGAATATCAATTGTAAATATTGTTTTTCTTAACAATTTTTGTCTTTCTAGTTTTACATTAACACATATCTTGCATCTTACTAATCGATGATCACTTCCTATGTTAAATCTATTAAGAACATTACAATCTTGAAATATGTATTTCCTGTTAGTCAACATATAATCCAATTCTGCTGTACCTTCATTTAGATGCTTCCATGTCCATTTTCTTTTAGCATTTTTCTCAAAAAAAGAATTCATAATATAAAGTTTTTCTTTTTCTGCAAACTCCACAAGTCTATGTCCTCTCTCATTTCTATTACCATAACCAAAATTACCTACAGCACTTTCATCTTTCATTTGTTTACCAATTCTAGTATTAAAGTCTCCCATAACAATTTTAAAATGTTGTTTACTCTGATCAAAAGCCTTTTGTACATCCATTTAAAAATCTTCTACTACTTCATCACTATGAGAACTTGTTGGGGCATAAATCTGAATTATCTGCATTTGGTATCTGCTATTAAGTTGTATAACTAATCTTGCCACTCTGTCTGATACACCATCAATCTCCACAATATTGTTCTTTTACTTTTTATTTATAATGAATCCTACTCCACTTGTATTTCCAATATTTGTGCCTTTATAAGAGAATATATGTCCACTTTTTAAGTCAATTGTCTCTTCACCTTTTCTTCTAACTTCACAAAGTCCAATAATATTCCATTTAATATAAGAGAGTTCTTCTTCTAATTCTTGCAACCTTCCTTCACTTGAAAGTGATCTGCAGTTGTAAGTACCTAAATAAAAAGTTGTCATCAAATGGCAGCCTGGGTCCGCAATCAGGAGATTCTTAGCACCCTCCACCTTCGACCACCAACATCTGCCTTGGTTGGTGACTTTACAGCCTCCTGGGAATAAGGGCCATGCTTTATTTTTGTCTGTCATAATTGTATATATGTATTGGAAAAATATTTATCATTTACACAAACATTCATTCTGCCCTATCAGGCAAACTCCCTTCTGCAGCATATATATATATATATATATATATATATATGGTTGGAAACTAATTATATATATATATTCATTATTAAATAGTTCAAAACAGTTGATTGATAGTAAATCTATTCCTGATATGCTTTATAGCATTTCTTGCAGTTATTGTGAAAATTATATGGGTAAAAGGTAATTAAGTCTTAATGAAAGAGTTAAAATTCATTACAATAGAGATAAAAATTGGTAACATAGCTCAGTTTTGTATATTAATGAAATGAATACAGATCATACAATATTATTTAACAATGCAAAGATTTTTTTTTTTTTAGGAAAAAATAAATTAAAAAGAAAAGTCAAAGAAACTCTGATGCTAAGTCTTCTTAAATCTAAGGTTATCAATCTCATGAAGACATTCTTTGATATTAAAGATGGGTAATTTTTGAAATGAATTATGGAAAGTTTATTTTTGTTTTGTATATATATTGTTTCTATTCCAATTGAATTTCACTTGAAAAAGTCTACTTTGATGTAATTATATTGAATCTACAATTTTAAAGTATATAATCAATGGATTGAATGAAACAAGTTTTCAAAAAAAATCTTTTTTATTGTAATCTTTGAGCATAGATTTTTTTAAAAAGGTCTACCCTATTTTATACATACTATATATCTCAAAAATATTCTACAGACTACTATGAAAGCAGGATACAATAGAAAATTATAATTAAATTAGGTCTTGAAATCTTGCAGAAACAAACGTTTATTGAAAATAGTCTTCAAAAAAATAGCAATGCAAAATGAGAAATAAACGTCTAAAAATATATGTAAGAAATATTTGATGATTAAGGGATTGGTTTGTGTAGAAAACTTCTGTTGAAACTTTTTAGTTATCTCTGCAATATATATTTTAAATGCAAAAACATTTTAATTTTGAGTTAGTTTTTTAATTAATTAAAACAAAAACTGGATGGTTATTCCAAAACCATTATATATATACATATTATATTTATATAGACACACATACACACATGCTTAGATATGTACAGAAGAAAATAATCTACTCATATACGTTAAACTTGTATTATTTAATACATAATTCTGTCTATAGTTGTTATCTTTGATATAAAATATAATAATATTAAAGATTTTAATTAGTCATCAAAAATAATCTATATAATTTAAAAATAAATAAATAAAAGTTTTAATATATTATTATGTCTAATAATTTTTAAAAGAAAATTTTTTTAACTGCTAATGGATTGAAAATTTAAGCTCCCGCCTTTTGTAATTGGAAAGTTTTATCTAAGCCAATGATTATAAAACTTGTCAAAACTGTTGAACAATAATTAAGATAAAAATAAATGCTGGACCACCATCGAAAAAATATCAAACTATATTGAGCTCTTAATTTAATCTTTAATTACATGTTTATAGAATATATTTTTGAAAGACTACAAACATAACAGCAGTACTTACTTACTCTCTCTATATATGTAACACACACTTACGTGAAGTAAATAAACGTAAATTATAATACATAAATTTAACTAATAAAAATATATGTAAATTTGATTTTTTTTTTTATTAGGATGATAATGCATAATTATTACTTCCATTGAAACTTACCTATATTAACTTGATATGGAATGCTTTTTGAATATCTAATACAAAATAATCCAAGTACAAGGAAAATATAAAGAATTTTGATAAGAAAGTGCATTGCTTATCATTTCCTTAAGCTGGAAAACTATTTCAACGATTCACCAAAGTGTGATGAGTATTTTTTGGCAGGATAGCTAGAAGCTTTTATCCGGTGATTTATCATAAACAAACAGATAATCTTTATAAACCCCATTTAGTCATTTAAATTCATCACATCTGAATTTCTCCTCACAGCGTTTGTACTAAACGACCCCTCAGTAACTATTAATTGAAATAAAGATTATGTTTGTAATTAAATTAGATTGAACCATAAAATGCTAAATGATATTTAATTTATTCACTTATTTAATTTTCCATCATTTGTATATTTCTAAAAATATCTTATTAAAATAAACGTCTTCTATATTTAATTTTTTTTAAAAAATATTATAGAAATAGTGAATATTACATAAGAATATTTTAACACACACATTATTTGAGCGGGGGGGGGGGGATTCTTTTTATTGAAAAGTAAAAAGAAAAAAAAACCCGGTTATTCCAGAAATACAGGATTTTAAAATATACTGTTTATCTGCTTAAATCTATTCCATTTAGACAGAAACAATATATGTATAACATAAATTTATAAAGATTAAATATTAGACCAACATTCCTAAATAATAGTAAATTGCATTACAAAATTGCACGCAAAGAAATAAAGCAAAACTAATGAATATAATATCTGTTGAGACAAATAATGTAATGTGAAACAATTGCATATAACTATTACTTTCACAAGCAGAAAAAAGTAATATACTGTAAATATCTTTATAGAAATAATATATGTTAGTAGTTGAAAGATGGTGAAAAATAATGAGAAGAATTGAAGAGATAATTAAAAATAATAATCTAATAGTTCTCCACTAATAGATGATAAGCCATGATTAAGGACTCATTATCCATTTAAAGAGATCATGAATCATTGGATATGAACTGTAATCCATAGATCAATAACTGATAAATTTTTCACTGCATCCAGCACTCAATCACATAGCATGAAGAGATTGAGTAAGTTAATCCTCAATTTTAAGTGAAGAGTAGATAAATCCTTTTCAAATGTTTATGTTATAGGTAACTAAATTTGGTTTTTGTATAAGTCAAATTATATGTAGAGAAGTATTTCTTAGAATTAAATAGAAAATGGAATTTAATTATAAGAAGCTTTAAATATATAGATAGAATCTGTTTAATTATAAAATATTATTATTATTTGATAAATTGAATGGTAGTAGTGAGTTGACCCAATATGGCCATTTGATGGCATTGTTCCTCTGCAAAAGCACAGAAATATGACATTTATGCAGCCCAACTTACAGCCTATACAACACTTCTGTTCATATTAGCCATTAGCAGGCCTAGATGGCATTGCATAATGTGGTTTGTGTCTCTATGGAAATAGTGCACACTTCACAAATTGCTACCATAGAATGTGAAGGTGTATGGAATTCATCTGGCCATAAGTGTTTTATGTGCATTGGAAGTAACAATTTACACCTTACCTAACATACTATTATCTACTAATAATTGGAAGCCCATTGCACATTTTTGTACACATTTTGGAAGATGAAAACAATTGCAAAAGGGTATTCCGAGAACCATTTCACATAAGTCACATTAAAAGGCATGTTTGTGGGAGAACAGCTATGAGAATAATGAAATAGCTGTCCTTGTACATTGTTTTAAAACCATTGGACATTCCCTCTGCACACAAATTCCAGCACCAGATGCTGAAGGCTTGTTTTACATCAGAGTAGTGCATGTATTGGCTGATCCTTCAGATTGTGAAAATCATTGGAGACCTTCCATACATTTCAACACTATGTGCTGAAAACATGGTTTTCATCAGAGTAGTGCATGTATTGGCTGATCCTTCACATCATCAAAACCATTGGAGATCTTCCCCATACATTTCAGTGATATGCACTGATAGCTTGGTTTGCACTACATGCTGAAATATATAATATAATTTTAAAATGTAATTTAGAAAATAATGTTGGTTTGTTACTTTTTAAAAAATACTTTAAAAAATTGTCAAAGACCAGAAAGCAAAAAATTATCAGCCCGGTATCATTACATTTCATTATTCTTGCAAGCAATAATGCCATCAAGTGGCCACAATGGGCACAAATCACAAGAACCAATTGAATAACTTTGAAGAATAATAAAGTCACAAGTTAGATCTAAAGTGATTTTATTAAACTTTTTTTTAGAAAAAAAGTGTTTTTAAAAAACTATACTTACCTAAATTCACAACAGATTATATTGACCAGTTTAAAGAGTTTATTTAAACTTCTTTGTATTAATAATTTCAATCTCTGTGGTCAAATTGCAATCTTTAGTTCTATATAAATATATCAAACCATAAATAAAGGTGGGATTACATCTTTATTATTAAAAGGAGTTTGCCTTGATAACAGTTTGAGATTATTGATTATTATTGATATTGGAATTGTTTAAGTGTTGATTGATTTTAACGATTAACTAAATTAATATTCTTTATATATCATCAATAGTGATCAAATCTTTTTATTTAAACTCGTATTTATTTCTGGTTATTAGCCTAGTTCTTAGATAAAAAATACCCTACATGTACATGTATTAATCTAAACTCCCTGATTACAATGCTTTCTTGAATTTGTTTTGGAATTCAAGAATGATACCCCTCCCACCACTACCATCACTTTAAAGTACAAAAAAATGCTTACCACAGAAATTTTATATAGCTGGATTAAATGACAAATGAAAATATTTCTTAACAATTTTGAGATAATAAAAATTTTTTGAATTTGTGATACTTGGATTAAAAATAGTCTACACACATTTAATTATGATTATCAGTATGTTGTGTGTTGACTAGTTTGTGGATTAAATAAAGATATATTTATATATATATATATATGTGTGTTCAGATCTGGCCAATATGGGACAATATTATTATCGCTCTAGAAATAATGAAATGCAGAATAAAAGCAAATTATGCAAATTGCAAATAAATCTTGGTATTCTAGTATACATAAATATATATATGCAAATTAGCACAGTTAATAAAAATGTGTACAGAACTATAATGAAGAGAAAAACATTGAAAAAAGACAAAGTCAAAATCAGTTAGACTGAGTCAAAGATAGTGAGTGAGCAGTAAGGTGGTTGCCAAATTCAATGCCAGTAGTCAGTAAATGTTGATAAAAATGCTAGAGAAAAACTAATCAAAAAGTTAATAGATTGAAATAAAGGAATTTTAATAAAGTATAGTAATAGAGTCAAACTCTATAAAGAACTTTTTCATATGAAATAAAGTCTTATTTATTATGAAATTCAATAAGCAACTTGCTAGGTGAATATATTAACCTATTCTTAATTTATATATATATATATATTGTACCGGGTTTGAATATGTGTCCTCGAAATACCGGCCTCTTAAGCAGAGAAGAACATACTCGGAGAGTATGTATGCCCAAATGATAGCTATAAAGTATATAACTAGTGTTACATTTCCAGGACATAACTTCTTCTCGACTGTTGAGTTCAACACCCAGTTCAAAGTACTTTTTTGTTTCGTGTAGACACGGGCGCCAGCTATCTATTCAAGGATGAATAAATAATGCACTTTGGACAATGGCCACTAACTCAACACCTATGCATCCATGACTAGCTCAGTTGTTTGTAATCACTAACAGATTATACATAATTAGTGGTTAAAAGACTTGATAAAAGAATTGTAAAAAGAATTTATAAAAAGAATTGACCGACAAATAAAGTTTAATTTTAAAGACAATTTATTAACTAACATTAATTTACTAATTTTAAACATCTTTATAATTTTTTTAACTAATATAACAAAAGCACATTTTAAATTAACACATTATGATATATATCTTATGAAAGCATAAATAATATTTGACATCGATAAATTATCTCACATTCACAAACACGCACATCAATAGTTCATTTTATGCATGCTTAATAGAGTTCAAATTACTTGTCTCTGGAGGCTTTACAAATTAATGCAATGCAATGGCTATTATAGAATAAATTAAATAAGCAAATGTTTTACCTAGAATTTTGAAAGTAGATGTAGAATTTTGTTCTCTTTGGTTGCTGCTTTCGGTGAGGATATTTCCATTACAAATACTTCCAGCCGGCCGAGAAGTTTCCTTGATGAGTTTCATTATTCTTCATGATTATTATTATTGGGGACAATTAGATATTGATGGAGATTTCCAAGTTGTTACGCTGACATTATTTCACAGGCAGATCTTGCTGTTTTCATTGGACTTTAGGTTGTGGAGAAACGCGTGATCCCAAAAGCTGCTCAACACTGCATTTTTTTTGTTTCTAGATACAATTAACTTAACTGATTGAAATTAACTGACTCAATTGATTTGTGAACTGAACTGAACTCCTTATCCGATAAAATTTTACTATTTATATCTGCGAGGTGTTGTCCTTGTAATATCCTCCGGCAAAAATCTGTTGTCAAAATTCCAGTGATAATCTTTTGACAATGTGTTTTGGAAGATTGCTTAATTAGTAATAACCATTCAAAACATATTGTTTTATATTTTAATTAATATCTAATCCTTTGGAGACAAGCTTTTTAATCCTGTAGTTTTATATTTTAATTAATAGCCATTGCTGTTTTTTTAATGATAATGTTCTTTAACGTTCATTTGTTTATAATAACATTTATTACGCATACATTTATTCTATTATTGACAATCGCACATATATACGCACATATATAACTAGTTTTAAGATTACTTCTTCTTTAATTCAAATGAAAAGAGATTTGTATTTTTTTAAACTTTAAATTATTTATATTTTACGAATATTAATAAGAAAACTCTTTACTTCCTTTTTATAAAACCTTTAGTTTAATTTTTCTAATGAAACACTCCTTTCCCCTTCTTATTAATTAATTGTAGCTTTTTATTTCAAAAACTAACGATGGAAAACTATTTGATTCATATCTTTTTCGAAAACAAACTGTAATAAACTCTTAAACTTTTAATTTTACTTTTGACAGCAAACTGATTTTGTTTACTTAAAGAAACCTTTTAGATTTTTATAACTTATTTATTATTTAATAATTTTTTTAGGCAAAATCATCATGTGCCAATTTCAATATTGGTACTATATATATATATATATATATATATATATATATATACCAATATTGAAATTGCAAACGATTATAATATATATATATATATATATTATAACAATTGAGGAAGATGGACTCTTACCATATCTGTCATACAGGACACCAATAGGCTATTTGAACTAGAATATTTTTATAGTAGGCAGATACACATTGTTAAATATCCAACTTTTATTTTATTAACCATTAGCCCATAGTTCAAGGAGATGCAGAGATTTAAAATAAATATTTTTTTAAAACATTTCAATAAAGAAAAAGATTTTTTAAAAAATAAACCATTGCCAGTAATTATCACAAAACATTTATTGACGCATATATATAAATTTAAACTTGAGGAATAAGTTAATCCTGTTTAGATTTTTAATTTAAATTATTATTTTAAAAAGTCCACACAGATGGACATTTTAATAATATTTTAAATTTAGAATGTGGAGTATAGATAAGCTACATAGATTATACAACTAAAACTTTTCAAAATATTCAACCTCAGGCTAAAAGTTCATAGCTAAACCAATGTTCGCTTCCTGATAAACAGACACAACCAATGCAATAAGAAAATGTTAGCATAAAATTATGCTGACAGGAATGTGTGTCTGAAGCATGATATTATTTGCATGAAATGATCCTCATCCAGTACAGAAATGTATGTCTGTCTGGTGAAGAAATCATGTATATAAAATATTTAAGATAAATGCTACATGTGGAGGAGAGCAGTCTATTTGCCAACTTATAGTCTCTATCCATAGAGCTAAAGGAGTCAAGGTCACAGGAAATACATTTGCATCCATTGTAACACAATGATTACCTCTTTGGGATCATGCATTCAGTTGGGCATGTTGCCTGTATGCTAACACACCTCACATTACATTGATATAAACATCCATACATCTCTCTATGAGCATCAAGTCAACTTTAAGACAAGTAGTCTGAAATTAATCCCAGGGACCTAACCCCAAATGTAATGAATCTATACAACCATCTGCACCCAACTTAAATTTAATACATTTTAAAAATTTAGTTAATAAATAAAAATAAAAGAAAAATGGAAATTATTATTAAACATATGCATAAAAAATTATTAATAATTAATTTAGAATTCCATGTTGATCAGATAAGAGTTCATGATTTAAACTTTGGTTAGGCCTTAATCATTTAAGAAATGATTTAAAGTTCATTTAGTAACAGTTTATAATAATTATAGTTCATAATTTATCATTTATACATTACATTAAAGGAACTCCATGGATCTTTGTGCCAATTCCCATGAAGTCTTTTATTATTCATAATTTCAGGGAAGGCTGGTCTGTTGTTCATTCTGTAGTTATCAATCCTAAGGCCATCATAGTTGGGTCAATCCTGGAAATATTTTATTGCAGGACCCATATGATTCAGGTCTACAATAATGCCATTCATATTTCAACAGTCTTTCCCTTTGAAAATAGTAAGAGGGTAAAAAGTGCATCTTTTTCCCCTCCTCAAAAACCCAAGCTGGAACTGTTTTTAATTTGAAATTTTTTCTTTTTATATTAATCCTCCGAATTCACTGACCATGATTTCCTGTTCCAGTGGTCTTCATCAAAGTCCAAGCATTGGTTGACTTTCCACAAGTGGGTAATGCAATATTTTTTAAAATTGTTTATCTCTTATCTGACCTTAATTATAAATTTGCTCCAAGAATAATTCTGGTACTCTTTTCTCTAATCTTTTTATTATTTGATTATTATTTAAATGCAAATATAATTATAGCTTTTTTTAATTTTAACTTCTGAACTTTTTTTTTTACTTTTAAAATTTTTAAAATGTATTTTTCATTAGTTTCTCTGATTTAAAAACATTTTAAATTTAATTCCTTTTTTAAAATTATTTTAAGGCCTGCATTATTTATATCAGTGATAGAATGTCAGACTCTGGACCCAGACTCCACCCCTTCTCACATTTGATCTTTTGATCAATAAAGCATTCAATTATTTTTTCATTTTTCAATGAATCATTATTTATTTTTTATTTTTATAGTCGATTTTACTTTTCCAAATTAATTTCAAATCTACAACTTAAATCTTCTAATTACTTACTGTTTTTTTTTTAACTTTTCATTTTTTCCCAAATAAATATCTTACTTTTTTTATTTTCATTTCAATAATGTATAAATAATCTTTTTTTTTTTTTGAACTTTTTTCTTAAGCAAGCTTTTTTATTTATTTATTTTTTTTTTTTTTTAAAAAAAAAAACATATTTCTTTTTCAGCATAAAGTTTCAAGCAATTTTTATTACTCACGAAATAAGGATCTTTGGATGATGTGGAGACTGGTGGTGATAATATATTTTATTGCTTTAAAATAGTCAATTTTTCCAATTGGAAAAAATATCTTCAAAGAATCAAAAAAAAGTTTGCAATAACAGACATAAAACATAATAATTTCATTAATTTTAAGCTTCTTTCCTTTTCATTGTTTTGTTGCACTGTTTTTGGTTATTAAGTATTTGAGTACCAAGAGATTACCCACTCACATTCAATTATAGGTAAACATTTTTGATTGGCAATGAAATCATCTTAGATATTGGTTTTTATGACTACTTAATATTGGTCTTTAATTTTAATTAAAAAATAATATTTTGTCTGATGCTTTCTTTTGATTAATCTTTTAGTTAATAATGTGAAAACAGACAAAAATTAATTTTATTTCTGTGGAATGGCTACATATATTTATCATTATAGTAAATTTTTATAATGATGCATTCACCTAAGTGATTTTTAAAGTATAGATTGGTTATATGTTTGTCTTTCTTTTTTATTTTTAGATACTAGTTTATACTAATTCACTATTGTTGGTTATATGACAATGGTTTATTTTTGAATATTGTAATTTAAAGTTTAAATATTCGATTGCTTTTATGAATAACTATTATATATTTTTATTACTTTGTCTTTTTTGATATTTTCTTTCTTTCTTTCTTTTTTTTTACTTTCTGCTTATTTTTGTAAATTTATTTTTCATTTTTTAAAATATTTTTCTTAGTTTTTAATGCAAATTTTTCAATTTTTAATTAGATTTTTTTTTTATTTGTATTTTTCTTTCCCCCATCTCTTTCTCTCATATGTTTTTGGTTTAATTTTTTTCTTTTTAAATTAATTTCTACTTTAAAAGTAAAATATATTTATGATGCCCCCCCCCCTTTTTTTTTACTATTTTTTCTTTATTTTTTTAAAATATGTATTTCTGATTTCAGGTGTTCTTTTTTTGTTTGTTTGTTTTATCAGTTGTGACTACTTATATATCTTTTTTGCTGTATTATTATTTTTTATTATTTTGTAATTGTTTTCATATTTGATGCATAATTTTAAATGAAATAGTTAATAAATTAATTAAAGATTCTCTTAATTAATTTCTTTTGTATTCAACTTTTTTTAATTAGATAATTTCTTAATGTTTTGCTTTTTTTTTCTCTCTTAATTTTTTTGTAATAATTTGTTTAGTAGTTATTTTATCCTCATTTCATATTACTTTTTTATATATATTCTCTTTCAGGTTTGTGTATTGTTTTGCACATTTTTATTTATTTATTTTTTAGTACATTTTTAATAAATTTATTTGTTCTATTTTCATTTATTTATTTAATTTGCATTTTATTAATTTTTCCTTTAATTCCTTTAATTTATTTATTAATTTATTAATTATTTTTAATTAAATGATGAACCCAAGATTTTAACTGGATTTGAAGGTAATAAATAATTTCTACTTTTTGTAAATTAGTTTTACTAATGTAAACTTAAGTTACCAAAAGAATTTTATACAATAATGCTTAATAAATTCTTATCAACTCCTATCCCATCTGTCTCACCAAACTAGTTGTATGTTATGGCTTTCATTAGTGAGGAGTTTTGATATCAGGATATAGTACACTTGGATTTTTTTAACCTAATGCACTTTATTCCAAAAAAAAACATCATTAATTTTTTTTTTTTATTATAGCAGATGTTTTTGAGTTTTGGTTTACTATTTTGATAATTAAAAATGAGTAAATAATGAATGACTTATGAATGAAAAATGCATTAGGTTTAAAATAAATCAAGCTAAAAATTTGTCTGGAGATAGATTGGACACCATTGAAAAATAATTTAATAAGTACTACTATTTGATATCTATTAGTTAATCAAGGTTTCAGAGGTAATATAAATGGAGGAAAAATAGGTTTGTTACTTCAATGTGATGTGTATACAGAAATCTTGTGATATTTTGTAGATAGAAGATAGTGAATGCCCTTTCTATGTATAGTTAATTGCATGTAATTAATAATAAATATCTGATAAGGAGTATTTCTGGCATCAGTGAATCACACGATATCAAAGACTATGAAGTATTTCTAGTAGTGATATTTTTGTTATATCCTCATTGTATGTTTTATAATTCTTTCTTCATTTTATTTATTTATATTTTTGCCTTAATCACTCATATTATCAGTCATTTTTTACATTAATTACAACATGTGAATATATACTTAACAAGTCAGATATTTTTGCTTCTCTTCTTTGTGCTTTATTATCTGGCTTTAATTATTTGGCTGTATGCATTTTCTGTGCCATATTCATGGCCTTTTTATTTCATTATGTGCTGCTGCTTATATAATTTCTTTTTTGTGATTATTATGTAATTACTATGTAGTGATAATACATTATGCTTTAAATGTTTTTGCATGTTTTTAATGCTAATTGACCCTACTTTCCCCCCAAATCAACTTAATACATAGCGAGTTGATTTTGTTTATAAATGAGTTGGTGTTTTTAATTACTGGAGCATAGTAATTTGTCTTTGGAAAAACTAACATGTTAATTAATGAAATCTTTGCATGCAAAGAAAGATATGTCTTCGAGAGGGATTGATAATTTTTTCAATTGAGTCTAATAGTTGGTTTTGAATCATTATTCGCATGTCATTATATCTTTTACTTAAAGGAAAACCCAAAAAATTCATTGGGGATGCTTTACACATGCAGTCAATTTTTTTCCAGTGAGAATCTGTCAGGCAGATGACTTTTCTTTATTGAAAATTAATAATGACTTAACAGAGAATTCTTTAAGAATTAAAAAAAGTGAAGGAAGAAGTTTTTTAGAATGAAGGAACACTACTGTATCATCCATGTATGAGATGCATTTAATATTGGTATTTACAAGTGGAACAAAAATTCCAGGCAGTTTTTCTTCTATTTCTAATAGCAAAGAATTAATGTAGTTAATAAACAGTAATGCACATAGTGGTGAACCTTGTGGTATAGAGTTTTGAGGGGAGAATCCTGGTATTGTTTTCCCACTTAGAGTGATGTGTATTTCTCTGTTTAGTAATAAGATTGCCAATATATATATGATTGGAGTTTTGATATTTTGTGTTGAAAGATCCTTTAACAGCTTTCAATGGGCACAGAGTCAAATGCTGCTTCAATGTCTAATTGGACTGTAATAGGAGCTGCTTTTTTGCCTTGATGAATTTTCTCCAATATTATTTTGAATAGTGTGACTGCCCTAGAAGTTGAGCAGCTTTTTTTAGAATATTGGTTATCAGATATTCTTGGAAGGATCTGGGGTTGAATTTTATCCTTGACAAGTGATTCTATGATTTTAATCATAAGAGGTGTCATTGATATTGGTCTCAGATTTTTCAATGGTGAAGGAAGAATATATTTTTTAAGAAATGGCACAATTGATATCGGCAATAGGTGATCAATATAATGAATTTGCTTTGCTAGGTGGAACACATGTTATGTATAATAGGACAGTGAAATTAGATAAATGATAAAGCACAAATTTAGGAATGGCATGGATTCCAAGGTGTATTCTTTCTGAAGTGCATCTAATTTTTTGCAGTATTTCAAGTTTGGAAATATCATGATTGCCATCTGTCACACCAAATGTATATGGTAAAAATATTGGAAGAGTATGTTTTTGTAAATTACACTTAAAATGATAAAAAATATGAGGCAACATATCATGTCCAGCTATCATTTCTTGATTTTTGATAATTGATGAGGGAATCATTTTTTGATCTATAACTGGGTGCCCATTGAATATAACCCTTAGACCAATCATGAGGTTTAGCTAGATAAATTTTGGATTTTTTAATTGTCAAGCATTCTGCGAATAAATGTTGAGTTTGTTTATATTTCTGTTTTAGTGCTGTAATTGATTTTATTGATGCAGGATCATAAGAGGTGCTTTTAAGTTTAATATTTATTGTATCCAGGTTTTTTACTAGTTTTGTTGGGGGTTTATTATTATATGTACAGTGATTGATTGTGGATGATACTATACTAATAAAACAAAACCATGCATCAATTGGTTGCAAGGACACTTTATCAATTTTTCTAAAATATATGTATATTTCTGACATCAATGCTTCGGGTGTTGCAGATTTTAAAAGCAATCTAATTGTATTATTAAGTGGCAAAACAGGTGTTACTTGAATATTTAGCTTCAAATGAACATTCAAAGTCAGGTGATCAGAAAATGCTACTGGCTGCAAGGAAGGAGAGATTTGATAATGTAATTCAGGTGAATAAAAACGCAAATCGATTAAGGTTGATTTTTTTGTATAAAGTGATATAGAGTTGGAAGAGAAGAATCCCTCAGCACTCATTAAATGTTTATTAATCATATGCAAGTACTTTTTAACAAAATCATAGTAAGGCATGTTGAAATCTCCAATCATAATTGTAGGATATGAGTTTGTACTTAAAAGCAGATTAATCTTATTGAATAATTGATTTATTATGGAAGTTTTATTATATAAATACAAGCCTATAATATTTATTGTAAAAACTGTATGAATTAGAGAAATTATAATCATGTGATGGTCATGATAAAGTATTCTGAATGTTTGAAATGGGGATTTATGATGGATTAAAATCCCAATCCCAGCTGCAGCAGACATTAACTAAAATTGCTGGGGATTAATAGGTGAATTTACAGTATATTTTGTCTCTGTAAAAATTATTATATGCGGAGAAAATTGTGTTATCCAATTGTTTAATGCAATGATATGTTGGATTGAATTGATGCCCCTAACATTAATCTCTGATATGCATAAATACATTTTAATTCTATAACAACAAAATTAATAATTTTAATAACATCTATTATGACAGTAATTGTATTAAATATTACATCATAGCATTGTGTATTTAAATGCCCAACAAATAAATTTCCAAAAGAAATCCTATACAGTATTTTATATTTGTAGGTAGATTTCTCCAGGTAAGAAAGGTCTGCTATGAAAAGTACACCTTTATTAGAAGCAAATTGTCTATCAATTTGTGTTTCCATTTTGAAGGAGATGTATTAATATTGTAGGTCAGATTTTTTTTTTTACTAGTGAGCTAGTTGGCTCAAGTGAGGAGTTGTCAGAAATTTGAACAGCATTTGTATCAATCTCTATGTTAACTTCTTCAGAATCATTGTCCTTTTTAGTTTGCCATTTTTTTGTGACTGTTGACTCCTTCAAAGTATTTGACTTGCTCTTGTAAAAGTTGAAAATTACTAGAGTTTTTGTGGGTCCAATGTAAAGGGCTTGCATCTTCTGGAGCATTGTTATCTTCATTTGATTCATTATATTTAGTTTTTTTGTGAATTGGCATGTATGGAGTAGTCTTCTTATTTTCTGGGTCGTTTTTTTGTTTATCCATTGTATTTAAATCTTTATTTTTATTTAAATTGTTATTTACTTTAATTTTTTTTACTTTTCTAAACCTTTGTTTACTTACTTCCCTTTAAAGTTGTCATCATTTGCTGATGAGGTGTCAGTGCTGTCCTTGACATCAGGGCTGTCTTTAAGTCTGTCTTCTGTTTGCATATGCTGTGGAGTATTAGATTCATCAATTGATACTTCCTCAATTGTTGTTGCTTTTGATTCTATCTGTTCATGTAGAATCTTATTAGGCATTGTTTTTAATATGTCCATGTGGGAAGTTATGTTTGGAATTGATGATATTTGATTCATTTGTTGATTACTTTCTCCATTAGGTACATTTACAAGACTTGGATTTTCCTCTAACAACATTTTTTGTTTAGCACATTGATGGGATTTTGTGTTTAAACCTGCAATTTTTGCAATATCTGTTAGGGCAATTCTTGATGAGACACTCCCTGGACTTGCAAGAAAAACACTGTGAGGGTACTCCCTTGAAGGTGTTTATCAAAAGGGAGCTATGAGTAGAATGTGAAGTTGGAATGTCAATTGACTGTACATTTTATTCAAAGTGAAACTGAACATGGCTGTATTAGTTAAAACTGGCTTCATAGTTCTTTTTTCTAGTAGGTATCTAAAATTTGAAACTTGTCCATATCTATTAGGAAGCTTTTGTAAGTCTTGATTGGTAATGGTAACATGACAGTTTGTAATTTGACCCTCTAGGCTCATCTGCCTGTTTCTATCAACATAGCAGACAATTTTGTTGTTGATAACCTGAATATGTTTTTCAAATATTAATTTTTGTAATACATTGGGAAATTCCAATACAAGGTATCTTAGGATGGTTTAACACTTTGTAAAGCATTCCCCACAAGTTTTTTTCTGAGAGAAACTCATAAAACTCATCTATGGAGAATTTAATTATAGAAATATTTAAGTCCGTCATAGATAAGATCAGTGTCTTTTCATTTGTAAATTTTTGAAAAGATTTAAAAATGATTGGAGGGATTGTTAGATTGAACTTAGTTACTATATCCTGATATTGTTCAGGTTTTACTGTATAATAATATTAAGCATTTTAGATTCTGAATTTGTTTGAT
This sequence comes from Epiperipatus broadwayi, assembly GCA_028023455.1. Lineage (NCBI taxonomy): Eukaryota > Metazoa > Onychophora > Udeonychophora > Euonychophora > Peripatidae > Epiperipatus > Epiperipatus broadwayi. The sequence goes on along the minus strand of JAQFVV010000137.1, from coordinate 717,916 downwards.
TAATTTCATTATCATCTAGATTAAAAAATTCAGTTATATTTTCTTTATTAATTTGTAATAAATTGGCTTCTTTATCTGTATTTTTTTCAAAACATTACCATAACTACTTTTATTTTTAATCTCAGTTTGTTTTTAGATAAGGTCTTCAGATAGCCTGGAGCTTTCTAAATTTAAAAATTTTTTCATTGTCTGTGTTTCAGTAAAACTAGAATTACTTATTTTTTGACAATCTGATAAGGATTTAGAACTTTTTCTAGAAATTCCTTCTTCCATTGTATCTTTAACAGGATTAAAATTTATAATAGAATTTTCTAGAAATAAATCTTTTGTTGAATTATTTGAATTACTATTTAACATAGAATTTTTTAGCATATTTAGAAAATTCCTTATACTTTCACCAATTTTATAAAAAAATTGTTCTCAATGAGCTTACCTTAAGTAAAAAAACTTCCTCTTTTCATTGGTATAGGTTTTTTATTCAATTCTCAGTAAAAGTGTGAATTTTTTTTTCCAAAAATGAGCTGATGTAACAATTGACTGACTAAGAAAAGTACCACCTAGGTGGACTGCTGCTACTACTACTATTACCACCACTACCAATACCACTACCACTACTTCTACTACTACTACCACTACCACTACCTCTACTACTACTACCACCACCATTACTACTACTATTATTACCACTATTACTACCACTACCACTATTACCACCACCACTACCACTACCACTATCACCACCACTACTACTACTACTACTACTACCACTACCACTGCTACCACTACCACTGCTGTTACTGCTACCACCACCACCACCACCACTACTACTACTACTACTACTACTACTACTACTACTACTACTACTAATAATAATAATAATAATAATAATAATAATAACAACAACAACAACAATAATAATAATAACCTGTAGATTTATACTTTATGTTTGTCTTCAATATTATAATGTTAAATCGTGCTATCATAATAATAATAATAATAATAATAATAATAATAATAATAATAATAATAATAATAATAATAATAATAATAATAATAATAATAATAATAATAATAATAATAATAATAATAATAATAATAATAATAATAATAATAATAATAATAATAATAATAATAATAATAATAATAATAATAATAATAATAATAATAATAATAATAATAATAATAATAATTTCTTATTTACACAAATGACTTTCCTAAAATATTCATCTTTCAGTATCTAACATATATGAATTCCTAAGATCTATGAAATAACTTTGTCACAATCTATTATATTAAGGGATATGTTAGTCATGTCCAGAGTCAATTTATTTTGAAAGTATGATACTTAGTAACTGTAACTATGACCAAGGAATACCAACAAATTATTGAAATCAACTATTATCAGATCTTTCAAATACTGAAATTGGAATTAAAATTTAAATTCAGCATAAATTTTCTGATTTCAGAAAAGTTTCTAATGTGCAAATATGTTAGGAAGTAGTTTCAAAAGTCAATATATATGTAAAATACTTATTAATAGTTATATATAATACCTCTAACTAAAATAATATTAGTTACAAATTCCATTATTTCAATCAATAGTATTTGATTTATTCATTTAAATGTTTAATGTATTTCATTTTGTTTGGATAATTTGGGGCGAGATATATTGCTTCTTATGAGAAAAGTAAAATATTTTAAATTAAGATAATAAGGCAAATGAAAAAAAAATCTCATATTTTTTTAATATTAGCATTAAGGCATAAAACATGGAGATCATAATTTATTGAGTAATAATTCCTTGGATATTGGATGACTATAAAAGAATTGCAATGAAACCATAATATCCACTATTTTGTGTTCCAAGTCTCCTCGTGGACATTATACATTACCTATAATAGCTCATGCTTTATTGATAAACTTTGATTAGAAAAGTCTACATATTGTTTTGAGTTGCATGTGTACAGTAGTTTTCAACAAATCCACAAATGTTTTATATTGTAACCTTTTGATCAGTTGTCCATGGTAACAATGGTATATAAATTGTAAATTATAGCTTCAAAATTTTAAATTTATAGTTTAGATAATAGTAGTGCTATAAACTTGGTTATAACAGCAATAAATGACTTAATACATAAAGCTTAAAAAGAGAATTCGTTAGAGATTTAATAATCATTGTTAGTTATAAATAATTTATATTATAATCTACTGTATAATTTTTAAGGGTACTGTGGTATTAGAGCTGCGAAATGAAGAATTATAATCATTTAATCATTAAATTAATTAGGTTATTAAATCAAAAACATATTTAAAAAAAAAAACAACAACAATTTAACAAAAAAAATATGAAAAGCATTAATGTAAAGTATAGTTAAAATGTGTGTTTAAATCAAATTGAGTGGGTGTTTGCACATGCATATTCTGCATAATCTATTTTAATACATTGTACAGGCTTACACCTGCATTTATATATGTAATATATGTGGGATTCAAATTCAGACTTTCACACAACCTACAACTTTCAATGCCATCTTAAATTGCTGATTCACCTGATCACACACATGTTCAAAAGATAAATAATCACCAATATACATATTTTGTGCTAAACCAGCACTCATTAAAGTATGAAGGTTGGTTATCTTAATATAAAGCTGAGTACTAATTGTATATATGTGTTAAGATGGTAATCTGAACCAACTGATGAGTGCTGGTTTAGCAGGAAATACGTATATTGTTGATTATTTACCTTTTCAACATGTGTGTGATCAGGTGAGTCAGCAATATAAGATGGCACTGAGAGTTGTAGGTCATGTGAAAGTCTGAGTTCGAATCCTGCATATATTACATATATAAATGCAGGTGTAAGCCTTACAATGTATTAAAATGGATTATACATAATATGCACATGCAAACACACTCAATTTGATTTAAACACGCATTTTAACTATTCTTCACATTAATACTTTTTGCATTTTTTTTGTTAAATTGTTTTTTTTAATGTTAATTTTAAAATATGTTTTTGATTTAATAATCTAATTTATTTAATGATTAAATCATTATAATTCTTCATGTTGCAGCTCTAATACCACAGTACCTTTTTAATACAATATTTATCCATTTAAATCAACATCATTACTTATAAAATTGACTTTAATTTATTTTTATGCAATGCTCCTTTAAAAGCTAAAGATCTAAAATTGTAGTTATTGAAAGAAAAAACAATTATTTATTACAAGATAATAATTTATTTTAAAATTATTGTAATTTTAATATCTTGTAAACAAAAATATTTATTCTTAAACTTTGTATTTAAATCCAATTAATAATATATATTAAAAATATAATTGAATATGGAACTGTAGTTTTTAACAAATGATTTAAATTAATTTCATCTGTAAAACATTTATTGATTTTAATATTTCAAATAGAAACAGAAAAAAACATTTTGTTTAAAAGTTATAATAGTTAATTTGGGAGATAGACCAATGAGAATTTAATAAATAATTTTCTGTCATCAATTTAGAAAAAAAATCATGCAGAGGATCAAGATAAAAAGATTCCAAAAAAAAACCTCATAAAGTAGATAGCAGTCTTGATTTTTGTTTTCTCCATAAAAACAATTATAAAACTTAAAAATATTTAAAGTCTTAAGCAGAAAAAAATCATATTCACAAAGCTATCTATGGATATGAAATATTTTTAATGTAATTATTTATACTATGGAATGAGTAAATTAATCTTCACTATGACCTGGTTACCAATTCTGATCATCAATTTCTAGCCATGATATTACCACAAAGGCGTTTGAAAAATCAACATTATTTTAATTTTGTTTAGGATAGCCATGAGGAAGAAAACACAACTGCAGTGCTTCAGAGAGAAACATGATGATAGCCATGTAAGAAAACATTTATTTGTGTATGCTAAATTAAGGGCTTTTATTAGTCATAGATTAAATGTGAAAAACAGATTAAAAATTTCTAAAAATAAATTTTTAAAACTAATAGAAATATCTTTTAGAATGTTAAGAATAGTTAATTAATCATGAATGTTGAATGCAAGAAAAAAAAAAAACTATTCTTTATGTGAAGCAAACAGTTGATATGTAAGAAATAATTTGCAAAATTTTAAAGAAAATATTTAGCTTATACTTAATAATAAAAAAAAAAACAAATAAAACTTAAATTAAGATTACTTATGTTTAAATAGAAGATGAACTTTTGCTATAGCATTTTAAGAACTGAATATTAAAATGGGAGGATAATTAGAAAAAAAATAAATCTATGTAACTTTTGAAGGATAGATGATAGTCACAAAGATAATGTACTACAAGCTAGAAAATTAAATGAATTTATCCAATATGTGTTTGAAATTTTTTACAAGACTAATGAATAACAGAAAAAGAGGGAAATCAGCAAGTAAACTTATTGATGACTTATTTGAACATGTTTAAAAGTTTGTGCAGCATGGGAGAATAAAGTGGAAATTTATTTAGAATATTCATCAAACTTTTCATAGTGGATTTTGAAAAGAAGGATTATATGCAATGCAACTTTAAAAAACTAGCTAGGAAGAAAGGATGCATCCAATTTAAAATTTTGTCCAATCATTTGTGCTTGTTGTTTGATGTTTTGTTTAACTATACATGACTTTTAGCAATACAAAGAGAGGGGAAGCACATACAGACAAAGAATGGTAAACATTAAGGGTAAACATTGTAGTATTAAATTAGAAACTGGAAGTGGAATTAAAAAATATTTTAATTTTAAATTTATCACTAATATTTTTCTTGTTTAAAATCAAATATAAACAAAGTATTTGTCATAGTGACAATTTAAAGGATTTAGGTTTGCAATTTGGTATACAATGTTAAAGGCATGCTTAAATATAGGAAGAGAGTAATCATGAGTTATAATGTGAACATGTGTGTGTGAAGAACACCATGTTAACTATATATTTTAACCAGTATATACTTTAAGAAATTAAGTGTAATAGCATTATCTGAAAGGAATTACAAACTTATTATAAAATATAATGTATTTAGGAAAGTAAGAAAGAATGAATGTTGATGTAAGACAACATCATGATCTCATTTGTTATAAAGAAAAATATCTTATTGATAATAATAATTGAAATGGATTATTTGTTGTGTAACATGATCATAGATATTAATAGAAAATTATTACAGGGGGGAAATTATATTAAGTTGTTAGTCTAGAATTAGTATAGCAATTGATGTCAAATACACAATTGAAGAAGATGAGTTAAAATTCCATGATGGGATAAAATATCATCCTGAAGAACTGAGTAATCTGTGTGATACCTTTATATTTATTGGAAAGAAATGGGATGGTTTCCTATAAAGAAATGAGGATAGTATAAACCATAAGTGCTCAGGGAGGAAGCCAGGGTAAAATGGGAGTATAATCATTAAGAAAATGACTACCTGCCAAAATATGACACAGCATATTTAAAAGAAACCTTCACCCTTTTTATTAGGATATATTATTAAATATAGTATTTAATAAAATCAGTTTCTAATCGATAAAGTTTTATGTAAATAATAATATAGGAGGCTTCAAACTTAAATAAAATATTTAAAGGATTTTATAATTTCTTCCTAAATCTTGATAGGTTTACTTGAAGGTAAAATCATATACAGAACAAATATTTTATGTTTGAATAGTAATTTGAATGAATTACCAGATGAATAAAAATAACTGAGATCAAAGAACACTATAAAATATAAGTGATAGAGAGAATGGAGGCATAAATGAATTGTATGATATGGAAAGAGTTCTTAACTTAGTATTCATTTTAATTACATTATGAATATTCTTTTATATTTTTTATTACCACATCAACAATGGTTTTGTTGATTAATTATAGCTAATATTTTACATCAAGTTTGGTCATATGAAATACGATTTAAATGGTACAATTTTCAGATGATATTGAGAACTATAAATATCAGGTAGTAAGGAAAAGGACTAAAAAGATAGCCACCGGATAACTCATGAATGATGCAAAAACACTAGATCGATATGAAAGCATACTTTATAATAAAATAATAAACTTATATTTTTAAAAAGAAGTAGATACTAACTATGGGAGGGTTGATTTTATATAATAACCATTATGTACTTGTAAAGAATGTAAATAATTTGCTGTCAATGTAAAACAGTTTAATGCTTTTTTTAATGTTAATGAAGTATTTAACTTTATATATATATAACTGTTTGTTATTTATTTTTAGTGTTGTAAATAAATGAATATTTTGCTTTAAACTTTATCATAGTAATTTTATTGAGTCTGAGAATCATTTCCATCACAAGGTCATATCAATGAAGCACATTATCTACATAAAATTATACATACCAAATTATGATTACATTCCTCATTTGAGAAACGATGCTTAAGAGTTTATAATTAATCATTAACTATCAATTGCTTTAAATTATAACTATATTAAAGAAAGCTTACGGTACTTCATATTTTTATTAGATGCAAAAGAATTTTGAAAAGCCATATAAAAAATAATATTAAATATTACAAAATGGTGAGCATATAATAGAAATTAGCAGTATGTTTAAGAGTCACATTATAATTTTGTAATTTAAGTTGAAATAGATATTAGATAATTTAAAAGTATTATATAATTTCTGAATACATGTTATTAACCAAATATATTTAAGGTTTGTAATTTTGAAGGAGTTAATTATGGTGGGTGAATGCTAACTAATTAAGATATGTATTTCCATTGAATTAGGCTTGGTAGATAATAATGGTGTGATGAAGCTTTGATTATAAGAAAATAGTTATTCTAGAGTAATTGTTGTTAACATAAGTATGAGAATAAATCGTAGGAAAAGTAGATTAAATTATTTAAGGGAAGGTAATGAGTAGATAATGAATGTTATGTTAATTTCCATGTTTTATTATTATAGTTAGATTAAGTTTCCAATAGAAGGTTAATCAAGGTTTGTAATAGTAGGTAAGCTTTTATTAAATGATTGGATCCCCAAAAATCCCTCTTGCAATTCAATTGTTTAATTATCAGTTTTAATTGTTATAGTGGATTTTAGAATAGAATACTTATGATACCTGAGATAGCTATAGGATAGCATCAATTATTTTAAGTTGATGTAGTTTGGTTAATGTTTTTATTTTTAGCATTATTAAATTGTAGAAGACTAGTTATTTCATTATTTAAATTAAATATTATGTTAGTCATTGCTTGTTGTGGGAGTTTTTCTAATGAATAATAGGATAGTAGCAGGAGAATTGTCACAATAGCATTGCCATTGTGGAGTGTACTTTATATACTTCTCAATGTTAAAACCACTCTCTTGTAATTGTCCCTAAAGTTTATCTTATGTTTTAATATATAGCAAATTTCTAATCCCATAAAGAGTCTTATACTTTATTGTTGTTATACTTGATGGTTTATTATTGATCTAGTATAGTAAGGATACAATAACAAAAGTTAAGGTAGAAATGGGTGTTGGAAGAAACAGAATGGGAAGATTACCATACACACACATACATATATTGCGATATCTACATAAATGTAGGCTCGCATGTATATATTATTGATTCTCAATAATATTAATAAAGAGAAGGGTTTCGTTAAAAGAAATAGAGAAAAAAAAAAAAGAAAGAAAAAAAAATTTAGTTAAATGGATTCTAAAAACTTATTTTAAAAAGAAATTAGAAAAGCTAAATAATGATGAAAGATTAGAAAGGAAAGGGGAGGGGTGGACAACTGAACGCGTCTCTTTCTTTCTTTGTTAAATAAGAAAATCACGTGTAAAAAGAATGAAAGAATAATTATGATTGTGAAATTAAAAAAAGTAAACTTGTACCAAATTTCCAAATAGATTGGTACAAGATAAAGTGAGAGAAAGGAATGTTGCAATTAGTAACATTCAATATTTAAAAGAATGAAAGAAATTAATTATAATTGTAAAATTAAAAATGTAAACTTGTACCAAATTTCCAAATAGATTGGTACGAGATAAAGTAATGAAAAGGAATGTTGCAATTAGTGGCATTCAATATTAAATGTATCAAAAGAATGAAATGAAAATTGTAATTAGAAATTGAAAAAAATGTAAACTGTATAAAAAAAATTCCAGATAGATTGGTAAGATAAGAATGAAAAGGAAGGAGGCAATTAGAGACATTCGATAGCAAGACAGCAGAGAATAAGCAGAGCTGATTTAGAAGTAACCGGTTGTGTTTTTTTTGCTGGCTAGAATTTAACAAAAATAATAATAGAAGGGTACGCTGACATGGAGGGCTAGTGGCAAACACCGGGCGTTTGCTCGGTCTATCTCCGTCTAACCATTCGCTCACTACTTATAACAACTAAAATGCTGCCGAGAAGAGACCGCCGTTACAGAACCAGATCTGCCTGGAGATTCGAAGTAGAATGTTGAAGGGATGAAGACCGACTAAAATGTGGAATTAGAAAGGAAACAAACCCACATCAAAAGACTATAAACTCTCACTCCATTCACTGGAACGTCTGAAAAAGCGAGCAACCATCTCTGCAAAAGAAGGGAAGGTTTTCCCCCCTCAATGGTTGACCCGACATTGGAAAAATCATACCTAGGTAACTATTAATACATGCATGTCAGAATTAATTTGAAATAAGAAATCAGTCAGAACTAAATTATTAAAAAGTTGCGCAACACTTCGGACAGTTATCATTAAAAGAACTTATGATTGTAATCTATTAATGTATGAGAAGGTAACAATTGAGTTACGATAATTTATTTAATGTTTCATTTGAATTATATTCTTTATTGTATATTTATGTATTTATTATGTTAGTGTGTGGATATATATATGTGTTTTAGGATTTTATTATGCATTAGAATTAGCGAATTGCAAATTAAATTTTATTTATAAAAGGAAGTACTTAGTCATTTGCGTTTTCTTTTCTCTACCAAGCGAATAACTATTTAGAGTGAATTAAAATTAGATCAGTGAGCTAACAAGTTGATTAATTGAGGAATAAAATAAAGTAAGCTAAATGGATAAATAAATCCAGTCTGTATTGTAAATAGAGTAAAGGAAGGAAGTGCTATAATTTATATTCCTGCTGTACCGTGATAATTCCGGGAAATTTTATAAATATTCCAGGCGCTGGGCAGAACTAATTATTCGATACAAATAATTTGCCCAGCAGAGAAGAAGCGTTTAATTGGGAAATATAATGCTGGGATGATATTTTATTATGTCAGTGTTCAATTAAGAATATATACTCGATTTTAGGGTGTATATTGGCTTCTTGCTTGTGGTAATCATCATCATCGGTGGTTAACCGGTCGATCACATAATTAAGTGCGGCTGGGGTCTTTAACCGCACGGCGGTGGTGTTACAGTTTTGGGGGCCAGTCCGGGATCTTGTCACATTCAGAAAAAAAAAAAAAAAAGCAGATTGAATTAAGTTATAGCGCTCTGAGTCAAATAGATATACCCATATGTGATCTATACAGCGAGGTTAAATAAAGTCAAACAATCGGAAAACCGAATTTAGACTGAGAAATATTTTATAAAAAAAAAAAAAGGGAAAAAAGGGAAGAAAGAAAAAGTTTTTTTTTTAAAATAAAGAAAAAAAAAACAAACAACAAAGGGGTTTTGTTCAAGTTAAGAATTTATATGTGTTATTATAAAAATATATATATAAAAACGACAAAATAGTGTTAAAAGAAAAAAGTGTTAAAATAAGGATTAGACGGCATAACCGTATATATGTAGTTATATAGTAGTTGTAGAGACAGTAGAATAGACCTAAGGTTTAGATAAAATATAGAATAATAATAAAAGATCGCTTGGTGAGAGAGAGAAAGTGGAGCAAAAGACAACTGAATTTTATAAAAAGAGAGAAAGAGACGGGGTAAAATTTTCTAGGCACGATCTACATTATATAGATAAATAAAATCAAGAGAGGGAAAAGATTTTATTGTTTGAATAATAAAAGCTTGTGAGTTTAAGGGGATCTTTAAAGCAGCATAAACAAGTGAGTTAATGGATGAGGATGGGGCAGGCCAGCAAACGTACCTAATATGAAATAGCGTTGATAAACAGTATTGCATTTAATAATAATTGGGAGAAAATAATTACTTAGTCAGTGATAACATTCATTTAGAGTCAATGCAAACGAGGTCGAAAGCAAAAATGGACGATCAACTTGCAACCACGAAAAGTACCAGTGAAGAACAAACGGAATTGGCCGGAGAAACAGATAGGGAAAGAGAAATAGAAACCAGTAGTGGAAATGAAATTGACATTAATGATGATAAACAAGAGCCGAAAGTTAGTATAGAAATTTATAATTTAATAAAAATGATGGAGAAAATGGGGGAGGATCAACGGCAGTTCATAAAGGAGATAAGGGAAAGAGATGAGCAGAGAGATGAAATAAATAAGAAAATGATAGAAGATCAGCAAAGGTTTATGAAGGAATTAAAGGAAGATAATAAAAAGATGATAGACGAGTGGCAAAAACAGTTGGTTGACAAATTCGACATAAAAAATGAAGAGTTAAGTAAAAGGGTTGAAGAAACCTCAAATCAGATTTTTGTCACGAATGAAAGGCTAAACGGACAGGCTGAGTTACTAAAAAACTTAGAGCAGAGACTCACTGGAGAAGTAAATAATTTAGAACAAGAGGTTGTGATGAAAGTAGAGGGAAGGATGGCACATTTTGAGGATAAAATAGAAACTGTGTGTCGAGAAGTAGAAGAGGTTAAAAATATGAGAGGGACAAGTTTGTGGGATAGCAGGCGCAATAACGTGGTAACGATAAATCAATTTTTGAAAATTCGAGTTTTTTCGGGCCACATGGGAGAAAACCCCATAGAACACCTGGGTAGCCTTGAAAGGTACGGCACATTGAATGGATTGGATGAAGAAGCCATGATTGCCATCGCATGCAGTCACCTACAGAATGCTTCACAGGAATGGTGGGACTCGTTGTTTGAAAAACCAACAACATTTGAGGATTATAAGACAGCTTTTCTCACCAGTTACTGGAGCGAAGAGCACCAGGAAAACATTCGGCACCAGATATCACAAGACAGGTGGAGACCGGGAGAAACGTTTACGCCATTTTTCCGTCGCCAGGTAGCGAAATTGCGCGCACTCACTGCTAGTCCATTATCAGAGAGGCAAATTATTCGTGTAATCAGATACAATTTGCCGCAAAATGTTGAGCAAGTGCTGATAGGCACTGAACGGAAAACGGTCGAACAGGTCGCGGAACTACTAAATGCGTTCGACAGCGCTCATTCTGGTCGTAGGACAGAGGATCGAGGATTCAAACCTCCGAGAGATCCTGTGATAAATGTGGGACCAGGTAAACCCCAACGAAGGTACGGGGAAGATAGCGGTAGATTTTATGGCGGCTCGGATGGAGCTATAGGGCCTAGGCAGAATGAAGGGGATCAGAGAGGGAAGAATCCGAACGAGGACAGAGGCTTTGATAGACGGAGGGACAATAGTCCATTCCCTAGCACAAGTGGGTATATTCCCCAGAGGAAAAAGAAGGAACCTCCCGATAGGAACTAAAAGAAAAGAAGCAACTGGACAAACACCTGTTGATGACTAAAGGATACCGACCCTGGACTTTGAACACGATAATCCACATGATAATGGAAATGTAGGGGGGATGGTGAACTACGAAGAGTAGCGAATATATGAATGAGGGTCTGGATTTTGAGACAAATGTGTGCAGAATCACAATTTATTTCTAAAACGTATTTTAATAACAATCTATATAAGTATATTGTATTACGTGTATCTAGGAGCTATATCCTGTATGTGAAGAAAAATTTTAGTTCTTTAAAAAATAAGTCAGTATTCTAAATTCTTTATTTATGTTTTCAGAAATTAACTTTGCCTACCTCACGAGGTCCTATCTTAACCCTATGCCTATATGTATCTGTTTATACATGAAAATATATAAAATCCTGCCGTGTCTGTCTTTAATAACTATACCACATATTATTCTCCTCACTTTACTTTATTTATATTTCATTAAAATATCATTACTATGTTAATATAACTAAAATAATCCACTTACAGCTTGACCTGGCTTTCTCTGACACCTGAAACAATATGAATCATGCGGGGATAGCATTTGAGCTTTGTCAAGCCGTCTTGCCGTTCATAAAAAGAAAAAAAAAATAGGGAGTGTGTGTGTTAATCTTGTCTATACACATAAGGATAGACAGGAAAATAAATAAAAAAAAAATTAGAATGAGGACTCAGCAGAGATCTGGGCTCATTACCCGTCGTACTGGGTGAAAATCCCAAAGGTATTGGAAAGATACGAAGAATTAAACTAAAAATAGAATGAGGACTCAGCAGAGATCTGGGCTCATGATCCGTCTTACTGAAAAAAAAAAAAAAATCAACTCTCTGTGCAGAATAATGTTCGGTGGGGATTAAAAGTGTTTGGGCAGTTCAAATAAATCAAATGGAATGCAGATAGTTTAACCTAGTTGTCTCTCTAAGATAATCTCATCATACGGAAGTTATACATACTAAACGGGTACCATTAAAATTTATATCAAGAAGAAAAAAAAAATAATAATATAGTAATAAAGGAAGATAGGGGTTAAGAATTAAAATGGCTTGACCTCAGAAAATAACTCCAGTAGATTGTAATTCTTAAAAAATGGGGAGCGGTGTAATGCGATATCTACATAAATGTAGGCTCGCATGTATATATTATTGATTCTCAATAATATTAATAAAGAGAAGGGTTTCGTTAAAAGAAATAGAGAAAAAAAAAAAGAAAGAAAAAAAATTTAGTTAAATGGATTCTAAAAACTTATTTTAAAAGAAATTAGAAAAGCTAAATAATGATGAAAGATTAGAAAGGAAAGGGGAGGGGTGGACAACTGAACGCGTCTCTTTCTTTCTTTGTTAAATAAGAAAATCACGTGTAAAAAGAACGAAAGAATAATTATGATTGTGAAATTAAAAAAAAGTAAACTTGTACCAAATTTCCAAATAGATTGGTACAAGATAAAGTGAGAGAAAGGAATGTTGCAATTAGTAACATTCAATATTTAAAAGAATGAAAGAAATTAATTATAATTGTAAAATTAAAAATGTAAACTTGTACCAAATTTCCAAATAGATTGGTACGAGATAAAGTAATGAAAAGGAATGTTGCAATTAGTGGCATTCAATATTAAATGTATCAAAAGAATGAAATGAAAATTGTAATTAGAAATTGGAAAAAATGTAAACTGTATAAAAAAAATTCCAGATAGATTGGTAAGATAAGAATGAAAAGGAAGGAGGCAATTAGAGATTCGATAGCAAGACAGCAGAGAATAAGCAGAGCTGATTTAGAAGTAACCGGTTGTGTTTTTTTTGCTGGCTAGAATTTAACAAAAATAATAATAGAAGGGTACGCTGACATGGAGGGCTAGTGGCAAACACCGGGCGTTTGCTCGGTCTATCTCCGTCTAACCATTCGCTCACTACTTATAACAACTAAAATGCTGCCGAGAAGAGACCGCCGTTACAGAACCAGATCTGCCTGGAGATTCGAAGTAGAATGTTGAAGGGATGAAGACCGACTAAAATGTGGAATTAGAAAGGAAACAAACCCACGTCAAAAGACTATAAACTCTCACTCCATTCACTGGAACGTCTGAAAAAGTGAGCAACTATCTCTGCAAAAGAAGGGAAGGTTTTCCCCCCTCAATGGTTGACCCGACATTGGAAAAATCATACCTAGGTAACTATTAATACATGCATGTCAGAATTAATTTGAAATAAGAAATCAGTCAGAACTAAATTATTAAAAAGTTGCGCAACACTTCGGACAGTTATCATTAAAAGAACTTATGATTGTAATCTATTAATGTATGAGAAGGTAACAATTGAGTTACGATAATTTATTTAATGTTTCATTTGAATTATATTCTTTATTGTATATTTATGTATTTATTATGTTAGTGTGTGGATATATATATGTGTTTTAGGATTTTATTATGCATTAGAATTAGCGAATTGCAAATTAAATTTTATTTATAAAAGGAAGTACTTAGTCATTTGCGTTTTCTTTTCTCTACCAAGCGAATAACTATTTAGAGTGAATTAAAATTAGATCAGTGAGCTAACAAGTTGATTAATTGAGGAATAAAATAAAGTAAGCTAAATGGATAAATAAATCCAGTCTGTATTGTAAATAGAGTAAAGGAAGGAAGTGCTATAATTTATATTCCTGCTGTACCGTGATAATTCCGGGAAATTTTATAAATATTCCAGGCGCTGGGCAGAACTAATTATTCGATACAAATAATTTGCCCAGCAGAGAAGAAGCGTTTAATTGGGAAATATAATGCTGGGATGATATTTTATTATGTCAGTGTTCAATTAAGAATATATACTCGATTTTAGGGTGTATATTGGCTTCTTGCTTGTGGTAATCATCATCATCGGTGGTTAACCAGTCGATCACATAATTAAGTGCGGCTGGGGTCTTTAACCGCACGGCGGTGGTGTTACAATATATATATATAATCTTCAAAACAATACAATAATTAATACAGTAAAAAATATTTTAAAAACAAATATATACATTTGTAACGGTTTTTTGTAATACAATTTGAATCTAGTTGATAATGACTACATAGATAGTTGAACGTACTTCTATTAAATTATGGTATATATTTGTTTTTAAAATATTTTTACTGTATTAATTATTGTATTCTTTTGAAGAATTATATATATATTATTATAATTGGAATACAGACATTGATTAATAATATATATATAAATTGCATTTATAAATTAAGATTATAACATAAAAAAATTTAAAAAAATAATACTATAATTAATAATAATAAATTGAAAGAACATATTTATTGTAACCTTTGGCTTTGGCCAAAGGGAGCTAGTTTTGTTGTAGATGCAGCATTCACTGCAAAAAAAAAAATTCTTACAGAAAATCTAATAAATTTAACAGGTTCATAACTGACATTTGGTTTAGATAATTCTAGTTAATAATCAGAATGCTTTTGTTAGACATATAATAATTAAAATTAATGCATAGTTGTGCCTAGATATTCAATACAATTTAAAGTCTGTCAACCAGTGGATCTAGGTGTGCCTTGATTGTTGGAATTGGGATGAGTATCCTGAGTAAGGGAATTAAGTGTTAAAATAGATAGTTAATAGTAACTTAATAGAATAATGTGTTTAATTTAAGGAAATAAATGTTTAAGCTTTAATAGTAAATTTAACATGCAAGTAGTTATAAAATTAAGCAGTCAATTTATTTCATTAGATTAGTAAATCTAAAACAGTTAAATAGGTTTATTACTAGCTGTAATTTCAATAGTTAAGCTGGAATGGTTATAGATGTGTGTGAAAGCTTGATTGCTTGTATAAATATATAAATGTTCATAAATCATGTTTGGTATCATTTTAAAGGAAATTGAAATGTAACAATTTTTAATTAAATTTAAATAAATATTGGAAAATCATTTATTTTATATTGTACGTTATTTTCAATTTGCTATATTTTTTTAATCTTAACTTTTTTTTGTTATAAAATTTAAAACTGGGAAAACCAAGTAAATCACATGATTGTTTGGGTAGTGTGATTAATTAATGTGAAAATTATGAATCACAGCCAATAGAAAATTAATACAAAGAAGGAACAAGTGAGGAAGGCAGATTTCATGATGATTGACAACAGAAAGTCATTAAAAGTCATGCATGCACACCTTTGAGAGCTAATTGACCAAGAGTTGGATCCCAATAATAAATAATTTGTTGAAAACATGTCATGGGCTGCTGCATCTGGAACAAACCCCTATCTTTCTAAGTGTAAGATATCATCGGTATCTTTTTTACAATACCCTGATTTTATTAGAATTGTTATGCTAGATGAGTTGTTTAAATGTTGAGTCTGAAAAGAGAAGAGAACGAAAGATAGTTCTATAATCTTAAACGTATGCTATAAATAAATTAAAGGACGGAACTTAAGAAACTTTCCAAGTGCTTATTATTTGAATGATGAACGAAAAATTGTTTCTTTGAGTGAAAAATTTATGAAACAATAATAGCTTATTGTTTATTAATTGAAAATAAAAGTTTAACAAATAAAATAACTAGACTTAATTGGAGCTCACTGTTGTAAGTTAAATAAATTTGGAGCTAAATATATGTATAAAAACAGAATGTAATTTAATATCCGAGTTCATTAACTGCTACTGGAAAAACCCATAAAAGAATAAAAGTGTGTCTAAAATGATCTGCTAAAAGTATTGAATGCTGTTGAAAAAGATGTGTGAGGACCTTGTATGATTAAAGAAATAATGCAATTAATTAAATAATATGAAGAAATTGTTGGAATTGAAAAAATTGTGCGTGTGTATACTGTTCATGGAAAATGACCATATGTTGCTTTCATGTGTTGATATTCATCATGTGTGCATGTCTATAATGTGTGTGAAGACTTAATGCAATTGTTTGGATGACGCTGATGGTGTGAGATCATCATAGTGTGATAGATCGATGGACTATAGACTTTTGCTAAGGACTTTATAATTTTTATTTATTTTATTTATTCATTTATGTTATTAAGCATTATTGAAAAGCCTATTTTATTCATAGTATATTAATTTTAGTACAACCTATACTTAGATTATACTGGGATTGAATATGTTTTTCTAGTATCATTAGCTACAGTTTAATCTAGTTGCTATGATAATATAAATAACTTATATGCATGAGAGATTTTAAATTATTTATATAAGAGGTTCACGTATTTTTTTATTCTTATTATATTTTAATGTTATTGATGCTATATTAAGATTTTAATGTTGCTATGTCTTAGGTTATGAGAAATATAGTTATAAAATGTTAAATACATTGAAAATGATGCACATTTTTGATTTCTTAATTATTTGACTAATGTAATTTTATTCTGGTCATATTTGACGATTATCATATTATCGGTTTTATACATCGATGTTATATTATATTTAGCAAAAGTTCAAACCCAGTTCTTTCTAGGATAAGTGAGATTTGTATATGACCATTGTATGTCCAAGATATGCCAAGTTATTAGTACCTTGAGGGGTGAGATTGAGTATAGCTCTCTCAAAATTATTAGTAGATATTTTAGTTAGTTTATAAGGAGATTGAAGATTATTCTCCATCTTTCTAGTTGATATATTCCTTGAGAGATATGTGTTTCATATTATAATTGTAGTAATGATCGTTTCATTCCCGTGTTTTATATGTGTAGCGACTTAGTCCAAACATATTTTATTGCTCTTAGATAATAGAAGTGCCCTCTGTATAATGTGTTATTAACTTAAATGGTTGGTCATTATTTACGTTTCATATTTGAAGTGTATCACCTACTTCAGGGGCACCTTTTAATTCCTAAGTGTTTGTTAAGGGTTGATGTATAAGGTGTTTCGCTGAGCGTTTCTCACAATCATTTATAAAACTGATAAATATTCTAAATTTAGAATTAATGTTAGTAGCCCAGATAAGCAATGTACACATCATGACCAGCTGAGCACTTGGAGTGCTAAAAATAATATTGTTCATTACTCATTGTTGGGACATAGGAAGCATCGAGTACGTATGAATGAATAAGTGTGACCTCCAAAAGAATTGAAGGTTTTGTTTTTAACTGGAAAGTTAAAAATGTAAACGGAACATGGGCGGGATAGTTAATAAGATATAAATAAAAGCTATAACCTCAAATCAAGAATCGTTAATTAATATGTTTATTACTAAAGATTGGCTTATAAAGAGGAAGTTAAGAGCCAGTACTAACCAGAGGCATATTTCTCTCAATGATTATAATAACTTTGAATATTTTACTTAATAATTTGTGGGCTTATTTTATGTACCGTTATCTAAAATAATTATTTGTACTTACAGTAAAACTTGAATATGTTATAAACAGAGTAAATTTAAGTAGTTTAAGATATTTCAATCTATGCAAGGTTACCTTATGGTAAGGGCATATAGTGTAATTAAATATTATTTAATGCCAAAGAAGTGTGATCGTATATTCTGTAGCGGTTGTAAAATCCGTTGTAAATACGATTTTTTTTTGTTAAAGTCTGTTATCGGATTGCTACGACGTTTATATTGTTTAAAGTAGATAATTTTTAAAGTTAATAATTTTATTAATAAATATTATTTTGTTAATTAAAGTTGGTGTAATGGCTTGTGTTCTTGGTAATCATTGAACCCAGAAATCTAAACACTATACAACCATATTAAATAAATCTCTTGATACTTATCTTTGATACTGAAGCAATGGATCTGAAGCCCGATCCATGCTTCACATCTTCCTATAAACTTGATTAGTATTGTAGACCTGAATTAAGTTTATAGTCCAATATCAGCAGGGTTTTGCATTAGAGTTAAAAATAATTATGCTTATCAAATGTGTTTTACATTTAAATATTTTGTTTTAAATAAATTTCATTCTATTAATAAAAATTGCTTAACCTATTAGTCAAACATATATATACATCTAGCGTATATATATGAGTTAATGCAAAATTCTGCTGAAATAAAATGCTTATTCTACTATAAAAAATAATATATTGTTGTTAAAATTTTGTTAAAATAGTTAGTATGATTTGATTTTGAGATAAGCCCGCCAACATTTCTAAAAGAATGTATATTTTAATTAGTTAAGCCCATTCAAGTCAAATTAAAGATGGCCTTCTCTTTCTTTCTTTTTAGTTAATAGAATTCAAACTTTAAAGAAAGAAATTTAGAGTAAAAAAGTAAAAGTTATTTTTAGAAAATGTTGCTTTGAAACAAAGGAGCATGGGGAGGCTTATCAAGATCTCAGATCATACAAACAATAGAAGGTAGCTAAAAAAAAGTTATAAAAGGGAGAGAACAAAAGAGGAGATTCATTCAGATTTTGCTATTGGAAGAGTGATATCAGATTTTGCGATTGCAAGGCATTCAGATTTTCCTTTTGAAGGTGATTCATTCAAGGTTTTCTTGCTGGCATTCAGATTTCTCTTTGGAGAACTTTCTCAGATTTTGCTTGTGGAGATTTTATTTAAAAAAAGTAGACAACTGCCATCTTCAAAATCATGGAGAGGTTTGAACATGCTCAAGTTAAAAGCAACAGTATTTTGAGGGAAATGAATATGCTTGGCTAGGCAAATAAATAGCTTTGCCTATCGCCGAGGTTCCTGAATACCATCCAAAATGCCATAGTATCCACTCAATAGTCATCTGAACTCTGTGCCGTGTCTGGAGAACTTTTCGTGAAACCATACTACATATTTCCATTTTCATTGTCCGGACAAATACCTATCGATGGTCGGATCAAGCCACGTCGCTGTAGGGAACATGACCAAGGAAAAAAGGACGGTAATCGTATCTCCTCCATTGAACTATTTCTTATGCTACCTTTTGTTCATAAATTTTTTTCTAATTGCTTCAGTGAATTTATATGTATTTGCTATGTAACCATTTTTATTAGACTAACCTTAATTATATATATATTGTGTGATCATCTATCTATATTTAACCTTTTTCCCTTCGCTATTCTTCCTTACTAACATGTGTAAATATTTAGTATTCCATTGCGGTTGAGTTTAATAGTTAATTTTTGTTCATTTAAAATCTCTTTCCAATTTTATTTATGTTTGTTAATTAAATACGAGTCAGTTTCTTTTGTGTGCCAACTTGATCTCTTTGATAACGCCTCTTTTGTCCGCCATTAGCTTTACATATATCTGATTTAACTATATACGTTTTAAATAATTTTTAAACACTGTTTTTAGCGCAAAGCAATTAGAAATGCTTTGCGAAAGATTCTTCTTTTATCGTACTTTATCGAGAAGATCGAGTTGACAGTTTTTAATAAAATTGGGAAGAAAAGAGTTAGACCGCAAACCTATTAATCTGTTTTTATTGTCTAATTAGTTTGTTTCATTAATTTAGGGGAATAGCGGAGGCCATTAAATCATTATTCCTATTTTAAAGTCATTAATTAAAGATCTATTATTTAACTAACAAGCTTGACTTTTGCTAAATTTGTTATAAATGCTTTATTTTACTTTTCAATGATCCAGGCACGCATAACGCAAAACACATATTTCTTAGTACTTTTGCACATTTAACTATTTAGCTCCTTAGGATTTCCCATCCATGTCTCGTCCGCTGTTGCTAAGCTTTGTGGCCGGTTGAAAAATAATTTATGTGTGGCTCAGATGGTGTTGTTGGTTCGTAAATTAGCCTCGAGAATAGGCGAAATAGGGCAGAGGTTATAGTATTCTTGATTTAATATCTCGCGTATGGGTGGCCTCGAGGTACTTTCGCTTAGGATTCGAACTAGGTTAAACCAGCATACATAATCTGACTGTCACAGTAGATTTTTTTTTCCGTAATTCTGGACGCCCATCGTGTGGCTATTCGAAATTTTCCATACCCTGCAATGCCCTGTATAACATTTGTATGTGTGTATAATGTTTTTTCTTTTTCTGTTTTAAATTAATGAATAATATATATGTAGATTTTTTTTCCGCATTCTGTCGACCAACTGGGCCAAATTTCATTTTTGGAAGAATAGGAATAAGTACTTGAAAATATAGGTAGACGTATAAGATTTTTTTTCCCCGCATTTTTTTTTTTAAAAATTTAAAATTTTTCTTAATTTGTCTCCGTGGACGAATGTCATTTTTTTAAAAAAAAAAAAAATTAAAAATAAGTACCCTGAGAAGTTAGTTTTAGTTTAATACATTTATATAAAAATAATATGTATAATTTTTCCAAGTTTTGGTTTCCTAATGTGAGCCAAATGTCATTTTTTTAAATTAATTAAAAAGTTAAATGTGTCATAAGGTAAAAAAAATTTTTTTCCGAGTTTAGTATATATATCAAATGAATATTTTATATTTAGAAAAGTTAACACTCTGCTAAGTTGTTTTTTTTTATGATATATAAGGAGAATGAAGATTTCAGAGTTAAACCAAATTTTTTTTCCCAATGAGTAGATTTGTCATGGCCAGTCGCCATATTTTTTTTTGTCTTATAAAGTATATCGCTTCGATGAGGCGGAAGTGTCAAATATATACCCACCCGCCCTCCCTTAAATTAGCTTTCGTACTTTAGATTATTTTTAGTATTGCTCAAATATGAGAAGTTTTGATGTAATAATGTTTTTTTTTTTCGAAATATAGTGTATATTCGGTTGTGTTAATATTGTAGTAAAAAAAAAGTACAATTAGATAATAGAATTTTTTCTCCGTTTGTATAAATTTTTGTGAAGATCTAAGAGATAACATTTTTCCATTAATAGAATTTTTTTTGAAGATCAAAAAGTTTTTGATAAGTTCAAATTAACACGTGTCAACGTATGGTGTTAGCAAATATTTTTTTCACTTTCTCTGCGTTTCGTTTCTTTATATTGAATAATTGTAATCATGTAAATTTTTTTTTCTTTCCTTTTTAAAGATTTTGAAATTACGTGTCCTCGCAAACATATATAAATTAAGTTTTGTTTCAATACTAGCAAACTTAATTTTATCTTATAAGAAAAGTAAATGCGTATGTTCGTTAATAAATATATATTAAAGATATATTTTGGTATAATATATATGTCAGCCACCCTTTAGTTAAGACTTTTTTTTCTCCATTTCGGATTATGCTATTGAATCATTTATTGAGTAACCGTTAGGTGAAGACCCTTTGAGTAACCGTTAGGTGAAGCCCTTGTTTTTTAGTGATCGTTTTTGGTGAAGATTCCCTTAGTAACCGTTTAGGTGAAGACCCCTTACACTGTAGAGTTCTAAATTGCTGAGTAGCCTGAAATAATAGGTCTACATCTGCAAACATTGCTTCCTTGTTATATTTGCGATCAGCATTTACTAGCCTGAAATAATAGGAGTATGCGGTCTGCAATATGACAAATCTTTCTAGTAAAAATCATGTGCATGATAAGCAAAAAAAAAAAAAATTTGTATAGGTATATCTGTTTGTATATTTATATGTAGTCATATATATGCTTATTTAATGATGTACATATTCATATATATGGGTGTATATGGTATGCACTTCGTTATAGTTTGGTAAAACCCATTTTTATATAAATATTTTTTTAAACAGTTTTTGATCTCAATGCGTGATTCTGTAAAATTACTTGATAATTGTTAATCTATTTCGGGTTGTGACCAAAATGGTAGTTGGTTTCGATCCCAGGTTCATAATTCGGAGTGGCAGTTATCATGGGATTTTACTTTTATTTTTAATTTTTTGTGTATATTTTGTTTTGTTAATCGTACTTTAGGCTGTTTAAATTGTTTTTGTGTGTCATGACCAAAACGGTAGCGTGGTTTCGATCCCAGGTCAGACAAATTACCGTACTTAGTTGTTATACGTCTTAGATTTAAATAATATTGTGTCATTTAAAATAGCATTTACTTATTCATGCAGAGAATTTCTTTTTAAAAGAGAAGTGAAACTTAAAATAGATTTTAATTGCATTTAGCTTTATAAACCTTATCAATGTGTGCTTGGATCATTATCCATTAATATGTATATTTGATATGGCCATTGTCTTGTCAACTGGCGCCCTTCTCAAATAAATTTGTCGGCAAGTGCAATCTCTCATATCAGATGTCAAATAAACCAAACTATAGTAGATGATCAAAATAACAATGTATGCTTAGTGAGCCAAAATAATTTTTAAACATGACTTATGTATATTTTGCTCACATATTTCTTTATATATATATACTTGTATTAATGTAAATGCATTTTTTAGTGTAGCAAAATAGCCAATAAAAAAAATGGACCAACAGAAGAAAGTTGCAGATTATGACAGCGATGAGGAGGTAATGCTCAACCTTCCAAATGCAGCAACATCGACTCATAATGAACAAAAATACAATTTGAAAGATCTCATCACAGAAATGAGACAAGAATACAAAATGATGATGAACATGTTTCAAGAATTCATGAATATTACATTCCAAAGATTGAACTGTTTAGAGGCACATATGGAACGCCATCAAGAACAGACTATTGTGACAGAAGCATCACAAGAAGATGATACTCAAAAACAAGACTACACTGATATGAAATCCTATACTGATATGAAATCATCGAGTGATTATGAAACAGGTGAAGCCATTCACCAGTTGGACTTCTCTGAACAAATGAATGAGGATAGTAAAAAAACAGACTATCAACAGCTGTTGAACCAAATCCAGGTGCAACAAGGCAGTGAAATCATTGCTGCGACAATAATCAATACTATAACTCCTGTGGCAAAGATTAGCAACATAAAATGTTTTAAAGAAGAACCGGGTGGGAACCCTAGACACCACCTTGATAGCTTGAAAATCTGTCTACAAGTCCAGAACATGACTGAGCAACAAAAGAAGGCAAGGGATAAATTAAGACGTACAACTCGGCATCGCAAGAATCGAAACCGGCAATATAAATGCAGGAAAGGAAAGCAAGCATGGCTAAGAGACCTTAGGCCAAGTAGTAAAGTGTGGAGGAAAGTTAAAAAGTTCTTCCCAATATATAAAGGCCCTCACACATTAAAAAAGAAGTATGGAATAAGTGTTTTGTTTTGGAAAAGTAATCTCAGCATAAAAAGAGAATATAATATTAGAAACAGAAACTTAAAACCTTATATACCACCGGACCCCGGAAAATATGCAAATTAAAAATAGATACATACCATGTTAGACTAGAACCAACACTGACCCGATTAAGACCCAAAGATTATTATGGTAAACCTTAGATATAATAAAGAAAGAAAACACTGTAGGTCAGTAACAAATGAAATATTACAGCAAATAAAGAGTAGGCTTGAACTCACCTGGCACAAATTCTTACCTCTGACCTGAAGCAACAGCATTTTTTTTTAACATTTTTTTTTTGCTCACTAACTATTGGGAAATGAAGCAATGGATCTGAAGCCCGATCCATGCTTCACATCTTCCTATAAACTTGATTAGTATTGTAGACCTGAATTAAGTTTATAGTTCAATATCAGCAGGGTTTTGCATTAGAGTTAAAAATAATTATGCTTATCAAATGTGTTTTACATTTAAATATTTTGTTTTAAATAAATTTCATTCTATTAATAAAAATTGCTTAACCTATTAGTCAAACATATATATACATCTAGCGTATATATATGAGTTAATGCAAAATTCTGCTGAAATAAAATGCTTATTCTACTATAAAAAAATAATAATATATTGTTGTTAAAATTTTGTTAAAATAGTTAGTATGATTTGATTTTGAGATAAGCCCACCAACATTTCTAAAAGAATGTATATTTTAATTAGTTAAGCCCATTCAAGTCAAATTAAAGATGGCCTTCTCTTTCTTTCTTTTTAGTTAATAGAATTCAAACTTTAAAGAAAGAAATTTAGAGTAAAAAAGTAAAAGTTATTTTTAGAAAATGTTGCTTTGAAACAAAGGAGCATGGGGAGGCTTATCAAGATCTCAGATCATACAAACAATAGAAGGTAGCTAAGAAAAAGTTATAAAAGGGAGAGAACAAAAGAGGAGATTCATTCAGATTTTGCTATTGGAAGAGTGATATCAGATTTTGCGATTGCAAGGCATTCAGATTTTCCTTTTGAAGGTGATTCATTCAAGGTTTTCTTGCTGGCATTCAGATTTCTCTTTGGAGAACTTTCTCAGATTTTGCTTGTGGAGATTTTATTTCAAAAAGTCGACAACTGCCATCTACAAAATCATGGAGAGGTTTGAACATGCTCAAGTTAAAAGCAACAGTATTTTGAGGGAAATGAATATGCTTGGCTAGGCAAATAAATAGCTTTGCCTATCGCCGAGGTTCCTGAATACCATCCAAAATGCCATAGTATCCACTCAATAGTCATCTGAACTCTGTGCCGTGTCTGGAGAACTTTTCGTGAAACCATACTACATATTTCCATTTTCATTGTCCGAACAAATACCTATCGATGGTCGGATCAAGCCACGAACGCCGTAGGGAACATGACCAAGGAAAAAGGACGGTAATCGTATCTCCTCCATTGAACTATTTCTTATGCTACCTTTTGTTCATACCTTTTTTGTTTAATTGCTTCATTGAATTATATGTATTTGTTATGTAACCATTTTTATTAGACGAGTCTTAATTATATATATATTGTGTGATCATCTATCTATATTTAACCTTTTTCCCTTCGCTATTCTTCCTTACTAACATGTGTAAATATTTAGTATTCCATTGCGGTTGAGTTTAATAGTTAATTTTTGTTCATTTAAAATCTCTTTCCAATTTTATTTATGTTTGTTAATTAAATACGAGTCAGTTTCTTTTGTGTGCCAATTTGATCTCTTTGATAACGCCTCTTTTGTCCGCCATTAGCTTTACGTATATCTGATTTAACTATATATGTTTTAAATAATTTTTAAACACTGTTTTTAGCGCAAAGCAATTAGAAATGCTTTGCGAAAGATTCTTTTTTATCGTACTTTATCGAGAAGATCGAGTTGACAATTTTTAATAAAATTGGGAAGAAAAGATTTAGACCGCAAACCTATTAATCTGTTTTTATTGTCTAATTAGTTTGTTTCATTAATTTAGGGGAATAGCGGAGGCCATTAAATCATTATTCCTATTTTAAAGTCATTAATTAAAGATCTATTATTTAACTAACAAGCTTGACTTTTGCTAAATTTGTTATAAATGCTTTATTTTACTTTTCAATGATCCAGGCACGCATAACGCAAAACACATATTTCTTAGTACTTTTGCACATTTAACTATTTAGCTCCTTAGGATTTCCCGTCCATGTCTCGTCCGCTGTTGCTAAGCTTTGTGGCCGGTTGAAAAATAATTTATGTGTGGCTCAGATGGTGTTGTTGGTTCGTAAATTAGCCTCGAGAATAGGCGAAATAGGGCAGAGGTTATAGTATTCTTGATTTAATATCTCGCGTATGAGTGGCCTCGAGGTACTTTCGCTTAGGATTCGAATTAGGTTAAACCAGCATACATAATCTGACTGTCACAATACAGACACATAACAAATGTTTAATTATTGAATTAATAATTCTTCGAAAATATGAAAATCACTTTCAAATAAACATTAATAATTTGCTTTATGGATTATGATACTCTAAACTGCAAATATTGTGAAGGAAATTTACTTTCAGAATAATTATTCTTATTTCCATTTTAATAAATTTATTATGTTGTTGAGAAATATCTTGAATGGACATAAAATTCCCTTTCCCACTAGTGGTATTTGAATATGTTTCCAGTTGATGGTTATGTGATTCAAAATTTAGAATTTGACATTATATTTTATATTAGTTAACTATTTATTAATTTATAAAATTTTATTATTAGTTAATGAAAAGTAGATATTAGTTCGTAATTTAAGTGGATATCTACTTATGCTGATCGCCAGGATAACCTTCGTTATCATCAACTTATTCATAAAATCACTAGTAGAACTTTTGCATTCCTTATAAGAACTCTGATATCATGATATTCCAATTTTAAATCAATCAATTATGGATTTATTGCTAGACAATTAATGTGATATTTTGAATTAATAAGAGGTAAAACTGATTATTTCATGCAGATGTGATCATGATAATGTGTTAGTATGAAAAATTTAAAGAGATGAAAGGATTGAAAAAGAAGAGTGGAAAGAAAGAAAATTTCTTATTAGAAAAAATTGAATTGTAACCATGTTGTTTGGTGGTTTATGTGGGGAATACCAAGGTTGTTAAAGTGATGCAGCAGTGAGATGAGGTTTCTCCTCCTCTTCTAGTTATTAATAATATTTCATAATGTGTATGATTGGTATAATTCTCTGTGTTCTTGGCATGAATTACCAAAGCAACCTGAGTTTTAGCTGAAGTGTTGTTGTTGTCATTTAATATTTTTGAGATATTAAAACCTTACTTTAATATTTTGCAGGACTGATTAGTCTGTCTTTCTCATGCTGCATTTTTTTCTATTTAATAATGTCTTTGTAAGATTGGGTTATAATTTGGCTGAGAGGTGTAATCTTACAGTAATTTACATAATGTTATGCTTTTGATAAATTACAAATCACTGAGAATGGTTAGTCAAGGTCACATTTGATAAGTGCAATCGTATTCTCCTTAATGATCATATTATATGTAAATTGGCATATTTACATATACTTTATTGAGTATGCATTCACCTATTCACTCACTGACTTTTTGCATTTATATATATTGTAACCTAATAAAAAGGTCATTCAAAAGATATTACTAAGTAAATTCAAAAATTAAATGATGATCAAAAGATATTATTATATCTGAGTAAAGGAGTCCACATATCATAGATTATAATATTCAAAATAACATTTCTCAAGATATCCCACTATCTTGATAATTATAAGCAAATTATTACTAACAAGTATTATAACTCAGGGATACAGGCAGTAGATCTTATCCCCTTTCATTTCTTGGTTTGATGTTAAGTGCATGTTTAAACAAATACTAAGTGAATATGGTCTAGCAGGGCGCCACTAGATTATCTGAATCTAGACACGGTTATATCTGATAACCTTTCACATGTACCGGGTTTGAATCCCTTCTTGGTACTTTATTTATAATAAAATGGAAGATTTTGCTTTTTGAGCCATATCACTATAAGCACTAATATTTAGGTAAAAGTAAAACATCTTTAAACCAAAGTGGAGTATATTAGACATAAATCATTTCTCAGATCTTAGCATAACAAATGTGTTTCAATAGTTTTGTAAGTTTACTAGCTCAGATTATATATAAATAATTTAGGATGGCAATTCACTCATCCTTGCATGAAATAGATGATGGGATGTGGTTATAATATTACTAAGAAATCACTAAATATTATAAAATCAATATTTATTTATGGCCTTTAAACAGTTAAACAGCTCATTAATTAAAACGTTGATGACAATGATGATGATGATAATAATAACAATAATGACAATGGTTTCAACTACAGCTCTAGGACTAAGCCTAAACATAAAACTAATTTTTATAAAGAAATTCATAATTATTGCTTAATTTTAGCATATTTACTTATATCTTAAATAACTAATATTCAACCATTGATGATGATGAATAATCACACTTAACCTTTTAACTGTTTGACTCGTTCTTAATCGAGGCAATTTTTGATACATATTCGTTTTAATCGAGTAAATTTGACATCGCTGTAAATTGCTTAGTTTTTGGACTACGTTTACGGTTTTAACGTCATTTTTTAGAACGCAAAAAGTTTTATAATATACTGCCATCTATTGAATTATTTTACAAGTAAAAAATCAATTAATTGATGATTTATGTCAAACAAAAACTAAGCACTGCCTTTTCACATCTTTTCTTGAATCTTATTGGCTGTTGAAATTTTGTAAACAAAAGAAAATGGAAAAGCTCCGCCTTCTCATCATCTTTTCTTGAATCTTATTGGCTGTTAAAATTTTTATATGGCTGCCAAAAATTAAAAATTTACGAACGCTTTTGTTTTATTTTGAAAATGATAAACGAATGTTTTAGAGCATTTTAAAAATATTTTTTGATGAAATACAAATAAAATACAAATTATTTTCATATAATATGTCAAAAATAAATATTATTTTACAAAAATAGTTACGATTTTAGCAAGAATTATTTATTTATTGCAAAGTCGGGAAAAAAAAATCATAATGTGAAATTATGATTGCCGTTTCTTTTCATGTCAACCGTAACAAATATTTTTAAAATTAAAAATCAAAATTTATTTTTGAACAAACTTTCGTTTATTTTTATAATGTGAGAAATTACTAATATACTTTTTAAAAACGAAACTAAAGTGAATATATTTAAAAAAACGGTCAATAACTTTTGAAAAATTGATACATTATTTTGTGCATCGGCTAATTAAAAGCTTTGAGTGATACCACCTGCAGCGAATGAACAATTGGACAGTTAAAGGGTTAACCAAGACTACACTGAATGAAATATATACGCCTCGTTTAATAAAACAAACTAATATTTATTACTACATTTCTAACATATACATAAAAATTTCTAGATAATATGAAAATTGACATGAATAATAATAATAATAATTGATTATATAACAATCCTCAGATTAATTTTAAGTTCTTCCCCCTTTCCCTTCAAATGTATTTTGTATTAAGTTGGACATCACATTGACCATGAAAAGTATTTCAAGACAAAAAAATATTATCTGCTCATTAACACACATACTTTAAAAATCTAACATGTAAATAGAATGTAAAAAAAAAATGTTAGTAGAATTGAAAGAGCAAGTTTTAGAAACAAGTTTTAAATTATTTTCTCCCCCCTCTCTTCTACCTCTGAAATGCTATACTTAATGAAACAAACTAATCTAATATTCTAACACTACTTGTTACTCCACATTCAATCGCAATTATACACATACAAAATATCATTATGTATGTGCGTGTTTTATCCCATGATAACAAAATATTATTTAAAACCAAAATAATAATATATTAGTTAAAACTAAAATCATAATACCATAAAAAAAAATTGTTTTATACATTAATATTTTTCATAACTGTAAAATTAATAAACAAATAATTTTCATACATTCAAGATAATTTATGAAGCTCAAAGTTATTATTAGTAAGACATTCTTGTTTTAATCGATCTGAATAGTCTTTAAAAGTTCTTTAAATAAAAATATACCACTTTATTGCTAAAATGTTTATTAAGACTGATATCATAAAGAAAATAGATATAAAAAGTCATATTACCGATCTTTTGTTTGTGGCGACTTTCCAAGGGTTCAAACTTGTCTTGTATAATGTCTATATTTCTGCAGCTACTATTTCTGTTTTATGTGGGAACAATCTCTTTCTTGAGGTGTATAACTATTTGATGATGATGACTCTATTGAGGTTATTTGCTTTAGTGGACAATTTGGAAATCATTATATTAAATTTTCTTCTCTTCCTGTCAAGCATGTGGATGAAATACAGCAGTTGTTTTCCCATTTGTAAATTTTCTTGAGTTTAAAATCAGTTGTTGTAACAATTAATTGGACTTGATGATTAATATTTATCAGTAGATTAATTCATCTTCTTTGAATGCAGGTGAATGCTTTCTTCCTTCTATAAAAAAAAACATCTTATTTCTCTGGTCAGTTGAAAGGTGTAGAATATTATTTTCGACACATCTTTTCTTTCCTATGTGATGTGCAGCTTCCCCAGATGGTCCGGAACTGATGGGACATACATATAATTTTTCTAGCCAGACATTTCTTATATTTTCAGCATTCAATTGGATAGTTTAATAATCTGAATCATAAACAATAATCCTAATAATAATTCAAGACAGCTTTTTATATCCAATTTTTAGCTAACTTAACCAATCAGAGATAGCATCACTTGCTATTTTTGGACAAATTTGTTTTAATTAGATCTCTAATTTATTTTCAACTAAATTATTTTTCAACTGAAAAGTTTAATCCTTTTTCCAGACACTTTTGTTTAAAAAAAAAATAGACTCAATTCTTATTTGTTTTCTTTTCTCTTTTTTTTTCTTTTAACATCCAGGTAACACTTCAAATCTTTGAGCTTCCTTCTTTAGATCTTGAGATAAGACAATTAGAGCTCTGACCCATTATAAGCTTCCAAAGTGAAACAATCATTTACAAAAAAAAAAATTGCTACAAAGATCGATATCTGATTAAACAGATTTCCTCTTTTAACAAAAAATTGTACAAAAAAAATAATTTGACAGATTTAATACTTCCTTTTCTTTCAATATTTAGGAAATGTAAATTTTTGTATGTAATGTACACACATCCTTCATTCTTTCAAATCATTCATAAACTAACCTTAAATAATATGATTTCTAGCTTAGTAATTATAACCCAATTATTTAATTAAATCTGTAACTTTTAAATCCCACTTATAATTAAAGAAAAGCAAAATAGAAGTATAGAATAAAATGTTAGAATTGATCAAGCATAGCTTAGTTTTAAAGAAAGTTAAAATGTTGAATATTTGAAATATAAAACAATTAAATAATTTACACATACATTGCCTATATGTATGCATTATAACTTTGTTTTTTAAAGAAAAATTAAATATTAAATAGTTTAAATGTGTGTATTACCTTTCTATCAACACACAAACAAGTAAAGCATGTAATTGTTGACCCATTCTTTCTCTGTTTAAAGCTTTTAGAACTGGACCTTGTAGGGTTTGAGCTTGGATGCCCTACAGCTTCATTTATGATTATATAAAAATGTGATGATGATTTTTGGTTTACCTTTTCTACATGCACATTACTATAAATTTAGCTAGTGACTAAATTGTAATGGCACAATATATATATATATATATATATATATGTGCCATTACAATTTAGTCAAATATTTCACTATTCATTTATATATATATATATATATATATATATATATATATTAAAATGAATAGTGAAATATTTGACTTTTATTACAGTTAAATATGTGTGAGTGACATTTTTTTTGTTTAATAATTTTTTATAAAACTTTTAGCATTATGCTTAAAAAACATTGTATTCTATAGATCAAATTCAGAAAGGATAATGAAAGAAGAATAAAATGTATGTGCTTTAAACAAAAACTGAACATACATGATCAAGTACAATACCCTAAAATAGAAAGAACACATGTTGGCATATTGTAAAATCTATTTACAAATTTTATTTTATTTTTTAAGTGTGAACATATATGATACTGCAACAGCAAAATGGCTGCTCATATATTGTAAAATGGTTTAAATTTATGAATTTCAATGCTTTCTGTTTAGCATAGTTTGCAACTTGACTATATAGATAAATAAAACTATTATTAAATGCATATAATGCAGTGGTGTGTATTCTAATGTTTTAATTCATACAACTATGATGTTTTTGTATTAACTTATTTATTTTTTCAGTAATAAATTTCTCATAAAATTATTAATAAAATCTATTATCAATTAATGTTCATTTATGCACATACACACACATATAAAATCAAAATTACCCAAAATTTACAACCCAAACAGAGTAACCAAGAAAATAAAATTGAAAACACAACCGATCACTACTGCTACAAGCAGATTTTTCAAATGTAAACAACTACAGAATAACAACATATTTATTTTATTTTGTAATTCTTTACACTTGAGAGTCTGCTTGTAGCAGTGAAACCATTAGTTGTATTTTAGAATTTATTTTTTGGCTAGTCTGGATGAGTTGTGAATTTGGAGTAATTTTTATTATTTATTGACCAATTTATCTTTATGCTTTTAATGTTTACACACACACACACACATACACACACACATATATATATAAACCATGTGTTATTTTTGATTACTTCCCAACTTTTCAATGAAATAGCATCCATTATTGTCATGGTTAACATATTAAAGAAAAACTCTTAAATCTCAAATAGTAACAAGATTGAGTGTGAAGTAAAGATTGAGATTGAGTATGAAATAGTTGAACAATCAGAATATGTGAATTAACAAAATGTTTATTTTCTTCAGTTTAACCATCAATTGATTTCAAGTTTATATTACAAGAAATAAAATGTGATAATGATAGATATGGAATTAGGCAGCATATGGTTATAGACTTAGTTAGAGCATCTACTTTGTATTGATGAGCCTAAAAAAGAGATCAATGTGCCAAAACAATAGTCCATGTTGTCTAAGACATAGTGATTCTACTAAATTTAGTTGAATCCAGATTTCATGAAATATAAAATTGCATATTTTATAACAATAGGATTATCTACATATACATGAATTGTTGATTAGCATAAATTTCTAGTTCTTATGAATATACTAGGTATTAGTTGATGAGTTCTAAATACTATGAATTGTACAAAGTACTTATAGTGGTGTTGACCTATTTGCGAGTTAAGATTTACTTTTGTAAATCTACTGGGATGATCTAAGAAGTGAAACAGATCTAATTTATAATTCTTAATTTAATAAATAATAATGGTAATTTATTTACATTTTATAAATAATATCTAACTAATTTAGCCTAATCTATCAATAGAAAACATGAGATATAATGATTATATGCTTGTTTATACTATGAATGATGCTAAATAAGATACCTATTTCACATTATATGGGGGTGTACAATTTAGCCTAATTTTGCTAATAATAATTTAGTAAAGAAGTTCTTGCTTATCCCAATCTCTTTTAAAAGTATCAGATCTAAATAAATAATTTTGGTGAACATCATTCAATGATTATTTACACTTTAACAAATTGATTGTCTCTAATTGAATATGTAGGCAATTATTCACCTTAGATGACACAATTCTTCACTACATATACATAAGAAAATAAAATAAAACTGAACATTTTCTAATAGTATTGGAATTCTTGATATTCAGAGTTTATGACACTTGGTCAGATAATAAAATCCATATATTGTCCAATGAATATCCAATGAGGAACAAAACAATAATTGTACAAATAGAAATTTAAGAGTTATTTCTAGAATAATCTAATACAATTTCCATGACATATATTAGGCATTTTAGTTCCTTTGGACAGTTAATGTGCAACTTATAATTGTATAATTCAATTATAGTAATATGTATATATTTAGAATGCAGATTTAAACATGTTAATTTCTTTAGGATTCTCCAGATAATATAATAATGTTAACCATTGGTTTATTCTTTTGCTTATTATAATATCCATAAATATTGTAACATGTATAATAATAAACTCAATGTGTGTAACATAAATCTCCAATTAGATGTGTGAAGTAAACTGAGTCCAATAGATGGAAATGGTTAAAGCCTGGTATATTAAAATTTAGCATTTTAAATTTCTTTTCTTCTCTTCTTTCTTATTTGAATAAATTCTGTTGTAGGATGTTGAAATTTGATTCTGTTTTTCTAAATACACTGGTATTTTATCTTATTCACAATGGTTAATACAGTGTTCTTGGTAAATGTGTGTATATGTATATGTTTACTTGAAATTCAAATAGACAATTTAAACATCTTTGGTGGAAGCAGAAATGAGTTTTGTAATGTGATAGAAACCTTAATGTAGTTGTTATTTAACCTTAATCCATATTTTTTAGTCCTTGAAATAGATGCCAGCTTTATTTTTCTTAATAGTTTATGTTAAACTGTTCTTTTGACAAATAAATTTATAAATACATGCATTACATCTGCATAAAATATTGATCAAAATGTAACCTCTTTTTAAATGGATAAAAAAATCTTATAGACATGTTACAATCCAAGAATAAAAAAAATAAAGAAAAGAATAATAAGAGCACTTATTTTGTTTTCCTGAAATTTTTACATCCTTTTTCTTGTTGCTATAAAACTCATTTGGCGAGTTTCTTTTGTTGACTCCTTTAAATGATGGATGTAATAATAGGTTTATAAAATTTCGAATATACATCCTCATATACATATATATAAATTGGCACATGCAAAATAAAACACATATTAAGTTGTTTTAATAAAATAATACCTTTAAAATTAAAGTGGTCTCATTTTTATTGGTGACCTGAAATATTGTGACACAAACAAGTCAAAATTTGCTAATTTAATTTTAACATTTATTATTTATCAGTTGAAACTGAATTTTTATAAAAACACGTACCTATGGTATTATCTGTATCAAAATTAAAAAAAAAGTGGTTTCTCCCTTTCAAATTGTGAATAAGTTTAGACCCTTCAAAAAATTTACTTGTACTTTCTAAAGATAAAAAAATCTGAACAAATACTAATCTAAATCTTATGAGAAGCAATGTATTTTCTAAATGAGGTGGAGGGATATCCAATGGAAAGTTTAACAATCAATAATGTCAAATACAATAATAGGCTGACGTTCATGCAAAAAATATATACTATATATATGATCATGTGTGGTAGGAATATTGCCAGATGGCACATATCCTCCCACTACAAAACAAATTTTTTGTTTTGAATAATCTTTTAGGAATATATGCCTCTCAAACGTTTTATTTGCCTCACTCATGAACTTTATTCCCACTTTTTTTTTAATAAAAGTGCAATGCATTGGATTTAAAAAAAGACACAAATTCTTATTTAAGACCAAATATACTATTTACTCAGTTTCCCTTTTTTCATCTAATGAGATTTTCACATTATATCTGTTAATAAATGATAGTAGTTTTTTTTTTTTTGGATAGATAAAAATATTGTACATATCTAAAACAAAACTATTTCCCTTCACCATTATTATATTTACCTATATAAATATAATACGAAACAGAGTATATGCATAAACATATGTGAGATAAGCATTAAATTTGTAAAAAGTTAGCAAATGGCCAACTTATAATGAATTAAATGTCCGGAGCTCAGAGCATGGCAATAATGATTTTGAAGATTACATTGCAGCAAATCTAAGCACAGAAGAAAAAGGCTTAAATAATTCCCAGACTCCACACCCCATTATATATATGGAAAATAAAGAAGAAAATTTAATAAACAGTCAATATTACAAGTCCTCAAATAAACAAATTAATTCTAACACTAAAAATAAAAAAGATACCTGAGGCGCTGAATCAAAGTCCCCTTAGAACTTCACAAATGGAAGCGAAGTTACTCACAAAGTCTACCGTAGCTGTTTCAAACCTAAAAACAGTACTGTCTCTCGGAGAATCCACACAAAAACAAACAAGCTGAACATAATCACCAAATATATCCTACATATGCTAATATAACTAAAATAGGATTGATACAGCCCAATAACACAAATATAAACTCAACTGAAAATACGATAATTCCAAGTATCTCTCAGCACTACAAATGTGTAATCGCTCGCGCAAATGCACCTGATCTAACAATACTAGAGTTAATAGAACAGGACTCGAGTCAACAAATTAATGAAGCACAATCAAACCCTCTACATAACTCCTTCTCCACCGATAATATTACTGAAAATCAATACACAAATATAACAAATAATTTCAATGCTTCTACCCCAATTAAGTTACTAAAATCACTCGCTAACTACAACAGCAATAAGAGCCTCATTCTGGCAACTATGGACGCAAATTGTTCACTCTACAAGTTCCCTATTGAGGCTCTTTGTCAACTTATAAAACAAGAGAATATTGGTGATGACATACATCACATTCTTACTCATCCCAATGATAGATACTTAGCAGTTGAGTTCACATCTTGGGCAAAAAGAAATATGTTCAGAAACAATTACAAAACAATTGACAACAAACTAATGATTTATATAGATCTCAACATCCACACTATCAGGAAGAATCAAAAACTGTATTATGGGAATAGATGAAACCCAACTTCAAGAAATATTAACACCCTTTGGAAAAATTTCCAAATTCAAATACCTCCCGATGGATGGAACAGGAAACCTCATCCTATCAAACACGGCTATATTTGATCTACAGTTGATGAAAGGCATAATTCCAACAGATACACCTACAGAAATAAAACACAAAGGGTCTCCAATGATTCTCTCATTCTTAGGAGTCAGGCCCAATGTTTTTACCGTGGACAGAGATCCCATTTAATCAAAGACTGCATTTCACACATCTGTACAACATGTGGAAACAAAAAGAACAGATACTGCAGATGCAAAGAAAACCATACAAACCCAGCTGAGGAATACCACAACTCTGAAGACCATACACTACATAATAATTCATCAGATCAACACAACCAACAAGATGAGTTCTGAACAGTAAAGAGCAGAACAAAGAGATATAATTTTCAGCCTACATCCAAAAGTACACCATACTCCAATTTGAACACAAAAAAATCAATCTCATCCAAATATTAAAGGTCTAAAATTCAGAACCACTTATCACAAAACTAAAACTGATGAAACTAGTCATCTGGAAGGAAATAACTTGCAGAGTTCCACAACAAACTCAAAATCACCTCTCTTCATTAGACAGCCAATTAACACTCCAGCCAAGCCAACAGATCTGCCCAAAAACCTACCACCTTATCACACTCTTTAGAAACTTCATTCCCAAAACAAAAAACCAATCTCAGCATAAATGCAGCAATAAATCAAGATTCCAACAACATAAAAAATAACTCGAAAGATGAATTTTCAGAACAAAATTCTGAAATGGAAAACAGTACATTAGAATCTCTTAATAACAAAAGAAAATCATCTAATATCAACAAAGCTAGATCAGAGGAAGATAATATCACTTTGCCACTCACCATTAAAGGCAGCAACTTTAGTAATCAGATTTTACAACATAATAATGCAACAGAAACAGTTGGAGAAAAAATACAGAAAATTATCTGCTCAAGGCCAAAAAGCCCACAAACCAGACCCGATTACTCCTCATCTGATGAAGAAATATTAATACCTCAGTTTTCCCTTACTAAATAACAAAGATCATCTTTGGAATCTTGCCCAATGCCTTCCATAAATTGCTAAAAACCTGCCTGCAGTAAGTAATGGCAAATCCATTGGCAAT
Source organism: Epiperipatus broadwayi (assembly GCA_028023455.1). NCBI lineage: Eukaryota > Metazoa > Onychophora > Udeonychophora > Euonychophora > Peripatidae > Epiperipatus > Epiperipatus broadwayi. The sequence goes on along the minus strand of JAQFVV010000137.1, from coordinate 680,410 downwards.
GAACAGTATCACTTGTAGGATTTCTGGGGTAAACATCAGAGGTGTAAACTCTCTCATGTGAGTTCATGCCATTAGGCATTTCTTTTCATCTGTCTCTGCCCACATTCTCTTTATGGGAGAGACAAAATACCACTATAACTCAAAAAACAATATTTCCTCTGAACTAAACAAACTTGGTTTTACTCATCTTTCAGTTTATCACTTTCCATCTAGAGGTGTGGGCATTCTAATTAACAAAAAATGCCTCCCAACAAGTTTAAAATGTTATACGAAGACCTTAATTTAATAGCCATCAACCTGACTTATGATAATAACACATTCAATGCATTCTATGTATATCTACCTAATAATGTAACAACTATTTTAAAAGTTATTCACACTATTAATATGCTCACTGCTAATAATGATACTCCCTCAATCCTCATGGGGGATTTTAATATTTCCTATGACTGCTTCACATCAAAATACTTATACCTGCTAAATCGAGGCTTTTTAAATGGAAGAGGCTTCTTCCCACCCAACACCTTCTCTTTTTACAATAAAACTCAGCTCTCTCTAATAGACCTCTTATTTTATACCTCAGAATTACACCTTGGTCTGGAGGCCACCCTCCAGCCAGTCACCTTCTCAGACCACCAAGCAATATTAACTTCTCTACAGTTTAGAAACTGTACCACAATCAGTCTCAACAAAACTATTAGGGTACTAACTCATGCTGCCTTGACGGAAGCCTTTTTCTCTGAAACATACATTCTGTTTCATAACATTGATATTCTTTCTAGGCGTCCAGAAAAAGCTTGGCTTTAATTCATGGGAATATTACAGACCTTAATAGCACACTTTACTGAGGAAGTCAAAGGACCTACCACCCTATTCAAAGAATTAGAACATATCCACAATAAGATCAAGAACTTTGCTATAGACACTGAACCTATAGAAAATTTACTTGGCCTCAAAAATCAATATAAACATAAACAAACAACAATAGCAGAACATATAGCTATTAAGAGATCTAAGATTTTTCTGCCATCACAACACTGTTGGATGAGAGGATACCTGTGATGGGCTTTAGGTGCAAAATCAAAACAAACCACTCCAACAATTATAACCATCAATGGTTTTCAAACCACTGGCCTCCAAATGATTCAACATATCAAAGAACACCTCAGAGATTGCCTTCAGGCTCACTACATGGATGTAAACAAAGCATCGAGAGACAGTACTAGAGTAAATGCACATGGCATCACTGAGGCAGAGCTCAAAATCTGCCTTTTAGCACTACCCATAAATGTCCACCCTGGAATGCATGCAATTGCCAAATTTGTACTAACTCACATCAATAACTTCACAATCCCAATCATCATGAAAATGATTAACCATTTATCATCACAGAAAAGATCAATAGCCAACCTCTATCCAATAGCGATGGTTCCATTCATTAAAAATAACAGAGATCCAACATCCATCAACAGCTTAAGACCAATATCCATGACCCCTATCCTCATTAAAATAATAGAGGGGGTCATAAAGGAAAAAATACAAAATTCTAAACAAAATATCAGAATCACAATTTGCCAGAAAAGGATCATCCACACTAACTGCAATGGGAGAGGTCAAAATATTACTGGACCATATCAGAGCTAAAAAATTGTCCAAACCTATTGCAGTACAGATTGACATTACTGAAGCATTCGATTCAGTCAACATTAATACTTTACTTGATTTACTGGATGAATGTGAAATTTCCACAGAAATTATACAAATCATTGATAACCTCTTCCACAACAGACTAATACACATATCGCACAACGGGTCATATTCCAATGGTTTCTCCACTACCAGATCTATTCTGCAGGGATCCCCACTGAGTGCCCTACTCTTTTCATGCTACATTAACCCTCTGTTAATAGCATTAGAGAGCTCCCTCCCTGGAGTATTTATATCATGCATCAAGAAATCGATTAAGACCATCGCCTATATGGATGACGTTCTTATTATCCTACCATCCCAGAAACTCCTAAAACCTCTCTACAAAATCCTTAACAATTTCTCTAAAACCTCACAGCTTACCATAAACCCTGAAAAGTCATCATCATGGCATATTCTTAATGGAAGAAAAATCAAATCTAACTTTCTAGCCGAGCCCCAGAATTTTCTAGGATTCCCTATATATAAATCCCAATCCGCCATGTCGAAACATATACAGAATACCATCATTGACTCAACAAATCATCTTACACAGACACTCTCAAAAGTTTATTTATCCCTCCAAGGCAAAGTGGCCTTACTAAACATAAAAGTAATGTCTAAAATAGCCTACTACCTGCCCATCATATCCGTGTCAAAGACCTTCATTAATAAAATCAATAGGATATGTGCGGGTCTGTTCTGGAAGCACCACATAACCTCCATTAGTATTTCAAGAATGCAATATCACAGAAAACTCAATGGAATGTCTCTACATTCCATTCAAGCCATTAACTATCAAAAAGGCCACACACTAATCTTCAACCTTATCCAAAAATTTGGCCAACCCCTAATATTAAGAGAGGTGATACCTACAGACACTCCCTTTCCTATAAAGGCTGGTTGGCTAGACCAAATAATTTCCCTTCTAAAACAACATAACAGCACCGCTACTGCTGTATTCAAAAACAAAACTAACATATGGGATGCACACAATTTAATAAGCTCTAAACTATCTCAAATTAAACCAAGTCTTGGCTGTTCCAATTACAGAATCACCACCTTATTCAAATTCTGGAAGTTGGAACTCAAATTCCTCGACTATCTAATAAAGGTGAACCTAAATGCAATGCATACCAATTGGTTCCTGCATTACAAAAGAGGTATAAGAAACATAGACCCCATTTGTTCAAACTGCTTAATGCATGAAGAAACATTTGAACACATTGTGCTTTCTTGCATGGGATTGGGAAGGATTAAATTCATAATATCTCAAAATAATATTATTGATTACTATAAAATTCTAACAATCAAAGAGTGTATTAAGGAAAGAGACTTCCCCACCATTAGGATAGCAATATTTGTTACATATTCTATCTGGGTGACAAGATGTAAATTAAAGTTTAGCATTCCCCAGCCAGAAGCAAACTCTTTCTTCCTTGCTACCCTTTCAAAACTACAAAAGAAAGACAGAATGCTCTCCTCAAAGTTTCTACATGAAGAAACATGGAAACTGCTCAAAATACCCTACCTACAAAATGACATTAATCCTAATGATTGATAAACTATATAACAGGTAAAAGAAATACGCAAATATCTGATTAATGTATGGACATAAAAATGCTCTAAACACACACTAATGTTTCTCTGATCTACGATCTGACTAAACAAACAAATCAGATCTCATCTCATTCTACACAAACTCTTGGAGAACCTATAACAATATAAACATGTATAACTATCACTGAAAACATTTGTATATACCTATTATTAATAAACCTAAATTTTTTTAAATAAAAAAAGTGGCCAACTTAAACAAGGAATTTGCCATTCATATATACTAATTACTTATTCTAATCTCTTTAATAAGCTCCACAGCTTTTTTCCACTATCAAAGCTAATTAATTAGGCAAAAGTGCACTAAGCAAATTTTGCTAACTTTACAAATTCAAAGCTTACCTTGCATACAGTTAAGCTTATGCTCTGTTACATTTCTCCAAGATACTACTTACTAAAATTTTCTGACATTATAAATATAATAAATGATTTCACCATCTGTTATTAATTTCTATATTATAAATTCAGGTGTGCCATGGGTTTTAAACTACAGGCATTGAAGATGCCTTTTTCATATTCAGGGGTTGTTAATTCAAAAGCATTCTTTCCCACCTTCCTACTTATTTGGAATAGTCCCTGATACATGTTAAAAAGTTTCCTAAACCTGTTATTGTGCTGATCACTGACTTGGAAAGTCTTCACTAAAATAATCACTGTCTTTGAACATTAAAAGTTTATTAGAAGCATCTGTTTTAAATGACAGTTAGCCTCCAAAATGTTCCTCTCCTGATCAGTCTCTTGTTAAAAAGTGTGTAGTGGAAACTTAATTAACATAGAATTCCTATACTTATAATGAAGACTCACTTGGACAAACTTAGTTGATTTGTTTTGAGAGATGTTTATGTAATAGATTGCTTCTTTTAACTTATTTTTCCAATTCCAACAATTATCTTCTAAATGTACTGTAAACAACTGACCTAATAAATCTATAACACTTTCACATGAGTTAGATTGTGGGTTTCTAATAGAGCACAGCTCATGCTGGATTCCTTTGATCTTTTATCCAATATTTTCATCATGTTGATAAGAATGACATAGCATGATCTATTAGTATAGCCTTAGGTTTCCAAAAAGTCTAAATTGAGATACCTGTAGGTACTTGATTATATTCCTACTACTAGCCTTTATCACAGAGTATGCATTAATGAATTGTACCTCCCTAAAGGTGACAATATCTATTGATGAAAGATCATTAGGATCTTTTGGTACTATATACTGCAGTACACCAGCATATGAGCAATTAGCATATTTGGATTTTAAACAAATGTCACAGTTTTTAAGCCTGTTTATTATGAAAGAATATATACCAGGATAATAGAATTGTCTATGCACAGTACATTCTACTTTTTGTGTCTGTAGTACCATACAGGCAGTGAACATAAAAATAATAATTTATTCCTTATTTAAGACACTGTCACAATTCTCCATAATCAGATTTTGTTTTCTCAGTTTTATAATGCAACAACCCCTGAGATATTTTGTATTTCCATATATATATATATATATATATATATATATATATATATATATATATATATATATATATATATATATATATATATATATATATATATATATATATATAATTATTCTTCTGACAAGTCTAGATACATTTTTATTATCCAAAGATATGGCATAATTTAAAATCTTTGACTTGCAACTCAGATAAGTTATTCAAATCATTCTTGACTGGGTCATTAACACTAAAAGAGATGGCTGTGTTAGAAAGATTTCCCACATTCAAATGCCATGATTCCATCTTAACAGGAGGTCTCCTCATGATATCATTTAATGAGCCTCTCACAGTTCAGATAACTCCTATTAATAAATTTTAAACTCTCATAGATAGTAATGACTATTACTTTAGACCCTAGTACTTATGGAGTTACAAAAAGGCACACACCACAGTTAAAGTCTACTTTTCTAGGGTGGTATAATGAAATTCTGCACCCTTCAATTGGCTTCTGAGAAAGTATAAGACATATAGTTTTTGTTCATGATCTAGTTGGAACAATACCATCTTAAAGTTGGGATAACACAAAATAACGAAATCTAAAAATCTAGTTTTTATTTTGTCAAATACCGTTAAGTGCTTATCAGCTACTTTATTCTTTTTGAGGTTAATAGTTATATATATTTTTACACTTTTCTAGAAAGATATTTAGATGTCAAAAATGCTCTGAGATGCTTTCAAAAACAGTCACAATATTGTCTACATAGATTATAACAATGGTTTTAATTACATCTGACAGAACATTATCTAAACACTAGATTTAACCAGCTCTGCTATTGATTAACTCAAAGGTCATTCTTTCAAATGTGTATGAGGAACCTTCCCATTTAAAAGCAGAATACTTTGGTCACTGTCATGTAAGAATATTTGCTAATAGCTCTCTGATAGGTCTATGATGCTAAATATATATTTACCCCTGAAATCAATTAGAGTTCTTGAACAGTAGATGGATTATCACATTCTGAAACCATTAACTGATTCAATAATTTTGCATCTAAGCATATATATTGTACCGGTCGAAAATGTATGGATTTTTTTTCCTTTTTATATATTTTTAGTTCCTTGAAAAAGACTATAGAAAAAAAAATAAAAAACAAATTTTTAAAAGATTTGGTGTATTTTATAATTATTTTTAGAAGTATTTTGACCACTTTTAATAAAGAATCTAAGGTGAAAGAGTTTATTTTTATTTATTTTGTTTACTCTTGTTGCCTTGTTAGATATAATTTAGTGAGATAATCCTTCCAAACAAAGTATCATTTATTCTTATTCAGAATGTATGATCTGATGGTAGGCCAATTCTAATAACTATTAACTAATGATTTAAATTATCTTTTGTATTGTTTAGTGGTAGATTATTAATATGCCATAATAGTTATATTTGCATTGGTATTGGATTTGGTTCTATCCGATTATACATCTCTGGATCATCACTTTTTCTTAAATTTATTGTAACCCACTGAGCCAAGTCGTTAAGCGTCTCTAATAGTACAAGCATAATAGTTTATCTTCATTTTAGCTTATTTCATTTTATCATCATTTCTTCATCTATTTCATTTCATCTTTCTTCTATCTTCTTTTTCTCATCTCTCATAGATTAGTTCACTTTCATCCTTTTCCATCTTCATCTCCATTTTTGTCTCATACCTTCACCATTTAATCTCACTCTTTCTCAGCATAATAGATTTAATCTCCATATCTAATAGATTACTCTAATAGAATAGGATCATCTTAGTTTAATTTCATCATTTATCTTATTTATCATCTCTTTCATTTCATCTCATCTTCTTCATTATTTTCTTTCATCTTTTCATCTCCATCTCTTATAGATTAGTTTATCATATTATCATCTCTCTCTTCATCATTTCCCTCTTCTTATCTTCATCTTTTCTCTTCATTTCTTTCTCTTTTCCATTTATCTTTTCATTTCACCATACCCCCCTCCCTTTCATCATCTCTCTTTTCTTGGGTTACAATATATATTCAATGCTCATAAATTTTGTATAAAATTATTTAAGATTTTTTATATTTATTTAATCCTAGAAGTTTCAAATAGGGTTAACAAGGTGTGTGTGTGTGCAACCCTAAAAATATTTAAAGGGCATCAGATACAACATTGCATAAATTTTATTCTTAAAATGTCATAATAATGCTTATGTCAAAGCAGTGATTCTATAGATCTTAATATTAAAGGGATAAAGTTTTTTTTACTTACTTCTAAAACAACTTTTGGAAACTTCAGACATATCATTTATACATAAAACTAAGTATATTAGGCAGCTGAATTTAAATATTACAGGCTTTAAACCAATAAAGTAGGAAGGTGTTGATTGCTTGATCATTTTCCAATGCCCTGCCAATGTATAACCCAAGATCCTATCTATATTTGGCAAGTATAATAATTATCTCAACAAATATTGCATTATAAAAATCTTTAAAAAAATTAAAAAAATTCTTCTGTCCACAAAATAATAACTTTCCACTATTGAATGAAGCCTGAGGGAAACAGTTGTTTTGTTTTATATGGATCAAAAAAGCATGATATTCCATGAACTGATTGATCAACTTTCAATTACAGAACAAAGACAGTAAACTCTTTTAGTTATGGTTCAAAAAATGATTTCAATAGAATTCTAACTGCCTTTCCATCAATTTGAGTGTCATTAGCTCCAAGCATTTCAAGATAAAAAACTGTAGACTTTTTTAAAAAAATCAGACTTTTGTTAAATTTAATAAAGAGCCAAAATATGATTTTTATGTATTATTATTATGTTGTGCTATTTTTTATTATTTAAAACTTCCAAAGAAATATTATTTCATCAGGTATTTTTTTATTATTTTATTTGAATTCAAGCATTTATATATGCATGTATACACAACTAAAAGAATGTATGTGCATGAGTGGGCCAGATAGATAGTTCATATTTATGTTTATGTATTTATGGAAAACAAATCAAAGGATTCTTAAATATTGAAAGTAATAATATATTTAAGGGATAACTAATGATATCCTGTTTATTTTTTTTTTTCCAGAATTTCAACAGAATTTATGTCATTGTTTATTTATCTTACACCTGTAAATACTACAATAAATTATAATTCATTATAATAGTTGAATTTATTAATGTTAATAAACTTATTATCTCAATTTGTTGTAAATAAAATGAAAATGATTTTTTATTGATTTAATTTTGTATTCTGTTTTACTTATCTTACTCACTTATCATAACAGATTTTGGTCACATGCCATTTTTAATAAAATATATTATTTACCATTTTTTGTATCTACTAACAAGTATAAATGTGGAAATATTTTACAAATTTCTAAAGAGTCTTATTGCTTATGCAACCTAGTCCCATTATTATAGAGATTGACAGAGCTCCCCCCCCCCTTTCTTATTTCTTTTAAAGATTACAGATAGTTTTTTCACCATATACTGTTATAAAATATGTATAGATTTTAACTACATTTTTATCTCTGTAAAGAGAAGAAGTGAATGAAGCAGTTATAATTATTTAATACATTCAGAATTTAATATAATCTTAATGAAGAAACTAGTGCATTAAATGTGTGTTTAAATTTTGGGCTAGCAAATAATAACAGTAATTTATATGAATAGAGACTCATCTATTAAATGTAGTTTGAATTGTGGGAGATTTTAATTAATGAAGCAAAACCTTATTATCAATGAATATTAAATGTTTAAATATTCTTTATCATACTAATAATACATACAACTATAATTTTCAGAGATTCCCTTACAGAAATTTGTTACCAAGTACAATAAATATATAATATGCAAGTGCAGATGATTAATGATAAAGGAGATAATTCAAGTGAGTAATAAAAATTAATTTACTTTGAAAAATGAAATTGATCTTATATAACAGGGGTAGTCAAACTTTTAAAGGTTGGGGGCTACTTTTTTGGTGAAAGTGTACTTATGGGCTACTATGTTTTTTTTTTCAGGGCTTCGAACTGGAAACTGAGAAAAGCATTTTTGCTGAACAAAAAAAAAATGTACTTCGAAGTCCTAGTTTTTTTAGAATGCACTTATGAATTGGTGTTTTTTTATGGGCTTTTAGGTACTCACAAATATTAGTGATATTTTTAGAAGATATTTAAAACTGATGAATTTTTTTTTCTATAAGATACGAACTGTCAAAGATATTTTACTATAACTACTATTAAATTACTTCAGCTCCCTTTAATATTACAATTTTTCCATGTCATTTTATAAAATATTTATTAAATTACAATTATTGAATTACATATAAATAATTATTTTTTAGAGCTGGTCCATATATATCTAATTGCCTAAATTTTATTGCAATTTTTACTTTTAATATTTGGCTTTTTTATCGTTAAAATTTAGACAAGAAAACATATAAAATGAATATCATAAACTATTTTTTTCCAACTACTTTTCTATAAAATAATAACTAAAAAAATGCTTAGGTTTGACTAAAAATCTAGTAATAACGTTCAATCATCAAAAGCCAAATTCATCAAAAAAAAAAGATTGTACTAGTAAAGATAATCTATATTTATGAGCAAAGATGGCTTGTTAATTCTTTTTATAGACATTATAAATACTATTACTTTTAAGAAATCATTAGCAAAATGAAGCTTAGTTTGCCAGCCCCATAAAAAGAATTAGCAATCAATTCTTGAATCAGTTGAATAACCATTATTTTCCATTATAAATTTTCAGTAAACATTAAACCATAAGAATAACAAAAATGAAAAAAAAAAGTACTATTTAGAAAATTCATTATAAAATCTTTATTTTTTAAAATAGAGAAATGAAACTTACATTGTCTAAAAATAACATGGATGCTAAATCTAATGATGCAAAGTATGCGAAGCTGAAAATCACTAATTATAAAATACAAGCCCATTTACTTACTTTATATCCAATTCAGCTCTGAATTTATTACTATAATTTGTCAGTATTCATGACAGCTTTGCAGTCTACTTCCAGAGCTCTTGTAGGATACCAGTAGATCATGGCTACGTCTTGGCCATGCCTGTTATATAATAAAATAAATATTATTCAAGTAAATAAATGTTTTATTGAATAATATATTATTTAGTTGGCAGATAATAAAGTATGACATTTAATAAATTATTTCTTGAGTTGTATTAACAAATGTTGAAAACAATTCATGGAAAACAGAACTAGGTAATATATCAGAATAATCTTACTAAAATTAATATAATACATTTTGTTATATATTTTTAGGTAATATGCTTGATTCACTTATCACTTTGGAAAGCTTCATATTTATATTTTGCAATCATATGAATAAGAATTCATTACAAATATCTAAAATATTAACCAAAACAATTATTTCAATAGATTACATATACAGAGAGACAAATAGGCATTCTTTTGATTAAATGAAATAATAGTGAGACTAATAGCTCCCATAAGATACTATTAACAGTTTACCACAACCCCTTTCCGTTACAAAATATATAAATAAATACTGAATAATATACACACAATCAATATAAATATTTAAATAAGATAAATTAATTATTTGATAAATACCCTTTTTCTATTTGTAAAGAATGCCAACTAAGCATAGTATTTATTAATAATAATAAAATTTTACAGTATCTTTGTGCCTATACATATAAGCATACATAAAAAATGTATAGTATGACATTCTTTCAATTTTCTGATGAAATCCCATCATGTTCTGCAGTTTATATTTTATATATATATATAGTTTGTATTTACTTCAAATATGTGCTTCCCATTTTAGAGTTATAAACTTTGATAAATAACTTTAAATTTAAAACCATATTTCATCCTTGCATTTAGCACATTTTATTATGAATTACAATTTTGCATTAATGATGTAATTACTTATTCATTTAAGTGATTTTATGAATTTATATTTTATTACATAATTTAATATTTCTTTTGTTTTTACCAACACGAGATGAATCTGAATTTGATGTTACTATATATAGATTATCCACAGAAAAAAGCTATGTAACCATACAGGTAGTTTTATTATTCATCCCATCTTGTTCATTAGGGTTCAAAGTAAATTATAAGTGTATCCAGTAGACTTATACTACTAAATTGTTAATATGTATTAAATTAAATTTATAGTTCTTTTTCTTTTTTTATTTGAAAAGTGGCATTCTATAATAACTCATTTCTTTGATACATTCTCATAGTATTTAGCCTCAGTTAGTTCAAGCTTATTTGCTCATTCATTTATTTAATTTCCTTTCCAATAAATAAGTGTTTTCTGTTATACAAAAATCCATTCAAGTTACATTTAAAAAAGGACATTATTTCTTACTTATTTGTGTTATAAAAAATAATTAATATTTCAAATATCACTTCAAACAGATTAAATATTTTAATGAGGATACATATATATATATATATATATATATATATATATGTAATATTATGTATATATATATATATATATATATATATATATACATTTTTTGTTTAATATTATTTAATTATGCCAACATATAATTCCATACATATATATGCAACAATGATTTAAAACCCTCTTTGTTTATGTTTAAGTATTAATTATGCAATTGTGTATAGTAATTAAAACGTTTAATATTTATATCTTATATTTATATATTATTTTTTTGTTCCATCATAATAGAGAAAATACAAGTATTATTAAATTTTAAATAATCATGGGGTTTGAATTCGTGTTTCACTATTACTATATTGTAACAGGATGGGGTGACATCTGCATTGGGGAATGCTTCCTGCAATATGCTCAGCAGGAAATAAAACCAATGAAGAGTGGGTTGGTTCTTGTCCTGTTACATTTGTTGCCCTATTGTGAGGCCTGATCTAGCTAGCCTGCTCGTAGGCATAAAAGCTAAAAGAAAATAAAGAAATCACATGATCACCATCTCATGCTAGCACATAACTGTTAGTTATGTTAGCACATAACAAGTCTGGGGATATTGTATGAGTAGGCAATAGATAGGGATTTTATGCACAAGCCTTCTGGCATCCATTGATTACTCTGGTTAGCACAAGGTTGGACTACTATATGGAGAGTTTTTGCCTGTTTAAAATAAAGAAATATGGAAAAGGCAAAAGCAAATTATGATTCTGTGAGTGTGAGTGGTGCACAGGGTGCAGTGATGTGAAATGGACAAAAATGGGGAAAATTAAAAAAAAGAAGAGCACATAGAAATGAATGGCATATATAGTGAAATAGGCATAACAAAGACTTGGAGTCAAATCATGGAATGGATGGAGAGAGCAACTCAATGAAAGTATCAAATAGTAAAAAAATATTAGAAAAGAAAAATAATAGATGATAACCAGAGCAAAAAAGAAAATGATGAATATAGAAGCTGAGAACATTTCTTCCCGAGGAAGAACAAAGACAAGAAGATAAAGAACTAAAAGAAGAGGATAAGCAATAACCTCAGAAAACAGAGGGAGCATTAATGATAAGCCAGCTATAAAATTATGAATGAACAAAGAGAAGACTGTAAACAAAGAGAAGATGAGAATAGAAAATGAGATGAATAAAGAGTAGAAGAGAATAAAAACGAGATGAACAAAGAGAAGAAGAGAATAGGAAATGAGATGAACAAAGAGAAGAAGATAATAAACAAAGAATAGAAGCAAATAAAACTTTAAGTGAAAAAATAGAAAAACAAATTAAAGAAGCAATTGAAAGCCAGAATGAAAAGAACAGAAAGATAATGAATGAAATGACAGATAGAATATTAAAAATTAAGGAGGAAGTTATGGATGAAGTAAAAGTGTCATTTGTTGAGCAAAAATCAAGATGACCCAAATGTGTGAAGCCATGGATACGAAAATGATAAATGTCCAAGAATCCATGCAGAATCAGGTGGACAGATTGACCACTCAAATAGAAGAGATAAAAATAAAAAGTAGCAGTGCATTGCCAATAAAAGAAAGGACAGAGATGGTCTCAAAAGAAATTCAACAACAAAATTATAATGTTAATCAAGAAGTGCTGGTAGACAAACATATGCCAGGAATTGTAAATCAATTCCTAATAATGAGAACCTTTACAAGAGGCTCCAACAAAGAACCTATTGATTATATATAAAAAGTTTGGACTGGTACTTCAACATCAATGCTATGTCAAAGGAAGCAAAGCTAGAAATAGCCTATAGACATCTTCAGGGTGTGACACAAGAATGGTGGGTCTCCCTATTCAGCCAGCCTACAAATTTTCAGGATTTCAAAGCAGCAGTAACAACTGTTACTGGAGTGATGATTGTCAGGTGGGCATTAAATGCAAGGTATCCCCGGAAAAATGTCTACTGGGAGAACCTTACATGCCCTTCTTTAGAAGACAGATGGCCAAGTTAAGGGCCCTGACATCTGACCCTCTATCAGAATTCCAGATCATCAGGTTAATCCATCACAGCTTCCCAAGTTATATAGAGCAGATGCTGATGGGAACAGATCATCAATCCATTGAACAAATGACTGAACTGTTGACTGCTTATGATAACTGCAGTACACCAACAAACATTGATTTATTAATATATTATGTATACCTACCTGAAATGCTTTCACATACCTGGAATAATAATGCTGATATTATCTGTACATCTACTCAAAATGTTTCTACAGAGCCAGAATAAATGATTACAAACATTTATGTATTAATATAATATGTATACCTACTTAAAATGCTTTCACAAACCCAGAATAATAATTGCAATACTGATATTATATATATACATCTACCTGAAATGCTTTTACATACCTGGAATAACAATTGTAATACTGATATTATTTATTCAACTACTTTAAATGCTTCTATAAACTTGAAATCAATAGTGAAAAACATTTATTTATAAATTGTGTATGTGTACCTGTTTAAAATGCTTCTACAGACCTGGATGGTTAAAAACATTTGCCTATTAATTGTATATGTATATCTATTTGAAATGCTTATATCAATATTATAAGGTTATTATGAACACATATATTAACTGCATCCCTACTTTAAATGCTTTTATCAGCATCAAAATGTGATGATTAATATTTGTATATTAATTGTATATGTATATCTACCGGAAATGTGTCTTTAGATTTCTCATCATGTGAACTAAGAAAATGGGTTTTTGCTCAGTAGAAGGACTTGCTAATGAATTATTGTTAATAAAATTGTTGTTATTAAAAATTAATCTAATTGTTTAGTTCCACTTTTGCATCACGAATTGCATCTTGCTCAAAAGAATCTCATGCCTTCTGAGCTATGTTTGGCATAACCAGATGATGGTAAGTAAGGGTGTAGTGAGATGGAACTCTAGTGGTGCCATTTTAAAAACCAAACACAATTTCTAGATGCTTCTAGTCTCTATGGCACTACATTCTCTGATGAGCAGAAAATATTGTTGTAGGTGGGGTGATATCGGCATTGGGAATGCCAATCAATAGTTTGTTCCTGCAATATTCTCATCAAGAAATAAAACCAATGAAGAGTGGGGTTGGTTCTTGTCCGGTACAATATATATATATATATTATAACGTTTTCTGTTTTGCTAGGCCTCTACATGCTAATATAAACTGCACGCGAGTTGATCAAGCTATGTCAAAAAAGAAGAAAGTTGTATTTCTATCCTAAAACCACAGCTATATTTCCTGATCAACTTGGTCTAGTAATTGTTGAGAATTATGCTATTGACAAGATCAGCTTTTAATTTATTTGATAGGCACCAGAGTTCTACAAGAACTCACTGAAACTATCACATAACATCTTGTAAATTAAAAAGAAAAAAATGCTTTTAAACTAATCGGTATTGCATCATACCGTAACGAGAATTATTTTCTCCTTTTTGATTATTATTCCTGGGCTTGTTTAAATATATTGGCAAGGTAAATTCCGTTTTAAATCTTATTAAACTAATAATAAATTTAATACTAAAAAAATAATAACTATTATTAATAACGCACAATGAAAAGGTTGATAAAAGTAAAATCTCTTTTATTCTAACAAACTAAAAATATTTATAAGTTAAATTACAAATTAACTAAACAGGAAAATACACACACACTAATCCAGATAATGAATCAATTAACAAAAACAGTTAGATTAAGCAATTAAAGCAATTTAATAATGTCCCAAGATCTTGTATAAAATTCTTTATTAGAAAGTCCCTTGAATACGAAAAGAAAAGTCTATATCAGGATGGTAGTCTAAGCTTAGATAAATAATTGTTTGCAAACTTTTAAGTCACTATCAGGAAAATTTATTCTTAACTTACCGGTAAGTTCATGTAGGTTTATGGGATCCCAGATCATGAGAATTTCCATTGGTCTCTGCTGCCGGCATCTTCCATTATTGTTCTGTTCTATAGCTGGAAAAAAGGCACGGTTGTAGTGACCCTTTTATTGCAAAAAGCGGTCTTCACAAATCCCATTTCCATGCTTGCGTGACAACTTGGTACAGCAAGGGGCATACCTGTGTAGAAGTATATTTCTTGCCGCAGGTTATGCTCGCGGAAACCTCCAACTTTCAGAGACATAACTAGAAGTTAAAGAGAAAACCCAGATTGAAATTGTCCTCTCCTTTTTATATCGTGATCCAGTTTATGAAACTTCTGCGCACTCTTTTGTCTTTTTATCAGCATATAAGATAATAATCTTGTACACTCTCTCTTAAATTTAAATTACAAAGTCTTAATTTTTTTTAGCATTATTCTTCCATCTTTAATTAGCTAAAATATTTTTCTTTTAGCTTATACTTTTGGAATTTTTTTAATTTATCTGGATTAGTAATCTGCATGTCATTTATTCTTTCCAATTTTTATTTCCAATTAGATAAAAAAAAATAAGAATGACAATTTTAACTTTCATTGCACATTTTAACAAAAATTATACTAATCAAAAAAAAATCTAAATTTACTTTTTTAGCTTTTACCAAATGCCAATATATTTGCAACGTATATAAATAAACGTTACAATATATATATATATATTGTACTTATTCTCTTTTAGATTTAAATAGGCATTATCCTATTTTAAAAAAAAGTTTAATATCATAATTTTGCATGTTTATTATAATTTTGAAAGTTATTATAGATGCACCTAAATACAAGTAATAATTCATAATTTACTTTTATAAAATAATAAAATAAGTTATTTACTATGTCAAATTTAATATCGTATTATAAAATTATTCATAAATTGAATGATGTATACTTTTAATAAAAATTTCAGAAATGTTGTGTTTATTTGCATATTTGAAAAGATAACAGGGTTAGGTAAATAATAAATATTTTTTCATATGTGAATACAAATATATGTGCATGTACAGAATATTGTGTAAATTTGAGATTATTGTAAAAATTTTAAATTTCAAATGTTTTTGAAATATCATTAAAGATATATTATTTGTAATAATCTTTTGTTAATAAAACAAATGTATTTTTGTTTAAAGAACAAATTAGTAATCATCATTATTATTATTATTATTTTATTTAAAAATATTCATTTGTTAAAATTAAAAAAAACATTTTGTCAGAGATACTGGTTTTATTTAAATAAACTCTAATCAAAGTGCAAAAATCTCTTTTAAATAAATGAGACAAATATGAGTTTATTATCTCAACTGTATCTATGTCTATGAATTAAATATTACATCAATTGACAAAGAAGATCAAAACCTGTGATTGTAAGTTCAGATACTTTTCTCTCTCTATATTATAACGATCAAAATGAAAGTGAAGATCGAATCTAACCGCAAAAACAATATCTGCAACTACCAGGGCGCCATCTAGGCATTTGAGCCTAGAAAAATTTATAAAGTAGGCAGATATGCGCTGTTAAAATTCCACTTTATTTAAATATTCTGATCGTTAGCCCAAGTCGCTAGCTCAGTGGAGACGCAGAGATAAAAATCTATATCTTAATTTATATCTTAAATATCAATAAATAAAAGCCACTGCCAGAAATTAACACATAAAAATATTTATTTACGCACATATAAAATAACATTTAAATTTTGAGGAATAAATTCAACATTTTAGATTTTTCTATTAATCTTTTAATTTTACATTTAACTAAGTTTCAATGAGTTTAATATTTTATTTAGATAGTCAAGTATGAATAGACTACATAGATCTGCATTTGAAAAGAAAATATTCTTCCCTGATTTAACCTTAGGCAACAAATTTTGCAATCAAACTGGTGCCAATCCAACTGATTCATTCATGTATTCAATGTAGCATGATATGACAACACAAGATACTATACTGTCAGGAGTGTACATCTGATCAGTAAGTAGATTAGAGAAGACATTGTCTCTCCACCAACAGGAATGTGACATCTGTTGGTGAGTAGAACAATAAACATAAAACTCCATAGGAATGGACTGCAGTCCTTTGCCATCTTACAAATCCATCCATAGGCAAACAGAGGGTGTGTGGCATATATCTATAATCCTGCCCATAGCGGATCTCATACTACATCTACAATTACAGAAATATATCCAATCCATTGAACCAATTCAACTACGAAATGATTAACCTAAGATTTCCCTTCCCTAATATAGCTTTACAAATCTATATAAACCATTCATGCCCGACTTAAGTTTAACATTTAGATACGTTTGCACAGATTTGTTTAAAAATGTTGGGTATAGATCGATTACATAGATTCCACGGTCAAAAACATTTCAAAATAAACATAAACGATCAAAATACAAAATTATTGATTACTGACAATTGCAGAGGGAAATTTATACGTAACCCAATAGTATTCATCATAAGATACTTGCATTGTCACCAATAACTTAAAAGACATCCGAATAAATACATTTTAGATACTCACCGTAAGGTATCATTATTTATCGAATGTCTATATATTTTGATCAAATATGAAAACCAAAATATAATTAACTGCAAACGAATCCATGCAAGCATCTATAAACAACTTAAATTTCATGCATTTAAGTAATCTTTACAATAAGAAAAAAAAATGGAAATGATGTTTATCAATCGGAAAACATATAAAATTAAACATTATTAATTTGATTTAAAAACTTACAAAAGTCAGATAAGAGTCCGTTTTAACATTTAAGTTGGCTTGTTTCTCAATTTGTAAAACTTGACGAAAGTTCTTAATTGATTTTAATAATTGTTCATTTCATATAGCTTATGGTAGAAGAGTCCAGTTTCCTGTTTTTAATTCCCGCGATACCTCCATTGGAAGATAATGTTCTGGAGATGGCAATAGCTGGTTCAAGGTATCACAGTCTTTTCATTTTATATTTTTTTTAAAACAAAAAAAAATGAGAGAGAACGGCAAGTGCGTCTTACCGTTCTCATCAAATCAAGTCCGAAAAAACTGTCTGGAACTCAATATTTCTCTTTTTATAGTAAATCTCCAGATTGAATGAACAAAGACGTCACTAATCCAAATTTTCATTCGGGTCCGGGCTGAGGCTTGGTGCTTCCATTGGTCAAGCTAAAATCTCTTTATTCTCTTATCTAATTTACTCTCTGACGTTTTAATTAGACAGCTTTTGGATAATTAATAAACAATCATTTCCATTTACAGATTACAGGAATTAATTAATACCTGTTTTTATTTTTATTTACGTTATTTCTTTTTTAAACTATTTTTATATTTAAATCTTTTTTTATAAAAAAATACATTCAAATACCTTTTTTTATTTATTAAAAAAAAAATTTTTAAAGTTTAGCATCTGTGCGAATATATACGTTTAACAAACATTTTAATTTTAGCGTTTAGTTTTTTTTCTTTTTAATACACTTATTTTTATATGCGAACTTAAAAGTTTTTATTTCAATTTAATGTAACGACATATTTATATATCGTTACAATATATATATATATTGTACCGGGTTAAACCACTGAAAACACCTACTTATACATATATATAAGTTTTGGCCGGTTTCAAACTCCTTCCTAATACATTTATAATCTTATAAATGTTACATGGACAAACCAGCACGTTCGAGCAAAATGAGAGATCTTAATTGATAGCTTTAACTATCAACAATGGCCCATCTCGGCTGCTAGATTCAAACCCCTACTATCCAAATACTTCATTTGTTTTGGGGTAAAACCCGGGTGCCAGCTAGTCTATTTGACTAATGTATTCAGGCAGTAGGCTCATAATCCAGCACTCAAAACATTCCCTAAAACTAGCTCAGTCTAATTTTAATTCAATAACAAAATTATATAAAATTAGTGGTGGAAAGAATTCATAAAAAGGTTGACAAAAAGAATTGACCGACAAATAAAGTTTAAGTTTGAAGACATTGTATTTTAATTAACATTAATTAAGTTTAAAGATAATTTATTACCAAACATTAATTGACTAAATTTAAACATCTTTAATAAATCTGATTTAACACATGCACATTTTTAAAGTAACACATTATAACATATATCTGGTGAAAAGCATAAATAATATGTGACATCGTTAAATTATCTCACATACACACACATGCATATCAATAGTTCATTTTACGCATGCTTAAGAGTTCAAATTACTTTACTTGGTAGGATTGACGAATTACAGCGGTGGCTACTATGTATAAATGATAATAAATAAATGTTTACCTAGGATTTTTGGAATGTGGATATTGCTTGTTGTTGGCTGCTTCTGATGGATTATATCTAACCGGTTAGATTTGGATGTTTCTCGAAGAGATTTTATGTGAAACCATTGGCTTTATTCTTGAGGACAGTTGAACGTTTGATGGAGGATTTCTGAGTTGTTATGCAGACATTATTTCATGGGCAGGTTTTGAAGATCTTGTTGGACTAAAAAGGGATGAAGCATGAGCATATATTTCCAAAAGCTGCTCAACAATGCATTTTTGTTTCTGGATTCATAATAGAAATGCACTGTTATCTCAACTGAAACAAGACCGTCACTGCAAACTAGACTGTAAAAACTGCTCACTGATAAAAAAAATCGGGCTATTTATGTATCCGAATTGTTTTCATTTTAATATCCTCTGGCCATTAGGTGCAATAGGTGTTGTCGAAATTCCATTAGTAATTAATCCTATGACAACATGTTTTTGACGATTGTTTAATTAGTAGTAGCTTTCATAAACATATTGTTTTTTATATCTTTAATTAGTAGCCTACCACTAGTGTGGTTTTTTTAAATCTTTATTTAACTTAATAGCCATCGCTGTGTTTTCCAAATATAATTTTTTGTTTAACTTTCATTTACATATATGTTTTTCTTAATATTATTCTAACATGCATACATTTATTTACACTCGCATGCACATATATACTTTATTATAATAAGCTTGAATGAAAAGAGATTTATATTTTTTTTTTAAATTTTAAATTACTTATTTTTATGAATACTAATTAACAAAAACTTTACTTTCTTTTATAACACTTTTAGTTTGACTTTAAGAAAACCCCCTTCCCACTTTTAATCTTTTATTTCAAACTCTTTTTCGAAAGATTTTTTTTATTTTAATAATTTTTTTAAACAAAATTATTTTATATACATGTGCCAAATTGGCCTTGGCACAATATATATATATATATATATATATATATATATATATATATATATATATTTATCTTCAGTTAGTACTGCATTTTCCACAATACTTTTTTTTTAAAAAGTGATATATATATTTTAAAATGTTTTATAAACTAATGATCAACTTTTCAAGCTAATGCACATGTGCTTTATGAATTTTAATAATAAATGAATACTTCTCACTTCCAACACAAGATAAAGTCTCTGTGAAAGAATAGAATGGATACACCTATTCTTCCAACCCAAATGCTTAAGTATGGGCAAATCTTAAGTACTGGAAGTGAGAGCATGAAGATATTAACCAATCACTTTAAATTACTTTTACTATGTCTGAATGAATGATACCTGTGAAATTTACTAGAATTTATGATGTGTCATTCTTAAATGAAATTAAACATATGTAAATGAGTTATTTATTTTTATATAATGTGATTTTTATGAATTGTAATAAACTAATGATCAACTTTTCAAGATAATGCACATGTGCTTTATGAATCTTAATAATAAATGAATACTTCTCACTTTCAACACAAGATAAAGTCTTTGTAAAAGAATAGAATGATTCCACCTATTCTTCCAACCCAAATGCTTAAGTACTGGAAGTGAGAGTGTGAAGATATTAACCAATCACTTTAAATTACTTTTGCTATGTCTGAATAAATGATGCCTGTGAAATTTACTAGAATTTACAATGCATCATTCTTAAGATTTGCCCATACTTAAGCATTTGGGTTGGAAGAATAGGTGGATTCATTTTATTCTTTCATAAAGACTTTATCTTGTGTTGGAAGTGAGAAGTATTCATTTATTATTAAGATTCATAAAGTGCATGTGCATTAGCTTGAAAAGTTGATCATCAGTTTATTATAATTCATAAACATTGTGCTATATAAAAATAAATAACTCATTTAAAAATGTTTTATGTAAATGATATAATAAAAAGCTAAAGCAGAAAAACTGGCATTTATTCTAAAATTTGGATTTAGTCTTTTGAGAGAAACCTAAAATCATAACTAACAATAAAATTTGTTATTGAAGTACTGTAGAAGAATAGTTTTAAAATGCTAATAATAAGTATTGTGCCACTACATTTTGACATGATCTGGAATTTTATAAAGATTACCAAAATACAGTGGATGGATGAGAGCACCACTAGGCATATAACCTAGAACCAGATTGCAAAGAACATTCAGCAAGCGTGGTGATTATTTATTTACATATGGAAATCACCAAATATATTTTAAGATGTAATCTTCCTGACTTTACTTGAACCAAATGGACATTAATTTAATAAACTAACAATTAAATTAAAACTTTTATTATATTAATTCTCAATCTTAATACTGTTCAGATTCTCTTTGCTGAAACATTCAAGGCTGACACAAATCTTTTGATAAAAGACAAAGAGAAACTTAAATTTTAAGTCCAATTCATTGCTTTTTTAAATTCTACTCATTAATCATATTTTATAGCATTTCTGAGATAACACACAACTATGAATGACATGGTCCAGGGTTATTCTGGAGAGCTGTCCAAAAAAGTGTGCTTTAGTTGACTTAGTTAATAATGCATCTTTATTAAGCACCAATTTAAACCCTCAACCTTCTACATTATATAAGTAAATTCTAACCTTAATTGATAGTGTAAGTGTCTATTGTTTGCTTACAGTCATTGAGGCATCCCTTTTATATACACCAGGTTCCAAATAAGGTTCCTATGTTGCTTATCTTTGAAACATTTAACAGAACTAAACACCGCCTCCATCCCCAAAATTTATTTTAAGATTGAGCAGAATATTTTGAGAGAACTAATATCATATACTTTCATTTTAAAATAATAAAAAATACATAAAAGTATATACAAATAATAATAAATACAGTTTAAGACATCTATCACCATATACCCTCCCCCCCATTTCAATTAAGTTAAAATAAATAAAAATTGCCATTAATAGTCTCACACTCTATTGTTGAAACATTTTAATGGTTAATAGATTCTAAATCAATTATGCCAACATTTAAAGAAAAGTCCTTTAAGAAAAATTCATAATTCACCTGATGTATCTTTATCCAGCTGGTTAAAGTTCTTGTATGAATTTTCTTGCAATTTGTGGCATGAATCCTTCAATAGTTCCATTGGTTTGAATTGGTTTTCTTGGCCAGCTCTGCAAATTCTTGTTTTCCTTGGTTGGTGTTCACACAGGTAGTTTCAGATGGTGATAGGAAACATAATTTCCCAAGGGGAAAGACTTCATGTCCCTTAGTCAATCAACATTTTCTCTGCACTGTATAATATTATTTTTAATTTCTCTTTACAGTGCTTAAGATGTATACTGATATGAGTTTAAGCCAAATCAAATCAAAATGCCAAGTCAAATGTCAAGTAAAAAAACCAAAAGGAAACTCTAATTTATATATTTTGGGTTTATTCAAGATCTGGATTCACACTTTTAATTTATTTTTAGCTATATTTTAGCACTTTTGTTTATGTCCTTTTTTGGTCATTCACTTTTTCAACTAGTGGAAAGTTCTGGTTTAATTAGATTACCAAATATTTTCAATATCTGAAGTTTCAACAATAGAGCTAATTATCAAAAAAAAATCTAATCTTTTTTCTTCCCCCCACACTATCTTTCCAATAATTACAATTAAACAGAAAAAACCTTTTATAAAACAACTCTCAAAACACAAAATGGTACTTATGAGTTGGGGAAAGTCCAAAATAGTAAAACAAATATTTCTGATACAAACATCCCTACATATGCAAATATCCTTAAAAGTAAATCGCTCTCAATTGCCTCTCATAATTTACCTAACGTTAGTGATAATATTACTTTGCTTGAATTATTGGAAATGGACGTTGATCAAAATAACACTTTTAAACAATCATCCACCAACACATATTTCTTTAATACACATAACTACAATGAGGAGCAGTATCAAGACCTTACTGAACGTTTCAACAGCTCTATACCCAATAATCTTTGATCAATTTCAATGGTGACAAAAACCTGATCCTAGCTGTCACTAATGCTAACTGTGCATTGTTCAAGTTCCCCACTGAATTACTATATGGAACTATTAAAAAAAAGACTTAAGCCATGGTATTCATAAGATCTTGAGTCATCCTAATGACCACTACATTGCTCTGGAATTTACTAACTGGGCAGCCAAGAATTACTTTAAAAGCAATATCAGGGTATTAAATGATAAATTCATCTGTTATATTGATCTCACTAGACCTAATACAATTTCTGGTAGGATTAAAAATTGTCCTATGAACTTCTATCAAGAACATCTACAGGAAGCACTCAAAGCCTTTGGCATTGTTAGTAAGTTTAAATGCCTTCCTGTTGATTCAGATGGACTAAGAAAAAAAACAATGCATCATTTCAAATAGCACTCAAACAAAATGTCTCACCCACTGACATACCTACCATGTTCAATAAAAAGACTCACACATGATTCACACATGATTCTCTCTTTATGTGGAGTTAGACCACAGAGTTTTCATTGTCTTGAGAGGACGCACTTGGTGAAAGACTGCCAATCAAGAATGTGCTCTAATTGTGGAATCATAAAGAGTATTTATCATAAATGCAAACATAATTTTACATCAATTTCTCAAGGTACTGCACAAGCATATTCATCTGTAACTAATGATGCATCAACAACAAAACCCCAAATTATAAGTGCCGACAAGGAATATCAAATGAATAATCAACAACTACTTGCCTTGCAACAACCTGATTACAGAAGTGTAGTCAGAGAAGAAGAAACAGATATTACACAAGACTCTTTTCTTGTAGATGAGTCTCTACTTCCACCGGCCTCAAAAGGAAGAAATGATACACAAAGCCAAGTACTTCATGCTGAAATAGTGGAATCAGCACAACAAACTGTGGTGGAGCAAGATACTTCAGACTATCCCACATATCAGCACAATGATAGCACTACTCCAAGTAATCCTGTCAAGATGCATCTGAACAAAAGTATAGTTACATATCAGACTAAAACCACTACTCTGAGATGCACTAGAAGTATGAATAAGCAGCTTAAAAGTAACAAAAAGTCTATCACCCCCAACCAAGGAGATATTAGCTCTGAAGAGGAATCTCCAATGAAAATGCCTTTAAATAAGTCCAGTACTAAGAAAAGAAAATCAGCCATTATGCACAAGTCCAGCTCAGAAGATGACAAATCTCTGGGGAAGAAAAACAGATGTTTATCTCTTAAGGAGAAGAAAAAAATCAATATTCCAATACATAAGGAAAAAAGTCCAGAGAATAAATGTCAGTTATCAGATGAGGATACTAGGATATTGAGTCCTAATTCATTAGAAGAGACTTCTGATGTACATCATTTCATCATTGGCGGTTCAGATGACATCCCATTGATTGAACCCATTGTGTTAGAAGAAACCTCAGATAACACTATTGAAGATCCAGACTATGATGATCCAGACTATTCCAACTAGAATTGACCTTTTTATGCTGAGAATTAAAAGGGAACCTTATATTCTTTGTGTTAGATTTAAAAGATACATAACCTAATTATGCTGCATAAGTTTGTAGGAGTAAATATAAGAGGCATTAACTCATTGGAAAGGGTATATGCCATTGAACAATGGATTACAATCAATAATCCACATTTATTTTTTATGAGTGAAACAAAATATCACTCAAATTCAGATTATAGAAATAGAGAATGTCTTGAATCTCATGGATACTTAGATTTCTCTGATAGCATTACTGCAGCTGGTGGAGTCGGTTTACTTATTAATAAAAAACATCCACCTAATAAATTTATAATACTCTATAAGGATAATAACCTTATTGCTATATCAGTCATATATCAAAATTTGGTAATCAATATAATATATGTGTATGCAGATAGGTCCTGTTGCATGTTAATGTTAGTCATTAACATAGTTAATATGCTTTTGGTAAATAATAACAACCCCACCCTAATCGTTGGCGACTTTAACATCACTTATGCAAAATACACAAAAACCTATATTCACTTGATAGACAAGCCATTTATGAGTGGTGAGGGTCATCTGCCTGATGATTCCTACTCTTTTTACACCAGAAAATACAGGTCACTGATTGATCTATTCTTTTATATGCCTGACATACATTTTTTCATCACAGCAAAATTAGAAGATGTGGTCTTTTCAGACCATCTTGCCCTAGTAGTACAGATTGAAGCTGCTAATAATGTTGCCACTTCCGCTTGCAACACCATCAGAAAGTTGACAAAATCGAACATAACAGAAGCCATACCATCTGAGGCTTATATATATTTAAAAAAATAGATATACTTGCCAAACCTATAGAGGAAGCATGGTTTGCCTTTATTGGCATTCTTCAATTGATCATTTCCTACCATACAATTAAGCAAAAGGGACCGTTGGTGCTACTAAAAGACTTGGATGAGCTTGGTTTCAGAATGAAGAAATTTAGCTGTGCCTCAACTTCTATAGAAGAGATTATATCTGTTAAGCTACAATATAAAGCCAAACAAAAGGCACTTGCAGATTATCTGTCTATAAAGCATGCCAAGGTGTTTCTGGCTCAACAGAACTGTTGGACAAGAAGCTACTTTCGTTGGGCACTGGGGGCTATTAAATTCCCCTACTCCCACTATCATAAATATTGATGGTGATTCCTTTGTTGGCCTGCCAATGATTAAGGAAATCCATAAATACTTTGATCAAAAATTTCATTGTCTCAGCCATGTTAATACTCCCACTGAAGACATTTTGGTTTGTCAAGATGATCATGGTATCACTGAAGATATGTTGAAAGCCAAACTCCTAGATTTGCCTGATAAAATACACCCTGGACTGCATTCTATATCGCACTTCCTGTTAGATCATCTAAGCCACTTTACAATTCACATCCTATTTAGAATGACCAACCATTTGGCACAGGAGAAAAGAATAATTCCCCACCTATATACTATTGCTTTAGTCCCCTTCATAAAGAAGCATGAAGATCCCCACACCCTCAAAAACATTCGGCCTATTTCTATGTCCCCGCTCATCATTAAAATCCTGGAATCTGTCATAAAAGAGAAGATCCAAGATAAGATACTCCAAAATATATCATCTTCCCAATTTGTGAAGAAACATTCTTTGCCAATTCTAGCCATTGGTCAAGTTAAAATATTAATTGATTATGTTAGACAACAGAGAAAGCAGTCTGTCATAGCTATCCAGCTTGATTTCAATGCAGCATTCGACTCTGTTAACATCAGTACTCTTTTAAACTTGCTGAAAGGCCATCACATCCCAACCTCTATCATACAGATCATAGATAACCTCATGTCTAACAGAGAAATTGTTGTCTCACTGAATGGTGAGCTCTCCTCATTCTTCCAACCTAACACATCCATTCTGCAAGGCTCCCCCCTCAGTGCTCTTCTCTTTATAGTCTACATTGATCCATTATTGAAAGCCATCGAACAACAATTACCTGGTGTCTCTGTACCAAGGCTTGCCAAATTGATTAAGTTCATGGCTTATATGGATGATGTAATCATCTTCCTCACTTCAACAACCTTTTTACCTCAGTTATACTCCATATTGGATCAATACACTGCTGACTATGGTCTCACCATCAACCCGTTGAAATCAGCTATATGGAAGGTGTCCTCAGGTCAGAAGATTGTATCCAAATTTACAGCCAACCCTCAAAAGTTTTTGGGCTTTGAGATATCCAAAACATACTTTCAAATGTCCAAAGATATTCAAAATCACATGCTGCACTCAATGGAAAGACTTACTAAACATCTGTCTAAGGTCTACCTTTCCTTATATAGTAAGGTAATGCTTCTTAATATGAAGATCATGGCCAAGCTCAACTATTACATGCCCATCATGAAGATCACTAAGACTTTTATCAGAAAAATGAATTCGCTTGCATCCCGACTTTTCTGGGGAGGTAAAGTTGTAGCAATTAGCATTAACAACATGCAACTTCACTGGAAGTATAATGAACTTTCTTATCATGCTATACAAGCCATTCATATTCAAAAGATATTTAATTTCATCACCATGCTTATCAAATCATTTGGATATGAGCAAGTCATTTTGCCACTAATCCCAACAGATAGACCCCCTCCTAGAGTTAAGAACTTCCTTGATGTTGCAATTGATTTGATCAAAAGCTACATGGTAATTACGAATGATATGTTTAACAACAAGATTAATATTTTGCAAGCACATAGTCTCATTCACCCTCTCACAATTCCCATAACACCGCTACTTGCCCTGACCAATAATAAGATAATCTGCCTCTTCAGGTGCTGGGCTATGGAACCGAAATTCTTTGATTTCATTATTAAGATAAATTTAAATGCCATTAGCACTAATTGGTTTCTCTTCCATAGGTAAGGCATCAACAAAACTGACCCTATCTGCCCCCTCTGCCAGACTCATGATGAAACATTTGATCATCTGTTTTACTCATGCCATGGACTCTGGAGGTCTAGAAGGATTATCGCTGATAACCTTAAAGTGAATTTTTACCTTGTTATGTCTCTTAAGGATAGTATTAAGACAAGATCCATCCCTACTATTAGGCTTTCATTATTTATCAACTATGCATTCTGGTCTACTCATTGTAAAATGGTTTTCAATCCCAGTGCAATTCATGAGGGAAAATTCTTTCTGAATAAACTTATAAAATTTAAAAACCATGACATGCTCCTAGCTCCAAATGTTTTGAGGAAACATGGACCCTGATTGCATTGATGGAATGATTGCTGGTAAAACGCTTTGTTTCTTCTGTCTAAGATATTGCTGAAAGTGATTTTGTTAATAATCAGAAGTTCAGATCCTTAAGTTATCAAAATGGATAGTTTTTAACTGAACTCATCAGATTTAGCATAAATACCTAAGCCTTCATAGTTGTAGTGATTTTTCCAATGGTGATCTGACCAAACTCTAGATTGACTAAGTGACTCTTGGTAGTGTGAGGCAATTTGTCTAGGTGAGTTGGGTGAGCTTAATTAGCCTACTTGTGTGCTAACAGTAGACCAGGTATTCAGGTTTACCTCTTGCACAGAATAATACTGTCTTAGATTTATTTATTATCATGTAATTCTTCTTTATGTTTGTAATTCTAGCTTTCCATTTCAATTTACCATGTACACATAATTGTCACTGTAAACATTGTACTTGTTTAATAAATATTGGAAAAAAAAACTCTCAAGATCTTATTTTTATCTAGATTCAATTTATTTCAATAAATAATTAAACTGAAGAAATGCTGATTTTTTTGAGATAAATAAAAAAACTCAAAATAATATTTCAGAAATTGCTATTTTAAACTAATATAACAGATATATATATATTCTAACCTCTCCCCCCACCGTTCGATCGTTCGTCCTCTCCTAAATTTATATAATACTGTTTAAATTTTATGGGTTCTAGCTCAGTTAACAAAATAAATAAATGAAATATCCGGCATTAATTAAAATGATTACTAGCTCTTATCTTTAAAATACAAATACGGTTATATTTTTTTTTAAAATGCATTAACAAATATTTACTATTTTCATGAGACATGGAGTGACGACACGGGGAACGAGATAGACTACATTGAGATATTATCCACATGATACTACCTCAATGGCATAAGAATACTATTCCCCCTTTTTACTATACCAAATAACTAACTTATAGTATTCTTATGACTTTCTAAGCTCTTTTCACTACGATTAAAATAATAATCATGTCTTAATATTCTTTGTAATAAGAATCTAGCTCAATTATATAAAATTAAGTAAATAAATATAATAAATAAAATGACATAAATCTCAGGTTCATAAATTGTACTCTAACTGATTTAAAATTACGGTAGTAAACTATGAAAAGGGAATTTTATGTCATAATTCACTACGCAGTAACTAACAATACTAAATAATAATAATAACAACAATAGTATAATATAATCTTATTACTTCCTAAATGAAATGAATAAATACGTATGTGGTAGTATTTTAATAATCTGACAACAGAATACGTGTGGCAACATTAGCATATATTTTAATGTAATATTGTGGCAATCGACTTATGACCAATAAATGATATAATTATGATCTTTTAATTTTAACATACAAATAAATTCTCAAATGATTATAACACTTTTATGTTTACCTTTTTGTGCAAAAACTATATGTCTGTTTCAATTATAAATGTATTGTGAGATCATGCATCCATGTGGAGAAATAACAACGAAGACACAAAGCTTTAAAATAAATTTACAACAAAGTTTATTAATAACATAAACAAATAACAATATTTTACATTATGTACATTGGATATCCTTACTCTCCTATCACAAAAGTATTTTACTAGTTTATAAAAATGAAATCAAACTTCTACTTATTTTTTCTAGTTAACTCTTATCTTTTAAATGCTTAAGAAAATACAGTATTATTATTATTGGATTTCTTATTATGGTTAGCTTGTTACAAAATGTGTTTCTCATATAATTATTATTAACACTTTGTATCCCTACTATTATTTAAATTATATTTTTAATTTTACAAAATTACATTCGTAGTAAAAATTATACAAAACAATAAAATTCTAGCTTTATATTGGTGGTATGGAATCCTACAAATTCAAACATTCTTCTACATTTGGTATTAAGTTTTATAGTTCATTATCCGATGTTTGTTAATCACAATATACTCATTTAAGCCTTACTTCCGATGATATAATTACAATCATTAACATACCATGCACACGTATATGTTTATTATACATTATTGAATTATTTTCTTACTAAATATGCAATATTTATTTCTAAATATTATTAAAAAATTAAAATTTTATTATCACTTTTATAAAAAAACTTTGTTTTAGATTTCTCTTTTAAAATCTTATATTCGTTTCCGAATTAATTTATAACTGTATTATATGATTCTTTCTCTCTTTATGATATTTTGTACTTCCACTTTTAAAATTACACAATTCTAAACATTCCAGCAAATAAATTATTCTTACATAAATGATAACATATCTGCAATTCTATTTTATTCATTATTTCTTTGAAAATGTCTTTCTGACGATGCAGATTCACGAAACAAGGATAGCGAAAATAGATGCACAGGATCAAAATATAACTAGAATATTATCCGTCATAAACCTTGACAATAATGGCACAGTGAATTAAAACACTATAGAGGAGTGACCTTTATCTGTCTACCAACCTCTATTATAGAAGTGATGCTAAAGCTATTTCTTCAGCTTTATATAACATCAAAAAGTTTAAAGATACGCAAAAAACACTGTCCAAAATATATGTGTTCAGTGATAGGGCTTAGTTAGCTATACTGAAATCACACAAACTAACTATGATCCAAATACTTTATTTTTCCTATTTCTTAACAAAACATCATCTTGGTTTCCTCTCCTCCAGTACTACCAAGTCACTATCCGATTTTATTTCTCATGATTTTTCTATACAGTACATCGACAAATTCCTATCTGCATTTCTAACAATAATAAAATTCATTTTATTTCAAAACTATACCGCTGTTCTTTAAGAAAATCTTTTACTACTTTTCTCGTATATTTATCATATACAAACTATTTTAAAATATCTGAATACTTTATTACATGAAAGTTCAAAAGAATCACACAATTGTTCTGTTATATTATATTATTAATTATACTTTAAATAACTTATTGCATGCATATTTAAAATTACTCCTATCTCATAATATGTTTTAATGTTGTATAAAATGTGTACATATATTTTAAACTTTCACACATCATTCTTAATCAATATATGATCTAAAAAAAATATACATTATGCATTATAAATAAATATCAAAATTACCAAACGATCTTTATCTTCTCGATCGTGTTCTGTAGGCTTCACCATCCCATTGATTCTTGTAGATATAAAACTTCCATACATACATTTTATTTTTAAAACAATATTTCTATCATTCTATTAAGATATTATATTTAATTTGTCAATATTACTAAAATTATGTTTATATGTTTTCCCTAATCTCACATAGCATTTTATATTCAAAAAATAAATTAATAAAAATATTTAAATTATATTTACGATACTTCTTCATCAAACTTTCTTGAACCGTTCATATTAAAGCTAAAAAAAAATATATTTTATTTCTTCTTCAGTCACTTAATGTTCTATTTTAAAGTAAAACAATTATTGCTCTGTTTAGTAAATATTCATAGACGACAATCCTTGGTTTTCACAATATTGTATACAATTATTAATTCATGATATTCTCTTCTAGTATTGTCTGCTAGTATTTTCCCGCGCGACTTTTCCGATGCATCCTCTGGGTACTTTTATTTAAACATTTAATAAAATTTTTCTGTTTTTCCTGGATCCATTTTCATTAAGTAATTTAAGTTTATATTTTTTTTAAATCAATCCTTTCCTCCAATGAATACTTTATAATATTTAATTAATTCCTCTCAGAGAAAGTTTTCTGTTCTTTTCCATAAAACGTATAATAGCACTTTCATATTATTCTATAACTTTTTTCTTCTTTATTTAAAATTCAGGTACCATATTTTTATATTGTTTCTTTTTAAAAGATGAACACTCTTTCTTCATTATACATTTACATAATTTTTCTTTGTAATAAAAACGCATATTAAATTTTTCCATAGAGAAGAATAAAATAACTTCAAAGTAGCCTTATAAAATTGGTGCGTCATAATTTCTTCCTGACGGCAAGTAACTTCTCTTTTAAATTCTCATATAGCGTCTCAATTATATTTCTCTGAATGACAATAATCAGTTTCTGGTTGAGCATAAATAAAACTGTATTAAGGCAATTTCCAATTATTTTTCCCTTAGCAATATTTTTAGGTATTTTTCCTTGTACTTCCATCTTTACTGTAGGCTTTTGGTTAAACTCGAATAAAATTCCCTGGTAAGATAACTTTTAAAATTAGCAATCCATGTAGAGGCAGTCAAAATATATTATATGTTACAAAAGAACTTTTAAAATAAATACAAAATTTTAAATTTATATCACTTTTCCAGCTACGGTGTTATCAGTCAAAAAATATATTACTTTCTCTTTCACTTTCACATTACTTCTCCCTCCCACTCTGTATAATTCTTATATTTTTGTCTGCTAAATTAGCTCCATTGATTGGTTAATGACTTTTTAGCGCGAACAAATTTACACATTTAGTTATATAACAGATTAGACTTTTAAAATAAAGACTTGATGACGTAATGTCTCAAATATTATTTAGACTATTATTTTTTTAAATTCAATTTTAGTTTTATCAAAATTATTTAAACTTTAAAAACAATTATTAAAACAATATTTAATATTTTAACTTTTACTTTAATTGATCGATGGCAATTATATCTAGTTTCAAATTCACAAACTTTATTATTATTTTAACAAGCGTGTGTGTGAAGGTATATAATATACAGTCACATGTTTACTAACTTTATCAAATGATTTTTTATTTATGTCTCGGTCTAAATTACCAAAACTGATATATTTTATAAAAATTTGGAAAATAATTAAAACTTGTAGAACTAAATATAATTCTCACCATCCCAAAGTTTATAATAAAATACACTCTATTAATTTTGCCTATTAAATATAATTATACACTACATATAGCATTTATTTAATTTATTAGTTTTAAAAATATTATATTCAAATTATTAGTATACTTTTAACTATTCATAGCTGTATTATTTTATATGGCCAGCTTTTACAACCATAAGCAAGAATATAATTAAGCTTTATTTAACTGTTTTCTTTTAAAATAATTTATTACACTGTTATATACCAGGTATTTTCAGCTTTAAATTGTACTATAAAATTTAATTATCCTACTATTATTTATAGATCCTACAAATATAACTTAAAATTTAAATTTTTTTTAATAATTGACCTTTCTACCTTATTATGACCTACAGATAAGGGCACAATATATATATATATACCCAGCTATGTTACATATATATATATATATATATATATATATATTGTAACAGTAGCTGGGTTTGAACATGGTTAGCAACTTAGGCAGAGACTCGGATTATTCCCAAGTGTTAATTGTGGTTGGTATTATTAATTAAAAATAACTCAAAATAAATTTTAAAAATGTATAAATTATTCATTTGAACCCTGTTACAAGAGAGTGTAAAATGAATGCAGTAAACATTAAATGTGCAACCTATACAGATGATCATGATACATATTGTGTGATAAACATATATATTAAATACTAACAAATATTTAGGTGAAAATAAAAGAGAGCAGTTGTGCACAGAGTTGTATTTCACTGATTTTGTAGAATGTATGTATTTTGATTTATTACACTACGTTTGTGATTTTGAAATAATACTTATAGCACATGTATCTTAATGAAAATAATGTAAAGATATATAATATTAAAGAGAGTTTAAAATTGGCAAGCAGTGCCAGAGGTGATATTTCTATTAATGACATTTGCCATTAAAATTCTAAGAACTCTGTTGAATAATTACAAACAATGGAAACTTGCTGGCTTTAAAAGCATTCCAGAGATATGGGTCATCAGTGGAATGATATATTCAAAGGAGGGAAGTTATGAAGGTTACATGAAAAGAAAAAGAACAATATTTTTAAGAAAAAAAAAAGAGAAAGATAAAAAGAAAAAAAAGCAGAAGTAATTTGGATTTGACCAAGAAGGGAAGCAGATTAGTGAGCCGTTAAAGAAATTAACGAAAAAGGAAATACTTTAGTTAAATTTATAAATTTCCATAGAAATGCATCCCATAGAAATGTTGGGGTAAGCAAATTGTGTAGATTTGTTAGGTCAGCCCCATGTATAGCTGTATGAATCGGCCTGAATATGATGACCTTCATTATGGAAAGTTAAGGAACTAATTCTAACAAATGGATTGTTCAAGTACCAACAAATATAACAACTGTACAATCCACATGAAATACCTACCTAACAACTAAAGGAGAAAGTAATAACTGTGCAATGATGGGAGCCTTATTAGCCAAACTGATTTGTTACTACTCAAAGGATAATCTCCAGTAAAAAACTGTAAGCTTATAGAGGATCTGCCCTAAATCATGAACATTCATCCTCCAAAGAGGTAATTATGACTTTATATCTATAATTAACGAATATTTATGTATTAGTGTAGTAAAAAACATGTGCTTTAGTGAAATATTAAGAAAGATTATTTTTTGTTAAAATTTTAATATATAAGTTCAGATAACAAACAACTGTGATGTATATATATATATTGTACCGGTCGAAACCCACCACCACCGCAAGTCAAATCGGATTCCAACTCAGCTTAACCAAAACTGAATTCAAACCCAACTCAACAGCTCAGATAGCAGAAATCGACGGCACAGTGCTATGCGCCAAGAACTAGCTCAACGGTTGGTGAGGACTAGAGACTCCTTAGTAACACTAATATCTAAGAATTTATATACTTTGAATAATTTTATAAATTGAATCATATGTATGTTCGGGTTGCCAACACAGACAGCGGGTATTAACATTTAAATAATTATAAAAAGAATAATGAACTAAGAAAACCAAGTATGTTAGAAGATATTTAATAAGAATAATTTGTTTCGTTTCCATAAAACATAGAATGCATTAATTACCTCTAGTCTTTAAGAGAATTTACAAATATAATAAGAGTGGCGGTCCTTATCATATGCCAACAATTATTACACAACATAGAATTCTATGTCTATGCCCCCAACGAGAAATAGAAAGGCGGATAATGGTATTCATTAAGAACGGAAATGATTGTTCTAATTTTATTACGGTGGAATGTGAGATTTATTTTCACGTTCGAAAATTTATTCATGAGGAGCAACACGTATTTTAAGGCATAACATTAAAATTGATTTGAAACTTATTGAATTAATAAAATTTTTGAGAATGTGTTCGACTTTAATTTAAATCACTTCATCACGAATTACGAACATGGAGCGGGTTTTACCGGAACAGAGGTGCAACGGTACTGGCGGCTTACGAGGCAGAGAGTAAAATTGAAATATGATCGCTAGTCGATGATTGAAGTCCTATGGCAGCTTGCATCTAACAAGTCTTACGCCCTTTGACTAATGCATACGAAAGGAGGTACTTTCTTCCTTGAGAAATTTAAATAAGAGAATATGATCACCGACCAGCCTAACGGAGCGGAAGATTACCCTGCGTCAGCAACGTTCGATGATGATGACTTGATGGTCATCGTTGAAAAATAAAACCCAGTAGAATGCTCAACATGATAACTTGATCAATTAATTAAAGTCAAACGAGCTTTTAACAAACTAATTGAAAGTATTTGTAAGTTATATTAATTATGCCCTAATCATCGTGCTCTTACTGAATCTTAATACAAATAACAAAAGTTGAATTGGAATCTATTTAACCCTTTATCGGCCCTTTTGCAATAAAACATTTAACATTATATTTGAGTTAATAAATATTAGTGGAACGAGAAAATAATATTTTAACATTTTGTGAATATATAAACCTTTGTGTATTAGATAGGAGCTGGGGACATAGGTAAAAACGGAGCTAATAATTGATTATTAGCCAATTATAAAATAGTAAACATGTAATATTTCTTTCGACTCGATGATTGATAGAATTTATAAATTTAGTTCTAATGGGCGAGAATTACTATTTAAAATTAATATATTATTTGCGTGAGGCAAATAGAACAAAGGAGCTCATCGAGTCGAGAGATTATTGGCATATAATTCTAAATAAACGAACATTAATAAAGCACACAAATATATATATTAACTGAACCGCCAAGTAAGAAGGAAAAAGTTTAAAGACTAGAGATTAAAGAATTAAGATATAGATTTACAATAGCGTAAATAAAAGGTGTTAGAAAGATTTTACATTAGAGAATAAAGAGCTCTTAAAAAGGAGTGTAAAATAAAGTTCGAACTGGCCAGAAAGTTTAGAGTTCATGAGAAATATATTACCCTTCCATGCTAGGTTCTTAAGTTACACATCCAAGTCGGTGAAACGTAGGCACCATTTGGTTGATTATTGGAACAGCATTTTTAGTAGCTTTTCATGATGTTAGCAGTCTGATCGGTCCGGAAAGATTCAGCAGCACTATTGAAGATTTCTAGGGACTTCATGGAACCGTAGCCAGATTCCTGATGTTCTAGCCCTCTATCATGATGAATACAATTTAACATGCACAGAGTTCACTGTACTACTTTACAACAAAGACTCTCCTTTTCCTGACTTTTCAGGGCTATATATACTGTTCACTGATGCCTCCGGCTAGCACTCATTTTATTATCAATGTGTTTTATAATTAGTTGTTTTCAAATACATTCCCTCGATAAGGCTTTCAAACTAATTAGCTTGAATTCCTTCTCTAATTGAAAATGAATTCTTAAAATCTGAAAATGATTTAATTAGAAAAATGAATCCTTATCTTTTCCCAATTCATAAAGCTTTACTATTGTTTTTAAGAATTTTAAGGCTTATCGAAGGAATGTAGCTTTTAATCACCGAAACTTTACAAATTATTTAAAGGTGAAAAAAAACAAGTATTCCTGACGCAATGAAACTTTCGAACAATTATATATATTTAATATTTACAAATATATATATACGCACAATCCACGCAATTTAATATATATAAATTCATGAATATTTTATCATGAATTTATTTAGAGAATTGATCAATTTTAAACTACACTAATTAATTTTGCTACGCATTTGAAATAAGTTATCCATTATGGAAATTAGCGTGGATTGAACGTATAAAGCCCCATTGCATCGGAAATTTAAGGTTAGTATTAGGGTAAATAACATGAAGCTAGGATCGAACTCAGATCCGACTGCTTCATTATATATATATATGTGTGTGTGTGTGTGCTCTTTTTCATAAATGTATGTAAGACAAAATAATATTTCCTTAATGAAGGAACTAGGTGTTTGAAATAAAAATATATATGAATGTATTAATAAATGTTATAATTTAAATTAGAAATATGTATTTATTTAGAGTACAAGTTGTATGATTCACATAGTATTCATAGGAGGGTATAAATGATCTACCTTTATTTGTTGCATGAATACCTTTCTTCAGATAGATTTATCTCCCATATCCTGAGATCACGCTTGTCTGGATATTTCATCCTAGAGACCACTAAAAACTTTTAGTTTGTGTTTTTGAAGATATAATTATTACCATTAGATAAGATTGGCACTTGAGGATGGGTTAGTCATCACTCATAAATATATCTATTGGAGCAAAGGTCAATAATCTGATCATGCCTGAAGGATTGGTAAAAGATCAAGGGTATCAGGATGTTAAAGTGGCATCCCAATGAATAGTGCCTCGAAAAGTGTAAAATGGACATTAGAAGGACTTTTAATGAGATTTAAATTGATTCGAGAACAAGAGATAAAATAGGCTTGTCAATAAAAGTTGCAGAACAATTTTTTTTTCATGTGTTGTTTAAAAGAGAAAGAAATAGTAGTACGATCGATAATACTTTATTATGTTTTGGTAAAACCCATAATCTGAACAATTTAAAAGATAATTAAATAACAGTGTACTTTGTGAGATAGATATACTGCCAGATATATAGAGTCATATAGTTCGAAATAAGGCTTTAAGGAGCTTACCAATAGTCAGGAGATTTCAAAAGGTGGGAAGGAGAGTGAAAAGTTTAGCAGGCAGGGCAATCAATATACCATTGGGAGCCAGGGTGCAAATCTGGCACATCTAATTGAAATAATAATAGTACTATATATATATATATATATATATATGTAATGGGCACATACGTACATTACAATATATATATATACACACACAGAAAAAATGAAGTCTAAAAAAAAGCTGAAAACAGATCAGCAGAAGACAGGGGAGGAGAAAGAACTAAGCGCATTGGAGACAAGTTTTATAGAGTCATATAGTTCGAAATAAGGCTTTAAGGAGCTTACCAATAGTCAGGAGATTTCAAAAGGTGGGAAGGAGAGTGAAAAGTTTAGCAGGCAGGGCAATCAATATACCATTGGGAGCCAGGGTGCAAATCTGGCACATCTAATTGAAATAATAATAGTACTATATATATATATGTAATGGGCACATACGTACGTTACAATATATATATATATACACACACAGAAAAAATGAAGTCTAAAAAAAAGCTGAAAACAGATCAGCAGAAGACAGGGGAGGAGAAAGAACTAAGCGCATTGGAGACAATTTTGAAAAAACTTGAAGGTCTGGAACTCCGAATTCAGGAAATGGACAAGATGTTAGAAAGGAAGTTTCAGAAAAATAAACAGACTTGAGATGGAAAGTGAAAACAGTCTAGAGAAAGGGAGAAGGAGGGAAAGGAAAGAGAAAATAGAAAAAGGGCTAAGAAGTCAAACAATAAAGAAGTAGAGGGAAAGTCTAGAGGAATGAGAGGGGGGCATAAAGCTGCGATCGAAGGAAAGCGAGACAGAAAGACTGGGAAACATAGTAAAATGTATGGATATGACAACACATGCAATGTGAATCAATTTGTTAAGATATAGCTGTTTGAAGGCCAATTGCGGGAGGCTCCTGTGGAATATCTGCTAACTTTACAAAGATATTTGGTATGAACCCCATGCCAGAAGAAAGTAAATTTGTGATAGCTTACAGTAACCTAAACAGGAATGCACAAACATGGTGGGACTCATTGTGAACAACCCACAACCTTCGATGAATATCAAAAAAAAATACGGAGGACATTCTGGTCAGAAGTTTGACAGGAGCTTGTACAATACCAAGTTGTGTGAGAAAAGTATGAAGAAGGAAAGCAAAGAAATTTTCTCCCAATTCTTTCACCACCAGATGGCAAAGCTGAGAACAGTAGACACATGTA
The DNA here is from genome assembly GCA_028023455.1 of Epiperipatus broadwayi. NCBI lineage: Eukaryota > Metazoa > Onychophora > Udeonychophora > Euonychophora > Peripatidae > Epiperipatus > Epiperipatus broadwayi. The sequence continues at coordinate 641,134 of JAQFVV010000137.1, read as the reverse complement.
ACTTGTCAGAAGATAACATCATTTGTATCATAAGACAGAATATGCCTATGAATCTAGAAAAAATGACGCTGGGGCAAGAAAGACATCCATCAAAGAGACAGCCAAACTACTAAATGTGCTAGACATGAGTGTGTATGACCATAATGTACTATGGGAACAAGGAGAGGAAGTTAAAAAAACCAGAATGTTATAGCTGGGGTGCATAAAGGACGAACAGATGGGAACACAACCTATAGAAAAGTAAATGAGGATAGTCATGAATGAAGATGGCACCATGAACTAAAAGCCCGATGTTTACCAGACAAGCCAAATTACAGTCAAAGTAAAGGATCATCACCATCCAGGCAAAAGGGAGATATGGATAAAGGATAGGTAAATAGGTAAGAAGCCATTCAAATACATGTATGGTATTTGAAGGTTATTGCACCAGGAGGAATATTGTAACAGTAGCTGGGTTCGAACATGGTTAGCAACTTAGGCAGAGACCCAGAGTATTACCAAGTGTTAATTGTGGTTGGTATTATTACTTAAAATAACTTATAATAAAATATATATATATGTATAAATTATTCATTGAACCCTGTTACAAGAGAGTGTAAAATGAATGCAGTAAACAATAAATGTGCAACCTATACAGATGATCATGATACATATTGTGTGATAAACATATATATTAAATACTAACAAATATGTAGGTGAAAATGAAAGAGAGCAGTTGTGAGCAGAGTCATATTTCATTGATTTCGTAGGATGTATGTATTTTGATTTATTACATTATGCTATGAATTTGGAATAATACTTGTAATGCATGTTTCTTAACAAAAATAACATAAAGATATATAATATTAGAGTTTAAAATTGGCAAGCAGTACCACAGGTGATATTTCTGTTAATGACATTTGCCATTAAAAATTTCCAAAAACTCTGATGAATAATTATGAACAATGAAAACTTGCTGGCTCTAAAAGCATTCCAGAGATAGGGGTCATCAGTGGATGGATAGATTCAAAGGAGGGAAGTTATGAAGGTTACATGAAAAGAAAAAAAACTATATTTTTTAAGAAAAGAAAAAAAAGAGAAAGGTAAAAAGAAAAAAAGAAAAAGTAATTCAGATTTGACTGAGAAGGCAAGCAAATCAGTGAGCCATTAAAGAAATTAATGAAAAAGGAAATACATTAGTTAAATTTATAAATGTCCATAGAAATGCGTCCCCTAGAAATGTTGGGGTAAGCGAATTGTGTAGATTCGTTTGGTCAGCCCCATGTATAGCTATATGAACCTGCCTGAATATGATGACATTCATTATGGAAAGTTAAGGAACTAACTCTACCAAATGGATTGTTTGAGTAACTACCAACAAATATAACAACCATGCCATCTACATGAAACACCTACCTAACAACTAAAGGGGAAAGTAATAACTGTGCAACAATGGGAGCCTTCTTTGCTGAACTGATTCATTACAACTCAAAGGATAATATCCAGTAAGAAACTGTAAGCTTACAGAGGATCCACTGTAAATCATGAATGTTCATCCTCAAAGGAGGTAATTATAACTTTATATCAATAATTAACAAACATTTATGTATTAGTGTAGTAAGAAACATGCGCTTTAGTGAAATATTAAGAAAGATTTTTTTTGTTAAAATTTTAATATATAAGTTCAGCTAACAAACAACTCTGACATTTATATATATATTGTAATGATGTATTGTAACCATCATCAATTGGACAATTGGGCCACACACTGACAGGCACCAAGAGCTCACCTGTAACCATCAACATTAATCAAGCTTAATACCTTGATGTCAGAGAACTACTATAATCAGACCCACCTTACTATAACCCAATAGACTGATGGGACGTACCAATGCCTACCATATTGGCACCAAGAACTGTAATAGAATTCTTTATAACCAATGGCTTTAATCATTGGGCAGCCAAGAACTGTACCCATCAATCTAACTGAATGCTCCCATCATGGTGGTGCCAAGAACTATAACCAAAAGCATATCATGCCATCTATATTATGCACCAAAGACTATAACCGAAATCTGGAGCAAATTACTACAAACAAAACTAATGATATAACAAAATTGTTATGATCTAATCTGGTTGCAGCCAGGGTGTACCGCGAAGACCTATCATAGTAGTATGTGAAAATACATTAAACAAACTATAGGTTTGCATTTTTTCATCGCATGAGACCTTATGGCTGACCATGAACAAGATGGTATAATTTGTGGAACTACTAAAGATTATGAATTTTAATACAAATGCTAGTCTAGGTAAGAGCTTTGCAATAATAAATAAACATGGAATATCTGGGTTCTTTTCTATAATTTAATAAATATCAATGTGACTCTTGTTATAGTGATGAATGACAATTAAAACATTAAGTAAATACATTTAATCATGTCATTATATGGTAAATCTGTTTATAAGTTTATAAAATCAGTCCTTTTGTATCATGTACTCGAATCAACTACGCAAAGCTTAAATGATGAAAAAGGTAAATGGGATTTTATTGTACCTTACACATCATAAACTACCAAGGACAAAAAGCATTCAAATGTTTTTTTCAAAATATTATTAAACTCTTATATCATGCTGACAATAGTATGTATTTCAATGTATGCTGCATTCAAGATATATGATTTCTGATTTTATGAATGACAAACAGCAACGGCACAGTAAGTTTAATTATAAATCAATATTTATTTACAATTTTTATGACTAATAAGTAGTTGATGTTTAATGTAATAACTAAATACATAAATAAACAAATAAAATAAATAAATAAATTATAATTCCATTGGCTTCCTTCAATAGCATATCATAGGCACAGTTTTATAGAGCCTAAGCATACATTATATTACAATTTGATATAATTGATGTCTTGAGGAAATTATACAAAAATTCAACATCAACTCATGAAATATCCAATGTCAGTTCCAGAACCAATAAACCTATACTGTAGACCTATAACAATGTAATAAATAAGATTATGTTTGTAGGATTTAGCTATAATGCTAATGCTAAATAAAAATGAAAATTTAAACTTCAATTCAGATAAAATACTAATTCACAAACAGTTAATTATTATGAGGTAACTTAGATAGAATGTCCTGCTACACTTTATGACTTAACTTATAAATGATGCTTATAAATGGAAGAATATGATTTTAGCAGAATAACCAAAATACTTTGCCCAAACTTATATTTATGAAGTAAAATCATATTCCTGTGGATGCATTCATCTACACATAGGAATTATATAACACTGAGTGCCTTGTGGATTTATACACCATCATAAAGCAATAAATATAATTACACAATTCCGCGGATTAACCACCAGCGCAGAAATGAGTGTAAAATACAGAAAGTGGCAATTAATTAATCTGTGGATTAACCACCAGCACAGATTAATGCCTTTTAACATTGTAAAGCAATATGACTATTTACTTCACATTTAAAGTGCAAAAATCATCCTCCTCAGTTATTCTGACCATTCAGAAAACACTAACATTTTAGCAGATGTGGGTTCTTGCATAATAAAAAGTGCTTCACTAATCAGGATAACTAATATATTAAATTATCTTGCTTAAAATAAAACATAGCAACAATGTAATATAAGTGACATTAGTATAGGAATAGAACTCTGAAAAGACTCACAAGACACTTCATGAGAGGTTGACACATATCATAAATTCATTAGTAATTTTCAAGCTTTTTCGCAAGCGCTATTCCCTTGAATAAGTATTTTATTCAATCCCATTAATTTAATTTAAACCTAATAAAATATAACTCATGAACTTCACATACAAGTTCATATAACAATAAAATTAAATTAATTCATTCTTACTTAAATACATGAATTCTAGCAAGTGTGCGTGTGACAAATTAAATTGTTCAGCATTTTATAATAATAAATATGATCCGTGAAATCCATGTAAAAATGTCTTGAACAATAAATACACAAAGTGATAATTATAATTATAGTTGAATTCCATAAATGTAATTCTATCTATTTGTCTTAGATATTATAAACACTTTTAAATTAATGATTTTACGTGGCTCCATAAATATAAACAATTTCAAAAACATGACAAGCTGAGTTTAAATGAAAATGTTCTTCATAAGTTATTAAATTCTACATTTCTATATAAAACTGTTCCAAGTTTATATCATCCAGGCTAATATTTATTTATCCACGTTTAAATTTAGGGATACTAATTAGAGCAAATAATTTAATAATTCCAAATTAACGATAAAATTAGAAAGTAGTTTTAGTTAATTATTTGAAGACTGTTTCCATTATTCAAATGGTAAACAAATTAACTAGCAAATACATTACTGGCAGTATAAAGTTAAATAAATTAATCAATGCTATATTATTTTAAATTATAAATGGAAATATTAAACCATGTTAACAACTTTAACATTTAACTTTGATTTTAAACCTCTTCTTTTTTAAAAAGAGTTTTCATATTTAAAAAACTTCTGTAATTAAAACATTGATTTAGTTTTGCCAAATTGTAGAATAATAAAATATTCCAAACATACCGAGATCCTGCAATTAATTCTGCTTTTAAACTTGAAAGCTCCGACATATTTTTAAGTGTAAATATTGGAAAATTATTAGCGATTTGATCCACTTGGCTAGCTGACCCGAACAGATTTTTAAATTTAGCACTTCATTCTATTATTAAATACCACCATTTTATGTTTACACTTGTAGAAAACTTTTTGGTAAATCCGTTTACTTATTAACTATTTTTAAAAAAATAAGCTTATCATATTTTACATACATTTTATTCTTACACCATTTTCTTTTTCTGTAACAGCAACCTTATCGCAGACGATCTCTTTAATCGCGCTTTTTTACATTGAAACGCATATGTAATTACTATATTTTTATCTAATAATTAAAAATTAGTTAAACAAATGGTTTTTTAATTCAATGAAAATAATTTCTAAGACTATTTTAAACAAATAAAAATTATTATTATTTTCAATCACATTTTACTAAATTTAATATGTGTTGTCAATTTTTAAAAAGTTAAACATATTTTGATACAAATCAGTGGATGGAAAGAAGCAATTTAAATACATTAAAATAACACAGACAATAAGTAAAGCAAAATATTACTTATTCTCTCTAATAAATTATCTTGAATGCAAGAAAATAATCTGTTCAAAAATGCAAACCAAGGCAATCAAATCACCAAAAAGAAGACAGAGACATTTTTATACCAGTTATATCGATCTTTATATTTTATACTAAAATATAAGGTTACAATATATATATATGCTCTCTTTCATAAATGTATGTAAGATAAAATAATATTTACTTAATGAAGGAACTAGGTGTTTGAAATAAAAATATATATGAATGTACTAATAAATGTTATAATTTAAATTAGAAATACGTATTTATTTAGAGTGTAAGTTGTATGATTTACATATTATTCATAGGAGGGTATAAATAACTTACCTTTATTTGTTGCATGAATACCGTTCTTTAGATAGATTTATCTCCCATGCTTTGAGATTGAGCTTGTCTAGATATTTCATCCTAGAGGCCACTAGAAACTTTTAGTTTGTGTTTTTGAAGATATAATTCTTACCGTTAGATAAAATTGTCACTTGAGGATGGGTTAGTCATCACTCATAAATATATTTATCTATATATATATATTGAAACTATGTATATGCACATATAATATACACTTCATGACAACTTTATACTTTTTAACTTGTAATTTTTGATTATAATTAAATAATTTTAATTTTATGGAAATTTTATTTATTAAAAATTTATTGAAAGCATTTTTATTCATTAAAATTTATTAAAGGCACATATAGATGTTGTGGGAGTCAGAAAGAGAGCTGAGATTAAATAGATAGTTAACATTCTCGATTCCAAAAAATTCTAAGATATACTTAATTTAAAATTCAGTTAATTTAAATTGTTCAACATTTTAGTTAGTAAAGGCAGATTAACTATAGAACATAAGTACATTTATAATTGATATATAAATCGTATTTAAGTAAAGAAAGTAATCTCTTTGTATTTTATATTTTCAAAAATTCATAATGGAAGTTATTTTCAAGAATGTTTTTATTATTTTACCTTGCAATAAAAAATGTTAAGGTATGTTTGATTACTGATAGGAATGTCATAGACAAAAGGCATTAGGAATTTGAAAAAATACTAATTAATAAATAGATGTAATATTAAATTGTCAATAAACTGATCAAAATTGTTATTAGAAAAAATATACTTTAATTAAAATTAATCTGAATGCCTTTTTGTCTAAAATAATATAAATACCTCAGAAAATGTTAGTCTTTCTTATTCTGATTTTTATTCTATGCTTTTCTGAGAGAATTCTTCAAGATTGCTAATAATATTTTATTGTTTAGCTGCTATAAGCCTGTACTATTTTAAACCAGTGAGTAGAAAGCTTGGGTCTGCTTCCCCTTTGCCATCTCTGGGATGCATGAGCTGGAATCCCAATGGAGATGAGTGAAGATCTGTACATCTGAAATCTGTACCATTGTACCTGTGCCTATGCTGCTATCATGAAGTATGCTATCTGACCTGTCATGCCATTTTTCCAGAAGTAATAAGCTGAATCTAGTCACTTAATTAAGCCACTTTTAGCCAAGTGCTTTCTGAAGAATGAGCCTGTCTTCAATCAATTACTGATATCTAAAAAAAGATCATCCAGGACCATTTGAATTGCACCATGGAAGCTTTACACCACCACTATATCTCATGATGGTTTTTATATTTTGCCATATTTCAAATCCTTTGTGAGGTAATAAAAAGCAGGGACATTTGGATTCCATACTTGAAATATTGCATCTTTTTATATTGTTAAAACAATTCATAAGTATAAGATGTTCCTCTTTTACTTGTGTAATTTATTTTGTTAATTTTCTTTAATTAAGCTGTATTAGGTTGAGAATGATTGCATATATTATTAGATGCAATCACTCTCAAATCTTACACATATGTTAGATTTATTTAAAAATTAGGTGATGGAGAAAAAATTTTGGAAACACATTTTCTTTCTTAATATTCCAAAAATCTTCCTTAAAACTAAGCTCATTAATTAAAAGCACAAAAATGCTTTAAACCTCCTCTGTCACCTGTCAAAAAAAATTTTTTTTCTAAAATATAATCTACTGTGCATTTCAATTATAGATTTTAATTTTGCAATAAGAAAAACCAGGTGTTTGATAAACAATTTTTTTAAAAATAATGTTAAAACTGGGATTAATTTTCCAATTTATATGAAAGGACAAATTTGTGTCATTTGATTTAAATCAGCCAAACAAGTTAAAGTCAGTTTTCATAAACATCTCATTATAATTATATATGTAAATCATAGACCTCTTGAGCTATCATGCAGTATATTTCTTCTAGTGTAAGATCTGTAGGGTAGATTTTCAATTAAGCAGGGTTATTTCAATTTTTTTAATTCTTTAAAGTGTATTAAGTCTTAGTTAGGTCAGTAAGTTAATATATGATCACTTATTTCAACTTATAATGTAACCACACACACTTATTTTGTTGGTCTTTTAATTGCAGGCTTTTGTAGAAGATTATTTAGCACTCTTCATTTTAATTAATTTTGTATTGGTGGGTTATTTATAAATTTATTTTTTATTAATTCATATATTTGTTCTTCAAGCAGGCATTCTTTTCTGTTTTGGGAAAATTGATTTGCTAAGTACTCCTAGATATGATCATGCTAAAGGCAGACATATCTCTTATTTTATACTTGAAAGAGCCTAGTTGTTATTCACTATTATCAATGCAAATGCTTATTCCTACTTCGTAATAATTTCTTTGTTACTGGTTGTAGGAGCAGATGTTTATTCCTGCTCCATATGACCCTTAAATCTGATGGAATTCTTGGGTATGATCTCATCAAGGTGGGTGTACCCATCTTTGCTTAATCATTGGATATGCTCCTTTGTTGTTCATAACCTAGCACCATAATTTGTATTTCTTAATGTATTTTAATGCCTGAGATTCCAAGCATGAGGTCCCATAATTCTGAATATATGGCAGTCATCTATTCATGATTGTAATTTTGATATAAATAAATCCCATCTTAATCCAGCTTGATTATTTATTAATTTATCATTAAACCATTATAGAATGTCCACCCTAGATATTATTAAGACATATAATGCCTATAGTATCTCTATTCATGTAAATTAGTGATAATTAATCTGCTTAGTGACTAATTAGTTTTATTCTAACTTGTAAAAAATGCAAATGATCTTTTTTAAATCTAGATATATAAATTTTACTTTGCTTTAATTTTTCTTTTATTATTGTTGCTAATAAATTTTCTTTACACATAATCTCTCACATTTTGTGTACTCTTTACCACAATTAATTAAACAATTATTTTAGTTTTAAGAGTTTCTTGTACCTTCCTGACCTAATGGGATATAAGAAAAAGGCATATATGCTGACATCATATGTGTTGGTCATGTGGGAATGATCTTGGGGTCACAGGTAATGATGGTCAACTTTGTACTGTTTGTGATAATGTTTATATCAATGTAATACATGGACATGCAACTTAGTGATCATTCCTTGGTTCCTATGATTGGTTTAGCTGACTATATGTTTCTGATTGTTACAATATGCATCTATGTGTGTGTGTGTGCCAAGAAACCAATAATTTTCCAAAGATAATGGTAATAATTTGCCAAATGGAATAATTTTAAATTTGGTGAATAATCATTTTGGGAAAAAAAAGATAAAATAATACATGTCACTCAACATTATCTACAATTTAACTCTTATTATAAACCTTTAAGAATTACTAGTCAAATAAAGTTGGATATTTTAACAAGAAACAAGCTCTTGAAACTATTATTATATATTGGACTATTTCCATCATCCAATATTATGTTTTTAGAAAAGTTTAACTTTATTTAAATATTACAATTACATTCAACTCTTAGTAATAGTATACAGGTTAGTATATGCACACTTTTTGTTAGGTATTATTCTCCTCTCTTTTTCAGATCTTGTGGGATGGCCAGCAACATCTGAAGAAAATGTCACATGATCATCATTTCTTATGTTTTCTCATAACTGTTATTAAAACAGGCAAAGCTCCTCATTTTATACATAAGCCTTCAACTCTGGCGTGCACTGAGTGGCACTACTGTATGGAGAGTTTTGCCTGCTTTAATACCTCTCATAATTATGTGCGTATATTAACCTGTGTGCTACTACTAAGAGTTTAATGTAATTGGAACATTTGAATAAAGTGAAGTTTTTCTAATGACATTTAATACATACAGTAGTTGCTGGAAATATTCCAATATATAAACGCAACTAAAATACCAGCATCATAAACTTTCAGAAAAACAGTAAGCTTTTGGAATGACTATATTTTCAAATGTCGTCATTTCTACTGTATTTTAAATATTGTTAATTCATATATTTTCTTTGTGGATTTTTTTCCATGTGAACTTAATAAAAATAATTTAAAGACTGGGAGTACTTTGTATATAAACATTGATTTGTGTCCAAGCAAGCCATATAATTATTATTTGTATTAATTATGCTATTGTTTTAAAAGGTCATTTACTGTATATATGTGTGTAAGTGAACATATAGATATATGATTAACCAAATGAAAATTTTAATAGCTAATTTTAAATTTATATTTAAACATTTATAATAAATTTTATTTAATAATTTGTTTTTGTTTCTTGATAAATGATCAGTAAACATATATATATATATTGTCTATTGGAGACAACAATTAAATAAATATTTTCTTTATAGCTTAATAATAAGTAACGTCTAAACGTCATGTCACAGCCAAAATAAAATAGAATATTATATAATACATTTATTTAAATTATTAAAGCATAATAATTAATATATTATTAATAATTCTGTAAGTAAAATAATTTATTAAATTTGAATTAACAGTCTTATTTGAATTTGTATATAATGATATAGTAATAATAATTTAAAGTCTCAATACAATGATAAACATATAAAATTTAATTAACAAAATAACATGGATTTATTTCTTTATTAGAATTCAGTAATTGTAAAAGTAAATCAAATATTAGTAATAAAAACTATTTAATAAATTATTGATATAAATCTTAAATAATTTTATTCATTCTTTAATACTAACATAAATTTTAATACATAATAATAAAGGGTTATTTTATGAATACTAATATAGACTATTAATTAATATTTCTGTTATAAATTTTCAAATACATTATTTATATTGTGTATTAAAATTATGACACCCAGGCAGGTGGATATTTAATATATAACAATAAATTTTAAATTTATTCAATATAATCTTTGGATTACTTTATTAATATAACTTAATTAACTGTTTTTTATTTATTCTATTACAGATTTGATCATACTCAATTTATGTAGATTTATTAACTTTAGGTAGTCTATTTATATTATTATGGATTTGGTATTGTATAATTTATACTGTTACAGATTTTAACTATACCTAATTAGTAGGGAATATAATAGGTAACATTCTCATTTGCTTAATTTATTCCATTACATATTTTGACATTCAATGTTTGGACATGTAAATAAAATCTCTCTTGTTCAAGTTTATTATCATTACAATGTATAAATACTTATATATATATATATATAAGAATAGTCTTTCATAAAATTTAATATAAATCTTGAATCATTAATATTTGTTATGCATGCAACAATTACTTTTTCTGTGGGCTAATGAAGACTTAGTTAATAAATACATAGAGTACACACTCTTTATATCATCATGTTACTAAAATTTGCTAACTATTCTCAGCATATTTCAACATTTTCTCCATTAGACTAATATTCACTAACACTGGGTTTTTTTCTTTTCAATTAGGTGTGTAGAAATCATGTTAATTCTCATGAAACATAACTTTACCTTCGTTGAATATATAATGAAGGCTTGTATTTAGTTATTCTTTTAATTTTTAAAGAATAATCTGTGATATTAGTTTTGTTAAAATTAAATTTTATGTAGAGTATCTAATATAAAACTAATAAAACAAAAAAAAAATATAATAGAAAATGTTTTAAAAGCTATGATAACACAATTGTAAAAAATAATTCCTATGTGTATAAAACAGTGCTTGATATTTTAGTTCTGTAACATTACCATTTGATGATTTTATAACCAAAAATATAATATACAATTTCCTATAAAATGGCAGCTTTCAGGGTGATGATTTTGTGGATGGAATTGAACTCAAGCTCTAGTAAAGAACACAAGTAGAAATCTATTAAACAAATATTAAAAATTTCAACATTTAAACTCAGATTCAATGCATTTTAATGTTTTAGCATTTGCATTTATGCAAAGTACTAAAATATCTCAAAAGGTTGTGTTGTAGTATTTAAATATATAAAATGTAATGCTTTTACTTTTTCAAATTTCAATAGAAAAATCATAAAAGTCATTCTATAATATTTATTCTCTTTATGATTCTGATCATTGCTAATGATATTAAATTCTGATTTCGGTGTATTTGTTTATTCTATGGGGAGAGATTGATTTGTCTAACTTTAAAAAATTCTATCATTAGTTAAGCTAGTGCTAATGTAATTATCATGAACTAATGTAACACAGGTGTGACATATACATCCTATCATTTTTTTAGTTCTTCCATTCTCCATCAAACAGTGCCCATGAAATTTTGTACATCATTATTCTTATAATAATTTCATCATTTGCTCACCAACAAACCAATTATTATTAATCTAATTTTTCACTTATACTTCACATTATCACAGTATGAAATATGTATATTGGTGATTATTTATCTTTTCAACATGTGTGTGATCAGGTGGGTCAGCAATATTAGATGGCACTGAGAGTGATGGGTCGTGTGAAAGTCTGAGTTCGAACCCCACATATATTACATATATAAATGCTGGTTTAAGCCTGTACAATGTATTAACTCACATTTTATTATGTAAATAGTATTGTATATCATTCAAATGTTTTTATGTAAGAATTGATTGCATTAAATTATCATAAATACAATAATAATACACAACATAAAAACTTTAAATTTTTTTTAGAAATTAAATTTATTTATTAAAAACTTTACAAAATAATAATATCTGTTGTTTTAGATTTTTTTATTCTAAAACTATGTCATGACTATTTATCAGAAAAAAAAACGGTTGTAAAAAATTACATCTAATTCTTATGTACATTCAACTGTTGCTTAATTATATATGAAACTACAACGTTTGTGCAGATGAAATAATATCTTTAATAAATACCTCCTTTGCAGGAACAGGTAGCTTTGCAGTTATTTAAAAAATTCTGATTTAGTTTAGGACTATTACACATTGCTGACATTTTATCACATTGATCATTTCCCCATTCATTTGTATAATTGCAACCATTAGCTGAAAAATTACATGTCACTTTATATATATATATATATGGATACATGTCACTTTATATATATATATATATGGATTTGAACACAGACTTTGAAGCTCTGTTCAATTATCCACTCTATCTCATACAAGTATACATGACCACACACATATGAAAAAGATAAATGAGTTCCAATATATATATATATATATATTGTATTGAACTATTACTCATCAGTTGGTTCAGATCATTTCCTACACATACACACACACATATATATAACCTATTTATATGTATGTGGTCATGTGTATTAGTTGTATTAGATCGAATAAATGGTTGAAAGAGCTTGAAAGACTGTGTTCAAATCCCCTATATTACATGTAAACTCCAAGTATATAAAATATACTTGTATTTAATATATATATATAAAATTAAGTTATGCTAATCCCACACTCTTACATGTTGCCCATAAATATTTTATTAGCTACAATACACAGTCTTAAACAAAATAAAAAGATGAACACTCAGCGTTGTATTGCTATCTATGTTTAATAAAGCTTAATGTAGTAATACATGACAAATAATTAAATGAAATTTGTAAAACACTGACTTTTAAAAAATGTATTATAATTTAACTAAGATTTATATATTAATCCCCTTATTCTTTATGTCAATATATTAGTATATATGAAATAGGTCTAGTCCATATCACTAGATGAAAATTTAAAATGTCAAATCATTCTTCTAAATATTACGGGTTTCGAGCAATGCTACATTGTGAATAAAATAAATTGATAATGTTACTAAAAAGGATAACGTTTGGTGAGTGGGGAGTGATTTGACATATCTAGAAATACAATAACGTAAAGCTTTAGATTAGTAATAACTTTACTCTTTAGTTTATACTACATTTCTTTCAGTCTGGAACGGTAGAAATATTTACAATTATACTTAAAACAATCTATAAGTAATATTTATCAAATATCAAAGTAATTGTAATTAGTAGACTAGAGAAAAGAAGGAATCCAAAATGGATTCTTTGTAAATGTAGATTTGGAGAAAAATTAAAGAGTTAAATTTAAAAAAATAAGAATGGTAGTGTTAAAAAGTTGAAAAAAAATATATGATAACTATTTTTTGAGAAAATGATAAACCTTAATAAAAAATTGGATTGACAATATAATTAGATGTAGATGAATATTAAAAAAATTTTCAATGGAGAAAAAAAAAGGATAAGGAAAGAAAAATATTGACTTATCAAAGATGTAAGTTATACAGAATTGTCTGTTGATGAATAACTCATTGTATTTGTATAATAACTGTTTCTAGTTTAATTACAAGTTATTGTCTAATAATTGAATGATTTATTGCTCCAGAGTTCATAAAGTGATCAAACTGGTAGATTGAGCAGAGCCTTTGTATTTAAAACCTTTTTTATTTTGTAAAAAGGAAACAAATTAGTTGAGGAACTAACTTTCTGAATGTATTTTAAAAACTATAAAATATTACTCTTCTAGGAATTTTCTGACAAAACTGAAACTGACAGAATTGCAAAGTACTGAAAAAATGTAGTGTTTTAAAAAATAAAAATTTTGAATTTGATAATTAGTTTATTTATTGACTTATAAATTATATATTTATCGTTCCAAATTTTATATATCAAAGCAATTTTATACTATGTTAAATTTATCTTCAAATCTTATAACAAATAAAATATAAGTGTTACATATTTACAGTCGTAAAAAATATTTTTGTGTATTATTTGTCATTAAAAATTTAATATTAAATTAAACATAGTGCATAATGGAGATTATAAGTTAATATTGTTTTAGCCATGTGTGTGTTTATAGCAGTATGGTGTTGTTATACAAACAAAAAATTAATATGCTAGGCATAACAGAAATATCAATTTGTTAATTTTTTATTTATTTGCTGTAAAAATCCATCATTAATAGCTCTAATGTAATGTTAACTTTAAATTTACTGGGTTTATTGCTCCCAAATGGATCTCATGTAGGTTGATGAAGTCATCAACAGTGCCAAAATTTCTTTAAATTAAAGAAAAATGACCAATCAAACTGATTATTAGTGAAACGCAATAACAAACGAAGCTATTTATCAATCTATTTTGTTTAGAAATAAGAATTCAAGAATGAGAATGATGTCATGTGAGTTCTGTTAAATTCATTAAAGGATTAAAAAAACTGAAATTAAAGGAATATTTCATCTACTTTTGTTCTTCCAGTCTCAGAATTTAATGCATTGCAAAACAATTTTCTGTATGACTTGGCATTCCACTAAAAAGAAATATAATTTAAAAATCAATCTGTCAATCTATTTTGCTAAAAATTATCAATTTAAAGTCCAAATGCTAACCATTTAAATTTCATTCATATATAAATATTTTTTGAAATTTAATTTTTTTTTACTATCAGATAAATTTAACATTTGCAAAAAAACAAAAAACAAAAACGAATACATTATAAATATAAAAATGTAATAAAATAAAACAAATTCATAAATAATTCCATAATCTATGAAATATTATGTTTTTAAAAATGAATTATTATAAACAATTTGGAAATAAAAGGAAATGATCACCAGATAAAGTCCTCAGATGGAAATGATGGGGATAGAAATGATTACCAACATCTGATTAAATTTTTATAGAATTCGTTTCAGCCAAATCTATGTTATATAAAGAAAGATTTTTTATATCCAACTAGATGTCAATATCATTGACTTTTACACCAATTTTTACAAACTGTAAAAGCAGTACTGATAATAATAATCACAATTTTTTATTTTATCCAATAGTCAGTTGCTTGAGAAATTATATGATATTGGAACAACAAAGTTTTAAACTCAGCTCAGCAATTTCATTCAATTCATCAGACACATTTTTTTTCATGATAGTTCAAAAACATTAATAGTAAATTAAAATTCATATTCCTGCCATAAAAATAATTCAGATATTTTGACTTTAATAAATCAAAATAATTAAAATTTTATCTACCGTTTATTAATTATATTATAATTGAAAAGCAGAAGTCACTACTTTCCAATGAGTTGTGTTACATCAGAAACATGAAAACATAGAATGATACCAGGATACCATTCTATCTTTAGGTATTATTGTTATAAAAGCTTAGTTTTTGAATTGCTTTTAAATTATAGGATGGATTTATTTTATGTGCAGATTAAATGCTCTGAAATAACCATTAATATCTTTAGAGAACGAAGTTTATGATGTTACATAACTCAGTTGGAGGTAATTACTTTCATTCTTCAATTACAGATATTTATAAAAGTTATAAATATTTATTATTAATTATAATACAAATATACTTATTGTGATTAATTATTTACTATTATACTATTAAAATAATAACATGAGATAGACATTGAAGTTCTTTGTTTTGAAAGTCTAACTCCTGGTTACCTGTTTTAAAATTCAAATATCGTCTTCAACAATTCAATAATAACTATATATTTTTTATAAATATAAAAATATTCTCATATTTTATTTTTATATGTTGTGACATTTGTTGTATATATTGAGCAATATTCCAATTAGTTATGTGATAAGAATAATTTTATTGGCTAAAAATTAATTTCTTGATGAATATAAATATGTAATTACCATAGAATCATGAAATTTATTTAGACATAACAGATAATGAGAAGAATAGACATTCAAAGACATAACACTGCCCCCATAATATTATTTTAACTTTTCTATAATTAACTGTAATTTAAGTTTAATAGTTTAGTATAAAAATGATTTATAAATGTTGATATTATTTGATAATTGACTCCACATATTACAAGTTATTACATATTATGTACCTACATATTCTCATGATAAACATTAATTTTATTAGCTATGAGATTTGTTGTGAATGATTAATATATAATTGTGTACCTGAATGCCTGTTTACATATTTATATATAATACTGAAATACAATTATAATGCATATACTAACCTAATTGTAATTAAAGGGGATTTGAACCCAGACTTTCAAGATCCTACAATCATTCACTCTTTCCTATATAACCAATACACATGACAACATTCATGTCTAGTTTGTTTAGCTGGATTTGAAGATATTTATGTATCTGAAAAATTTATGCTTTCAAACTGATAGAAATGTGTTTCATAAATGCTGATTATAGAGTTAGTATTTAGATGTAGTTTCTGGTCTTTCTACCTTTACTGAGGTGAACCAACTAGCATGGTCTAAAGGTTGGAGACAATGAAAGAGATATTGAATTCTATCTCTCTCAGCGTTTATGTAAACAAAAGCTTGTTAGGAGCTATTGGTAATAAAGCTCCATCTAGTGATCATATATATATATATATGCAAATCAAGTCATATATCACATGACCTAATTTAACAAGCTTGTATTGTAAATGTCATCTAATGAGCTTGCCAATATTTTTAACAAGCTTTTCAGAATATTCCTAAGCCCAGAACAGTTTCTGCTTCTGGCTTCCTTAGTGAGGTGATAAAATATTCAAGCATTAGATTTCAAATGCCAGATCAAGCCCAGCACTTTATCTAATAAGTAATTATTAAGTAGAAAATCTGAAATTTTCAGATATCCATATGTTTTCAAATTTTACTATTAACTTAAATAGCAATATGGAACTGAACTAAGTTCAGATACACCATATATTAAAAGCTTTAGCAATATAAAACCACTAAAGCCTTAATAGCAAAAAAATATTTGCAAGGAAATCAAATCATATATCACATGACCTAATCTAACAAGCTTGTCTTACAAATGTTATCAAATGAGCTTGCCAATAGCTCTTAACAAGTTTTCCAGAAAATCCTCAATCTCAAACCAGTTTCTGCTTCTGGCTTCCTCAGTAAGGTGTTAGGATTAGATTTAAAACACTTTATCTAATAATTAACTATTAAGTAGAAAATCTGAAATTTTCAGACATCCATTCCAATCAAGCTATCTAACTTAAATAGCAATATGGGACTGAACTATTGGCAAGCTCATTAGATAACATTTGTAATACAAACTTGTTAAATTAGGTCATGTGATATATGACTTGGTTTCTTTGCAATTATATTTTTTGCTATTAAGGCTTTGGCAATTTTATATTGATAAAGCTATTAATATATGGTTTATCTGAACTTAGCTCAGTTTCATATTGCTATTTAAGTTAGCTGGATTTGAAGACATATGGGTGTCTGATAATTTCAGATTTTCTTCTTAATAGTTAAGCATTAGATAAAGTGCTAGGCTTGACCAGGTATTTTTAAACTAATTCTGTAATATTCTAGCACCTCACTGAAGAAGACAGAAGCAGAAACCAGTCTGGGGTTGAGTATATTCTGAAAGTTTGTTAAGAACCATTGATAAGCTCATTAGATAACATTTGTAATACAAGCTTATTAAATTAGTTCATGTGATAAATAACTTGGTTTCTTTGTAATTATATTTTTCACTATTAAGGCTTTGGCAATTTTATATTGCTAAAGCTATGAATATATGATATATCTGAACTTAGTTCAGTTCCATATTGATATTTAAGTTAGATAGCTGGATTTGAAGACATATGGATGTCTGATAATTTCAGATTTTCTTCTTAATAGTTAAGCATTAGATAAAGTGCTAGGCTTGACCAGGTATTTTTAAACTAATGCTTGAATATCCTAGCATCTCACTGATGAAGCCAGAAGCAGAGATTGTTCTGAGGTTGGGGATATTCTGAAAAGCCTGTTAAGAGCTATTGGAAAGCTCATTAGATAATATGTAGATATAGAAGTATTATAAAAAAAACATTTGATTCTGAAAGCATTTTCACAGTAATTAAAACTTTGGAACATTAAGATATATATCCAAAATATTGCCATATTCTAAAAAAAATATTTATCGAAACACAACAGAACGAACATGATGACACTAAAAAGATTAATGTTGACAAAAGTATATGAAAGGGTGATTTTATATTTTTAAAACTTTATACAGATTTTGTAGATTAAAATGAGATGCTAAGGGAATAAAAATGCATGGAAACTATTTGTGCATTGAGACTTTGCAGAAGGTATCATTGTTTTTGTAAATATACCTAAGACTTTTTAGGAAATGTTGGAGTTATCAAGTGGAGGTAAGAAAATAGGACTGAAGATAATTACTAAAAGATTAAGTAATGTTCAAAGGATTTTCTCAGAAGATAATAAAGTTTTTATAATCATGAATTAAAAGAAATTAACAATTTCAAATACCTTAATTTGATTATTAATAGACATGGAAATATAATGGATAAAATTAAACCTACAATTAACATTAGATAGAATGCTTTTGGTAGAAATAATTTAATACTTAACAAAAATACATTCTGAGATTTAAAATTCCTTAATAAAGTATGGAAATGTTTAAGTTAAGAATCATATATATGGATTGAAAATACTGAAAAAATTAAAAGACAAATAAAATTAGGATGGAACTGTTACTAGAAGAGATAATCATAGATGGAGGGTTGAAGTCTTAAAGTGTATCCCAAAGAATATAAGAAAGTGAGAGGAGATCACATGTGACATATGTGGATGAAATAAGGAAGTTTGTTAGTATGATGTGAAGAAGTACTATGGATGAGAAAAACTGAATTAAACATGGAGAGATCTTCATTCTATAATGAATTTATAATGATTAGAAATGATGATAATGATAAACTTCAGGTTTAATTAAAATGAAGATGGCTATGAAAGCCTTTTAGACAAAAAATATTAATGCAAATAGTTAACATTCATGCTTAGGTTATACTTATAAAGTACGATTTTGTTTTGTAATATTACATTCTTATAACTTATTACTCAAAAGTCTATTTATTGATAATAATATATCACTTAAGTTAAAATTCCTTGTGATGATATTTCTTCTTTGTGTTTGTAAATAAGTATAATGTTTTACTTAATATTTGTAGTTTACATACTCATACACATTTACATATTCAAATAACCGAATTTAGTATTTCCACCATTATCTGAAAAGCCTATAATCTGAATTTGATTACAGATGTTTTTGTAATTTTTGTCTGTAACTGAAATTTCAAAAAAGCTTAAGGTTTTTTCACATAATTTATCTATAACTAATTCAGCTAACTACCCAGCTATTAGTTAGACAATAGGTAGGTATTTAAAGCTAAGTAGTAAAGCAAAACCAATAAACTCTCATCAATTAGCAAGTAATTGTTTTGCAATAAGGCTGTATTTTATTTTTACCAGAATGTGAGTGTACTTTAGTATAAATAAAAAATGTTTAACAAAAAAATAAGCAAAGTAATTTTAATGGTATAATGAAAAGTAAGTTTTATGATTCCAAGGCACATTGTAATTACAGTTAGTGGTTTCATGTCACTATTTTACTCCAAGCTCTTAACAGAATATTTTAAAGTATTTTATATACATCGCTAAACAATTGTGATTTATATACATTTATCTGCATGTTACAATATAATAATAACTATATGGTTTTCTATATAGTCATATAAATATTTATTAATTTTAAATAACTTACTGCATAGTTTATTTTCACAATTATTTGTACAGTCTCCACAAGCAGTTCCAACTTTGTATGGTGAATAAATATCAGGATCCACATTACCCCTGTAAAAATATTGCAGTTTCATACATATTTTTAATAATCATGTATAGCAATTTATTTATCATTATGAGATAGAGACTTTATTATACTTGATTTTCAGCCTTATATCCATGTATATGTTGATACCCTGTCATTATAACTATTAATGTAAAAGAGATTACTATGTTAGAATTTAAATTTAGTAAAATTTATTGCATCAAGTATACTTTCAATGCTTTTGCATCATATTCTTGTAATACATGGAGATTAATACTCTAACGATTGGTTTACTGAGTAAAAGAAATACTCTCAATCCAAAGCTCTACTGTATGGAGAGTTTAGCCTCTGGGTTAGCTCTCTTATCTCTTTATCTCAATTTCTTTTCTGGAGGCTTTATCTGAAGTACTTTGGAAAAAAAGCATGAATATTTTTAAATCATTTATATATTACTTTCAAAGCCATATTTTTAAATTACTTTATATTATTTTAATTGACATTTGTGAATTTTTTCAATTTACTCCTTGCCAATACCGAATCAAATAAAGAAATATATAAATATAAACAGTTCCGGCAATTAATATTATGTTATACACTGAAATAATGAAATAAGTAAATGTAATATATTGAAATTATCATCTTGATGTATTCCATAATACTAATTGCTGGATATGTTTGTATTTTACATATTTCATTATGTGAGTTAGTGTTGACAAAGTTTAAATTGAAAATTTTCACAAATGTCAATTAAAATAATTTAAAATATTATTGATTTAAAAATACCCATGTTTGCTTTCCAAAGTGCTTCAGATAAAGCTTCTATAAAAAAAATTGAGGTAAAGAGAGAAGATGGTCCGTTCTTTTCTCTAAAAATGCTTGACTATTGCTTTGGATTGAGAGTATTTCATTTACTTAATAAACCAGTAGTTAGAATATATATAATTATTTAAATATAAATTCATAGTATATACTTTTTCTATAAAACAGTATTTTTCAGCGAATAAATATGTAAAATAATTTTCTGCATAGCTTCTTGATGTGGTAGAATGATGGAATGAAGATTTTTGAATTATAGCCAACTGTGTTTTACTGCTCAAATGCCATATGATCTCCCAAATAACAAATGGTGGAAGTGTTTTTTTTTTTGTTAATTTTAAGTGAATAAGATCTAGCAACAATAGAAAATTTCACTATTTTTCTATAAAACATACTTTTTATATAAACATACATTGAGTGTGTGAGTATAAGTTGGTGTGTAGTGTATATGTATATATGAAAAACAAAAAAACAAGTTAAAAACTTGCTAACACTTGTATTTATGTCAACAGATGGTGTTCTACCAAAAACACCGTCAAGCGTTTGTTTACATAAACGTCAGAGCAAGCATTCACTATCTCTAACTTTAATTCCACTTTCAGATCATGATTTCAAGCTATTTGCTATCATCAGTGAAAGACAGGAATTTTAGAAACTAGATCTAAACACAAACTCTGAGCATTTATGAAACAGTTTCTATTCAGCTGGCAAGCGTGAATCTTTTAGACATGTAATGTCTTCAAACTCAGCATAGCAAGCCAGATAGCTATATGGGTCTGATCTCAGTTCAGCATTACCACATAGTAGAAGCCTCTGCAATATATATCATTGCTAGAAAGACCTCAAAGGTACATTTATGAAAAACAAAAAACTAGTTAAAAACTTGCTAACACTTGTATTTATGTCAACAGATGGTGTTCTACCAAAAACACCATCAAGCATTTGTTTACATAAACATCAGAGCAAGCATTCACTATCTCTAACTTTAATTCCACTTTCAGATCATGATTTCAAGCTATTTGCTATCATCAGTGAAAGACAGGAATTTTAGAAACTAGATCTAAACACAAACTCTGAGCGTTTATGAAACAGTTTCTATTCAGCTTGCAAGCGTGAATCTTTTAGACACGTAATGTCTTCAAACTCAGCATAGCAAGCCAGATAGCTATATGGGTCTGATCTCAGTTCAGCATCACCCCATAAGTAGAAGCCTCTGCAATATATATCATTGCTAGAAAGACCTCAAAGGTACATTTATGAAAAACAAAAAACAAGTTAAAAACTTGCTAACGCTTGTATTTATGTCAACAGATGGTGTTCTACCAAAAACACCATCAAGCGTATGTTTACATAAACGTCAGAGCAAGCATTCACTATCTCTAACTTTAATTCCACTTTCAGATCATGATTTCAAGCTATTTGCTATCATCAGTGAAAGACAGAAATTTTAGAAACTAGATCTAAACACAAACTCTGAGCGTTTATGAAACAGTTTCTATTCAGCTTGCAAGCGTGAATCTTTTAGCCACGTAATGTCTTCAAACTCAGCATAGCAAGCCAGATAGCTATATTGGTCTGATCTCAGTTCAGCATCACCACATAGTAAAAGCCTCTGTAATATATATCATTGCTAGAAAGACCTCAAAGGTACATTTATGAAAAACAAAAAACAAGTTAAAAACTTGCTAATGCTTGTATTTATGTCAACAGATGGCATTCTATACCAAAAACACCATCAAGCATATGTTTACATAAACGTTAGAGCAAGCATTCACTATCTCTAACTTTAATTCCACTTTCAGATCATGATTTCAAGCTATTTGCTATCATCAGTGAAAGACAGGAATTTTAGAAACTAGATCTAAACACAAACTCTGAGCATTTATGAAACAGTTTCTATTCAGCTTGCAAGCGTGAATCTTTTAGACACGTAATGTCATCTGTTGACATAAATACAAGCATTAGCAAGTTTTTAACTTGTTTTTCATAAATGCACCTTTGAGATCTTTCTAGCAATGATATATATTGCAGAGGCTTCTACTATGTGGTGATGCTGAACTGAGATCAGACCCATATAGCTATCTGGCTTGTTATGCTGAGTTTGAAGACATTACATGTCTAAAAGATTCACACTTGCAAGCTGAATAGAAACTGTTTTATAAATGCTCAGAGTGTGTGTTTAGATCTAGTTTCTAAAATTCCAGTCTTTCACTGATGATAGCAAATAGCTTGAAATCATGATCTGAAAGTGGAATTAAAGTTAGAGATAGTAAATGCTTGCTCTAACATTTATGTAAACATATGCTTGATGGTGTTTTTGGTATAGAATGCCATCTGTTGACATAAATACAAGCATTAGCAAGTTTTTAACTTGTTTTTTGTTTTTCATAAATGTACCTTTGAGGTCTTTCTAGCAATGATATATATTACAGAGGCTTTTACTATGTGGTGATGCTGAACTGAGATCAGACCCATATAGCTATCTGGCTTGCTATGCTGAGTTTGAAGACATTATGTGTCTAAAAGATTCACGCTTGCAAGCTGAATAGAAACTGTTTCATAAATGCTCAGAGTTTGTGTTTAGATCTAGTTTCTAAAATTTCTGTCTTTCACTGATGATAGCAAATAGCTTGAAATCATGATCTGAAAGTGGAATTAAAGTTAGAGATAGTGAATGCTTGCTCTGACATTTGTGTAAACATACGCTTGACGGTATTTTTGGTAGAACACCATCTGTTGACATATATATATATATATAATGAGAGAGAATGAAATATACAGATAGATTGATAGAGACATAGATAAGTATAAGATTGATGAATAGATAGAAAAATGGATTGGTGAATAAATAAAACAAAAGATCGGTGGATAGGAAAACATACAGGCAGATCAATATATAGATAGATAAGTAATAGAGAGATAAGTAGATATAGAGTGAAAGAGATTGGAAAGAAAAAAGAGAGGAAAAGAGTTGAAAAGTTAGACAGAAGAAGTCAGGAATGCAAAAAAAAAGAGATAAGCTGATAGATAAATATATTACACATATATAAATCTCTTTGTTATTAATTATTACACACACCCATATATATAGATAATGCCATTTATTTTATGGTTGACATATAATCTTATACGTGTAAAAGAGAGAGAGAAAACGGATTAATAGTTGTGAAGATAGCTAAGAAAAGTATTATAAGTTTTTTTTTTAAAGAAAGTTATTAAAAATAATATTTTAGAATAAAGTGATAATTAGGTGCATTAAGATTTAAAAAAATAGATATAAAAGTAAAGTTAAAACATAAAAAAAAATAAATAAAAAGATTAAGATTGATCTTAAACTTTAAGATTCTATTTTTGATTTGGAGACAATAGAATTAAAAAACCAAGTATAATTAGATAGAGGTAAAATAGTTTAATCCCAAAAAAATTTATTCATCTTAATAATTAAAGTATTTTCTGTAATTATATGTAATTAAGGTAGAGTGGCCAAACTATGTAAAACAAAGAGGTCAGTAAGGTGTTGAAAAAAGAGGTAGTTATATATATAGGCATGTTTAGCATGAAAAAGATGTCTTTTTATCCTTGGTTCTGAATGCTTCACTCTTATTTTTATTAAACTAGTATTATGCTGACTGTCTAGATAAAAAAAAAAACCACCTTACATTCAACATTTGTGTAGCTGAAATGCTATTTTAAAAAATATTAACTTTGAATGCAACTGAGAAAAATGATGGATAACCAGAAAATATTTATGTAAAATTGCATTAAACAAAACTATAAAACAGGAGAGAGACATTTTATACTCTCTAGAAGCATATAAATGATATTTTATCTTTGACTTGAAAACCAACCCAAATAGTCCAAATCCAGGGAGAAATATCAGCTAACTAAACATCCTCACAATGAACTAAAGAAAGTACTCTTGTTTATTCAGACATACTTCACGCCTGTTTTACATACATAAATGCAAGTGCTAAGATTATAATAAAAGAGAAAAAATATGTATAGATAAGACTGATTATAAAATTTTTAATAATTTATGTGTTTTTTATGATGGCCTCTAAAAATATATGTTACTATTGCAGCTAAATGTATTCTGTTGAATTTAATCTATGTTTTTATTGTAAAATATTTAATTGTTTATGTTTCAAAGGTACTTTATTCATTCTTTGAAAAGAAAACATTGGTGACACTTATTTACTTTTTTTACAACATTAATTAAATCATAGACACTAGATACAACAAATCAATAAAAAAAAAAACCCAGATATTATTATTCAGGCAAATATGTCATGCTATAGCTTTGAAGATTGAAATAGTCCCAGCCAGGTTTCTATATATACCTTGTATTTGAAAACTTTTTTTTATCCCTTTCTCTTGTTTCTAGCTTATTTCTAAAAGCAATTAATGGTCTTCTTGAACTGTTTCATAGACACATATGCATATTGTGCACCATGTAGCATAGATAACAAAGATATTAGCATGTACATCTGAAAAAACACCTTTAACAAATCCCTTAAACATATATCAAATATTTATATTTTTAAATAAGACTGGTATTTCCACCCTGATCTGGTCAAAGCTGGGACATGAGAAATAAATGTGAAATCGGATTTTGGACTCTCTTTTACAAAGATCATAACAATCATCTATTGTTTGAATCTGTATTTTATTTTTGTAAAAAAATTGGTAGGTAATGCTTCTAAGTTGATCTTCATCTGAAAATCAAAGAATTTAGACTCAAGTGACCAGTATCTAAATTTGAATGAGAGTTGTTTATTTGCAAGTTCAATTATAGACTTTTCATGAATTTTTGTAGCTGGGGAAAGTAATAAATATACTTCCCAATATTGATATTTATCCTTTGGGGGAATATAGACAAGATTTTGTATTTCTAAGACCAAGTCTCTAATGGCCTTTAAATATTCTGTAAGTGGAGATGGTCTATCTGCAGATGTGATTTTAAATGCTATTTCCAAGTAAGGAAATATCTCGGTACATCTTGAGATGATATTAAGTGATTTTTTTGTATTTCAAATACTTTTATTGAATGTAGACAGAGTCCATTGCATGCCAGTAGAACCTGAAGCTTTCTGATTGAGTATAATAAAATCTTTCTACCCCAGAGAAGTTTTCTCAATAGTATATGAACATGGTCAATAAATTTTTTGGTAAATTTTATTATTGGTGTATAATATATTTTAGTTACAATTATCATGTTGTATAATGAAACTTTGGCATATATAGAAAGATAAGCTTTTGTTAGGGAGTTAATTGTACATTATATTTTAGTTGTTAGTTGGTTTTGGATAATTGTTCTCATTTGTGTAGGATTTCAGTAAAAAAGAAAACCTAAAAAAAGTCTGGGTTTTCCTTTAAAATGTTCTATAATATTGTGTCCCATGTAAATTTGACATGACTTGATTTTTCCATATTAAACATGAGTTTGAATTTATATTGTTTTAGCAATTTTCTGAATGATAAGAAAATTGCAATACCATCCATGTAATAAACACATTTAATACTGGTGTTTAAGTCTGAGATATATATGCCTGTCATTTCTTTTTCAATGGCTGCTAGTAAGGGATTTATATATATTGAGAAGAGAAGTGTGCTCAATGGAGAACCTTGAGTTACAAAATAATTAGAGATAATAGGTGGTAATGCTCATCTATTTATAGTTATATATATATATATATATATATATATATATATATATATATATATATATATATATATATATATATATATATATTCCTGTTCTGAAGAAAATTTGTTGAGACATAAAGATAAGCTTTAGGTATATTCGTTTCAGTTAGAGTATTAATCAAAACATCAATAGGAACTGTATCAAATGCAGATTTAATATCCAGCTGAATCCCAACTGGACCATATATTTTTTTTACTCTAACCATGTCATTAACAGTTCTAAATATGAAGGCTGCTTGATTAGTGGGTGAGCTTTTTTTTTAAAATTGGCATTTAGAGAGCATAGGTAAAATGTATGGCTCCATTTTATCTTTTAGAACAGCTCCATATCCAATAACTTGATCTCCTATGGATTCATTGAAATTGGTCTTAGCTCTTCAATGGTTGATATCTTTTCCTTTTTAAAAGAAAAAGGTACTAGTGATATAGGATATAAATTTTGTATTCTGTATATTTCTTTTGATAGAAATTTGCTAGATAATTGGAGGTAAAGAAATTTAAATGTTGATATACAAAGTGAGGTATCCCATGAAGGCTGGGATGGGAAGATTTAGCTATGGACTCCAGTTCCCTTGTAAATTCATTAGGGAAGAATTTATTTTCTTTTTCGACTCACCAAAAGGCTTTTTTGCAAGGTTATAAAAGTTTCCAGATTGCAACCTATTCCTATAATACAACTAGGCCAGTTCCAGCATATAAATTTCACTAACTGTTCCTGTTTGTGTTTGATGGCTGTTGGCACTCTGAAGGAGTGTGATCCAAGGCCCATATGATATAGTTTCTAGACCATATATGAGTTTGTCTAATAAGTAATCTCCTCTTCTTTATTGCTCAATATTCTTTGAGTGTTGATTCTATTCCATTATATAAATTTTTAAGATTTTTTAATTTTTCTTGTTCATTTTCTGAGGATGGAGTCTGAATAATATTTTTGCAGATTTTTTTCCATTAGTGCCAATAGGCCTATTGGTGATGGTGTGGCTCTGGTAATATGGTGAATAATGTTTGATAATATGCTTACATATACTATCCAGGCTTGCACTGGATCCATATCAATCTTACTCAATTTATTTAAATATATATAAATTTCTGAAAACAGAAATTCAGGTGTTCTAGATGGTAGTAATATTCTAATAGAATGTCCAATGGATATTACTTTTTTATTATTGAAATGAAGATCAATTTCATTGACAAGTGCAGCATGGTCTGAAGAAAGTGCATTTTTTATTTCAAGATTAATAAGGTGATGAATTGACAGGGAATAAAACATGAGATCAATTAGTGAAGAATGACTTTCATTATTAAAGGAAATAGTACCATTTGACAAAAAACCTTCCCCACTCATCAGTGGGAAGGAAAAAAATGTAACCACTTTTTAATGAATTTTTCATATGACAAATTAAAATCACCTATAAGTATTTTTAGGGTAGAGGGAGGAGCCAAGCATGGAATTTAATATGAGGATCAGCCTGTTCATTATTGTAGGTCCAGGAGGAATATATACAAAAATTACATCTAGCACCATTTCTTTATGCCACAATAAAATAATAGGAGAGTGTTCATCAATATATCCAAATTTGAAAAGAGTTAAAAGAACTAAGTTTATCTATAATAATCCCTGTACCTGCAGAGTGAGAGTTGGAAGATTTAGAGAAAGCTGCAAAACCTTTATTTGCAAAGTCAATGAAAGGGTCAATATGTAAACCATTATATATTTTGATTTCAAGTAGACCTGTTAGATGTGGATGGATAATATCATACCATTGTTTCAGTTGATAAATTCTATTAGTGGAGTTAAGACCCTAATGTTTAAGGATGCAATTTTTAATTTTATTAACATTTATTATCAAACCCATCACTTTTTACACCAAAAACACAAAAATTACAACTGACTAGAGATAAACAATACTAGGATGAAAATGAAAAACCAATTATGCTCTCAGTAACAAGTATACTACAATTATCTTCCAATTATCAACTTTTTTTAATTGGCCATTCTCAGTTAAGTTACTAGTTGTTATAAAGGGAGAATCCATGATTTTATTTAGACTATTTAAGCATGACCCACTTAACCCCCCCCCCCCACAAAATTTGTCTTCATCAACAGAAATTGTAGAGTCAGTGTCTTCGTTACTGATATTGGTTTTAACTTTTTTTGCAAAGTCTGTCATATCATTGACTTTTGCATCATTGCCTACATTATCTTTTGTTTGTCCTTTATTCTCTCTTCTCTTAAGTGGTGGTTGACTAGGCATCAGTTTGTTTGATACATTTGGATTTCTTTTTATGGGCATATATTGTGGAAACAATTTCATAATCTCTGGAGTTGTTTTGTTTAAAATATTAAACTGAGATTCCTATTGTTCAATAACAGAACTAATTACATTAACAACAGAGATGAGAATGTAGCATTGTGGGAGATTTTTTTTATTTTTATTTCCAGTTCATCATTCAATGATGGAGTTGATCTGATGGCTCTCTCAGCTTCTGCTATTTGTTCTGTTTAAGAGATATTATTTAATGCATTTTCAGACAAGTCATTTATATTCAGGCATTGATGCAATGGAGTCATTTTTATTTTACACTGGATACAATACATTTTACACTCTTTGCAATGACAACACTGAGGTTTTTATTCCTTTTATCATCAAACACAACACTGTCTTCTGATTGGTTGTTTGAGAGGGAACATCTTTTTGTTCTATAATCTTATGTAGCTTAATTCTAAATAAAAAACTGTTTCCATATAATGGTACTGGCATATTTAGAAGTAGGTTTGGCAGAAATTGAAGAACTGTCCCAAATGGCTCCATTAATTTAACAAAGTCTTCAGTTTTGTAGTTTAAGTAGGAATCTTCAGTGTACCATTTATAATGTTGTGTCTATTTGGGTTTACTACTACTAATGCATCACAATCCATGATTCTGATTTCTTTATGTAAACTGTCTCTGAACTCTTGTATTTTAAATTCCAGCACAATGTATTTAGGATTTGGATGATCAGCTATACAATGAATCAATTTCCATAAGTTTTTGGCTGTAAGTAGATTGAATAATATTTCTTTCAGGAATCTAAATAGGCTACAAAAATTATCTGTGATCGCAATCATTATTGATTTTTCAGTGAAAAACCGTTTCAATGTTTTATGTAATTCTTTTGGTATCATTCCATTAAAGGCTTCTGAGATCTTTTTTAATGATTCATCATTCCTTGGCTCTTTTGACTCTCATAATCTAGTGTCCAATGTTGTTGTAAACAAGTCTAATTTGATCAGATCATTTGCTGTCGATCGATGAAAATTTTGCATGTTTTTATTTTTGCAGCTATTATTTGCTATGTTACCTACTTTATATCTTTGTTCTGCATTTTTTGCTAATTGAGCATATGTGTACATTTTCCTACTCATGTCATCATCGCTGTGGCCATTTTGTTACTGCACTGGTACGTAAAAGGGATCGATGCTAATCTAGGGAATTTTTTTTATTTCAAACTGTCCTTTTTATGTTTAATAAATTGACTATATACTTATAGTTAGCATAAACTTATTTTACAATCTCAAAAAAAAGAAAAAAAAACACTCAACAATATGACTTCACTTCTATACTATGTATACAGTGCCATCCATAACTAAATTATTTAATTGTTTGATAAGAGTGGAAATAAATGATTTTAGTTTCTTATTTTAAATGGAGTTAAAAAGTGTAACATAGGTGGAATTTAATTAATAAATGTTTATTTGTTTGTGGTTGTGTTTAAAGATTGTGGAAATGAAATTTGTTTAAACTTCTTTGGTAAAATTAATTTAATGTTTTGTTTGTTTCAAATGTTTATTTAAAAGTAAAATGCCTGCTTTCATACACACACACACACACACACACATATATATATATATATATACACACACACCCAAAGTACATATATATATATATATATATATACACACACACCCAAAGTCTTATTTAGAAAGTCAAAAAAAAAGAATTTTTTGTAGTCTGTAGATTGTCATACATTTTAAAAACATATAAGCACAATATTTATTTTAAACACACAGGATGTGCATGCATGTGAAAATATTTTGATATGTATTATATTCAATTATTAAAATAAATGACTGCTATCAAAAAAAAGTAAAAGAAATCAGCATTGGATATTTGTATACTATTCCTGCAACCAAGAGAAGATACGATGCCTTTTCACATTCATATCAATACAATGGTAACTTTTTAATGTTGTTATTTTGGCAACCATTAGCAAAGTTATCAAACATTATAAAGTTACCAATGCATTGATATGAATGTGGAAAACTCTTATATGAGATATACATGTACTCCTATGACTACACATACGCAGATGATGAAGCTTTGACACTTAATTCAAATCAATTTCAAAAAAATGTATAGAAATAGGGTTTTAAAAACACATACCAAAAATGGGTACACTTTTCACAAGATTTACAAAGTTATCGGCACATTGACATGAACATGCAAATTTTTTTTTATCTATTTCTTGGCCCTTGAAAATAGATTGAATCAAAATTACTGAATAAACTCCCAAATAGTACTTTACAGATTCATAAAACAATCACTAAATTATAATTTTATTAAATAATATTTACAAAAACACATAAAATATACATAAATGCTATTTACACTGTAATAAATAACAGTAATTAATTGTGGGCAAACAAACAAATTGAATTCTCAATTGACTACAGAAAATTGACACAAATGTTCCCTCCAAAATGAACACTTGCTTGCAAAGTGTGTCAAGATTTTTCACAAGAATGCCACGAAAGGTTGTTGTTTTTTTTTAAAAAAACAACAACAACAACAAAATAAAACAAATAATTCAGACCAATAAATAAATATAAATTATAAAACATTTATTACCGCTTTTCATGCAGGCCAAAAAAATTGAATAACCAAAATGTTACAAAACCTATTGGTTTTTTTGTAAATACACAAAACAAATAATTCACAACAGTAAACATATATCAATTGTAAGACTTTTCTTTATGCAGGTGGAAAAAATGTTTTATATGTCATTGAGTCCAGATAAAAATGTGTGGTCATTTTTGTGCAAATGATGCCACATAAATTCGCAAGTGTTAGGTTGGTGTAACTCCCACACTGCTCTTTCTTTCACCAATCCCATAGTCTTCTGACTGTGAAGCACAGTTTCTGGATCCACCAAATTCTAAGTGTTGCTGCTGCTTTCTGATCTTTAATTGCCACAATCACCAAACACCAACTGTTAAGGAAGAATTTGGCCTTGTTGATTTTTCTTGGTGAAAAAGGGCTTTTGTCAATTGCCAAATCTAAAGAATGCAAAATAAAGCAATCAAAGCAGATTTTGAAAAGAAAAAAGGTTTTGCAACTGGCAAATGGGGGGAGGGGAGGTGATGCGAGCTTGTTGTTTTTGTTCCTTATTTATTGCAGTTATGAGTACTAGCTAGACAGGCTTAAAAATCATTCTGATATAATTAACTGTCCCAGATTTGAACCCAGATTGAGTACACAATAACCAAATTCAGATTTTCTATTCAATCTACAATATTTGCAGATAGGATTTGTGGTCTGTTCTAAATAGTTTTAAAATTCATTGGTATTTTCTAGAGAAGTAATATCTGGACACATTTTTACTTGGAAACAAAAAGCAAAATTATCAAGTTGTTTAATAAACGGAAAAGTAAGAAGAAGAAAAAAAATCTTGTTTTATTATAAATAATTCTAGTTTAAAAAATAGATACTACAGATGTAAAATAAAAATAAACTTTTTTTGATCTCTTAGACTGTTGAACTTTTTAAGACAGTTTGTAAAAATATTCACGATGACATCGACTTTTGGGAATAACCTGAAAGGCATTTTAATATTGTATTTTACATATTTTCTATGCATATTTAAAATCTACTACAAATCAAATTGAAATGAAAAATTTAAAGAATTCCATGAGAATATTAAAGCACGTAAACAAACATATCAGATGAATTCTTATTCTACTTCTTAAAACTAGTAAGCCATTATAAAAAGAATCACCTATTTGACACCTTTTTCATTATACATCTCCGCAGGGTTTATTTTCTTTCAATCGCAAGATTACACATGTGAAAAGTACTATCGTCTCTCAGTTGTAGGAATAGTACACAAGTACCCAGCATTGTAATTACTTTAATTTCAAATTAGCAGATTGAGTATTATCATAAATATGATTCAGATTATCTTGTATATGTTTCATATTAATTGTCATAAAATATACTTTTATGTGAGTTTGAACTTGTAATATAAATGCAGTTATTTAGATCATTTGTTTGTATAGTAAAATATGTACTATATATGCAACATAAAAACTTTATTAATAATTTTGTATATTTGGGGGTCGGGTCCATAGAACTACTTCGGAATTAAATATGCATTGTTGTTAAAGAAATCAGATCTATAGAAGTCACGTTTAGAATTAATGTTATTGTTTAGATTAAGTTTAAATGACTGTAGATTTATCAAGATTTACACTAGAGGTGTTTACACTAAAGGTGCACTTTATTGCTAATTTTTATTCTAGACATATGTATGTGTGCTGTCTATGAAGCTGAAAAAAGTAATTATATTTATGAGGATCAGAAACACATGGGATTATATCAGTGGTTTAGTAAAGGCGTGGGAAGTTATTTAACAGCAAATGTATTTGATCATATAATTATATTTATAAGATAAGTTGTGATTAAAAGGTTAACATTTAAGATTAATCAGAGTAAACCTTGGACATTTTAAAAAAAAAAAAATACGATTGGTACTGTAAATTGGTTTATATTTATATTTCCAAAGATGCTTGTGAAATATAAATTAAATGCTAGAGTAAAAGTGACTACTAGATAAATATCATTAGCAGTTGATCAACTCGCACTGGATTAAGCCATAACTGTATACAAACATAAAATGCAGTTAAATTAGAAAGAATACTTCCAGATATTAATAATATTTAATGAACACTTGATTGATAAACAATTAGTAATAAAATATATTGAAGAAGAAAATAATGTATTTTATGACAATTATATTACTAAAGGTGTGAATAAACTGGTTTTTAAAATTTATTTAAATAGTGTTTGGCTAACTTATATATAAAATTATCTATATTATGTCCGTGATCTATATATTAAGGAAAAATATTTCCTAATTGGAATAATATAGGAATATAATATGCAATTAAGGTAGACCATTGGGATATTTCCTGATGATGTTGTCAGATGGCATCTGAGTAAATAAGCTGACCATTACAATATATATATATATATATATGCAATTAAGGTAGACCATTGAGATATTTCCTGGTGATGTTGTCAGATGGCATCTGAGTAAATAAGCTGACCATTACAATATATATATATACTGAATCACCCTTTCCTAATTACTCTCCGTTTACAAAGGGATAGATGGATCGGTTATATGGTTATATATATATAGTAATAATAGAAAGTCATATGTCACATGACATATATATAGCTTGCATTTACAAGTATGTAAAATTAAGAGCTTGCTAATAAGCTCTAAACAATTTTTTTTAAAATTTTTTTATAATAAATGCTACTACAAGAGAACACATTCAAAATCATTTTTATCTAGCATTATCCCCATACCCAAAACAATTTCACCCTACAGCATTCTTCAGTAAGGAACTAGGACACCAGATTCAAAAAAGCAATTCAAGTTAAGCATTTATCTAATAGTTAATTTTCAGTAAATTTAAAATTCGAAAAAAAAAAAAATGTTTCTTCTTTTCTTTAAAAAATACAGTCCATAAAAACCAATATTTATCCAATATATATTTACCAACCAATTTCTTTAAAAAACTTGTTCTTTATTTAACTATATAAAATTTACATTCAATAAGCAACGTTTCGACTATTGCTATCCTTATAGTCTTTTTCAAGCCACTAAGAAAAAATACAAACAATATTATCTACAAATAATAAATAAATAAATACACAAATAAAACAAAATAAAAAATTAAAAATACAAATATAAAATAAAATAGAATAAAAAATAAAATAGAATAAAAAATAAAAATATATATATATATATATAAAATATAAAGTATTACCTTCCCCAAAAATTAAAAAAATCAACAAAAAAATCTCCAAAAAAATAAAAACCCTTTTTATTTATAACTAACAATTAAAATATTTAAATGGATAAAATTCCTCAAACTAGTCATTAATTGTTATCTTAATCTATCAGTTTTCTATTCATATATGGTTTAAATTCCTTAATGTAGAAATTTTCTTTTAAAAACCTTTCTTTATAATTATTTACAGTTTCCAAAAGTTCAATTTTGTAATCAGTATAACCAAATTTACACCTATGAAAATAAATTGCAGATTTTCTATCAGATAAATGTTGTTTTAACCTTGTTTCTAATTTATTCTTAGTATTTCCAATATAAGAAATACTTTTACCCTCCTTCCAACAATCTAAACATTTAATAATATATACTCCTTTCATTGCCTCAAGCATGTTAAACTTATCATAATAATTAATCATCTTTTTTAAATCTTTCTTTTTTTTATATACAGGAAACAATTTAATATTAAATTTTTTATTTATTTTTTTACAAATATTTTTAATTCTAATAAAAATATTTTGTGATACTTTAAAACCTATGTATACCTTATCTAATTTTTTATCTTTATTTTTAATTTTATTTTCTCCTTCAATTTTCCTTTTAATTAAATTTAAATTATATCCCGAAAAAAAATTTTCAATAATTTTATCAGGATATTCATTCAAATAACATTCCTTTTTTATTAAAACTAGTTCCTTGTTCAATAATAACTCATTAGAACATATTAACATTGCTCTCCTAATTCTATTTTTTATAGTATTAATTTTACAATGCCTACCAATATCTGAATTCCAATTTACAATTAGACCATGAAATGTTTTTTTTCTAAAAACCGAAGTATTAATATTAATTCTATTATTCCTTATAACTTTTTCAATTTTTACATCCATGTATTCAATTTTATTATCCAATTCTTCTTCCATAGTAAATTTTATATTTTCCTCAATATTATTAATGTATTTTAAAAAACTTTTAGCTTTTCTTTTGTTTTCTTTAAAAACCATGAAATAGTCATGTACATATCTAACAAAAAAACACGGACTAAAATTTAAATCTATAAAAAAATTTCAAAATTATTCATGTATACATCCACCAAAAAACCACTTAAACTACTTCCCATACTTAATCCATTTATTTGCTCATAAAACCTATCTTTAAATTTAAAAATTAAATTTTTACAACAAATCAATAAAATTTCATATACCAAATAAGTATCAATTTTTAATTTTTTATTTTTATCACCAATGTATAATTCCAAAACATTATTTATAGCTATATCTGGATCAATATTATTATACATATTAACAATATCTAATTTAATAAAATAAATATTTTTAAATTCAACAAATTTTAAAAATTCATTTAATTTTTCTATAAAATCCATTGAATTACATACCTTATTCTTTTTATTTTCTTTATTATATTTTTTAAAAATATTATTAAATATCCATTTTGAAATATTTTCATAACAAGTATTCCTACAACTAATAATCGGTCTTAAAGGTATCCCATCTTTATGTACCTTCGATATTACTGTAATTGTTGCACATCTAATGTCCATCCTTTTAAGCATAAACGTTTCTATTTTTTTAATATATCCTTTATTTTCCATTTCAGTAATAATCTTATTAATCTTTATATTTATCTGCATACTTTTATCTTTTTTTATTATCTTAAAATAATTTTCTTTTAATAAATAATTCATTTTATTATCATATTCAGTTTTCTCTATTACTACCATACTAGTAGATTTATCTCCTTTTAAAAAAACCAAATCTTTATATTTTAATCTAATATTATTAATTATTTTTAATTCTCTTTTATTAACAAATTTATATATATCATTATTTATCATGTCATATTCCAATTTTTTAAATTCATATTTAATTTCATTAAAAAAAGGTCTTTATTAATTCCTATATCTATTCCATCATTATTAAATTTATCAATAATTATATCTTTTTTCGCTTTAATATCAATAATTTGTTTACAAATATCAACTTGTATATTTGGAACATATTTAAGTCCTTTATTTAGAATATTAATTTAATCTTTATTAAAAACAGTATTTGTCAAATTTATTATAAAATTCTCTTTTACATTATTGTTACTTGAACAACTTTTTATTTTATTTGAAATATTATCTATATTTTCCCT
This sequence comes from Epiperipatus broadwayi, assembly GCA_028023455.1. Lineage (NCBI taxonomy): Eukaryota > Metazoa > Onychophora > Udeonychophora > Euonychophora > Peripatidae > Epiperipatus > Epiperipatus broadwayi. The sequence goes on along the minus strand of JAQFVV010000137.1, from coordinate 604,296 downwards.
AAAATTTTTATCTAACAATAAATTAAGTTTTTTATTATGTCTTTCAATTACTTTTTTCCTAAAAATTTTCATTTTATTATAAAAAATCTGATATAGTAAAAATTCCTCCCTAAATGTAATTAATTTAGTCAAACCAATATATAATACCTTAATCCTCTTTAAATAATATTCTTTCTTAACATATAATATTTTTATAAATTTACATAATATTTTCCTTTCCCATTTAAATATTATTTTATCATTAAAAAATCTTTTAATATTATACAATTTAATGAAACCAGGAATCACACTATATTTTTTACATTTCTTTAAAAATCTAATATCTAAATTAATTTTTACAATTTTCAATTTCAAATTAATCCATTCATTAATACATTTAATACAAATTTTAAACATTCCATAAACCTTAATATTTTTCCTTAAATATCTAATAAAATGTCCCAAACTGCATTCTTTAAAACCATAGTAATCATAATGTTCCTTAATCTTGAAAATACCAATATCCATATCCATATTAATATTCTTCATACATTAACAGAATTCTAAAAATATTCCAATATTCTAATATTCCAATAATAATCCAAGTTTAGATAGAATAGTAAATTTAAAATTCGAAAAAAAAAAAGTTTCTTCTTTTCTTTAAAAAATATAGTCCATAAAAACCAATATTTATCCAATATATATTCACCAACCAATTTCTTTAAAAAACTTATTCTTTATTTAACTATATAAAATTTACATTCAATAAGCAACGTTTCGACTATTTCTATCCTTATAGTCTTTTTCAAGCCACTAAGAAAAAATACAAACAATATTATCTACAAATAATAAATAAATAAATACACAAATAAAACAAAATAAAAAATTAAAAATACAAATATAAAATAAAATAGAATAAAAAATAAAATAGAATAAAAAATAAAAAATAAAATATATATATAAAAATATAAAGTATTACCTTCCCCAAAAATTAAAAAATTCAACAAAAAAATCTCCAAAAAAACAAAAACCCTTTTTATTTATAACTAACAATTAAAATATTTAAATGGATAAAATTCCTCAAACTAGTCATTAATTGTTATCTTAATCTATCAGTTTTCTATTCATATATGGTTTAAATTCCTTAATGTAGAAATTTTCTTTTAAAAACCTTTCTTTATAATTATTTACAGTCAGTAAGAAGATATGGAACCTTTAGGTGTCTACATGTTTTTAAAGTCAGCTTTGCAACTGAAAAAATCATATGGGCCTGAACTTAATTCAGATACTCCATATATTAATAGGCTTAGCTATTTAATTAGCCAAAACCCCCAGCAGCAAAATAATAATAGTAATAATCGAAAGTCATATGTCACATGACATATATATATAATTGAAATAAAATTTTTAACGGTTTACAAACAATTACAAACAATTTTAAATCCACAGAAGTACTTTTGGTTACTTTCTAACCTGCCTCAACTGCCATAAAATTCAAAAACTAAAAGCGGAAGCAAACGTCATCAATTCAAATTCCATGAATCTCGTATTTTAATGTTAGAAGCTTGTCGATTTATTAAATGCGTTTTATTCCTGTTTATAAAAATTGCCTCTTTAATTTTTCTTTTACTATGGTTTCTCTCCTTGTGAAGAATTTTCACATTTTCAAAATTAAATTTAAATTTATATTTACATGTTTTTTCATGATCGAAGAAAACTGAAGAAGATATTAAATCACCATTATTTTTATTTTTTACACGCTTATATAACAATTCGTGTTCCTTCAATATTTTCTCAATGCTGCACCTAGATTCACCTATATATGATATATGATTGTATGCTATCATATATAGGTGAATCTAGGTGCAGCATTGAGAAAAGATTGAAGGAACACAAATTGTTATATAAGCGTGTAAAAAATAAAAATAATGGCGATTTAATATCTTCTTCAGTTTTCTTCGATCATGAAAAAACATGTAAATATAAATTTAAATTTAATTTTGAAAATGTGAAAATTCTTCACAAGGAGAGAAACCATAGTAAAAGAAAAATTAAAGAGGCAATTTTTATAAACAGGAATAAAATGCATTTAATAAATCGACAAGCTTCTAACATTAAAATACGAGATTCGTGGAATTTGAATTGATGACATTTGCTTCCGCTTTTAGTTTTTGAATTTTATGGCAGTTGAGGCAGGTTAGAAAGTAACCAAAAGTACTTCTGCAGATTTAAAGATTGTTTGTAATTGTTTGTAAACCGTTAAAATTTTTTATTTCAATTATAATTACAATATTGTTTTTAATTAACGGATATTTTATTTATTATATATATATATATAGCTTGTATTTACAAATATGTACAATTAAGAGCATTATAAGCTTTAAACAAGCTTTTTTAAAAAAAAAAATATGATAAATACTACTACAACAGAAGGCCCATATGATTTTTTCAGTTGGAGAGCTGACTTTAAAGACCTGTAGATATCTAAAGATTTCAAATCTTCTTATTGAAAGTTAACTATTAGATAAATGCTTAGCTTGAGTTGCTTTTTTGAATCTGGTGACCTAGCTCCTTATTGAAGAAAACCATAGCTCCAAACTGGTCTGGGGACAATCCTAGATAAGGATAATTTTGAATGCCTTCTCTTATAGTAGCATTTATCATAAAAAATTAAAAAATAAGCTTGTTTAGAGTTTATTAGCACGCTTTTAATTTTACATATGTGTATGATGGAGAGCTGACTTTAAAGAAATGTAGATGTCTAACATTTCAGATCTTCTTATTGAAAGTTAATTATTAAATAAATGCTTAACTTGAGTTGATTTTTTGAATCTGGTGTCTGAGTTTCTCACTGAAGAGAGTCATAGCTCGAAACCAGTCTGGGATGAGGACAATCCTAGATAAAGATGATTTTGAATGCCTTCTCTTGTAGTAGTATTTATAAAATAATTTTTTTTTAAAAAAAAAAAACTTGTTTAGAGCTTATTAGCATGCTTTTAATTTTATATATAAGCTAATTAATTCTTTTCTTTAGGATACTCAAATCATAGCCTCAGACAAATAACAAAATAATGAAGAATTTGGAAACCATGGCTATATTTTCTGGTTATCTTGAACTCCAGGTTTTAACAATAAACTTCATATTAAAATTATTATCAACTGGGCTTAAAGCTAGCATTAATATCTAAAGCAGATTTTATTTACAAGTGTTAACAAAATGTTTCTATTTTTTAACACGCTGCTTTAATTAGTTCAACGAATGTATTACTGATTAACTAATATTTCACATTTTCATTACACATGTATTCTTTTGGACTAATATTCTCAGACAATATATTTTGCTGTTTATATACAGACAAGTATACATGTATTAGCATGAATTAAGCTTATAAAAAAAATTCTGAGATGGTTTCTTGAATTTTAAATAACAAAACATAGTAGCAAAAGAAAAAAAAAAACAAAGTGTACTTTTTAACTACTTCGCTTTTCACTTCCTTTATTCAAAACATTCAATTATACAAAATTATAATAATAGATAGCTTTCAAAATATTAATTGAAATATATATAAAACCCAATGCCTAATGTTAAATTAAATAACTCATAAACATGTTTCTCAGTTTATTTAAGTTCACAGTATTTTAGAGAAAAGAAATACAAAGGTCTGTATAATCAAATAATTATTTTTCATTTAAGTATTATTTCTTACAAAGTCTTACCATAGGTTTTATTATTATTATTATTTTCTTGTATTTTCATGAATTTATATTTCATTGTAAGTTTTTTTTTTTTCGGATTACACAAGTCACTTTTATGTAAGATATTGCATTTCTGAATTTTTTTTTGGTGTTACCAACAAGCTAGATATCAGCAGTTTCGGTTCAAAAATTTATTCCTGCAATAAGTAATTAAGTCAGGGATAACAAATGCTTGATTTTCTAATCTTTCATATATAATACTTTACAAATATATATGCATGCTTTCATCTTATTAAAAAGAGCATTTATCAGAATTTTTTTCTATGATAAAAATTAGTATTTATCAGAATTGAAGAGCAGTTTTTTTTTCCATTAGCCAGTCTTCCAGGTTCTTCATAATTCTTGTATCAATTACATTTTTAGTTTCTCCTCATTTAAAATAAGAATAAAATTCAGCATGAGAATGGCATCACAAGAGAATAACTACTACATATGCAATGATCACATGCATTACTATTCATCACACCCTTTTTTAGATTGTATATATTTTCTGCATGGATCTGTAATTTCATGTAAACTGCAATTTTGTTTTTATTTCTTTTATCTAAAAACTTCAAAATAAAGAAACATTTTTTTTCTGTTTTATATAGCACATATTCTAGATTCTCAAGAAGAAAATACTTTACATGTCAAAATGTGTAATTTGCATATAAAGAGTTATTATATTTTTACTTTTCAAAAGATTAAAACTAATTTTTAATCGTTTTTCTTTTTAATCACGCATTCTATTCATTCATTTTTAATTATAATATATTTAATCTCTTATTTATAGATAAGACATGCTCAGTCAATCATCTATAATTAAATTAAGTTTTAAACTTTTGCTTCTGACTAAACTTTTAAATTCTCTGGATAGGGGGATAAAGAATAGAAATAATAATAAAATATATTACCAAGGTTAAACATATTTTCTCATCTTAATCTATTTTTTTTTTCTTTTTAAACAATCTTTATTCCAATCCCTTCATTCAAGTACATCTTGTACCTGTAAGTGGTATAATATTTCCCAGTTGGATGGAGAACAAAATAGAGTAGAATTGACTGATTTAATTCTAACACAATTTATTTTTATAATAATTATTATTATTTCTATTGTCAAGCTAGGCAATGTTTGATGGACTTAAATCTTGGGTATTATTTTATTTTAAAGGTATAGATTTTTATTCATATTTTATTATTTTTATTTCCATGGTTTGATTTCTAAGATTTAAATGGGAAAATTCAGTCATACCTACTACGACCATCCTATATCAATTACCAATGTTATCTTTTTTGATAGCTAATTGGTGGTTCTGGAGATGGGAATCTCAACTGGTCTCTTTGTTGGTTAAGCCAAGCTCTCCATTTAGCATTGAGAACCCTTTTTTGGTGTTATGCCTCTATTTGGATGGCTTTTAGATGATGGTAAATGCTAATCATTTTTGTCACTCATCATATTATAACCACTTTCAGTCATATGGATCAACCATGTTCTTTAAGGGTTTCCTGTTATTCATTTCCTCTTTTTTCCTATACCATGATGGGAATGACTCTTTTTTTTGTCAATTTTACAGAATTTATTGTCTGGTCATACTTTTGATGAGAGATTTTGTTGATGGATCTGAACCCAGTCTCTTCCTGAGCAGTTTTACTACTATCAAAAGCACTGAATAAATTTACTATTGCTCAATGGTTTTGCATCCCATGCCTATGAGATGCTCTTCAGGAGTTGGAAACTATGCCTCATGATCTGTATTATTTGATGTTTAGATAGTGAACAAGCTATTAATGGTAGTGGTTCTTGATACAATAGCATCTCAATAATTCTTGTTTACAATGAGGTAAACTAGTGAAGTTTTTAAACAATGATTTCCATCAGGCCTCAATTGTCTCTTGCAAGTGACAACCTTGTATAGCCAGCTTAGCCTCCTCTGTCATGGGATTTATACTAAAATATATTAACAAACTACTCAGGAATTTTATGGTTGCTTCACTAGTATGGCCAGAAAAATACTCTTATTGTTAAGAACTGGTTCACCATACTTGGTAAATATTTATGTCAATTTGGAACTATTTTTGTTACTTTGCTTTCATCACAAGCATGTGAATTACTTATGCCTTTTTTTAAAGATTATCTTTAACTTTTATTTGTACTGCCACTAAATGTTGTGTCAGGTTGACAACTTCTTCTTGCACCTTTGTGAATGCTTCATTGTTTTCATGGCTTATCATGTTTACATTATCATGAAGCTGCATCTCCATAATTTTGAATTTTTTATTATATTTTTGTTTATTCTTTTTTTTAACTTTTGCATTAATCTCATAAATCTTACTATCAAAGTTAACTATTCTAACACCCATTCTTCTTGCTAGATCTGTGGTCATGATTGTTTCTTATTTTCTTGGCTATTTCATCCAATTTATTTTTATGCTCTTATTACTTTTTCTGTTCCTGTCATCAAACCCCATGATCATTTCTGCCTAAAAAATTTTCAATATGTTCCTGATCATGGCATAATGAACCATATCTGTCTTTAGATTAGCTGATTCCTGTTTATCTTCTATTTTATTGTTTTTTATTTACTTCCTTTAGTTACTTTTGTATTTTTTTAGTTTCATAACCTAGTATAATTTCATTTTACTATTTTTATTTGAAAATATATATATTATAAATTTGATTATACTATTTCAAGTCACTAGCTTTGTAGTCTTTGTTAAGTCTATTATTTTTAATGTTATCTTTCTCCAGTCTTGTATAATCTATATTTCATTTCTCATATTAAATTTCATTGATATATATGTAATGATATTATTATTCAGTACCTGTATTTCTTTGAAGTTATATACGTAATCTTATAATTAAATATTAATAAATTCAGTAAAATAAATATATATAAAGTACAACTTTAAAAACTTAATATGAGAAATTAAATGTGGATTATAAAATAATGGAGAAAAGTAACGTTGAAAATAGTAGACTCAACAAAGACTATGAAGCTAGTTGAAAGCGCTCCTAGATGGATAAAAAAATTTTAAAGTTGTACTTTATATATATTTATTTTACTGTATTTATTAATATTTAATTGTAAGATTACATATATAACGTTGAAAGAATACAGGTATCAATATATATATATATATATTGTGACCTTCTGGTTTGGCACCAGAAATATTATTTGTAATTGTATGGTATTATATCAGTAACATCTGATATTATATTCTTTAAAAAAAAATGAAATAACGCAAAATTTTTAAAAATGTTTATTTATGGCTTAAAACTGTGATTAAAAGTAAGTGGAGATGTAATTTAAAAATTATTAGCTGTTTGGTAGCTTACTTTAGGGTATAATTAATGATAGGATAGTGAAACAGTAAGATTCGTATTCGAATCTTAAGTTTTACCTTTTCTATCGTCTCTCACTCACCGCTCTATCCTACCCAAATTTAAACTTTTTGGTACAAAATTGTGTGTGTAGCAATATTAAAAATGTATAGATATATGTAGAATTCACCATAAACATGCACACATTTTGATATCAAATTTAGGGCAATAAATAAAAATAAATAATATAATTTAGATTTCTTCTTTTAGTTATATAAAAATATATAATTTTAACTATTTATTTTGAATTGTAAAATCCTTTATTTATTGCTTTGTTTAAATTTCATTTAGTAATTTTAGAAATAGATTGTAATATTTAATTAAAAGTAAAAACAATCATATGTTCCCTTTTGTATTTGAAATTTTAAAAGCAATGGTTGGTGAGAGATAATAGATTAATTAAAGAAAAATTCCCCAAAATGTAATTATAAAATGTAAATGTAAAATGTAAATGTAAACAATAGAAAGGCAGCTTTCTCTATAATTAAACTTAACAAAATGCATTGATTATCCTCAGGGCAGATTAAGTGGAATCCAAAAATAAACTATAACAAAAATGTAAAAGATAAGATCTAAGAAAGGAGGCCATTTAGACTTGCTAGAAACTTTCAGTTTAACTTTAGTTTTGCTCTCGATCAAGAGAGTCTCCAAAGAGATATATTGTTTTACATGCCATGGCATGCGTGAGTAGTAAGTGCCAAAGACTATTCTCCCTGGAGATGGTCTATAGTATGCCGTGAACCTTCACTTATGCCCTCCAGAATACCAACCAAGATCTGCTGCCCGAACAATTAGAAAGCTGCTGCTGCTGTTAAATTAAATGAACCACCTAAATACAGGAAAGAACTGCTAATGCTAGAATCATGAACAATTTGCTACTGGCACTGAATCTAAAAACTTCTCATAAAACAGGTACCTGTATCCAAATTCTCTAGAGTACTCTACTAATGTCCCACTATAGTTCATTCATTCTTTATATAACTTATAAACTATAAACTGTAAAATTCTCATTTGTAATACTATAAATTTAATAATTAATATGTAAATTTCTTTAATAATCTAGCCTGCCTAACTCTATCCTTCTTGAGTGTGTATTTCTAAAATCTACACTTTATTATATAATTATCGCATGCTCATAATTTTCTAAGTATAAATCTATGATCGCTTGAAACAGTGGATGCGTGTCAAATTTTCATTAATATTTACTTCATAATAACTTAATATTTTCATACAAACCGACACGCATTCAATGCTTCCTTTATTGTAATACAAGGGTCTACTGCTTAGCAAATGGCTGATGTATTAGTGGTAATAATCACCCAGTTTATATATTGTTTTATATTTTATTAAATCTTGATTAATAATTCCATAAAATTGTATTTCTTTGAGAGTCACAAATGTTCATTATTAAATGTTGATAGTGTAGGGCCGAGTTATAAAATATATTTAAATCTTAACAGAATCATCTATACATTATACACGTGTTATGTTTTAGAGATGCAATGACCCATTACAAGCCTTGAATATTCCGAATTCTATAGGGTTGAAATTAATCCCAGTCGTCCTACACAAGCTGACAAATGAATGTCCCGTAGGACTTGACGATCATCATGCAGCCTGGAGGTAATTGTGGCACAAACCACTTGTCCCTGGTTATGCTTATGTGACACCTTACCTCTTTGGGCCTATGGCAAATGCCAGCCCATCATTCTTATAAACTCATTTGTGGTTTTGCAGTTTCAATATACTGCCATTCCATATCACCTTTCTAACATACCACGTGTTTCTTTTATTAACTTTATTATTCTATGCATAACTCTGTCCCTGCATTAGAGACATAATTCACTCTCAAATAAATGTTTGCCCTTACTTATTAGTAAATATCTTTAATTAAATAAATATATGTCTGCCGCTATTATTATAAATCTTACTTTAGCCTCTTGCATTGCAAAGGTATAAATCCCTAAAGGCATGCCTTAGAAATACTTGCTCGAGAATTTTAGGTAGCTAGATTACTTCATCAAATAAATGTATTTCTCTTTGTCAACATAACAGTATCGGAAAATACTGCTACTGAGATCTTAAATATAAAGTATTATTGGTAAAATGATTTCGTATAAATGTTTCTACATAAATAAATGTATTTCTTGAATATATAACAGTGTCGGAAAACTCCGTTACACAACTTAAATATTACCAAATATTATTAGTAAACAATTTATTATTAAAATGTTTCAATAAATAATGTCAAACTATATGTCTGCCATTACTTCTTTATTTATTTATTTGATACCCATTCAATATGTTTCCTCGATTCTTTAAATATAAATGTTTAAGATTAATTGCTGATTGGCTAACTCGAAAATAAAATCACGAATCTCTTGCATATCCCTGATCACCGTGTCTAAAGAAATATTTACTAATGTCACATCAGATGCATTGTTTCGTAGATTGTATTGTGGAACCGATAAACTATGTTCGAACTTAGTACTATGGGTGGCTTCGCTACCTAGATGATGCTGCAGTTCTGTGTGGTGGTCAAATTCTACACTATGTTAACGAATCACACGTTTTCTGACTGTTACATAGTATAATTTTTTTTTAGCGTTTGGCACCAACAATCATGGACGCTTCAATACAAAAACCCATATATACCCTGAGCAGATTTATGATGCATGTAAATTTTCTTTTAGCATTCATTACTCGAGTTAGCTAATTATTCTATATTGATAAAAAATCAAATCAGATGTCATATGACCTAATTTTAATAAAGCTTGTATTTACAAATATTATATATAGAGTACGTAAAAATACAGACTCTTATCAAGCTTTTAAAATACCCTCAACCCCAGACTGCGGTTTCTGCATCTAGCGTCATCAGTGAGGTGACCATTACAATAGGGGGTGGCTTGTTATAAACATAGTCAGTTCAGTTCAAGTTGATGCTAATTTGTTTTGTTTGTTCACAGATAAATATTTAGACTTATTTGAATGATTCTCTAGTTCATTTGCTTTGCATATTTTAATTTATAATACAAACAGTGAAATATGTTTCAGTCATCATCATTAAAATAGCCATTTAGTCATAATAGTTTAGTGTCTATAGTGCATTATTAGTAAATAGTCATGTATGTCCATATCATTATTCAACTTCATTTTCATTTATATGCTTCATTAAATCATTAAATATCACATCTCATATCCCAATATTTAATTTCATAAATAATAGTGTTAAAAACCAGTTTAACTACATTTTAAGGGAATTAATTGAACAGTGAATTAATGAATTATTATATAATAATTATACTAAAAAAATATTTTATTTATTAAAACAATTGTTATTAGTTTTTATTCTGTTGTCTTAAAGTGCAGAATATTTAATCTCTAGTTCAATTTAATATTAATATTTTTATTTATTTATTTAAAAGACAGAATAATTTTTTCCCCCACTTTTCTTTTTTTTTTTCAAGACAAAGTTTCTTGCATAAATTAAGTCTTCATCGCTGTCTGATGATCTTTGAACTTTCAGATATCTTGTACTATTGGAAGAGAAAAGTGTGAGGCAATATTTTAAAAATCTATAAAAACGATTGCAACTACAACTAATTACCCTTCTTCTGACCTTCTGACTACTAGGCTCTCCAACTACAACTACAAACTGCTAAGAGATCTTCCAATACTGTTTCAATTTTAAACAAAGTTTAATAGTATAATTTTTTTTCTTCCAAAGTTCAAGCTGAAAGTAAAATATTTTATTGTTTCAAAAATATGTGTACTTAAACTACACTAAAAGATACATTGGTCTTATCCTTGGCTGACTATTTAAATTCTTCAACCATTATCTAAGATACATGTAAGTGCCTATATTATATTATTTAAATTTAAATTGCCACTATTAAAAGTAAAAATGGGAATGTATAATAGTATTATCAATTTGCCTTAATTTAAACTTTAAATTGAATGAGAAAGAAGAATGTATGTTTATTTGTCAAAATTATTTTTCTCAAGTTTTAATTATATTTTTAATGGGATAACTGCAGCGTGTGTAATTTGCGAACAGTTGTTAAACATTTTCAGAACTCTTTGTGAAAAATTTTATGCTAATTATAAAAGAAGATTTAAAGAATTTATTTTCATTATTGTTGGAACATTTTCATAATTATCTCTGCTCTTACCTATTAAAAATACAGGACTAAATGTGCAAAATGAATGTGCTGTTAATATTTACCTGTTTCCAGACCAGTAAGAGAAACGGATTTTGAAAATGGATGAATTATATAACTTTGTTTTATTAAATGCATTCCTCACTTGTTGTGAAACTTTTCTATCTAAAAATATTGCTAGTAAACTCATTTAGACAAATATTATTAACTAAAGAAAATTGCATATACTCTAAATGGCTTTAAAAATGTAAAATAAAACGTTCCAATATCCTAGGAATGAAGTACCACCTTATTTGCATTGTAAAAATATATTGTTTAATTAATAAAATTCCTCATATATAATGTCAACAGCAATTCATCAGCTAATAGTTGAGAACATTGAATTTGCTCTTAGGAATTAAAATAATATTGATTTGTTTTCCTGCAGAAACGTGTTGTTTTGTCAATATTTATCCTTGTGTGCTTATTCTCATTATTATTCATTTTGGAGACATGATCAAGGAATGTCATATATAAGCTATAATAAACTTTCATTTTCAACCCAGAAGAAGAAAACAAAAGACTTTATTTATTTAATTGTATTTAATATGTAGACAGTTTAAGGGTTGTTTTATTACTTTTATTATTTTTATTATTTTATGTATTATTATTATTCTAGAACGTCTCACAAATGTACAATATTAAGAAAAATATTGTACAGGGTAATTTTTTATTTATTATTAGTTTAATATAAGTTTTGCATATGTGTGTGGTAAGAGACAGATGCATCCATGTAATGTTAATAGGGGTGATAGCTATTCTTTAAAAGAAGCACATTAGATGGGTTCTATCTATGCATTTCCAATAGATTTAAAAAAATAATTATTTTCAATAATTATTTAACCTGAAATATAAATTTTTATTATTTGTCTAAGCCAAATTTTTTGCTTTAGATGTGTGCTAATATAAATGCACTATAAAAAAGATTATTTTGTTTTATTGCCAATAGAATTATTGCCTTGTTTCCAACCATTATTAGTATGATACCAAGTCCTAAATAGTATATTATCATATATGAAATATTTTTTGTTGCTTTTACAATTAGTAAGTGACATTTTGATAGTAGTTCTTTGCTATTGGAATTTGAATTGTCTGTGTATTATTATGCTTGTATATGTGTATTCATTATTAGACGTAGCTATAATAATATGTTAATTTCAAGTGCAAATGATATAAAGTCAATCGGTTTCAGAGGAAGAGAATGGTCAATTGTTTGGTAAGATTAGTGATTTATTTAAGTGAATTATTGTTATTTATTATGCTTGGATGAAAAGTATTTTTGTGGCTATACATATTAATGTTAGCAGTGTTTTATAGTATTTATTGGATTGAATAATCTCTCCTCTTTGTTATTTGAATATTTAAATATGGGTAGATTGCCTAGTGTAGTGTATGGGATCATGTAATCCCTTCTTTTCTGTGTATTGAAGTGTTTTGATGGGAGTAGATTGAATCCTCCAGTTTTGATAGTATTTGATATTATGAATTAAAGTATATGAAGTTAAGTATATTATCTCCCTGATTTGGTGAAGAGATTTATTCCCACCAGTTTATTTAGTCTCAGAAGTAGACTTGGGAGTTGTTATGTTGATATTTATCTGATTTGAATTGTAGAAATCTTTTATCCCCATGTGTTATTGAATGTTTTTCCAGCTTATACTATAGCCAAGTGCCAGATAATTTATTGATAAAAAGAAGAATAAAGGAAGAATAAATTTTCTTACAAAACAGCTGTAATAAAGTTAGTGATTAAAGCTTAATTGACCATTGCCTTTGTCTGTATTATGATCATATTATAACTTTTTAAGCAAACCGATTAGATTGACTAGAATTAATTATTTATTCTTTGACACACAGCATAATACAGACTCATGAATAAAGTGTTAATGTGAAAGATATAGAAAAATCCATCAGTAATGTATAATTTTAATTATCATTTTCAAACATTTTGTAGTGATCATTTAGATTTCATATCATCACTTTTTATCATTCAATCATCATTTGATTAAGTAAGCAAGCAAATATAAAACATAGTTAATGATTAGAATTGTTTGTTTCTATTTTGCTAAAATAAAAATATAGTTATTTAATAGAATACTTTACTTCAAGATTGCAAAGGCAAAATATATTAATTAATGAAATTCTTTATTTTATTTTGCAAGATATAATTGGGTAAGAATATGTTAAAGTAATGGAGCTATTTATTTCGCAATATCAAAACCTAGTTGATATTATTCTTAGATTTCAAACCCCTTTACTTTGGTTATAGTTACTGTGCATTTGAAGCAAAATACAAAATGTTAATTTTATTTTATAGTGTAATTAGAATATTTAATCTATGTTGTTTGTCATAGATTTATTAAGTTGATTGATAAATAAGGGTTGTAAAACAAAATGTTGAACACAAGGTAAATTTTGTAATGGATTAATAGGAGTATAAGGTTATTTTTCTTCAGTACTATAGGTTTATCAGAAGAAGCTGATAACTAAAAAAACCATTTCCTTTACAGTAAAATATATGGATTTATTTTGGTTCATTATTTAATGTTACAAATATAAGGTGTTTCACAAATCTATCAAGATGTTTTGATAGATAAAATGTGTAATTTTGAAATTTAAGAGCATATTATATTATTTATTCTTACGAAAATTGTGAAATAGATTAAATGTTTGATTAGCTATTTTTCTTGCTTTATTAATAAATATTTTATTACTCAAAATTTGTATTTAGAATTCTTTTATAACATTCATGCATTGTTTCATATTTTCACACATGCTCGCACATTTATTTTATTTAATGTGACATAAGTGTATTTTCATTTAATTATGATAAATATCCAAATATGATGATATTGATTTCCTTGATCCAAACACTGTATGAGATGCTAATTATCTACTGAGTTTCTAAAAGGGTTTTATTATTTAGTAATTGTTTAGATAATGAATTGAAATCAAAATGTACCCCATTTCTTTCATTATCTAACTGCCATTATTTTGTAAGGGAATTGCTTAGTTTGTATTATTATTTTCATAATAGTAAATAATAGTTATTGAGAGATAGAGATTTTAGATTAAGCCATGTCATAACAGATTCCCCTGAGATCTTCAATTTTAATTCAGATTAGATAATAAATTCAATTAACTAGATTAAATTATTGTGTAATTAATAATTTAGTAATGATAGGTTTAGCTTAAGTTAAGATCCAGTTAGTTATATATTACAGTTTCTAAAATATTACATTTTAATTATTAGTGTAATTTTCTAATATGGTAGAGGTTGTTCAATGCATGTGGATGATGGGTGGAGGTGGAATATAGATTATAATTAGTTAATTTAGTTGGTAGAATTTTACCAATTTAATTTTTGTTTAGCATAGAATTTGATAGATGTTTTATTCCTATTTATAATATTTTCTCACACATCTAATGCACATTGTACCCCTCATACACCTCTGTATCCCTCAACTGAGTTAGTTTAAGGTGAAACTTTAATTAAGAGCCTCATAAGTAAATTTAGGATAAAGTTAGATTAATAGTTTATTCTATGATCCATAGAATTGGCGCCCCCGGGTATTTGTTAGTGATGGTGATCGGTGGTGAGGAATTACAATATATATATATTATCTAAATTTTTTCTTTAGGACAACGAAACAACGGTCTCAGACAATAACTAATCAATGAAACATCATAAACCACAACTATATTTCCTGGTTATCATGAATGCTGTATTTTAACACCAAACTCAATACTAAAATTATCATTAACTAAGCTTAAGCCAAAATTATTATATCAAAACCAAATATTATTTAATAAGCACAAATGTTAACAAAATAATTCTTTTTGTAACACACTGCTTTAGTTAGTTGAGCAAATAAATGTATTACTGACTAACTATTACTACATTTTTTCAGTCTTAATATATTTTTGAATTAATATCCCTAGGCAAGAAATATTGTGGTTTGTACACAGACAGGTAAATATGTACTGGCACACATCCAGCTTATAAAAGAATTGCTGAGATAGTTTTTTTTACTTTAAATAACAAAACATTTAATATTAATAAAAAAAAGCAACAAAGTATACTTTTTAACTAATTGTAACTAATTTATTTTTCATCCTTTTTCATATTATTTTATTAAGTATTATTCAAAACATACCTTTATACAAAATAATAATAATTATATAAGATATACTTAAATTCTGAACCAAGCTCACAATTTTTGCCAAATGCACTTTGACTACGTTATATTAGTCACAGTCAGGGCACTTCGCAGAGAAGAGAAGATTGCCAACTTTGGTAGAAAAATGTGAATAGATAATTAGAGTAATTGGATAGTTAACTATTTGCTTAAGTAAGCCATTTT
This sequence comes from Epiperipatus broadwayi, assembly GCA_028023455.1. Taxonomy (NCBI): domain Eukaryota; kingdom Metazoa; phylum Onychophora; class Udeonychophora; order Euonychophora; family Peripatidae; genus Epiperipatus; species Epiperipatus broadwayi. The sequence goes on along the minus strand of JAQFVV010000137.1, from coordinate 588,634 downwards.
TAGAGAGGTGAAGGCAGAAGTCTTTCTTGTTAATAGTGCTTTTATCTCTCATGATGTGCCAGGCCTCTTTCAGTTTACACTTGGCATCATAGAATAATATTCTTAAAAAAGTGCTTGGTTTATACAGTTTTTCCATACTATTGCCAAATCTATTTTTTCAAATTAATTTATAATTGTGAAAAAAATCACCCTTCAATTAAAATCTTTCTTGTTGAAAATTTTTATAAAGGGCTGTAAAAACACATGAAACATCAAGAGCAACATAAGAACCTGCAATATGGGGCTTTCAGAACATCTCTCTAGAGATCACTGATAAATGTTGAATACTTACTTTTAATTTACAGGCTAAATATTCTAAGAAAATATACTTTCTTGCCACTCAACAAGGTGTAGGCATAGCCCCTCTAAATAATTATAGTTTCATCAATCTTACAATATATGACCCACCATAATTGGTTAGCAGTACTTGGGAACATCCAATATGAGAACTTATTTCAAAAATTGGAGCAATATGTAGCAACAACAAGCAAGTGAGGCTGTTATTGGATAAGTATAAAATGCCCTTTGGAACCTCTTTAACAAACAAGACTAGGCATGGATTAGATGTGTTTACTTCACTAAACAATATTGACAACATAATATGCATTAAAGAAGATAAAAGAGATTTATTTATTTTTGTTTCCTGGTGCAGAGTTTTCTATAGGAGTATGCATGCAGATCAACAAATTCAAATTGATTGATTCATATAATCTTAAAAGGTGCAAGGATAAGTTTATTTCTGCCATCCTGCACAAATTTTGCAATACACTTTCTTGCTACTCAACAGGGGGTACACATAGCCCCTCTAAATAATTATGGTTTCATCAATCTTACAAAACATGACCCACCAGATAACATCAAGATCTTAAGCTATGACCTACAATTTGTCAGCAGTACTTGAAAACATTCAGTAGGAGAACTTGCCACAAATATTGAAGCAATCTATAGTGACAGCCAGCAAAGGAAGGCTATCATTGGATAAGTAGTACAGAACATCCCTTGGAATTTCTTTAACAAACAAGATAATGCATGGATTAAATATGCTGACTTCACAAACAATAATTGACAACATAATATAATACGCATTAGAGAAGTGAAATAAAATTGATTTATTTTGTTTCCTTGCATTTTACTATGGGAATGTGCACACAGATTAACAAATTAAAATTCAAGTTGACTAATTCTTATAATCTTAAAATCCAAGGATAAGTTTATTTCCACCATCCTATACAAGTTTTGCAACATAACCGTTTCCAAGTTTAATTCAATCAATACCCATCTGTTGTAAATCCACCCTTATTTTTTACTAATATTAAACTACACAAGGTAGAACAACTTTTTTTCTTAATGAGAAATTTTGGGCTGTGTATCACTATAAGGCTTCCCAGATGATTGATAAGTGGTATAGCAATCAATTTGACTTTGACCAATTTATCTTTAAGTCTTTATTTGAATACATATTTCAAATCAAAAGCATGCACCTCAATGAATAGCATTGCTTGGCATTGTTAGATATCATTGAGCTGCATGGATTTATTCCACACATCTATTCAAATCATTTAAGTTCTCAACAAAGTCAACTATAATGTGAATGAAACAGAATTTATTCTTGAATGTTTATGTTGGCCATACAATGATGTTATGACTTCATCTACCATGGCCTTTTACAAAATGAATGGTGGCTGGCCTCCCTATTAATGGGATTATTTCAAGCCTTGTGCTTAACAAATATGAAGACCTTTTGCCTCAATACCTTAATTCTGATCTTTCCATACTTCATATGTCATATGTTAACAATGTGCTTCTAATGCACAAATCAACAACACAAAAAATGAAAATAATCACCCAAGTTCCTCAATCACTACGTTCAACAAGAAATCACCTATCTGAATTATGAAATGCTCATTAAACTTCTCAATGTTCAAAGTGCAAAATTCCCTGAATCCATCACTCCAAAATTCCACAATCTCACTGGTTTAAAGGCTTTTTACACTGCAATCATCATTTGTGTAAGTTTATGTAAGATAAGAAAAATAACATTGACTCTTATCTCTTGGACTTGCACAACATTGGTTATAAAAATAAAACGTTGACTCAAACCATTAAAAAGTTTTACATCAATCTTAGATACCCATTTCTGGAAACTGATAATAAACCCTGGTTTTCAATGCCATATATTTTTGTATTATCTATTGCCTTATTAAAATTTGCTTTATAAATCACCAAATCACTCCACACATCCCTTCCCCTCTAAACTGACTCACAAATACCACAAAAGATATTCTATCCCTGAACCAGATATCACAATATATTTACTAAGTTGCATGCCCTCAAATAAACTGCTTTGCAGTATATTATGGAAAAATGAATGTCAATTTGTCTACCCAATTAACAGAACAGAACTACATATATATATATATATATATATATATATATATATATATATATATATATAGCCATGCCCAAACCTATACAGATGCTAAATATTTTTTTTACAAGCACCAATCTATCTCCAGACATATCTTCAAGCCTATTTTTGCCCCATTATATGCCCAGAGAGTAATGACACCAAGCAAAAACAGGAAGATGCCTGGTATATTGTGAGATATAAAAACCCTATTAACAAGAAGGAGCATTTTCATCTCTAAAAATGCCCTACTTAAGGAAATAAGTAGCTATTCAATTATTCTAACTGCTCATTTACATTTCTCTAATAATGCAGGCAATCATCTCCCCTCTGTCATATGCCATGATTATGATTAATATAACATAGTTACAAGTGCACTAGGCAAAAATCGTAAACTTCATTCAAATTTTAAGCATAACTCATATATGTTTTTGCATATAATTATTTTTCATACTATATTGCATACCAAAATTTTCAACATTACATTTATTGCTACAAAAATAATAATACATAGATTTCAAAATATTAACTAAAAAAATGCAATGCCTAATGTTAAAATAAATAACTCAAAAACAAGTTTCTCAGCTTATGTAAGTTTCATATGATTTTAAGATAAAGAAGTAGAAAGGCATTTATAATCAAATAATTATTTTTCATATAAGTATTAATACAGTTTTACCATGGGATTTTTCTATTATTGTTTCCTCATATTGCCATAGCTTTACATTTTGTCGTAAGTTCCTTTTTAGATTGCAGAAGTCACTTTTACATAATGATATTGCAAACCTGGATTATTTTCATTGGATGTTGCCAACAAACTAAGAATAGGAAATATCCACCTCAAAGTTTCATTTCTGCAGTAATTCGGGTTGACAAATGCATTTGGTTTTTTAGCCCTTCATACATAATATTTTATAAATATGCATGAAGACTTCCATCTTATTAATGTTAGCAAAAAACCTGTTTTTTCTAGTAAGCAGTCTTCCAGGTTCTCCATAAATCTTACATCAGCATACAAATAGTAGACAAAAAAGCAGAAATCACCACCAGAATGCCAGTATAAGAGAATATTTTTTTCTACTGATTGTTCTATATACTGCTGAAAATGATCCCATGCATTAAATTATACATTTTTTTGCATGGATCTATAATTTCATGTAAACTGCAATTTGGTTTTTATTTCTCTTATCAAAAAACTTCACACAGAAGAAACATTTTTTTTCTGATTTATATAACACACATTCTAGATTCTCAAAAAGAAAATATATTAAATTCCAAAATGCTTACTTCATGTATTAAAAACAATTTTTTTTTCAAATGACTAAAACAAATTTTTAATTTTATTTTTTTAATGACATTTTAGTCACTCTTTTTTAATTATACTATTTTAAATCTCTTGTTTAACCTTTTTCTGTAGTCTCTTACGATATTTATCAAAAGCTTTAACTCATTTTCAAACTGCTAATGTTTATGTTATTTTAGCGATTTTATGATTATTTTATCAAAAAAAAAATGTACCGTATGATTTTGCAATTAAAAAATCAATAATATTTAAATTTAAAGTTATACCAATGAGATAAGACCTGTCTTCCAATGTGCTGATTAAATGTTTCTAATTCTCTACAATCATGAGCACTTATTGTCAATTTTGACAGGTCTAAGTTCTTTGTTTTGATTTTCAAAATGAAAATGTAAGTTTTAGAGTATTATTTTTCATATTTATTATTTTCATACAAAATATATAAAAATATAAATATTTTAGAATAGTTCAGATACTTTAGTAAAAATTATTTACTTTTACACAACATATATTGAGAATGAAATCAATGACATAGGCTGCATTTTGTAATAGGTCAAGAAAAGTCCATTTTATGTTGTCCACTATAGATTATTTTTATCAATTGTAAATAGAAATTCATTTTTGAAAAAACTTTCATTTACTTTAATAATCTTACAAATTATTAATTTGCTTTTTAGAAATAAACTAAAATGTGTATAATTTTAAAAGACAAATATTTTTTGCTGCTGATTCTGTAATTGACCAATCAAAAGTTTAGAACTTTAATTCACTCAGCCAGTAGAGATTTTGAATTATAAAAAAGTTAAATATAAGTCACACTTAGTCAATTATTTATAATTATTCAAACAGAAGTCAATCTCCTATAATGCATTATTTCTTAAATATTATAAATCTCCATGCACTCTCCCACTGGTAAGAATTTAAAAAACTTAAGTGAATCACTTCAGTTTACATCATACATTCTATATACACCAACTCTTATACACCATGCTTAAATCAGGGCTTGCATCTATTATATGCCTGATGTTATAATCAAATATTTAATTGTACAAATCTATTTAATCCATCGCAGGAGAAAAACAGTGTCTCATTTTTAACCACCTATGATTAGACAAACATGACTTATAAATGTAAACCTATTATTATAAAATGATGAAAATTTTGAAATTATTCAAATGGAAGTCAATCTCTGATAATGTGTTATTTCTTAAATATCATAAATCTCCACACACTCTCCTGCTGGTAAGAATTTAAAAAAATGTAAGTGAATCACTTAAGTTTAGAGTATACATTCTATATACACCAACTCTTACAGACCATGCTTAAATCAGGCTTGAGTCTATTGTGTGCCTGATGTTATAATCAAATATTCGATGGTACAAATCTATTTAATCCAAGACAGGAGAAATACAGTGTCTCATTTTTAACCACCTATGATCATATAAACATGACTTATAAATGTAAACCTATTATGATAAAGTGCTGAAAGCTTTGAAATAATTCAAATGGAAGTCTATCTTCGATAATGCACTATTTGTTAAATATGATAAATCGTGCACTCACCCACCAGTAAAAAATTTTATTATAACATGTGGCACATAATAGACTCAAGGCCTGATTCAAGCATGGTCTCTAAGATTTGGTGTATATACAATGTATGCTCTAAACCTAAGTGATTCACTTAAGTTTCTAAATTCTTATTGGTGAGAGAGTGTGCAGAGATTTATAATATTTAAAAAATAACAAATCATTGGAGATTGACTTCCATTTCAATAATTTAAAAGTTGTCAGTGCTTTATAATAATAGGTTTACATTTATAAGTCATGTTTGTCTAATTGTAGGTGGTTAAAAATGAGAGACTGACTTCCTCCTGCAATTGGTTAAATAGATTTGTACAATTGAATATTTGAATATAACATCAGGCACACAATAGACTCAAGCCCTGATTTAAGCATGGCCTGTAAGAGTTGGTGTATATAGAATGTATGTTCTAACCTTAAGAGATTCACTTGTTTTTTAAATTCTTATCAGTGGGAGAGTGCACGGAGATTTATAATATTTAAGAAATAGCACATTATCAGAGATTGACTTCCATTTGAATAATTTCAACGTTTTCAGTGTTTTATAATAACAGGTTTACATTCAATTATTTATAATTAAATTAAATTTAAATTTTTTACTTCTGACTGAACTTTTGAACATTTTGGATGGGGAGGGGGATAGAAATAATTATAAAATATATTATCAAGGTTAAACATATTTTCCCCCTTTAATCTATTTTTTTCTTTTTTGAAGAATCTCCCTTTAAACCCATGCATGCACGTATATCTTGTACACATAAATGGTACAATATAATGCATATCTCACTTTATAATTATTGTTTATTTCAAGTTATAATTTATATTTAAAAAATAAAAAAAGTTGAAAATGTTTAATAAAAATTCATGTTTCACAAATTACACTTGGATTTTTTTTATTATATTAAATTTCTATTATAAGCATACTCAGACACCAATAAAGGTATATGTATTTAAAATAAAATAGAGTTAACATTAAATTTAGTTTTAAATAATAATAAAATAATTTATTTCAACTAAATAAATTTGTTTTAAAAAGTTATGGTATAGAAACAATATTTAATTAAATGTAATTAAAGGATCAAATTCAATTAAGAAATTTTTTTTAATAAAAACTCTCAAAACTGATTTCAAATTTATTAAACCTTGTTTATATTTTACAAATGTTTTAAAATGTCAATTCAACATATTTTTAGAGATTAAGATAATTAGTTATTATTAGTAAACAAGTCATTTTCTTATCTAAGGGAATTTTGTAGTCTAAGGGAATTTTGTAAATAGAATGATTAGAATAATTACTAACTTAATTAATTATATCAGAAAAAATATGTTTCTTTAAAATTGATAACTATATAAAGAGGGAGATTCAAAAATAATTTTGTCTTTGGTTTTTCTGGTTGTCTGGTGCTCATCATTAACCAAGATCATCTTTTGTTGCCTAGAAGAAACCTCTAAAAATTTCATTTGTGAGCATGAATCCTTTTATCAAGATGTCAAAGTCCAAATGCTGACTTAAATCCAACATAAACATTTGCAAATATAGTACATTGCATCTGAAACAGATGCACTTATTAACAGTAAAAATGTTAAAGAAAGTCTACCTTGAAGTATGAAAACCCAATTGCAATAAAATATTTATGAAATATTAATTACTTCAGAAGAATATTTCCAGTTTTAACAGGAAATATTGACTTTTAATTAAAACAGGCAAAACTCTCTATACATATTGCCACTCAGTGCAAGCCAGAGTAATCACTGGATGCCAGAAGGCTTGTGCATAAAATCACCATCTAGTACCTACTCATCCAATATCCCCAGACTAGTTTTTGGCTTGTGGCCTTCATCAGTGAGGAGCTTTGGATATCAGAGCACTGCACCTAGATATGGAGGTTTGCATTATGAGATCCTAAGATCTAGGTATAGTGCTTTCAGATTCAAGGCTCCTCATTGATGAAGGCCACAAGCCAGAAAATAGTCTGGGGATATTGGATGAGTAGAAAGTAGGTGGGGATATTACGCACAAACTTTCTGGCATCCATTGATTACTGTGGCTTGCACTGAGTGGAAAAATGTATGGAGTTTTACCTGTTATAATAACAGTTATAAGAAAGCACAAAAATGGTGATCATGTGAATTTTAATAATTAAGTATGAATAACATGGAATTAATTGTAAAAAAGGATATATTTTTAATAATTTTGTTATTTTGACAAATTGAAATATATGTTATGAACATCAGTGTGCACATACATTTCCATGGGTTCACACATAAATGTTAAATTGGTCATTAATTATGTATTATAAAAGTGAATTTCATTTATCAGTTTATGACAATTCAGATATGTTCATAAATGATGCTGCATATCTATGTGCATATATCAATGCATATCAAGTAGATACATATATGTAAAAAATAATCTTTCTTTTTGTTACATGACAATTCAAATGTTCATTTTATATTATACCTGTGAACCAATATGTAGGAGTTATATGTAAGCCTGCTGGAACATATATATAAATCACAATGTGATATTTTTTGTGTATTAATCAAAATCAGAAAGGCTTAATTTATATGTCTATGGCCATATTCTGCAGACCTTAATTTCATTTTTTTATTGTTGTTAATAAACTGAAATTATTCTAGTGAACATAATTCTAAATGGTTTTTAGAATATTATATGTTGGATCATCTCTTGCTTTCAATAACAGATATAGATCTTATGTTAACAAAGCTAGATTCATACATAATGATTTGTTATATAAAAGGGGGCTATATTAGTGTTTATGGGCTTCCAGTTGATGATGATGATCCTGAATTGGTGCAAAGGAGATATCCTTTAATGTCTATGCACTACATTTTACTTTGTATTTATTAGAAATTAAGTTTATAGTTGGCCAATACATTAATGGCCCTAAGTGGCCAGAGCATCGATGATGATTAGCATGTTTTAACATCCCAGCATTATTATTTTTATTGTTATATATTCTTATGGATTAGCACATAAGTTTATGCATTTAAATTAATGTTTAAATACTCTGTCCCAAGCTGTCATGGGCTAAATAATTAGACTGGAATCTATAGTAGACTCATTCCAAATCCAGTCAAAAGATTGACTGTTGATTTTATTGATGATTTAATTTATTGTTGATTATTTTTGATGATGGATGATTACTTTTGGGTAATGCTGGTGAACTTATAACTAACATATTTAACTGTGCTGATTTCTCAGACTAATCTCATGGAGTGATCTCATGCTCATTACTTAATTTGATATTAAATTTTGAGTCATTTAATTGAGTTAGTGATTTAGAGTAGATGCTGATGAGTGCCATCACTTCAGGGGTATCTCCTATTGCGATGGTCAGATTTGTGTATCTCACTAACACACTGCAGAATTCAAACCTCAAACATGAAACTGAACACTCTAATAGGGGTTACCTTCTAGATATTCTAAGTTTGAATCTAAAGTCTAAATTCCACAGTGCCACCTATGTGATAACTCACCTGATGTTACTAATAATATAACCTTTTAACCGGTGCTGGTGATCAGGAAGAAACTAAGAGACTATACTACAATGTAAGCTTGGGTTTGCTAACTAAATGTCTATGGATGGCACAAAAGAAATGTATAAAAGATATAGACTGAGACAGTGATATAGATCAAGAAAATAAATAAAGAATCAAAATTTAGTAAATTTAATAGATTTATTAAACTATCAATTATATATGCATGCTGTCTGCATATGTAAGACAGTGCCATTTATTAAGAATGTATTTTAAAACAATAAATCTTAATGAAAATTTACATTATGGGTTGTTAATGCATTCTCTATACCTCAGGCCAATACAATAACATTATGATAATGTGCCTAAGAAAGTTTACGACGATATGCGAGGTGTTTTAAGTAAATACCAGAAATAATTGAATAAAAGGTTTGGTGACAATAAAGTTTCAATATAACATTTCTTGAATTCAAGAATAGAATGAACTAATGCTCATTAAGCCATAAGGTGGGGATGTCATTAATGCATGCATATTCATAGAAATAATTAAATTCATATTGAGAGGTCGGTGGTGCTAGTTAAGAATTTCTATAAAAGATGGAGGGTGCGGTACATTGAAACCATGGAGCTTTGCAAAATAAAAACTTAGTAATAATAAATAAATAGAATACGGGAAGGTGTCTTGCCCTACTATGTAGTAAATGGCATAGAATTCCCGGGTGTGACAATTTGAGTACACACTCTAACTGGGAACTGCAGATAGTGAAGGGGAAATGGTCTTAGCCATTTAAAGCCCTTTGGAGGAACAAAGCGGTCTCAACACCCAATATACCTACCAGCAACACTTGAATAAAGTACATAAAATATATTAAAAAGAATTCATCTACTTTGATAAAGCATCCAATCAATTTCCCAACTATTTATTTTAAGAGAATCCACCCATTCTTGATCTCAAAATTATAAGCTTTGGAAATTAAGGAAAACAATAAAACATTTTAAAGTGGGAGAATGAATGTTTGTAGTGTTTTAAAAGAAAATATATAAGTTAATTATGCAATCATGCATTTGTTGAATATTTACTCATTGACCTCACACATATTCTCATATTATGTTAAAAACTAATAAACATGTGGATTTTAACTGCAAAATCATTAAATAATTGAATAATAGTAATATATCTCTCAACTGAGTGATTCAACAAGATAATAAAATGGGACAAAATTTAACATTTAAAATGCCTTAATGGTGGCATCAGGGAGTAATTCACTCGATCAATGGCTATGCTGGAACACCATCATAATAAAAGAAAAACAGATTAATAAATACAAAATATTAACCCAAGGATAGAGATAGAACCCACTAATTAAATTACAGCATTTAAAGAAATAAGAACAGAATTATAAGTTAAAGTAAAATAGAAACAATTGGAATTAGCTATAGCTTAGAAGGAAGATGATCTCACAAAAGCTCTTGGGTTAATTTGGGTTACCTTATCAGAAGTAGGCATTTGAAGGCAAATTCAGGTGGAGACTTTCCAGTTTGATGGTAACAGCATTCATAAGACTTTACAGCAAGCTTCAGTTAACAGTTCATATTTTTAGTGGTGGCAGTTTTCAGGGCTTCTTATGTGAAGGCATCAGAGGGCATTGATGTGCAGCAGATGGTAATTTCCAAAAGGAAAATAGCCTTCTTGCCAACTCTACTCGATCATTTTAAGGATTTTTGTTAAAGGCTGGATGTGCAGTTCTCATAGGTTCTTAAACATTCAGCAATTTAAACTTTTCAAAGAACACTTTAAATGCAATATTTAAATACTGTTGGTCTAAATGAATATGAAATCTTTACTTTAAAATAAAACTTGCAGGCTGCTTGCCTACTGTCAGAAGTCTAAGACTAGAATGCAATAATCTAGAACTAGAATAAGAATCAAAAATCAATAAGAAAATCAAAATGCTAAATGACTAAACAAAAGAAAACCCCTCTAATATATCAGAGCTGTACAATAGAACTGCCCTGGAGCATAAGAAAATGCCAAAATTTTGCTATCTTATCAAAGCTGCAATCAAATCCATCCGAACATCCAAAGGAATTCAACAAAATTTTAATTAATTTTCTATTGTTAACTATTCTGTAAACATTCGGATTAAAACTTTGATTTCATAAAAAAAAGACTTTTGCTCATTAAAAACTACCTTAAGTGGACATCTGCTGTGTTTTTAGATAACCTACTAGAACATATTAATTACACTATTGTTATCTTACCAACTCTCATTTATTTTTAACAGAAAATATGTGGCGTGATTTTAAAATCTAAAAACAAAATTATTTTACTTTTAATTTTCAATGTTTAAATCTACTTATAAGTTGAATATATTTTTATTTTAAACTAAAACAAATATTAGGGATGTAATATCTTTTTATAAATAGATTTAAACAGAAATAATTTTAAACAACAAAATATTATTTTAACTTAAGTTTTGAAAATAAATATATCACAATATGTGAGCAATTATGACCTATATAACCTACTTTTTAAACAAATATTTTTTACGTGTACATACACATAATTTACACTATTTATTTATACTGGGAATTAAAAACTCAAATATATATATAACATGAGCATTGCACTCATGGTTTAAAATTGGGTGGGATTTTCAGCGTATAAGCACATTGCAGACACACTATGATACCCTGGGGTTAAGACTAAGGTATGAGGGTAGGAAAGAGGTAAGAAAATGTGAAATGAAGATCTGCAAAGCAAATCTTACTATTTCACATTCCCTCAGTGATGGGAAAGAAAATGTAAGAAAAAGATTTTACAGTAGGTGTCCACCAATGAAATCTCCATAAAAATTTTTACAAGATAACCCATACATAAAAATACAATACATAAATAAAAGGATGGAACAAAATTTAATTATATACCCAGATCATATATTAAATAAGGTGATTTACCATCTACCTAATATATTTCTCTATTCTCTTACTCTATCGTCTCCATTCCTTTTTACAAATAACTTATCTATATCACTTTTAAGTTATGATAGTCTGAAATTCTGATCTGAAGTCCAATCTCCCTTTCATTTGTCCTATTAACATGTCCATTTCTTCTCTTTTTTGTTATTATTATACTTATAATTCTGGGTCTGGTGAGTGAGAACTGCCTCTATGACTTAGTGACTGCAGTCTTGAGTTATCAGGCCTCTTTACATTGTCTAGTGGTTCTTTAGTCCAGGGGCTGAAATCCAGCATGGTTAAGAATTTGGCCATTTCTTTTACATTATCTGGTTGAAATATTCTTTCTAAATAAGGTTGGGTACTTTTCTTGATTTCTTGGATTATTTTTATACTGATAAGCTTGGTTGGCTGGGTTTGAGGTCCTATGTCTGGTGCATCATTTGATTGAAATACCCTTTCTAAATAAAGTTGGAGATTTTCTTTAACTTCTTTAAATATGTCTATATTACTAAGCTTGGTCAGCTGGGTTTGATGTCCTAGGTCAGGCATATAATTGTTTTTCATTTTCTGAATCATTGAATCAGGGGTTCCTCTGTCAATACTCCTGAATTCAGGTTCATTTTCTCTTTTCTTGGTTCTTTGACCTCTTGACTGTTCTTTGTATAGCATTTTTCAACTTCAAGTTGACTGGCTTTCTGTTCCTCTCTAGCTTTGACAAATTAATGGATGATAATTCTGGTCAACTCTCTACATTCCTCATCCATACTTTGGGTTTCTTCTTCATATTTTCTCACTCTTTCTTTGCTTTTTCTCAGCAATTCCTCAAGATATCTTATATTAAAATCTCTCTTGTTCATTTGCTGGGCAGGTTTAATGACTATTGGAGAAAACTTTAGAAATCTGGATGGGTCCAGATCCAATTCTTGTTTGTCATGGTTATCCTCCATGTACATGCTTGGCTTGACTATACTGGCCGATGATGATGACTCTCTTTTTTTGTTGCTAATTATTTAGTCTAGGTCCTTGATTCTTATTACTAAAAAATTTGATTATTGTTTTATCTGTATTTCCTTATTTAACTTATGCTATTATGTTTTAAGTTTAATTACAATTTTTAATAATGGCTTATTGGCTATCTCCCTCTCGGTCTTTTTGGCCTACTTGCTGCTTTCTTCTAACACTATTACCCTAACTACTGCTCTTTTATTGCTGCCAAAAAAATTTAATGTTTAAAATCTGCTGCTGAGTGAACCAACTATTTTACTGCCAATATATATAGGGAAAAAAACATTTCTTAAATGCTACCTTCCAAATTATTTTGCTGCTAACATATATTTTAGAAGCACAAAATTTTTATTTATATGTAAACATTCACTAGATCTGGGTATATTTATTTCATTTCTTCTTATTTAAGATTAACATACATATATATTTACAGTATAATTATTGATCCGATTCGCATCTTATTATTTGGTCTAAAAAAATTACACATTAAAAAAAACAAATATACATACAAAAAGAATTTAGCCTGATGACAACATTTATTTTAGAAATAACTCCATTTAGTGAAATTATCTCTGGGCGCCATACCATCAATTAAAAACATCCATAGACTGTTAGCTTCCCCAAAAAATAATTAGCTATTCCATTTAACTACAGGCATTCATTATAACATTCAAATTTTCATTTATTAAATTTTTATTTATTATTACATTTCATACAATAACTATATGTAGGTCATCTGCATAAAAAATGATTTTTACACTACATTGCGTTTTGAGCTAGTAAAACTATTTTTGACAGTAAACTACAAGATTTGAAATATACATAGATTGTCACAATATTACACATTTGGGACAATATTCAACAATTCATGCCATTTATACATAGCATGATTTAAGTGAAACAATAAAATCCAAATGGCTCATATCATATTATAGCAAGTTTGGACAGGTTTAGATTATATACGTAATTAAATGCCCAAGTCAAACAAAATATATGAAAATACATACACAATATATACAACATTATTTATAATATAGAGTTCAAAAATACTATATTTTTAAAATTACAAGGGATGTGGGTGTTTAAATAATGAAGAAAATTCTATATTTAGCTATAGGGGTGTGGGTATTTAAATAAAGTGAGCTACAGGGATGTGGGTGTTTTAAATAATCAAGGCCACATTGGGCACCATGGACCCAGAAAAAATACTATGTAATGGTCAGATTCATCTATCTCACTAACACACTGCAGAATTCAAACCCCAAACACAAAACTGAACACTCTAGGAGGGATTGCCTTCTAGATATCCTAGGTTCAAATCTAAAGTCTAAATTCCACAGAGCCACCTATGTGATAATGCATCTGATACTACTAATAATATAATCTTTTAACCAGTGCCGGTGATCAGGGAGAAACTAAGAGACTCTATACTACAATGTAAGCTTGGGTTTGCTAACTAAACATCTATAGATGGCACAAAAGAGATGTATAAAAGATATAGACTGAGACAGTGATATAGATCAAGAAAATAAATAAATAATCAAAATTTAGTAAGTTTAAAAGATTTATTAAACTACCAATTATATATGCATGCCGTCTGCATATGTGAGACAGCGCCGTTTATTAAGATTGTGTTTTAAAACAATATTAAACAAAATTTGCATTATTGTTAATGCATTGTCTGTACCTTGGGACAATACTATAACATTACGATAATGTGCCTAAGAAAGTTTATGAAGATATGCAAGATGTTTTAAGTAAATTTCAGAAATAATTGAATAAAAGGTTTGGTAACAGTAAAGTTTCAATACAACATTTCTTGAATTCAAGAATATAACAGAATAATGCTCATTAAGACATAAGGTGGGGATGTGATTAAGGCATGCATATTCATAGAAATAATTAAATTCATATTGGGAGGTTGGTGGTGCTAGTTAGAAATTTCTGTAAAGGATGGAGGATATGTGGTATGTTGAAACCATGGAGCTTTGCAAAATAAAACCTAAGTAATAATAAATAAATAGAATTCAGGGAGGTGTCTTGCCCTAAATCTGTAGGAAATGGTGTAGAATTCCCAGGTGTGAAAATTTGAGTACACACTCTAACTGGGAACCACAGAAAGTGAAGGGGAAATGGACTTAGCCATTTAAAGCCCTTTGGAGGAACAAAGCAGTCTCAACACCTGGTACACTTGAATAAAGTACATAAAATATTTTTAAAAGGATTCATCTAGTTTGATAAAGCATCCAATCAATTCCCCAACTATTTACTTTAAGAGAGTCCACCCATTCTCGACCTCAAAATTATAAGCTTTGGAAATTAAGCAAAACAATAAAACATTTTAAAGTGGGAGAATGCGTGTTTGCAGTATTTTAAAAGAAAATATATAAGTTAATTGCACAATCATGCATTTGTTAAATATTTACTCATTGACCTTGCACATATTCTCATATTATGTTAAAAACCAATAAACATGTGGATTTTAACTGCAAAATCATTAAATAATTGAATAATAGTAATATAGCCCTCGAACAAGCGATTCAATGAGATAATAAAATGGATCAAAATTTATAATTTAAAATGCCTTAATGGCGGCATCTTGATTTAAAGTAAAGGGAGTAATTTGCTCAATCAATGGCTATGCTGGCACACCATCATAATAAAAGAAAAGCAGATTAATAAATACAAAATATTAACCCAAGGATAGAGATAGAACCCACTAATTAAATTAAAGCATTTAAAGAAATAATAACAGAATTATAAGATAAAGCAAAATAGAAACAATTAGCTATAGCTTAGAAGGAAAAATTGTCTCACAAGAGCTCTTGGGTTAATTTGGGTTACCTTGTCAGAAGTAGGCATTTGAAGGCAAATTCAGGTGGAGACTTTCCAGTTTGATGATAGCAGCACTCATAAGAATTTGTCAGCAAATTTCGGTCAACAGTTCACATTTTTAGTCATGGCAATTTTCAGGGCTTCTTAAGTGAAGGCATCTGTTGGCATTGATGTGCTGGATATGGCCATTTCTGAAAGGAAAATAGCCTTCTTGCTGGCTCTACTCGGTCATTTTAAGGATTTCTATTAAAGGCTGGGTGTGCAGTTCTCATAGGTTTTTAAATGTTCAACAATTTAAACTTTTTAAAGAACACTTTAAACACAATATTTAAATACTGTTGGTCTAATTCAATATGAAATCTTGACTTTAAAATAAAATTTGCAAGCTACTTGCATACTGTCAGAAGTCTAAGACTAGAATAGAATAATCTAGAACCAGAATAAGAATCAGAAAATCAATAAGAAAATCAAAATGCTGAATGACTAAACAAAAAAAAAACCCTTTATATATATATATATCAGAGCTACACAATAGAACTGTCCTGGAGTGTAACAAAATACCAAAATTTTGCTATCTTATCAAAGCTGCAACCAAATCCATCCAAATGTCCAAAGGAATTCAACAAAATTTTAATTAATTTTCTATTGTTAACTATCGTGTAGACATTCAGATTAAAACTTTGTTTTCATAAGAAAAATACTTTTACTAATTAAAAACTACCTTAAGTGGACATCTGCTGTATTTTTAGATAACCTACTAGAACATATTAATTAAACTATTGTTTTCTTACCAATCCTCATTTATTTTTAACATAGAATATGTTGCATGATTTTAAAATCTAAAAACAAAATTATTTTACTTTTAATTTTCAATGTTTAAATCTACTTATAAGTTGAATATATTTTTATTTTAAACTAAAACAAATATTACGAAGGTAATATCTTTTTATAAATAGATTTAAACAGAAATAATTTTAATCAACAAAATATTATTTTAACTTAAGTTTTGAAAATAAATATATCACAATATGTGAGCAATTATGACCTATATAACCTACTTTTTAAACAAATATCTTTTATGTGTTCATACACATAATTTAATCTATTTATTTATACTTGGAATTAGAAACATATATATATATATATATATATATATATATATATACCATGAGTATAATGCTCATGTTATATATATATATATATATATATATATATATATAACATGAGCATTATACTCATGGTTTAAAATTGGGTGGGATTTTCAGCATATAAGCACATTGCAGACACACTACAATACATACACTGTGGTTTAAACTAAGATATGAGGGTAGAAAAGAGATTGGAAAAGGTGAAACGAAGATCTGCAAAGCAAATCTTACTGTTTCACTATATATTTTCTGTACCATTACAATATATATGAAGAAAGGGAATACGGTGTAAGAAATTCGAGTTCTCTAGACATTTTTATTTGTTTGAATTGGTACTATTAACTAACATCCATCGTGGTGCTATCAGAAACCTAGATTCAAACCTTTTTTTTCATAATATTGTAATCAAATTAGCACTGAGCAATAGTTGGGAACAAAAAACTTGACCATGTTGTTGCACTATTTAATTTATAATAATTTACTGAATTGATAAAATGTCAGAATGAGAATTAAACAGATGCCAAAGTTTAGAACTCACTAACATCTACACTAAGTGCATCAAGACACTCCTCTCAAAAATGATTGCTGCCAAAATAGAGAATACAGTCATCGATAAGACAGAAAAATAATTTTGCTATTACTACCTCCTTATTTATTAAAATATTTATTCTTATCTTTTTTCTAAATGCTTAATTGATGTTTTAATTATAACAAAAAAAATAGTTATCAAATCAAATTCCACAAAAAATGAAAAATATAAATTTAAAAATGTATACAATATTAATTCAATAGAATATAACTTCACAGACAAACATGTAATAAATTTTGAGTAAAGTAAATTAGTATTAAATATAACAATCTATCTTTAATTAATGTTAGTTCATGAACATAAGATATTAAAAAAAAAATTGTCACATGACACATATAGATGAAACAGTTTTACTAACTTTCTGTGATAGTGTAATTTTTCAATTTTTCAGAATTGTTCTAAGCTGTTTAAACATGGTCAAGTATATCTTTAATTTTTCTTCTTTCACACTGGAAAACAACTGATTAAGTTTATTTATCTTTAGTTTTTTGGATCTCAAGCCGGTCAGCATTGATATATTTTTATTATAGGCACTCAGCAATTGTTATTTCAATCTATGGATGAAGACACACATTTTTCAAATGATGATTTATTTTTCAAAGTATGGCTGCATTTCTAAGACTTTCTTCTTCTATGGAGTCACATATTAAGATAGAGATGAATATATGTATAGGAACATTAGTAATTTATATTATAGCAGTACAAATACTTAGTTTGCTGTGACATTGTGTAATTAATTTTTCTTTTACTAGAAAATATACAATTTGATCTATATTTATGACAATAGGACACTTGGTTCACTCTACTAACAAAATATATTATGTTTTGTAATTAATTATCACAACCCTTTTACAGATAATTGATACCACATTAAACAAACACATTATAAAATACTGTTTTCTCCAAAATCACTTTTACTTATTTTGAATCATATTTAATTATATATTTCTTGGTCAACAACATTTTTTTTGTCAAATTAAAATTAAAGACAGACAGAAAAAGCAAACATGGATAAAAATATTGCCCTTTAATAAATCTGAAATTTGTTTTAAAACAAACAATGTTGATTATTAGTTTTAATAATTTGATAACCTCTTTAATTAATTCTAACAATATTTTTTTTATATATTTTCTTTTTAATACAATTTATTTTTATTAGAAATATAAATTTTTATTTTCATTTTATTTTTTAATAAAGAGTTACAAAAATGTTAAGAAAGAAATATAAACAGACACATTCAATCATTACAATGGAGATGCAACGAACCCTTTCTCTCACAACCTGTACATTATTATGACATTTGATATTTATATTTGTAGTTATCTATAAAATGCTACAATACATTTTCATTTATTATGCCATTTGAATCTACAATTATCAAAACATTATTCCATCATTCATTATCCCTTTTTATTTCATTTACTTACTTTAATAAAAGTTGTCTGGCTAGTATCAGCATCCTAGCTTTATATTCTTAACAAAAATATATCTTTTTTGTCCCTGCATACAATATTTTCTTATCTGTCTCAAACATTGTACATTCCAGAAATAAACATTCCATATTTTCCCTCCCATCTCTACTTAAATGACATATAGCATCCATATTCTTATACTATTTTATCTTCTTTTCTTAATAAACAAACTTCCTTTAATGTTGTCATACATTTTTTCATATATACTTTTTTATTTATAAACTATTTTTATTCATATTCAGTTCTATATCTGTTTTTTTCTTTATTATTTTTTCCAAAACTCATAGTTATAAATCTATTCTATATTCGTCACACATTTATTTTAATTTTTATATAAATACATCTATTAACTTTTGCTTATGGTAAAATCATTTTAGCTTGTTATGCATATTATGTTTTTCACATAATTTAATCAGTACTGTTTTTCCTTTAATTTAATTTTGATGTTAACAGTTTCCAAATATTTATTAATTTTCCTTTATTTTTCTATTACAAAAAATCAACTCAATCATGGAAGTTCAATCTTTAAATGTGATGTCTAGAAAAGTTATCTAAGAAATGTTTAATATAATATAATGAATGGGAGCATTTCAATATTTGCTGTTAATTCATTATTTAACTAAGATATATACTTTATAATTGCCAAATTCTTGACAATGAACTGTCTACTGTGAAACTCATAGGAATTTTTTTCATCAGTTGTGCCAAATCACTAACACAAGTTTGTTGATTTGTCTTTAATAACATTGGGTCTGATAAGAAAAATTACATTGAAACTTGTCCTTTGAGTTTGTATTCTCATAATTTCACAATTTATAATTTGGTGTTTGCATTACATCTTGTATCTTACTTAAACTGTGAGCTAATAAAGGGTTCTAAAATATTCTTTCAATATTATATTACCATCATTTTTTACATTTACACAAGATATTAAAAGAATAGTAAACTTTCCATATAGCAGAGAGTGCAAGTCATAGTAATCAAAGGATGACAGAAAGTTTATGCATAAAATCCTTATCTAATGATTACTCATCCAATATCTCCAGACTAGTTTCTAGCTTGTGGCTTTTCATTAACTTGCAAGCATCTTTTAACTATTTAGCTAACTATAAAGTTATAATCCCAAGATGAAAATGCAATAATGTTTTCTATCCAAGCTAATTCATTTATGTATTCATACAAATCAAAACCCATTAAGTATCTAAACATTTTGGTGTCAATGATTTTTTAATAATCACTATTACCATTATCTTATGGGCAGAATTGATATAAAACTATTAAAACATCACATGATAATAAATTTTCTGTGCTTACACAAGCTTTTCATCTGATATTCTTGTGGTTTTATATCAAACCTGCCCAGTGGATAATGGTCATTGTTGTTATTAAAAAGTCAAAGACATCAAAATGTATATATACTGAACTGGATTCAGATCTGTATGACTATACATGCTAATTATCTTGGATTGAAAACATTATTGTGTTTTCATCTTGAGCTCATAGCTTTATAGTTTACTAAATAACTAAATAGTGGCTACAGTGGTATTGCACTAGTTCTTATGAACTAGGTGCAGTGCTCTCAGATTCAAAACTATTCACTGATAAAAGCTGCAAACTATAAACTAGTTTGGGGATATTGGATGATTTGTCATTAGATAGGGATATTGTGCACAAACAATTTAGAATCAATTGATTACTATGGCTTGCACTAAATGGTCCTAATGTCTGGAGAGTTTGCTATTCTTTCAATATTACAAGATATAATGCTGTGATGTATTAATTACATATCATGTTAAAGTAATGATATCTAGTTTAAGTTTTATTAATTTATGGAGCAATAGTTATTGATATTGTTAATTAAAAAATAATTGAAACGGTACTCACGCTGGACAGTAATTACAAACATAGAAATGGAATGAACCACACTTTTTATAACCACACCCAATTTGCCATGAAGATGACCATACAACCTAAGAATATTAAAATCAAATATTTTTAATTGTTATTGTTGTAACAAGAATTTTAAAATGTCATGTGATTTAAGATTAGTTGTTTTTAAAGCATTATACACCTGTCATTTTTATGTCATTTAAGACTTAAATATTGCTTTTTTGTTGCTTTTAAATAAATAATTGCATTATATATATAACACGGATAAACTCGTTTAATAACATAACAAATAAAATTTATTCTTTTTTATCAAATTTAGTTATTTTATTTCTCAGACAGACAAATGACAAAGAGTAGATTAAGTTATTATAGAATTATTTTTTAATTTAAAATCAAAACAATTTTTATTTATTCCAATATGTTATTTATAATCATATCTTTATTTAATAGCTACTTTTGATCTGAATTTAAATCATAATTTCAAATTTACTAAAATTATCAAAAAATATTCAATAAACAAATTTTTAAAATGTAGTAAAATAATATTAGCATTAGTAAATTTAATATGAAAATATAGTTTTATTCTTCTATAAATAAACATATTAATCAAAACTTTGTATATTTTTATGAAGTATCATAAATATAAATAATCTTTAATATAAACATGATAACCATGGAAAGCAATTTAGTGAATATGATGAAATGAAAGATATTCATTTACGTTTCCTGTGAATTATAGTGCATTAGAAGTAAAAATACATATAATAAAATGATGTCTTTTCAAATTAGTGTAAACAAGTGCATTTGTAAAGAGATTCAACAGACTTTAAAGAAGTTTCAAGTTGTAGTTATGAATTAGACAAACTTTTTTTTTTCGAAGTTTGAAAATAAAAATTTACAATTCCACTTGCTGATTTTTAATATATATATACAATAAACTATACATGAACTTTTTCTAAATCTTGATTTATTATATGAACTATTATACTGTACAAAAATATACTCTAATATTTTGATCATATTATTTTATAATCTTAATCCAGGAACAACTAAAAGATAGTTAAAAAATAATAATTACAAATATTCCATAATACATGTCATAAATACAAATACCTTTTACCTTAAAACTCTTAACAAACAATCGCAACTTTTCATTATATTCGTTTCTTAAATATTTTTCCTAAAATAATTCTCTATAATTATTTAATTATATCAATCTATTATCCTCTTTTTCCAACTAATCACCTATTCATTACAGGTTTCATTTCATTAATATGAATTCCTTGTATAATTTTTTCATAATACAATCTAAATAAACACAAAAACGTATATGTAAAGTTTAAAAGAGAAGTTATAAATAAATATAATAATAAGCTGAAAGTTTTCGAGGATCCTCGAAAACGTTCAGCTTATTATTATATTTATTTATAACTTCTCTTTTAAACTTTACATATAAGTTTTTATGTTTATTTATATATAACGGAAGTAAATTATTTTATTACGTAATACAATCTAATAAATTCTAATGGTTCTATTTTAAAATCATTTTTTCTCAAAGTAATCTTTATTAATAAAAGATTACAAAAAATTTTGGGTACATTTGCCCATTGAGGATTACACAGTGATTAAATGTAACAAGGTAAAATGTACATATATTCAAAAATAATTACATCCATAAAAAATTGCTGTAATGTGATTAATGTGTATCAGTACATGGATCCACATGGCCCGGCTGTTGCGAAGTTAACCATCACCCAATGATCCCACCCCTGGAGCTCCGAAGCGAAGACTCAAATGCTTCAGCTGAATAGGTGAAGTCCAGCTTTGTGCCAACCACCATAACAGGCAGCAAGATCCAAGGCCCAAGTTCACCAAGCAATAATATTTTAAAATCTTTACATTTAAATTTACTCATATGACAAAAAAACTGCAGAATTTTTATCATTTAAATGCTGTTTTAATCTTGTTACAATTTATTATTTATAGTTCCAACATATGACATTTCTTTATTATCTCTAAAACATACCTACAGAGGTTATTAATGATTTGTTTTGTAATAAAAATATTGAAGAAAATGAATAATCATGAATAATATTAAATAAGAATAATAGTAATAGTCAGATAATTTATGTTGGTTTTAATGTTTCAAAAGTTTTGTTGGTTAAAATTTGAAAATTATTTAATATGATTAATAAAAAAATACAATGTTATTATTTGTCCTATTTATGAAAAGAAAAAATGTTAAATTTGTTAATAATGATAAGAATTGTAATAATTTAGAAATTATAAATTTGGTTTATATTATAAAATGTTTAGAATGTCAGAAGTGCAGAAGGCAGTAGAAAACCTCTCTGTATCATTTTTTAAGTAATTTCAATCACTTGACTATCAAATGTACCAGTGGATCATCAATCCTTTTACAAGATATGGTAGTACACTCTTGCCATTAACATTAACAGAAGAAGAAAATTTAATAGACTTGAAAAATTATCCTGTGCACAAAGACTCATTTTCTGTCTTAGAATAATCAGAATTTTGAATTTTGCTTTAGAGCCAATACCTTTGATTAGCAACTACAGTCATTAAATCTCTGTTGCCTTTTGGATCATCATAACTTTCCAAATTAGGTTATTTGGTACTTGTGTAAATGTAATTAAAATAACTGGAATGATTATAGATGGTAGGACATGAATTATGTCTTTTGCCTAATTTAGAGTAACATTTTGACAAGATTCTTTTTTACAATCAATTGCATCCTTCTCATTAATAATATTATTATTGTATTATATTACACACACACACACACACACACACACATATATATATATATATATATATATATATATATATTAAACATTCATAACATAATATTATTTTATTGTTATAAAATAAAAATTTATTTGTTTTTGGTCATACTAATAAAGTATATTTAATATTGTTGAAATTTTTATTTAGTGTACTGCAAAATAAATTCTTCTTACCCAGTGTGCCATAAGATAAAAAAGTTTGGCAGACACTGGCTTAAGGAAAAAAAGTTTTACCCTTACAATATTTATTCATTAAATTTTTAGTACTCATTATTCCACATCTTGCAGTGTTTTTTGTTTAATGATAAATTATAAGGAAAAAATCAAACAATTGGATTCTTCCACTAATATTAATAAAAACCATTATAGGCACTTTCCCAATGTTTCAAGTTAAGTTATGTAGTTGTTACAATAATTCCATGTTAATGAAATGAATGCAATAACTTTTTTAAAAATTGATTTTAATTAATTTCGTTAGCAACAACTTGATAAAAATGTTTCAAAAATCCAATCTCTTACCAATAATTTGTTTACATTTTTTATTAACAAAAATAGCCTCTCTTGTTTTCATTCAATAATAAAATACACTACTTTATTACAGTATTTAATTTTTTAATGCCTATTAATAATTAAGTCATTAAAGATTTAGTTAGGATATATTTAATGGAAGAATTTTGCATTTTCATACTTAGATTCTATATTCAATAAATTTTTAGAAGCCATTAAAAACACTTGCATTTTATTTTGTTTATTCATAGGTTATGTCATGAAATTTGTTAAGAACTAAATAATTTGTTTTGCTTACATTTCCATCATAGTGTGCATTATGGATCAGACACAAGTTCTTAGCTAGTGAACAAATAAAAGTTAATATTGCATTTTTAAAAAAGATAATATCGTTATTAAAATAGGAAAAGTCATTTAGTAAAATGTGTAAAAAATAACACAGGATAATAATAATAAAAAAGAGAAAGATAATGCCATTAAAAGCATTACTGCGACACAAGATCAAACCCAGAACTGATATTTCAGAGGTGGGAATTCTACCAGTACTCCCAAATGAGCAACACCTTTAAAACTTGTAAAACATTATTGATAAACATAATTTCATTATATACAAAATTACTGTAATTATAAGGCACTATTTTTAAAATAAGCTTTATTTTTAAATAAATTATTAATAACACTACGTTACTTTTTATATAAATTAAGATATTTAAATAACAATGATTGGGAAATCTAAAGATTTTTATTTACATAAAAATTTTATTAATTATATCCCAGTGCATAATGGAGAATATTGGGTCATGGAGATATTATGTGATCATCAGTATTTTAAGGGAGATCTTGAGAAAATCACAGAAGTCTACAAAACAATTTTACTACTTGTAGGACCTCAAACAGTCCTAACCTTTAAATAGTCATTTTGTTTTTCATCAATCTGATGGCAGACTGAAGCAATAATCTGGAAAATGCTTTGGCTGGGAGTCTGATTTCTTCTCTTTGTCCTGGAAGAGTGATGGATCACCAAAAATAACCATCAAATTAATTTATAAAATTTTTGTTTCAAGAATTCTCATTTGATATAGTCAACTGCTAATATAAAATAGACAAATTTACTGGTAGCATTAGTGTCTTTTTGTTAATAAATCGTTGGATTTTTTTCAATTGAATAATAATGATTAGTAACCAATATATATTGGAAAAATTGTACTTCTAAATTTTAAAACAAGTTGCTGGATTTATTTTTCCATGATGATGGGTCTCTTCACTACATGACAAAATATTTCTAAATCTGAAAAAAAAAGAAATTTGATTTCATCTTCAGTTATAAAAGAAAATATATTTTAAATAATAGTATTTTTAAAATCATAATCTGCTTTATACAAACTTGTTACAATAGAAACAAATTTATCTTTAAAAATGAAAGATTGTTCTTTCTAATGGATAATAAACTTTGAGTTGACCATAATTATTAAACTAATGGATTTAACAATCAAAAATGAATTCCTTGGAATTAATAAAGTGCTGAATGTAAAGATCTTTGGATAAGATAAAATCTGCTAAAGGAATTAAAACCAACAAAATTAGGAATGTGTGTTCAGTGTTAAAATAATTGCATTTAAGGATTATCCATATCAAAATATGTAAATAACATTAAACAGAATAGTGGATTATCAAGATGTGTTTTAAATAATATTAATAAATTATGGATGCTCCAAACAAATATAGGTTATAATGAATGACCAAGTTGTCAGTGAATTAAAAAATTATCTTGGGGATAATAATCATACTAAAATGTAATTTTATATTTTTATGCTGTTCCAGAATAAATATTTTAAAAGTGAAATAAATAGTTCCATAAATCAGATGAATTATTTGATGTACTTTCTACTTTATTAGTTAAGTCATAGTGTTTTTGCAAATATAAATCAAGACGTTCTCAGATATTTCATTATTCAGGTAAAAGGTAATGATTTATTTGATGTTATGATTAGTGAAAGACTGAATGTGATTAAATGTTATTTACGTGAGAATTGGGTTGTACAAATGTGTAAATCTCTAAGATATTTTATAGATCACTCATACTTGCTAATATTAATTTTGTTACGGTTATCTTGTGTTTAATAAGCAGCCTAAAGGTTTAATTGTACTTTGTGTTGACAAACTAGCACGCTATTGACGTTAAAACCTGAAATTGAATCCAGAAAAGAGATCTTAAGGTAGAAAAGTCTGCTGTGCTAAATTGTTATTTAGATTTCCTAAGCAAATAAATTATAATTGCTTATTTTTAAAGAAGTGAAAAAATGTTCTCTTATTTGTAAATGAGGTTTATAAAGAATTGATTGGTTGGTAAAATAAACTAATTAAGAACGTTCGTAAGACATTTAACAACTTTGGTTATTATAACAATCGCTATCCTCCAATATCAAATTGAGGATTATTTTATGAAGTATTGATACAACCTATTCCTATAAATGTGATTGTCCCACAATTTAGTGTGATATAATACTTGACAGATCCCGAATTTGAATTATTTTATGAAATAGTCAGGAATATTTTATTTGATTATTTATCTTTTCAACATATATGTGTTTAAGTGTATCAGTGTTATTAGATAGAGTGATGGGTCGTGTGAAAGTCTGTGCTCATATACCCTATATATTAAATATGTTATATATTTTTTATTATCATTATTTGTTCTTGTTATTGATTTTTATATTATGCAATAAAATAATTATTAATTTTAAATATTTCTCTTTGTCATTTTTAAAAAAGCATCATTTCATTTTGCATTCATGATCACATTTGACACCCAAACTCACTTGTAAAACTCTGCTGGATTGGATACTTCATTGTTGTCGTATTGCTATCTGAAACATGAAGTATTATTGGATAAGATGTGTACATAAAACCCCTTTTATATTATTGTATTCGGGAATGAATAAACATATTTTATGACCATTCATTTATTGATTTAACCCTGAGATAAAATTATTATTACTTAATTTTTCTAGCCATATTTTATCACATAAATTATTTTTAGTTAAAGTTTGAAATAAGAAACAATAGTTGTAAAGAATTTAAGTTTAAAAAAAAACAAGTATAAAAGTATACAGATTATTTATTATAAGACGCTGAGAAATGTATTATTTTATTAAAAATTTATAATTTTATTAGCATCTAAAATTATTATGAATCATATGGAAATATATAAAACTTGTGTGCATAATAATTTGCAAGTCAAAGTAATATAGTGTAAGAACACTTTCTTGTCTCAGCTAGCAAATGCAACTGCGAGTTCGTTTTGTGTATTTTCTTACTAATTTAGGTTTTTTTTCTTTTCCATATGTCAAAGCATCAGCCGGAAAGAGAACCCATGACAACAGTCTGCAAGCAACTGCTTGCTTGCAAGGCAGCTGTGCTGACCTCTCAGCTACCAGCACTAGACTTACTATTTTAGGGTTTCTCCATGATTAATGAATTATCACGAGTATCTGTTTCATTATATATTTATATATATAGAGAGAGAATGTAAATTTTTATTGTACCAATCCAGTGTACTAAAAGCTATTAAAATGAACATATAAACACTCATTTTCCTGAGGTGGATGAATGGCTTAGTTGATCCGACAATAATTCTTTTTCATTCTGCATATTTTGTAATTTTAAAAAAGGAAACAAAACTGAAGTTGTAGGCAAAAAATAGCATTCAAATACTTATCAGCTTTCAAGATTATCCAGGAAACTTGCAGTGCAGTTTGTGGTGAATGCAGTTATAAATATATTGATAATAATTAGTTTATTGAATATTAAAGAAAATTACAGATCAAAAAAATACAAAATAAAAATGAGATAAATAAAGATCAGGAGATGATTGCAGAAGAAAATTTAAAAACATGCTGTTAAGAAAATAGCATAAAGAAAAAAGATATGAAGAAATTTCTGATATGGAAGTGTCAATCCAAATAATGACATATATAAACAAATAGAGCAAAAGGAATTAATAAAAAGATAAAAATTCTGGAAAAAATGATGCAAAATCATCATAATTAAATATCTTGTAGTTGGTCAACACATTATTTAAATAAATGGATTTAAAGATGGAAAAGCAAATGTAACTTCTCAATAAAAAAATAGAAAAAATGGAAATTGGACAAAAGCAATGACATTGAAGATGGAAATTGGAAAAAAGCAATGAAATTGAAGATGGAAAATGGTCAAAAGCAAATGAATAAAAACATAGAAATTGTATATAAGCAAATGGAATTAAACATGGAAATAAACAAAAATAGATGGATTTAATGATGGAAAAAGATGGTTCACTTAAAGATTAAAAAATGAAACCAAAAGCCAGATGAAAGACAGAAAGAGATGAAACTGATGGTTTTAAAGATTGATAGACAAAAATATCAAAATATTAAATATAAATCAGTTGAATTAGATCAAGAATTAGATAATCTAAAGCAATTACAGAAAGAAGTGAAAAATAAGCAAGTACAATTTAAAGACAAAACAAAGATCAAATGTTGGAGTTGTAGCAAGCTCAATTAGAACTAAAGTTAGAAGAAGACCCCAAAGTATTGGAGAAAAAAAAGTAAGACTACATAAAAATAAACACCAAATAGTAGAAGTTAAAACTGTTGAATTAAAACAAGAGAAGGCTATGAACAAAAATTTAAAAGAAATAGAAAGTGAGCAGGAACAGATAAAAATATTTGAGCAAATGGTCAAAGATAATCCTGATGCATTAAAACAAAAGGAAGAAAATGAACTAAAACTATGTGAAGAAATTCAACAAAAACAGTTAAAATGTAAGACCAAATGATAAGTGATAAACCTGCTGAATTAAAACAAGAAAATGATAATGAACAAAACAATTAAAAAAAATAAAAAGTTAGCAAGGACAGGTAAAACTAAAAATCCAATTATCAGAAGATGAAGGTTTAAAACAAAAATCAGATAAATCAAAATGGAATGAAAAGTTATTTAAAGAACAAAACAAAGGGATCAAAATCTAGTATATGTTCAAAAACAAATGATGTCAGTTATAAAACAAAAATTACAGTTAATACAAAAATTAATTGAGGATTTTTTCATCTAAGCTGATAAATACATTGGATAAAGAAATCCAACAACCTGAAGTAATTTGTGCAGAACAAAATTTGTCTTATATATCTGTTATGCATATTGATGTTTAAGATTTAGAGGGAGATGATCAGGAAAAAATACTGCTTAACACCAAGTTTGTTTAGTAATGAGAACAGAGATAATATCATCACATTGTAGTTAAATCTTTTCCAGAATATACCCCAGAAGAAAAAATCACATTGTGATCAATCTCAAATTACTTGAAAAAAATATGTGAATGAAAAAAGTTTATAAATGCCAGATGGACAACAGTCTTTTTTTCTTTGTTATTTTTGGTTATAAGTTTGAGAATTTAAAATAAATAATGTCTTTTTCATTTCATTGTCAGCCGTGTGGTCTTCCATATGATTGTAAACTGTTTTTCTGTTCTTGTGACAATTGTTTTGTTATTTTGTGTTTATTTATCTCTATATAATATTGATTTGTTAGAATATTTATTTCATGACCATTTCATTTGGAGTAACTTATGTTCTATGTCATCTAGCCAGATATTGCAAATATTGGTTGATCGGTGGTCTTCTTCATCACATATTGAAGAAAGTAGTTTGAATCCTATTAAAGTATATAAATAATGATGTGTGCTTATATATTACCTTATGTTTAATGTCAGGTGATGCCTGAATCAATTAAAATAATAAAAGTTTGTATACATATAAGCTGATCATTATAAGAAGGTGGTCTGAACTTTCCATACTGTGAGTCATTGTGATGCCTGCTTATATATGCGATATATTTTATTGCTGTATAAACAAAATAAATCAATTTGATCTACTTTTATTCAATTCTGTTATTTTTCTATTTTATATATAAAAGCTAATAGGTGAAATATATTGCTGTCATAAGTAAAAACAAACTATAATTTAAATTTATAATCATTTTTATTACTGTATATGAGAAACTATGCATCTATTTTATTTATATACTTTATATCTTTATAAAGTCTTTTATGAGAATTTAATGTTTCTTCACTACTAACATATTTATATAAAAATTAAATTTTAATTACTAATCTTATATAAGGATTTCTTTGTGGGGAAAAGAGTAAATCTGGCTTGAATAAGGCAGGTAGTGATAAAGTAAAATAGATTTCAACATTATCACATGGAGTAAACAGGTTACCAAAGTTCTAGAGAACGCTTTCTCTCTAGAAGAGATAGCTTTACATTGCGAAATTTGATCTTTATGTTAAAGATATCTCTTTCTTGCAAAACTTAATTAGCATTAAAATATAAAATATTAAAATAACTTTTGAATAAAACAAAATAATAATCAAAAATAATGAGTTGGAGATGTTTAACTTTCCTTTTGTCTTAAAGTCCAAGATCCAATTACAAAAGTAATTGATTCGTGCAAATTGATGCATTCAGCTAAATTCAGTTTAATTTTTAGATTTTTAATTTTATATATTAACAACAAATATATCTGAAACACTGATATATAAATATATTTTTATTAATATATTTATTTGACAACTTATTATATATATGTTTAAATATTTTATAGTGACTTTATAATTTAGTGATAAAAGATAATATAACACAGATTTAGTTATAAAGATTAATTTGTAATTTATTACCATCGTTTAAACCTGAAAAATTAATTAAAGCAGATTATTAATCTATAGACAAAATGCGGACAGTGGTAACGCTGAATGGAATAATTACATTTTTTCTTTAATGGTTTTCCTAATAATTTGAAACCGTCATCTCTCAAATCCATCACCAGACACTGAATCAAGGTATCTTCCTGAACCACTCCCGTCCAAGGCCCAACATATATAGTTGCTTCCTCAATGACACACTTATGGTAAGTGTTAAATCCAGGAATTTTGGACATATCCACTTTATTTTTGCAAGCGTGTATAATTACTTGCCCGTACCACTTCAAAGAACAGTTTTGCATAGCTGTTCGGATTATCTGTTGTTTAATTTCTTGATAATCTTCGAAATGCTGCCGTATGCTCTCTCGCACAGCCTGCTGACACACCCGAGGGTGCAAAGCTAAATTTTTAATCAGATTATTCAGACGATAATAGATAGCTTCATTATATACTTCTAAAGCTGCTTCTTTAGGGGGTAATTTTCCACTTCGTAGATAGTCTAAAATGTAACCAAAATTAGCACCTGGTCTATCAATAAAAAAATTGCCATAAGAATCCCTAGGTAAACAGTTAGTGAGTATTTGCTCCGATAAGACAGAATCAGCATTTGCTTTTATTACATCTAAGCTTGTGGCATAGATATATCCTCCAATATTTAAGGAAACGATATCACTTTCTTTAATCTTATGTTCAACAGAATCCCCACTAGAATCAGTTTTATGTTTGTTTTTCTTTGCACTTCTTTTTAAAAAAGCCATGAATTAAGTAAAGTTAATAGAAATTAATAATCTATTCAATTCAGAAAATTAATTTAATCGCAGGATTTGCTTTAAAATTAGTTTTTCGACAAATCCAAAGATTACGGGAAAATTCGTGTAATTCGTATATTCCGACATTAACTTGGCGCGTAAAAATAGTTAATATATTTGTTTATTTAAGCTCGAAGTAATTCCATGTTCATTGTTTATTAAATATATATAGAAAGTGCTATATACTTAGAAATTTTAAATAATCGTCGGCCAAATTTCTTAGTAAATATTGATAGTTTGCTGCTGTTTATTTGCTTAATCTGTTATATCAATCATAATAATACTTTGTTTTTATTAATGTGGTGCGAAACTGATTAGTCAGTGATTTATATTCATTATTTTATTTAAAATATATATTTTATTTCGTTAATGAGTTTATTTAAAAATAATACAAACTTGTTTTTACGCTGACGGAAATTCGTATTCGATAAACTAACGTCGATTAACAAATTAGTTTAAAAATAATATTATTAATACGTTAAAATGGGGGGGGGGGTGCGTACAAACATAAAATATACTTTAACACTGGTTTGCAAATTACATTGAACAATAAAAAAAAAAAAAATTGTTTAAAAATGCGCAGATTGAAAATGTTTTCTTGATTAAAATTATTCCAGAAAACGTACCAGTACTTAACCAGCGAATAAGAAAATTGGTATGAGGATTGGTTGGCTTATTATCAGTTTATTTCCACTGAAGATGAAAACGGGTTTTATAACTATATATACAAACCTACCTAGACTAAGTTATTATTGGAGCATGCTTCAAGGCTCATATAATGAAAGCCTATAAGGACGGTCAAGAGTTAATACTGTACATCAATCTTATGAAGATATCCTTTGATGTTAAAAATGGTTGGTTTTCGAAATGAATTGTAGAATAACTATTTTATTTTCTATATATATGTATTATTTAAATACAAGTATATTATATATACTTAAGCTAGATGTAATTAAAGGGGATTTTAATCCAGACTTTCAAACTCCTTTCAGTCATTCACTCTGTCTAATATAACCGATAGACATGACCACATAGTGTGAAAAATATAAATGGCATTCAATATACACATTTCATGCTGAACCAGCACTCATCAGTTGGTCTGGATCATTTCCCATAATTATATGTAATCGATGTTCAGATTTACATTAAGATACTAAATCTACAAACTTTAATGTACCGGCTTCAATCCTCTTCACTCTCCAACTTTTCAGCCATTTATATCACTGAAAATCCGATGATGGAATATTCAAAGCCCTTCTCTGGATAATAATAATGATATCAACAAGGACTCTGATTATTCCATTATTAGATTTTCATTGATATGGATGGCTGAAGAGTTCTATAGTGGAGAGGATTGAAGGCTGTCCATTAAAGTGTGTAGATTTGCTATCTTAATATAAATCTGAATGCTGATTATATATGTGTATAGGACATGACAATTCAGACCAATTGGTGAGTGCTAGTTCAGCATGAAATACATATATTGCAGATTATTTATCTTTTTCACATGTATGTGATTTTGTGCATTGATTATATTAGACAGAGTGAGTGACTGAATGGAACTTAAAAATCTGGGTTCAAATCCCCTTTAATAATATATGTGTTATTGATATCTTGTTGAATTTCACTTGAAAATGTCTATTTGTTAAGGATCATAAGAGAATTTTAGTAAAATTTTGTCTTTAGCTACTTTTGTAATATTGATTTTTTATTCGATTTGTCATTATTAATATAGTGTTAGGAGTATTTAATTTTATATTTGTTACATTTTTGTATTTCATGTTGAACTCGGCAGTATTATATGTGTTAATTATTCATATTGTATATGTATTTAATGTAATGTTTTAAAGTAAAAAATGTTTAAATTAAGCTTTTTCTGATGTTTTTATTCCATGTGATATTTGATTCTTTTTGGCTACACTGCTATATGATTATTGGGAGTTTGAAAAAATGGGAACTGGCACAATCAAAAAATCTACATTCCAAAGTTTTAGAAAGTAACTATGTGAAATCAGGAAACTCGAAAATAAATAAAGATTTAACTATGACATCAGTACAGGGAGGTATTTTGAATTTGATATTAAGAACTCTGTGAAGTGGAAAACATTTGTAAAATATCTGGACAAATATTTCATTGTTAACTCCACAAAAAGAATTACTCTACAAAAGTTATCATCTTATTTGTATTTGCAATTGCAAGGTAAAGAAATAGTAAATGGAGAATCTAATGAGCCTAAAACTTTACCTTATGTAGGATTACTTTAAAACAAAATTAAAAAATTGCTTTAGTTCTGAACACTCCAAGTATATAGGTCATTTACATCTGTTTGATATATGATAAGAGAGAAAGAAATTTCAGAGATTATAATGCAGTCTTAATAGAAACAGTAACTAGATATGAATATGATGAATATCTCAAAGAAGTCTTCTTAGAACAATTCTTGTATATGTCTGATCTAAAACTTGTGACAGCAAACTGTTAGCAATCCTTGATCTTTAAAAGGAGCCATTTTCATGAACTAGTTTTGAAACATGCCAAAGTCTTCCACAATTCTAGTTCAAGTAAAAACAAACAACAGTCCTCTGTCATCCAAATATGAAATTCATCAAAAAATAACAAAACAAATTCAATGCTGTAGAAATGTTGATTACATAGTGAAGGAATCTAATTGGCAAGATGCAAAAGTTGTAATAAAATATTCAACTAGCAAAGGTATGTTGCAGTAAAAAAAATCAGAAAATTAATGATAAGCAGACAAATACTGGAATTAATAAAGTGATTAGTAATAGTCTCTGAGAAATAAAGGTAATTGTAAAAATATGTAATAAATCCATTGAAATGGAGATTGATAGTGGAACCAGATTATCTTGTATGACACACATAGACTGGATATTGTTATCCAAAGTGATCATCAAAGATTACCCAAAATTAATAACTAGTTTTAAATTTGAGAAATGCAAATAGTAAACATAAAAATAATAAATGTCATTAAAATATCATTTAAGATTAAACAGCGCTATAAACAATTAAATTGTTTCATAGTAAAAAAGTAAATTAAAAATTATTTACAATTTTAGGCAATAAAATATGCACAGAAAGCAAAACAACACTGCAAAGCATGCAAGGTACCTGATTAAGAATACCTCAAAGAAATTGGTTGTCCTTGTAAAAAAAGAGCAATATTAACACCATTGAAAATGCAGAAGGTTCTACTCTCATACCACCTTGAATTTCAATGTATAAATTCAAATATGTGGTGGTTACAGTTTCCAATGAAATGAATTTTTTCTTGTACTTGTTGATGCTTACTCTAGATGAATAAAATATCATGTTATGAATACACAAATGTACTGAATAACATAGAATTGTTAACAAACTATTTACATGTCATGATTAGCTGAAACATTAATTTTACATAATAAAAATGTCTTTGCATTTTAATAGTTGAAAAGTTTCTTAGACAGTAAGAGGATATGTTATAGTTTGAGACCTCTGTAGAAATCTGACTCCAATTGACTCACTAAAAATAGTACAACAGCTTAAACAGACATTGAGTAAAAATAACTCTATTATTGAAATGGTAGAAGTTACAGTGTCTATACTAAATATCACTATGGAAAAATTGCATGCAGAAATAAATGTTAATGGTTTCATAACTAAAAACCCATGTGTTATTATAGATCTTGAATAATAAAGAAAATATAGACAATTAAATTGTAGCAATGAAATTCCATTCAGAAGGAAATAGTTGGTGCCTTGATTTGATTAAAAAGCAATGGTAAACAGAAATAGTATTAAACTTACTGCCAAAGCAATTAAGAATGGCAAAGCTGGATCATGGTGACAAAATTTGTAGATGTAAATTATTTAAGAAGCTGAAATATAAAATTGATTAAAATAGAAATTAGTAATGGAATATGTATTTCAACATAATGGAAAAAAAGATAGATCCATTAGAAAAGGAATATTAGTCTGGATGATTTGGCTGAGATAAAATATAAAGAAAAGACCAGGACAGAGCTGTCAAAAGAAGATGAGTAAGACAAGTATGAAGAAAAGCCCTGGCTTGTGACATTTCTGAGACAAAAAAAAACAAAGAATGCTAAAAAGACTTAAAGACTATGTGTGAGAAGACATTTGATGAATTACTAGACTGAGGGGAAGGAAAGTAATATTGATGTATGTAATGTGTATTTATAAATTGGAAAAATAATAGAAATTATGTGCATAAATAATTTGAATATATACATAACATCTTATAGAGTAATATTGTAACTGAAAGTGCATATCATTAAATGAATGTAATGGTATAATGAAAAATAGCTATAAATAAAGGAATTAAATAGTCTAATTAAAAATTTATTTAAAATGATTGAATTGGAATAAAATAACATTTATAAGCAAGATTATTATTTTGAAGATTCATATGTAAAATAAATGTAATTGCCCCCACCCCCTCAAAATCATGTGCACTATAGAGAATTGTTCATACCCATAATACAAAAAGCCTAGCAGGATAGGTAAGTCAGGACATTCATGTAGCTTTTGGCCCAGGGATATTTATTTTATGGGTTAATAAATATGTCTAGGGTTTGCATAAGCTGATAAATCTTTTATTTTGTGAGCCTTCAAGTAAAATAACATAAAATATATATAATTTCTTAAAGTAATGTATGTAGGAATACTAGTATGTACCTATAATTATTTATTATATACTAGAGTTGTCTATGCTATTAATATTAATATTTGTTCCATATTTTTTTCTGTGTGAAACATGTAATAGACAATTCACTTGTTATATTAATTTATTTTATTTATGTTTATTTAGTTGGTGAATAATGAGTCTATTATTGTGATTTTAATGGAAGAAGTTAAGTTACAAACATGCTAGTTACCCTTACATACAGCAGCTGCTAATTAGATTGTTACATAAAGCTATCTATCCCTGGATTTTTTATCAAATACTAGTATTTGAAAAAACAACCAAGCTCCTGATTATTGCAATCCATATACAAATTGTTTAGATAACAATTATCTTCATTCTCAAATGGTCTTGAAGATTTTATCAGCCATATTTGTATAAGGAATAGATAGAGTCATACCACATTTCAATGATATATTAATATCTGCAATCTCATAAAACGTACTATGAAATATAATGAAATAAGTGTGTAATTGATTCTTCAGTTTTAGAGACTAAACTCAACTATGGTAAAGTACATATGGTGCATTAAGGATATTAATTTTGTAGGCCAGACTATTTGAGAGATGGTATAAATTCTGACCCAGGAAAGA
Organism: Epiperipatus broadwayi; assembly: GCA_028023455.1. NCBI lineage: Eukaryota > Metazoa > Onychophora > Udeonychophora > Euonychophora > Peripatidae > Epiperipatus > Epiperipatus broadwayi. The sequence goes on along the minus strand of JAQFVV010000137.1, from coordinate 551,741 downwards.
TAAAAGTGAGTAAAATTCACAAAGAGTAAAGAATATAAAAGAAATGCAGGCATTCATTTGTAAATGTATTGAAGGAAATCCCCTGAATGACTACATTTCTATATGATTTACTTTATAATTGAAAATGCTGAACTGGAAAAAATTGCGGGAAGAAGCATTTGACAGTCTATTAGTTTATTTGGACAACAGTTTGGGCATAACCCTGACAAAACCACATCTGCATATGACTATACTCAGTTTCCTTTTCAATATTAATATCTGTCCAATAATATTTATGGCAAGAGCAATATCAAAATCTGAAAAAATTATAACCTCTTGGATTAAGAGAGATTGTTTGTTAATTGTGACATTAAGGAAGTTCATCATTTTCTATATGTTCATCAATTCAAAATAATAATAGATTATCAATTATTGGAAGAACATTTACACACAAGAATGATGTGTTTGTACAATAGATTACCAACATATAGTTATAAATTAGAATTTATAGTGGAAAAACAAATAAACCATGCAGATGCCTGTGTACCAGACACAATTGCTGAAGCAAAAAGTAATAGAGCAATAAATTATGTTGACAACTTGGAACTGAAGCTGATAAATAATCAGATCATAGCAGCATGAGTGAAAGTCAACCCTAGCTACCAGATGTTCTTAGAATGAATAGATTGTTGATCTAGTAACCAATCAGAAAGTCTTTGCAAGTGCCGAATTCATGTAAAAAGTAGTCAACAAGTAAAAACTCCATTACAACTTCTGATAAAGTACTGATGCCATCTCAAGTTATACACCAATGTCCTAGAGTAACTGAAAATTAGTCATCCTGGCATGAGAACAAAAGCATTCCTTTTCAACTATATGATAGCCTGGGATTGGCTTGGATATTGAAAACAAGTACAAACTATGTCATCACCAGAAAATGCATTAACAAAAATTTTTTCAAAAGCTGAAAATCCTTGGATTTACATTTACATTGATCATGTAAACCCAATAAAAGAATACATTTCTAGTATTGACTGGTGGCTGTAAATGGGTCATATAAAAATCACCATGAATACAAGTCCAACAGAAACAAATAAAAGAAATATTTATGTGCCATGAGTCCCCTGAAATTCTTATCACTGATAATGATGCAGGTTTACTTTAGTTGAAACTGAGAAGTTTCTAGCTGAAGCACATTGTAACACTCCCAAAATCAATCTTAATCAAATAGAGTAGCAGAGAAAGCTGTACAACAGTTAAAACAGATACTAATTAAAGATAATATAGTTGAATGTATACTTTTTTTTAAAATCATCATCATTATTATTAACAAAAAATTAGTTACAATAAACTTATTTTTCCATTAAAAATATGGTTCCAAATAATCTTTCATATACAAAAAATTTCAATAAAATTGTTTTCTTCCTTCATCTTTTTAAAAACGTTGTATTTTCATGAACCCTAAATATTATAATACATTATGCACATGTTTCTGATGTTTCTGCTACTTCCTTGTAGTCACTGTCAAGAATCTACACATACACATCACTTATATATATATATAAACAAAAAAAGACTTATAAATCCAATAAATAATATAATATTTCAACCAGAGGACTGGTTTTCATCAGAAAAACAGTCCTCTGGTTGAAATATTATATTATTTATTGGATTTATAAGTCTTTTTTTGTTTTTATATGTATTTCCTTTGGTTAGTTTGTTATATATTAATATTTTGATATATATATATATATATATATATATAAGCATATATATATATATATATATCTATATATATATATATATATATTGTAATGTATAATTGTGATCAAAGAATATATACTTAAAATATCTTCTTTATGTGATGTTTGTAGAAACTGTGACCACTTACATTTGTCACATGCTTGTAAAATATTAAAGAAGCCAACATTGCATGGTTAACCATCATATATACTTTAGACATTGATGTCACAAGAACGTTATGAGATGAGTCTAAATATAATAACCTACTATAATTATTCCTTAACTTAAACATAGGTTCTATGTCACCTGTCACTATGCAGCTATTTAGAGGATTTCAGTCAACTTTTATAATTAAGTCATCAGACTTTGTCACGAAGAAGGTCTCATACTTATTTGTAGGAAATTGAAACATATTGCCTACCAACATTAAATAAAATTTTCTCTGAGTCATGACCTCAATCTACATCATAAAATGGTTTACCATTTTGATTAGGTGTCAGTTAAAATATTCCACTTAGCTTATGCTTCAATTTGTATCCTTCTTTGATTTTGTTAGATTAAAGATATTTATAACATAAATCTTTAAGATTATTTAAAGAGTGTGAAATTTTATCAATATACTCATCCTTCTTTTACGTGAAAATTTATAAAAGAATTTTCACATGGATGTATATTCTGAATCTTTAAAAATTTGGGCTCAAGCTTGCTGCAAGTTGATATGAATGAGCAGAAACTAAAATGTGTTCTTATATTTGACTCACAATCACATTCATTATATTAGATGAAATACACAGGCTTATATATACCTGTGTCTATATATATAATAGACAGGGTATGAGCACAGACTTTCACATGACCCACCACTCTCCACACTATCTCATAACACTGATACACCCGAACACACATATGTCAAAAAGATAAATAATCACCAATATATGTATTTCATGCTAAACCAGCAATCATCAGTTGGTCAATATTATCATCTCTACACATATATGCTATAAGTGCTCAGATATATATTAAGATAGAAAATCCTCCTACTTTAATGGACAGGCTTCAATGTACTCCACACTCCAACTCTTCAACTGTCCATCCAATTGAAAATCTGATGATGGAATGGTCAAAGGCCACCCTTAGGCCAAGATTGTTGTCACACACATGTTGACCTAAAGGTCAATCTGACTCCTCATGTACAGGACATAATCCATTAAATACATATACAAGGGATAGGCAGACATCTCTAATATGTAATAGATGAAATACACAGGCTTATATATACCTGTATCTATATATGTAATAGACAGGGCATGAGCACAGACTTTCACATGACCCACCACTCTCCACACTATCTCATAACACTGATACACCCAAACACACATATGTTGAAAAGATAAATAATCACCAATATATGTATTTCATGCTAAACCAGCAATCATCAGTTGGTCCAGATTACCATCTCTACACATATATGCTACATGTGCTCAGATATATATTAAGATAACAAATCCTCCTACTTTAATGGACAGGCTTCGATGTACTCCACACTCCAACTCTTCAACTGTCCATTCAATTGAAAATCTAATGATGGAATGGTCAAAGGCCACCCTTAGGCCGAGATTGTTGTCACACACATGTTGACCTAAAGGTCAATCTGACCCCTCATGTACAGGACATAATCCATTAAATACATATACAAGGGATAGGCAGACATCTCTAATATGTAATAGATGAAATACACAGGCTTATATATATCTGTGTCTATATATGTAATAGACAGGGTATGAGCACAGACTTTCACATGACCCACCACTCTCCACACTATCTCATAACACTGATACACCCAAACACACATATGTCGAAAAGATAAATAATCACCAATATATGTATTTCATGCTAAACCAGCAATCATCAGTTGGCCCAGATTACCATCTCTACACATATATGCTACAAGTGCTCAGATATATATTAAGATAGCAAATCCTCCTATTTTGATGGACAGGCTTCAATGTACTCCACACTCCAACTCTTCAACTATCCATCCAATTGAAAATCTGATGATGGAATGCTCAAAGGCCACCCTTAGGCCAAGATTGTTGTCACACCCACGTTGACCTAAAGGTCAATCTGACTCCTCATGTACAGGACATAATCCATTAAATACATATACAAGGGATAGGCAGACATCTCTAATATGTAATAGATGAAATACACAGGCTTATATATACCTGTGTCTATATATGTAATATATATATATGTGTGTAGAGATGGTAATCTGGACCAACTGATGATTGCTGGTTTAGCATGAAATACGTATATTGGTGATTATTTATCTTTTCAACATATGTGTGTTCAGGTGTATCAGTGTTATGAGATAGTGTGAAGAGTGGTGGGCCATGTGAAAGTCTGTGCTCATACCCTGTCTATTATATATATAGACACAGGTATATATAAGCCTGTGTATTTCATCTATTACATATTAGAGATGTCTGCCTATCCCTTGTATATGTATTTAATGGATTATGTCCTGTACATGAGGAGTCAGATTGACCTTTAGGTCAACATGGGTGTGACAACAATCTCAGCCTAAGGGTGGCCTTTGAGCATTCCATCATCAGATTTTCAATTGGATGGACAGTTGAAGAGTTGGAGTGTAGAGTACATTGAAGCCTGTCCATTAAAGTAGTAGGATTTGCTATCTTAATATATATCTGAGCACTTGTAGCATATATGTGTAGAGATGGTAATCTGTACCAACTGATGATTGCTGGTTTAGCATGAAATACGTATATTGGTGATTATTTATCTTTTCGACATATGTGTGTTTGGGTGTATCAGTGTTATGAGATAGTGTGGAGAGTGGTGGGTCATGTGAAAGTCTGTGCTCATATCCTGTCTATCACATTCATTATAGTAATGTTTATAGCCACTAGAATGATCATTGATAGGTTAATTGAACTTTTTAGTACCATGAATTAGTTGAGAGTTCATGCACTCTTTTATATCATTTTCCCCATAACTGAAGTTTGAACATTAATATTTTCTGACTACTTTATCATATACTTTCTTCTGACAATTATCTACACTTTGTGAACTTTTCCCCTAGAATTATGTTTAAGACAATGAAGATGACAATCTACATGGCTCATTTAGTTTTTTAATATATTCCACATGTTTCAAGACCTTATTGTGAATCACTCTTCTGTATCTCTGCTGAATTTGACACCATTCAGTTTTATAATTATAACAATAACACTTAAATAACTTTCCTAAAGATTTCTTAGCTCAGTGTTCCCTAAAGAAACCTTTATCCTAATTCTCATCTAACTCAAGTCTATTTATAACACGTTTTCATTTTACACTTATGGTAACAGTTCTTATTGAAGAGTACCTCTTCCTTAAAAGATATGGGCATCTTATTCCAATCCTATAATTGCCCTTTTATCAGCTTTTTTAAAACCTCAGCTCTAACATTTTGTATCCCTTGTCTAAAATTTTATAAAATTTATCTTGCCTGGTCCTTTGCCTAAGGATTAAATCATTGTTAATTTCACCTCTAATTTTAATTTTAACTGTAATCATTTCATCTCTATTATATTTAAATAATTTTTTTATGTTCATGAAGGAGCAATTGTGCACATTACACTCATATCTGATTTCTTCACACAGTTTGGAATCTTCTAATAAGAAGTGATGATTTCCAAAGATTTGATCATAAATCTTACAAATAGATCATGTTTGACTAGCATGATCTTTATGATGACTTTGGGTGATTTTGTCAATGTAACAAGGTTTTTGATCATATAAATTATTTATTCCCTATTTCCATGTCAAATTTTATGTTATTGCCATAAGTGTTGTTTTAAAAGGTGCCATTGATGAAATGTTATAGAATATTTAGGACATTGGTTATTATTTCAACTACAATTGTGACATCTCAAATGATTGTTTAGATTTTGTTCATTGTCAGACCATAAGTCACAATTTCATTCAGCACATTTGAAATTATTATTTAGTTTCTCTAAATTTCCTCTATTATGTTTTTCATACTATCTATATTAGTAATACTATGATGGCAATTAGAGCATTTAAATCTCTGCTTTTTGTGAACTTTTGTATGAGCTGATATTAGAAAGAAATCTTAAAACACCTTATTGCATCATTTACAATAAATCATTGGTCCTTAAAATGCAATTCTTGTCAATGAGAAGCAAAAGTAGTTAAGTAATTTGCCCTAAATCCACAAATAATACAGTTTTACAGGTAGATATCAATTTCTTATACTCTCTGATTTTATTACTGTCTTTCCTCAGCTCCTTCCAATTTAATATTTTGATCATGCCTATATTCTCCCAATTTTAAATCAGAGGTGTCACATCTATCATTGTTTTTACTTTTCAATTCCCTAAAGTTTTCTCCTAATTTATGCTTTCTGCTCATCTAGTCTTTTATCAATAGCTTCAAAATTTTGCTAATATATTCAAATCTGTTGTTGATACCTTCAAAATGTTTGTTAATATCTTCAAATCCTTTGTCAATATCTTCAATTTTTTTAATTCTTAAAACTGACTGAGAATTATTTTCATGAAATCTTATAGTTCCAGAATCAATTTTTTGTTTTTTTTTGTTTTGATAGTGGTAAATGTATATAGAAGGTTAATTTAATACTTCACTTTAAATAGTACAGAATACATTCAATTAATAATAATATTTTATTATTAATGTCTACCTCTATGTAAGTTGTATTGATCATGACCTTCAAAATGCACCAATCAAGTGCTTAAAATGTTTCATATTTACCCTGACAAAATTTTGTTAAATGATTAGTGATATAAAATGTTCAACTGATTTACTAGTTTGGTACTAGTGGTTTAAAACTAAACCACAGTTATATGCCAAAGTCTATAATATGAATATTTTATATCACTAATCATTTAATAATTTTGTCAGGGTAAATAAGATTTATATGGATTAGGTTAATGTTACATGTGTGTTATAATTCATATTTGAGTCACACAGTTGAATGCCAAAAACTGTAACGGTATGATTATGATCAAGGAGTTCATATAGGGCACCTCAAGAACAGAGATTTTACTGATACAAAAATTGAGTAATACATTTATATTATATACATTAAGTTTACCAGATTTCTATTAAATTGATTCCTTACCTCATACAATACCACCAATTATGAGTCTAAAAGTTATAGGAAATCACATGGATACTGATACCTATATGAAGAAAACTCTATAAATGAATACCTAATCCCGATTTAATCTAAATAAATAATATATAATATTACCTAAATTATATGCTTACAAATCATTGTTATCTAGATATTTTATTTAAACAAATAATGTACTTCATAAATAATCCTAGTTGGATTTTAAGTGATAGATATAAAGTGTTGTGTCTATGTAATGCTTTAAACCATTATGGTGTTAGACAAATAAATTTGTAATTGAAGAAAAACTACAAATATTCTCATTTATCTGATATAAGAAGTTCATATAATTTATGACTTACTCAAGTTTGAAGTATAAGAAACCTAAATAAGTTGGCTAGAATATGAAAATTACTATATAATGATAACTCAACTAAGTATCAAATGTTTTTCATCAATTCACACACACAGATATATATAACAGATATATATATATATATATATATATATATATATATATATATATATATATATATATATATATATATATATATATATATATATATAATGTGACCTTCCAGGTTGGCACCAGGAAGAAATGTGGGAAGTTCACATTTGTGCTAACAATGGCTAAAGATAGTTATCTGAAAAAAATGAATTGTGATGTAATTTGCTAGTTAAAATTAGGATTTAAAAAAATTAAAACTTTAATTGGATGTACTGATTGGTAGAGTTTTGGATTATATATGTTTGGTAGTAGGAGAGGAGGATGAATAACATCAGGGATGCTTGTATGTAGTAGAAAAATTTACATGTCATAATGAGCAGAAATATAAATATATTATTAATTAGAATTTTCTTTCCTATATTTTATTTATTATTTACTAATTATGTATTGTTCATAATCTTATGTTTAAAAATGATACAGATTATTTGTATAATAGTGAATAACATTTCTAAATTAATAATTAATATTTTATTATTATTATTATTATTATGTTTTATTCTATTCAAATATTGTATTGTTAAAATTTTATAAGTAAAATTCTGGCACATTTCCAAAGTTGATTGTAATAATAAGAAACACAGAGGGCATGAGTTGAGAGAGACAGAGAGTTTAAAACTTGAAGGAAAGTAAAAAAAATTCCAAGGAAGAAGATGGAAAAAAACTTAAAAGAATCAATAACTCTCTAAGAGTATTGGAACAACAAATAAAAAAAAAACATCACAAGGATTCTAATAATATACCTGTGGAGGATCTTCTATTATACTACTGAAATAATATAACCATGAAGAGATAAACCCCAGAGGGAAACTAGCTCCAAATTTCTGTCAAACGATGGTCCATATTCACTATGTTTAAAATGCCTGGATGATAGGTAAGCTAAATAATTATGATTTATTTTAAAGTATTACCAAAGAAATAATATTAAAATGACAAAATTGTTTAAAATAAAGCTAGCTAAAATTTTCTTATTAAACGCTATAATTAAACGCTTGATTTTCAATTTTAAGAATTTTCTATCAATATTCTACAAAATAAAATTTAAGATGAAAGAGTTTACCTATTTAATCTTATATCAAGAGGATAATTTTATACTATATAACTTTACTATTTGTGCATATATAATAAAATAATTCCAATGCATGCAAATGTCATTTATCACGCCTATAATGGAATTCTAGGATATAAAAAAAAAACTATTGTCATTCTTAACAAATATGCTTTAACAATTGGATAGACATTTTTTTATATGTTATAATTTACTGCTGTCAATGAAATTGATATGTATGTTTCTTTCAACTTTCAAATTTTAAAAAAAATTAACATGTAATGATGGGATGTTGATAAGTATTTTTCGTTATTGATTACGACAGATGTACAACCAATTTTTTTTTGTTTCCTTTAAAAAAAAACAACAATGTAACTTTTTTTATTATAGTATGATAATCTATTATTTTATATGATCTAGAAACTATATTAAAGGTGATTATATATTCGGATGTGTGCGTGATGCTATAAATTATTAGTATTATTTTTTTTAAAATTGTATTTATTATGCTTCAATTTTGTTAATGAAGTTTATTTAAAAAAATAAAGAATTAAAACCTTGTCTGTTATAAGCTGGAGGTAGAAATGGTCAAGGGACAATTAGATTATTTAGATTGAGTTTGGAGATATTATTTAACCCTCATGTATATAAGTATAAGTATAAGTGTTTGGTTATTGTTTTTCCCTGCCTTTCTTTATTTTGTATAGTTAATGTTAGATGATATACACTGATTATAACAGATAAGTGTTGTATAAATTTTATAATATGTATAAAATGTGATTGATTTATGGCATCATCCAAGTTCTATAAATAAGCTAATAAAAAGTATGTTTTAAAAATACATTATATTTATGATATTATAAAAGCACACATATTCGAAAATATACGATTCATATATTAACCCTTTTCCCGCGCTCGACGAGACTCCTCGTCGACATCTAAAATCACTCTAACTCAGTTCGTTTTCATACGATAAAATTCGTTAAATACGTATTGAATTCGTTTTTAAAAGTTCTGTATGATGGTGACATCTTCCGATTTATTTTAGAAGTAAAAAATAAAAAAAAACGCATTTAAACCTAAACAAAGAAGGAACATTATTTGTGATTGGTTCTTAGCATGCTCTCAGCCGAAAAAGACATTCTGATTGGCTGGAAAGAACAAAGAAACTGCCTGATCAAAGAAAATAAAGAAAAACGCTGAGATTTTCATTTCGAATACGATTTAAATTATTATTAAATAATATTTATGGAAATTAAACATAATTTTCAGAGAGAATAATAAAAAAACAAAATTATTTTCGAAAAATATTGAAGATTTAAGTAAATATATTGAAGATGTAGTAAAAAGAAATATTTACTTTTCTATAACGTAAAAGTCGATCTTTTTGTTTACATTATAACTTTTATGTTGCCGATATAGAATATCTTAGAATAAATAAATAGCAATTTATTTTTGAAAGAACTTTCGTTTTCTTCATGACCTGAAAAATTAATTATATACTTTTTATAAACGTATCTGAGTTGAATTTAATATTATAGGCGAATATGTTTTAACAATAGGCTTTGTCTTCAGTTTGTGAGTTGGCCAATTAAAAGATTTGATTTTTACCTCATACAACCAATGATTTAATTAGCGGTTTAAGGGTTAAATGTTAGTCAATTTTGGTTTTACTATAAGAGCAATGTAATTGGTTAGCAAAGTGCATAAAATATTTTTTTTTATTATTTATTATTTATTTGTCATTTATTTTTAATAAATGTTTTATTGAATTAATAGCCCATATGAATTGCTTGATTATATATATATATGTTCGATTCTCCATTTCCACACACACATATATGCTTAACATAACATAGCCCCAGAATATATAGATTTGCCAGTATAAGTCAGGTTTTATTTAATTTGTCTGGAGTTGATAAATCTCAGTATTACAATGCTAATAATATATTTTACTTTGCTTAGAATAGATGGTGATGTGGATATAAAAGGTACCCAACACTCATCATTATCTGTTCTATAATAAATGTGATAATTGATAGTTTTGCAATGGTGTTATAATTAAATAAATGTGTGGCATATGATTAAATTAGTGTTACAGAATTGTTATCCATAAATGTTTTATTACTCTTATTTGCATCCTATATGAAGACCATATCCTATAACCTCAAGTGAGCTAAGCCATAAAGTAATTACAATATAAGAATCTTTTAAATAAGTTTAAAAGTAATTTACAGTTATAAATTTTATTCTATCTTGTATAGAAATGGCACCTGGGCATTTATAAATATAATAAAATGAATAAGTGAAGAAGATGGAGGTTACAATATATATATATATACATTCACTAGAGAAAGCTTACCAATAGCTCCAATCAAGCTTTAATTTATAAGTGCCAAAAGAGAAAGAATTCAAAATCTTTACCGGAATATCCTCATCCACAGACCAATTGATTTCTCTTTTGGCACTTACAAATGAAAGCTTAATTGAAGCCATTGGTAAGCTCCATCTAGTGAATATTTTAATACAAGCTTAAAAGCAATGTACACAATTTGTGTCATGTTTTATTAATTATTATTTATGTATATATATATTCTCCTGAATTAAAAATGAAATATAATCAATTTAATAGACAACTATATATATAAATCATACATTTATTTTTCATCTAATTGACTCTCATTCAAAATTGAACCTTGTCAAGATATTACATTAAATAAAAATTTCATATGATTTAGATATCTTCTTAGCACACTTCTATTGGCCAATCCAAACCCTAAAATATGTTTTAATACTTTCCAATTTTTATTTAATGCCCATTTCCCTCCCAACTTTATTTAATCTTGTACTAAATTGATACATTTATCTTTATTTTCTTATATATACATTGTCTCATACTCTTTCTTTTTTTATAATTTCTATAATATTTGATCACCTCAATACTTTCTTCACATTTTATATCAAGTGATATATATATATATATATATATATATTGTACCAATATTGAAATTGGCACATAACAATTAGTTTAAAAAAATTATTAGAAATAAAAATCCTTTGTTAAAAGAGAACTAATATGTAAAAGTTTTAAAAAAGTTCTTAAATGCAGTTTGTTTTTGTGAAAATAAGATTTAAAAATCAGAGAGTTCTTGAAATAAAACTTACAATTGATTAATTAAAAGAGGGGAGGGGGAATTTTCCTATGGAAAAAACTAAGAGTTCATAAAAGTTAAAGAGTGTTATTATTATAAATTAAAAGTTAAAATATAAATCTCTTTTCATTCCAGTTTATTAGAATAAATGCGTATATATGTGCGATGGTAAATAAAAATAAATGTAAGCTTGTTAATAAAAGACATAATAAATGCGTGTTAAAATCATATTGAAAAACATATGAAAATAAATATTGAAATGAAATGTATTTAAAAACACAGTGGTGGGCTACTAATTAAAGATATAAAAACAACATATTTATGAAGGCTACTACTAATTAAACAATCTTCAAAAACACATCAAAGGATTAGTTACAAAAAGAATTTCGACAACACACATTGCCGGAGGATATTAAAACAAAAAACTTCGCATATATAAATAGCCAGATTTTTATCGGTTTTTGAGTTTCAGCCTAGTTTGCAGTGTCAGTCTTGTTTCAGTTCAGATAATAGTGCAGTTTATATTATGTATCCAGAAACAGAAATGCAGTGCTGAGCAGCTTTTTGGAATATATGCTCGTACTTCAGCCTTTTAGTCCAACAAGATCATCAAAACCTGCCCATGAAATAATGTCTAAATAACAGCTCAGAAATTCTCCATCAATGTTCAACTGTCTCCAAGAATAAAACCAATGGATTAGCATCAAATCTCAAGAAACATCAAATCTAATGGGTTAGATATACTCTGTCAGAAGCATCCAACAACAAGCAATATCCATGTTCCAAAAATCCTAGGTAAAACATTTTATTATTTTTATTTATACATAGTAGCCACCGCTGTAATTCATAAATCCTACAGAAAGTAATTTGAACTCTTAAGCATGCATAAAATGAACTATTGATGTGCGTGTTTGCAAATGTTAGATAATTTATCAATGTCAAATATTATTTTGCTTTCTCATAAGACATATTATATTGTGTTAAATTAAAATGTGCGTGTGTTATATTAGATTTAAAAAATATTTAAACTTAGTTAATGTTAATTAAAATAAATGGTCTTTAAACTTATACTTTATTTCTCGGTCAATTCTTTTTATCAATTTCTTTTTATCCATCTCTTTTAACCAATTCTTTTTTCTATATTTTATTATTGATTAAAATTAGACTAGGCTAGTTTTGGGATCGCTTTGAGTGCTGGACTATGAGCCTACTGACCAAATGTGTTAGTCTAAGACTAGCTGGTGCCCCGGGGCTTACTCCGAAACAAATAAAGTGTTTGGATAGTAGGGGTTTGAATCTAGCAGCTGAGGTGAGCTATTGTTGATAGTTAAAGCTATCAATAATATCTCCCATTTTGCTTGAACATGCCGGTTTTTTCACGTAACATTTATAATTAAATAAGGTTATAAATGTATTATGAAGAAGTTTGAAACCAGCCAAAACATTCATAACGTTCTGCAGATCAATCCTGTACAAAAAGTCTCCCAACATTTGGGGCCAAACCTGTCATAAATGACAGTTAAATACTTTGTTCTTGTTTAAAAATAAAAACCTTAAAGAAAAGCTAAATTACATATTTAAAGTGGTATTAATTTAAAAATAAAATAAAAGAATTGGCCAAAATCTTTTTTTTTTTTTTATGAAAAGAGATTTGTGCTATTTACATTGGTTAAGATAAATCATTCTTTTAAATCAGACAGTTGATATTTGGGTGGAGCTAAAGCATTAGGAGCAGGTAGAGAAAAATGGACAAAGGAGGGGTGGAGTTAGCATATATTTCCATTTTAGTAAGAAAAATAAATAAACAGCTCATATTTAAATTTAGTCAAAAAAAATATATTGTTGAAAAAGGAAAAAGAGAAAGAAGAAGTATCTGAGACATGAATGATGATGGAAATGATGAAGAATATGATGCAAAAATTTGAACAAAGTCAACAAGACCTCAAAGAAGAATTGTGTCAGAAATTTGAACAAAGCCAGTTAGAATTCAAAGCAGAATTGATGAAAGAAATTAATCAGGTCAAAATAGAAATGATTACAGAAATGAAGGCAATGAGGGATGAAATAATAGAGGAAGTAGAAACAAATCATGTAGCCATAGAAGCTGTAGCAAAAGATTTAGCTAAAGAAAGTCAGGAAGTTGAGGTGATAAAAGACATAAAATCTGAGTTAGAATCATATAGCATTGAAACAGATAAAGTAGAAACCTATGTAGATCAAAAGGTAGAAGATAGCATAAAAGAGTTTTTACAAAAAATTAAAAATAAAAGGTTTAAAGTAAATGTCCGTATTCATTTTAGATGGAGATTTAAAACAAAGAGAAAGTGTAAGAAAAAATATTCACAGTTAAGAAAAATATGGAAGTCTGTGAAGCTTAAAGGTTTTCTGGCTTACAAGGCAGAAAATAAAATGGAAAGAGAAAGAGATAAAATAGATTTTAATCAAGAGATAGAAGTGAGAATATGGAGTATGATTTATATTAGTGAGTTAGTAGAAAGAAAGAAGGAACCACCTGACATAGTTTAAAAGTTAGTAATCAGGTGAATAGTAAAGGAAATAAACGAAAAGGACCGGAAATGGACAATGAACTCGAATATGATTATTCTAATGTCAATAACTTGATAAATTTAAATCTAAAACTTCTATTTAAAACTAAAATAATAAATTAAAAATAAATGAATGATGATAAATTATAAGTAAAATTAAAATCAGGATTTGTTTAAGTAATAATAATAATGGAGGCTTCGTAAAATAAAAGATTTTTTTTCTCCATGCACAGATTAATAAAGAAAAATGTTCATAAATAAATGGGTCATATTAATGATTTAAAAGTAAAGCCTGTAGGATTAAATAAATGGAAAAGATAAAGGAATTTCTAGAATAAAATCAAGTTAGTCAAATAGATATTTGCATAATAATGAATCGTAATAAAGTAAAATAGTTTTTCTGAGTATACGCACATTAAAATAAAATAGTTTTGAATATACGTAAGTTAATAAAAGGAAATAAATAAATGGTTTAAAGTAATCAAGTCCAATAAAATCTTTGTATAATAATAAAGAGCAGTAAAATAAACTAGTTTTCTGAATATATGCATGTTAAATAAGGAAATTAAAGTAATAGTTTAAGAAAAATAATAATAATGTAAGATTAGATTAATATAAGTAAATATGTTAAAATAATATTCGAGTAAAGGTTAATATAGATAAAAGTTTAAGACATTGGTCGTATGCATTAAATATAATATTGTAAGGTTAAAATAGATAGAATATAAAGTCAATCTAAGTTGTATTAAGAGTGTATAAGTATACATGTGTATATATGCGCACATACACTGGTAATATTCGGTAAATACAATATCTCATGGTGCGTATCTGAAATGTATTTATCAGATATCCTTTTAAGTTATTTTTGTCACTGCTGCACCTCATGATGTGTGCAAGGAGGGATTTTTTTATTATAGATTCTCTGTAAGCAAGTCCAGTATAACTTGATATTTGAATATTAGTAAGTGTAAAATTCTGCTGTACGTATACACATGTGTAGGAATTTATCTATAGCAAAAGATAATAAGGGAGTATAGAAATAAGTTTAGTTAAAGATAAGTTAAATCTGCCATCTGGATAAAATTTAGCACCTGTAATGGACTTACCAGGGATCATTCCTCTTTCCAAAGCATAAGTCGAAAATGGACAATTGAAAATTCCTGCCATTTCGCAGTGACCTTTTCTTAGTCAAAGTTTGATCAAGAGAATTGGCAACTGAAGCTTTGTTTTTCATAGTGTAAGTCGGTGTAAGACAGTGAATCTGCATTCGACTCATTTCCAAAGATCCCTGTGCCACAAACGGTGAAGGTTATCCAGGATTTAGATCATTGTGAGCAATGTATTCGGCATAGATAGAAGGAAAGGATAGTCAAAACAGATTGCCCTTAGTATGAAAAGTGAAAGATATAAAAAAGCAAACTTAGAAAAATAATATTTAGAATTAAGAATTAAAGTTGTCAGAGATAAAATGGTCAAAAATGACACATTTTACTCTCAAATGAAGGGGGGTGCAATGTACCAATACTGTAATTGGCACATAACAATTTGTTTAAAAAAATTATTAGAAATAAAAATTCTTTGGTAAAAGAGAACTAATAGATAAAAGTTTAAAAAAAAGTTTCTTTATTAAATGTAAATGCAGTTTGTTTTCATGAAAATAAGATTTAAAAATCAGAGAGTTCTTGAAACAAAACTTACAATTGATTAATTAAAAGAGGGGGGGGATTTTCCTATAGAAAAAACTAAGAGTTCATAAAAGTTAAAGAGTGTTATTATAAATTAAAAGTTAAAATATAAATCTCTTTTCATTCCAGTTTATTAGAATAAATGCGTATATATGTGCGATGGTAAATAAAAATAAATGTAAGCTTGTTAATAAGAGATATAATAAATGCATGCTAAAATCATATTGAAAAACACATGAAAATAAATATTGAAATGAAAAATGTATTTAAAAACACAGCAGTGGGCTACTAATTAAAGATATAAAAACAACATTTTTATGAAGGCTACTACTAATTAAACAATCTTCAAAAACACATTGTCAAAGGATTAGTTACTAAAGAAATTTTGACAACACACATTGCCGGAGGATATTAAAACAAAAACACTTCGCATGTATAAATAGCAAGATTTTTATCAGTTTTTAAGTTTCAGCCTAGTTTGCAGTGTCAGTCTTGTTTCAGTTCAGATAATAGTGCAGTTTATATTATGTATCCAGAAACAGAAATGCAGTGCTGAGCAGCTTTTGGGAATATATGCTCGTACTTCAGCCTTTTAGTCCAACAAGATCATCAAAACCTGCCCATGAAATAATGTCTAAATAACAGCTCAGAAATCTTCCATCAATGTTCAACCATCTCCAAGAATAAAACCAATGGATTAGCATCAAATCTCCTCAAGAAACATCAAATCTAACCGGTTAGATATACTCCGTCAGAAGCAGCCAACAACAAGCAATATCCACATTCCAAAAATCCTAGGTAAAACATTTTATTATTCTCATTTATACATAGTAGCCACCGCTGTAATTAGTAAATTCTACAGAGACAAATAATTTGAACTCTTAAGCATGCATAAAATGAACCATTGATGTGTGTGTTTGTGAATCTTAGATAATTTATCAATGTCAAATATTATTTTGCTTTCTCATAAGACATATTATATTGTGTTAAATTAAAATATGCATGTGTTATATTAGAAATAGAAAATATTTAAACTTAGTTAATGTTAATTAAATTAAATGGTCTTTAAACTTATACTTTATTTGTCGGTCAATTCTTTTTATCCATTTCTTTTTATCCATCTCTTTTGACCAATTCTTTTTTCTATATTTTATTATTGATTAAAATTAGACTGGGCTAGTTTTGGGATCGTTTTGAACACTGGATTATGAGCCTACTGACCAAATACATTAGTCTGAGACTAGCTGGAGCCCCGGGGTTTACTCCGAAACATATAAAATGTTTGGATAGTAGGAGTTTGATTCTAGCAGCTGAGGTGGGCCATTGTTGATAGTTAAAGCTATCAATAATATCTCCCATTTTGCTTGAAGATGCCGGTTCATTCATGTAACATTTATAATTAAATAATGTTATAAATGTATTATGAAGAAATTTGAAACCCGCCAAAACATTCATACGTGTAAGTAAGTTCATTCTGCGGATCGATCCAGTACAATATATATATATATTCTAACTAAATGAAAAGGGATCCAGCTTATACTTCGAGGCGACCATGTTATACATCAAATCTAACAAAACTGAAATTATGGAGAGCCAGCCACAACTTATTTTATAGCCTCCACATTATAGCCAATTATAACAAATAATTATTATGGGCAATATTTAATAGGGCATCCACATTGTGTATCAATTCTAACAAAATGATCGGGAAAGTTTACAAACATAGCATATATTATCAGTCAGTTTAAGTTAATTATAACTTTATTCAAATGGTCGCACATCCTCAATATTTATTTTAACTCGGGCGACCATGGTATGCATTAATTATAACCTATATTTAAATCTATATGGCATTTAAACACCTGCAGCTAAGTTGCATGCCAATTGTAACATTTTAAGGATGGATTGATAGATGCTTCATCATTCCCAGCTAACACTATTTCTAAGGTCTACTGGGATGATGATGATGGTATAGAACATCTATAATCTTATTTGCCAGGGCACCAAATTGCAACATTTAATAAAATATGGAGGTTAAATGTCATTTCAATAACTTTCAGTAATAATATTTAATGAATGGGTTAATAAATAATCAATCGATTAAGAGACCACTGGGAATGTTTTAAAAATAATAATATTCTTGGAAATTCTTGGTTATTCTCAGCATGCCTCCATTCACCATCATTAAAGCTACAATTAAAATTTTGTTCCAATTACAAAGTTCTATATCCATCTCCACCTTCCTGATCCACCCCTCCATCAACCTCACATCCATAGGTCTATTACACTATTATCACTTTTACTATTAAATTTCCCATTCTGCTAGCTCATTTCTCCCATTATAATCTTTTCTCAGGGTTTTTACAACAATTAGGTGTGAAACTCATAAAAGCTGCAAGTTATTATTGATGATAAACACTCCTCTCCTGATCACCTCCAAAGTAATCTTGGGCTGTCTTTAATGTAGTTTAATGTCTATTTACATTAGAGCTCAGAATAATTTAAGCTTATTATATCTTTTAGAAATACATTATAAACATATTCACAATTATAACAAAATTATATTTAAAAAATGCGTCTAGAGGGTTGTTGGAATACAACGGATGGGGAAAGGATTTTATTCCCACATACTGCATCCACTATCACTCAATAACCATCCCTATTCATAATTTATATTTCAACTATATTAAATTATTTGGTAATCTTGGGTATTTCCGTGCCACATAAGCTTGGAAAATTAACCATTTTAAATAAATTTTACCACATATTTACAAAAATGATAATTCAAATATTAATAATAATATATTGATGTATGATCGGACTTGAGATGTCTAGATATAATAACCCACAAAAACATTGAGATGTATGCAAATTTTAAACAAATAACAAATTTTATTTACTACAATTCAATACAGAATATACACACTCGCTTGATGACTCACATGGCTTCCCCTGAACTACAACCGTATTATGATAAAAACAAAACTAAACAAATAAATATCCCTGAATCAATGGATAATATCAAGAGGTTTAAAATATAAATATTCATTTCCTAATTATCAGGCAACCATGATTACCATGGAATAATATCAATATTAGATAGATAAAAATAATATTTACCTTCACGTGTATTCCCGTGTTTAATGCTCTTAATTACTGATCTGTTTTTAGAGCTAATTCTTCCCATAATAAAATTTAATAACTTTATTTCATTATTTTAATCTAACATTCCTTTGCAAATTTACTAATTTTATTTCATTATTTTAATCTAACATTCCTTTGCCCTAATCTTTACAATAGAGATATTTTATGTATGATGGGACTAAGTCAATGTCAACAAATCGGTATCTAGATCAATTATCATCATATGTGCATATACTCTATACTCATGTTCTTATGACCATAATAATATTTTAATAATATTACCTTTCCAGCGAAGTTCTCAGCTGACTGTGGAAATATTTATTAGACAATTTTATATAGGCATTGCTTACACTTACAACATTCGTAGGTTTTATTTAACCCTTAAATTTAATATTTATTGAGTTTATTACTCTTGGCTCTAATTGATAAATTAAACTAGATCAACAAAACAATATTCAAGTACACCAATCACACATACATTATCTGCATTCATCCTGACATCAAATTGAGTTTGCAACCCTGTATCCAACATTTATAAATAATTTTGAATTTCAAAAATCTCACACATTTCACTTTTCAGTAAAAAAACTTTTATTATTGATAACAGTTTCAACTGTACCATGCAGTCTTCATCAGATCTACAAAAGTTGAACACACAATATATTATTATTAAATTCCTATCAAACTTTTAAATTTTAAAAAAAAATTCCTAACCTTTTCAAATCATATAATATCATTAACATATTTACCATCCTATTTTATATTCTTTCAAAATCTTTTTTATCCTCTTCTTTATAACACATATCTATACATATAACTTTAATACATATAATATTTACATTAGAAAATAATTTTAATTACACTACTTCAAAATTTTTTTTAATCACTATCAATATAATCTTTCTTTATCTTTTATTCTAACTAAATACTTATTTTCATTCATTTTGCCTTCTTAATTATTTCATATAAAATATTCTTACCTTAATCTATTCTTTCAAATGTCCTCCATTTTACTCTAGTAATTCAACTTCCTTTTTAACCTCTTTCATATTCTATCCTACAGCTCCCTCTATTAACTATTTTTATAACTATTAATACTTTTTACTATTTTTATCACCCCCCAAAAAACTTTCTTTTTTTTTATACTATTATTTTCTTTTAACTATTATTGTTTTTACCCCTCCCCCATTTTTATTAAAATTTGGTTTAATTTTCTTTATCAATATTGCTTCCTTTATTTTTCTATCCCTTATTTTATCTGTATAACTAATCATTCTAATGCTCTCTTTCCCAATATTATAAATAATGCTTAATAATAGCTATCTTTCATACACCTGTAAGGAATATCAACATTAACATGAGGCAGGCAGTGACCTGAATAAGAGAAAACCTTTTCATTAAGGTTGAGATATGCTAGCATTTTTATCACTAGTCATACAAAGAGACTTAGATGTACCTATTACCTCTGGCCATCAATAAAGAAATCATCTTACGGTGTAGAGAATAACCAAGTGAGAAAAACTCTTCCACTGTGTTTAAATGCTTTATAAATATAGTATAAATATCTTAGTGACCTATGACTTCACTAGCTTGGTGGAAACTCTTTGTCCATCCACATTATATATAGGTCGAAACATCAACTTGCACAAGTAAAACTTTCATATCTACAATATTCTTGCGAGTTAGTGCACTAGAACATGAGCCAACAATTTTTCCAAGCATTAATCAGCTTGTATCTGGCCTTAACTTTATGATAATAATAATAAGAAATGATAAGAAATGCATATTAAACTTTTAAGACTATTTCCATGCACTTTTATAGGATAATGATGATGTTTTAGCCCAATAGTCACACAATCTTTATAAACATAGCAATAGGTCTAAGCATTTGACAATAACTTCTGATCCGATTCATTAAAAACATTTCCCTTAATAATAATATATCTCGCTTTTCTCTTTTTTTTTTCCAAAAAAAATGTAAAGCATTTAAAATAAGGCACATACAGAATGACTTGATATTAACTTTATCTACCCCCAAAATGATAATAATAAAAAGCATTTAAAATAAACACATATAAAATGATCTGATATTAATATCTCTATCCCAAAAATAACAACAATTATAATTCTGACATGAATTAATTTTAAATGGATATATATGCTAAAACATAAAGAAATAATTTTTTTTTTCTTTTTTTTTTCTAGATTAAATGTTCTATGTGAATAGTGAATAATAAAATAAAAAATATATATTTAAAGAGTTCTTTAGAAGTATTCTTCAAGTTTCTGGTTTCCATTTTTCCTTTTTCTTTTCTTCCATGATTTGTTTATATGAGCACATGAGTCTATATAGAAAAAGTTCTTGTGATAGAGTTTGATTCCTATGCCATCAGGTATACATTTTTTATGCTGCTGAAAATATTTCCTCATTTTGATTTTATGTGGATTACAGCTAAACAGAACTTGTTTAAATTTCTAAATATATAAGTCCACTTCTTGTTGTCTTTTTTTTTTAAATTCATTTAATATTTAAATTTAACGCTTTATATACATGATCAATATTTAGGTTTTCTTAATTTCTGTGGTTTAAATTTTACCATTTGGTGATGTCTGATCAATTAGTGCAAGACAATCATGACCATTGATTAACTTCAGGAGATCAAATGTGCACCCAACTTCAAAACTCACTCAAGAGAATGGCAAAGTTGTTTCAAGAGACAAATAAATAATTTACAATAAACAATTTCTTTTAAACCACTAAACATCACATGATCACTATCTCATACTAGCACAATTGTTATTAAACAATTCAAAACAAAACAACACTCTCCATATAGTAGTGCCATCTTGTGCTAACAAGAGCAATCAATGGATGCCAGAAGGCTTGTGCATAAAATCCCTATCTGGCATCCATTGATTGCTCTTGTTAGCACAAGATGGCACTACTATATGGAGAGTGTTGTTTTGTTTTGAATTGTTTAATAACAATTGTGCTAGTATGAGATAGTGATCATGTGATGTTTAGTGGTTTAACACCAATCCTGCCTAATAGGATAGTGGTGGCTATGGTTGTTAAAGAGCCAAAGACACCAAAATGTATGGGTACTGAATTGAGTTCAGACCCATATGACTATATAAGCTATTGAGCTTGGATTGAAAATATTAATAATGTTTTCAATTTCATTCTCATAGTTTTGTAGTTAAATAGAGTTAAAAGGTGGGTGCCGGAGGGTTGCATTAGATCCTAATATCTAGGTGCAGTGCTCTCAGATCCAAGGCTCCTCACTGATGAAGGCCACAAGCCAGAAACTAGTCTGGGGATATTGGATGAGTAGGCACTAGATAGGGATTTTATGCACAAGCCTTCTGGCATCCATTGATTGCTCTTGTTAGCACAAGATGGCACTACTATATGGAGAGTGTTGTTTTGTTTTGAATTGAAACAATTTCTTTCTCTCACAGTTTCTTTCTTTTTTTTAAAAAAATGTTTCTTTTAAACTTTATAGCAAAGTTTCTCTATAAAACCGATGAGAGAGAACTTGCAAAAGAGAGATTAAGATAGAACAGCCCACCCCTTTCACAAAACAGCAAAGCTTTTATAGTGTCTGCCTTCTTTCTCTCCTGCTCTCCCCATCATGATATCTTATTGACCCTTGAGATCTGGTCAGTCTGTTTTCTTAATTAATTGACTCTTGTTTCTTTTTCTTTCTGGTTATCTTAACCTTTTGCCCTTTTGAAAAACCATCACCAAATTCACATCTGCATTCTAACAGATAATCACCAATTAATTTTACACTTAAATTCCTTTGTCATATACATCACTTAAATCACTTTGGTAATTTACTTGGGTAATACTACAAGCATGGAAACCACACCAAAGAACAAAATCAATGAGAGAAAAGCTCTCTTCTTTCCCCCCTTTACTTTTTCTTTAATAATATATATATATCAGCCCAACTTCAAACCCAGAATTTTGAACTAAATTTTGGCTGTGAATAATAAACTATTAAAAATGACTTAATTTCTTTTTTTAAGGATTTCTTCATGAGTGATGACAAGGAATAATTATTATTTAATTGTGAATCTCATAATTAAAATCCACAACCAGATTAAATACACACACATTGTCACATGTATACAATTTTAACTAAACCTGTTTAATATTTTAATCCTTACTTATTATTACTATTATTTTTTTTACAATTTAATCTCATGAACTATTTATTTCTAACTTAGTGTAAAATTATGACTACCCATTATCACTATCTAATGTAGTTTTATAAGTCGCACCCCCCTCCTTCTTTTCACTCAACTTATTAAATGATGTATAAATCTTGCTTTTCTAAAATCTATCTTTAATACCAAATTGATCCATAAATTAATGTTAAATAAAACAATCTTTCGGTTAGAAATCTTTTAATGACAAATGTTCAGATTGCCTACCAAGTAAAACGTATGCAATCCTTATGAATATGGGTTCAAACCTAGCCTTGGCTAAAAATTTTGTTTATTAATGAAAAAAAATATACAAACTATGAGGACATTTTTTTATTAAACCTTATCTTGCATAGTTAATTCAAAAAATGGAGTCTTGGACAAACCCAAGGGCTACAATATATATATATATAGTAACTAAAAGAAATCTACTATGACAGTTACAAGTCTCTTAAGACTATAAATGTAAGTAGTAGCTACAAATGCATCACACTTATTGGGCGGCCATTTTGTAACTAAAAGAAATATAATGACAGCCATTTTTAACTATCATAAATATTTATCTAGTTCCTACAATCATGAGATAAACTAATTATCTCATTTCTAAACAAATAAAATAAAATGAAAACTGGCATAATTTCAAATATTCACAATATTGGGAAGTCATCACAACTAATAAAATATACTAGCCATTGTAACTAGATAAATAAATATTATCTATAGCAACTGAAAATAATAGTGAAATCAATGGAGTGAATTACATTTATCTCCAATAATACATTTTTTCAACAAAGAAAGTCTTTTTTCCACATATATAAGACAGTTCATAGGCGCACACACTGGTGCTATTTGTAACTACTTAAAATATATATAAAAAATAATGTTAAATGTCATCAAATTGGAAAAGCAAATCAAACTTTTTTCTTCAGTTTACTTATGTGCATTCATTTTACCTGGGTGCCACTAGGTTGTCTAAACCTAGATAAAGTTCTATCATATATGTTCATAGTGTACCTGATTCAAACCCATTTGGTACATTCTTTACAACACATGCACTTGGATGAATAAAAAATGGTATTCTTATATTTTAGCTGTGTCAATAAAAATATAAGATCCCAATACCATAAATTCTCAATACTTAACACTTTTACAGGTGTTACCAGCCCAGTTTAAGTACATGGATTTACAGATGCATAGATGCTGTTACTAATGGCTCACAAACAAACATAGTGAGGACCATTATTTGTATATGGCCATTAAATACTATTTCTTTAATGTATTTATTAATAATACCATTGACGATGATGATGATTCCAGCCACAGTTTTTGCAATTAATTCACAACTAATTTATTTTTTATTAATCTATAATTACTTATTTGAAACATTATTATATTTAAAATTAGACTTAAGCACTAATATTCACCAGCGATGATGAAGGTCATAACTAATCTCACAACATAAAATTTTAGCTTTTTTTATAAATCCTTATTTACTTAAACATTGTTATATGTAAATTGTGATCCAACACTTACCATTTATTAGTGATGATGAATGATTATAATTAAATGATAAAATTAAAAAATAACAATACTAATAATAAGAACACGAAAGCCAAATATTGTATAATTATATTTATTAAGATTCTCCTTTTTATTAAAACAAATTTTTTTAATCATCTAGTGAACTGTAATTAATAAACACATGGGTCTCATTTTATGCGGATTATTTTAATGCGATTTTGAAGTTATGCGATTCATGTTTCTTCTTAATATCTTTCATATTTCACTATATTTATGAGATATCAAGAAATTTAAATTATTAATAACTTATTTTGACTTGAAAAACTTTTTCCCCCAAAAAATATAACATTATATTAGCAGCTAATGTGAATATGGCCTGAAGTTGTATTTCTATGTAAATAATGTACTTATACTAATGAGTAAATAATAATAATAGATTTATATGTATGTATAAAAATATCACAATAAATATTCAAAAATTTTAACCTTTTAAAATGTATTTTGTTACATATTATCAGATATAAATATTTTTTTAGATTTTTAAAATAAATAATAATGAAGGTTTTATTGATTTTATAAACTGAAAATAATTCAAATAATAATTTATAATCTTTTTGTTTTGATTGCGATTTCATTTTTTTCATATAGAAACAGAAAAACATTAACACAGCACAAGACTGAAAATGGTGCTAATTGCATATCAAATCACAAATAAAAATAAAGTGGCTAACAGGTTTCTCTGGGCATAATTGCTGAGAGATTCTTGACTTCGTTTAAGAAGAAGCCACAATACATCACATCACATCGAATCTGATTTCTTAGCAGCTTATAAATGAACACTAGCAGTAATGATTAAAATATGTATGAAAAATGTAAAATTAGATACTGTAGTAATAAAAAAAGTAAAAAAAGTTTGTCTTGTATCAATTTTTTTCAAATATTTGAAATTTTTTATTAGTGATACTTTATTTCCTTATTTTTTTAATTCGAATTTTAAAGTAATTTTTCCTTGATGCTTTACTTTTATGGGACTTATGAAAATTACTGGAACATATCCCCCATTTTTCAAGGTAAGTTACATTTATTTTTGTGTGATTTCTTTTGTGCATGTTATCTGAGGAACCTATCTATCGCATAAAACGAGACCCAGGTGTATATCAATTAAATCATACATTATTTAAACAAAATATTTAATATTGTATGTATAACCAAATTAGATTAAATATATGTGTATGTTCCTACCCATTTAAAATAAGCTGGTTTAGAGTGAAACATTAAAAAAACATTCCCTTTAATGTTTATTCAATATTTCTTCCAGCTTTATTATATATGTCATAAAGGCAATATAAAAATCATTCACACAATATGTGTGTGTTCACCTTCCATATGTGATCCTATATGCTATTAATTTTCTCCCTTAAACAAAAGATTATTAATCACTAAGGTTTTAGTCTAACCTACCTAACTTAAGTGATGTATGTTTGTATAAGCAGTCACACCACACACACTCATGATATGTTAGCAGATATATTATGTTAAAATGTTTTGCTTTATATCATTTCTTTATAAACAAATTATAGACATAAAAAATTATTTAAATCTTGAGCAAAGCAACATTTATATCAGATTTAGATATGCAAATACATAAATAAAAAACATTATAAAGTATATATTGACAGATTGCTCAAGTACTTTATTTAACTCATTAGATAGCAATAATAAAAGGACATATTAAATTAGAATACAAAAAATATTCAAAGATAATGAAACATTAAGTTTAAAAACTTTAAAATGTATTTGCATGTTGTTATGCAGTAATGATAATTAATAATAAAATAAATAAACAAACTTTTAATGTTTATGTATTAACTTATTGATTGTTGATTATTTTATTGGCTGAGTGAAGTAAAAGTTTAAACTTTTAATTAGTCAATTCACAAACTCAACCATCAAAATATATTCATCTTTTAATATTTTATTCACTTTAGTTTCATTTGTAAAAAGTATATTAATAATTTATCAGGTTATGAAAGTGAATGAGTTTTTTCAAAAATAAATTTTTATTTATAATTATAAAAATATTCAATAGTGGCAAATCTAAAATAAACATTACTCACCAACTAAAAAGTTTTGCTGATGTCAGTGATTTCTTTCCCAATTTTACATTGCCAAAAAGTAAATAATTTTTGTTAAAGTCTTAAGTATTTTTCTAATATAATTTTATTTTTAGCATATTTTATCAAAATAATTTATAATTTGTCAAAAAATACTTGTTAAAATGGTCTAGAACATTCGTTTATCACTTTTGAAATGAAAAAAAAGAAATCATAGCGGTTTAGTTATTGACAAGCGATTTTCCTTGTTGTTGACAGTTAACAGCCAATCAGCATCAAGGATGAACTGCCATCTTCCTTTGTTAGACTTTCAACATCAGTTTTATTGATTTTTTTACTTGTAAAATAATTCAAGAGAGGGCAGCATCTTATGGAACTTTTTATAACTTTTCAAATGATGGGAAAATCTTTACCATAGCGTTAAAAATGACAGAATTTGAGCAACGTGAAACCACCTCATTTTTAGTTGTAACTAGCACAAAATAGATTAAAAGAAAAAGAAAAGATGTTTGACCTATAGAAAGAGTTTCATACAATTATTTTTAATAAGTAAAAAGAAAGTTTAATACAATTTCAAAGTTACCCTTCAATTTTCAGTTCTTACTAATGTACAAGTTGAAACAATAAACTTCTTTCTTGTCTATAACTTCAGACTGCATTGGATTTAGCTTGTTTTTACCATTTCAAAGTTATTGCTGTCACTTTTGATGAATATAAAAGAACACTTTAAAAAATTGATAAATAGATTAGTTGAGGCTTGATGTGTGGATTTTATACATCTTCTTTCTTTTCTTCCTTCCTCTTCTCCTTCACTTTAAATTGACAGCTCTTTAGTAAACCAGCTCTTTACTAAACACTGGATAAAAAAGAAGTCTCTGAGACAGCAGGTGGTTTTGGCTAGGTTGACTTGAAACACGTAAATTCTTTGGATATTAAAGAAATAAATATATAAGTTTACAGACAAACCACTGCACTCACAACATTAGAGATTCTTGGGGACAAAATAGTATGTTAACAATGCATTCTCTCTCTATCTTACAGCTGACAAGATTTATAAACCCTGAATCCATTTTTTTTCTTTTCAAAGTAGCAATTGGTGCACTTGCTTTATAACACCATTTTACTCTTCAGCTTCATTTTAGGGACTCAATCTTTATCAATCCCTCCAAAATAGCCTAACTGGTATAGTGTTTATATATCAGCATATACTATTTAAAGCAAGATTTTAACATTGTTTGCTTTCACTTTTTCTTGAGGAAAAAAACTCTGCTCCTAAAAGCTTAAAAAAGGCTGACTGACTCTGACCAATTGACTGACTGACAACCTGTCTCTCTTTCTCATACAGCTTTTTATATATCTGTTTTCTGCAACCCCTAGCTTTGTCAGGTTAAAAGATTGTTTCTCACTAACCACTGTCATTTTAGAAATAAAACAGAATTCCAAAATTGATGATATTTAATGGTCAAGTAACAAAAGAAAAATAATGACTATCCATTTGTCAAAACATTTTTTTCCTATTTGACAATTTAAAATTCAGATAACATAAGAAAAAGAATAAAAATCAAAATTTATGTGTAATTAAAAAGCTTATCTGTATCTATTTACACATACTTTCCTTTCAGACATGTGCTTTACAGGCTATAAATCTGTTGACCTTAGATGTGATCTTTTAAACCATCCAGTCAATCTTGTTTTATTTTTAAGAAAAATAAGCTATATAATGATACTGCTTTATATACTAATGCATCTAATATTATCTCTTATAATATTCATTTTCTCTCTACTGCTTACTAATAAATATTACTTATTAATATCTATAATATATACACACACAAAGATATATATAATTTTTTAATTCAATAATATATATGTGTGGGAATGGGACCCTATTCCTAAAGTATATATATATTATGCCCATGCTATTTGCACAGTCATTTTAATAAAGATTTAAAAATAGCTATTTTTTTAAAAAAAAATAAATGTATATTTGTTCATACTATTTTATATTGATTTCATGAGTAAAATATGTTTAAACTTGTTAGATAAAAGGAAAGATATTTAAAGTATTTAAAAAGTTGCTTTAATATAATTTTAATGATAAAAGTAATATATTATATATTATTTGAAAGATAAACTTAATTAATGTTTATTATGTTTAAATGATAATATTAAAACAATATTTTAATTACAGTATTTAATATTACATAATATTTCTAATATTTTTTAAAATAATTTTATTTATTTCAATTATTTTAAATAATTAGTAATTAAATTATTCTAAAATGTTTTAAAGTGGTGTCACATGTCTTTAAAGTGTATGTATTTGTCATTGAGCTTGCATGTGTTAGGCAGAAATATTAAATTTTAGTTCTTTGTTAGTAAAATTGAAATATTAAAATGTTGCAAAATAATATTGTAAATTTTATTTTAAAAGTAGCTATTAATACTTTATTGGCTGTTAAAATATTTTCTATTTTAAAATTAACATTCAGATTATTAAAAATATTTTAATGTTTAAACAAAGCTATGATATATTATAAAGTATTAAATAAATTTTATATAATATAAAAATAATTAGTTATATTATTTTAGAAAATTATTTTGTAGACAGAAATTTAATTTATATGTAAATTAATATTTAAGAAGAATTAGGATCAACCAATGAAATCACTGGATAAGATAGGAGTTCAATCAGTCTTGACATTCTCATCTTGTCTAATCTTATCTTGTTAATCTAATCTGGTCTTGTCTTTAAAAAGGTATATTTTTTTATATAAAAAAAATTATATTAAAGTTAAAAGTATACTTTTAAATAATTATTTTAATGTGTCCAATGTTTGGGTAAACAAATTAATTTCTTGTCAGTAGAATTTTCACATTTAAGATTAATGAAAATTGACAATTTTATGGTGACTAATAGTAGTCATTAAATCATCTGAAGCCATGAGAATTTCAGCCAAATAACTGAAAAAACCCAAAGGATTTGTAAAAACTTTATATTTAAGAATTTTAGTATGTGTGAAATGAAAGAACATTTATATTTAACAATTATAATAAATACTCATAAATTTAAACTGTTGATAAATTTATATCTTATTATTCTGTTGAGAATATTTGTTGAAAGCTATTTAATAAGTTATATATGCTTTAAAAGGAAAAAAAAGGAAGAACGAAAGTAATATTATGCAAGTGAATTAGATATGTATGAAGGATTTTTACAAATGTGAATATATTTTATATTATCTTTGAACGTATATGTAAAAAAGTTTTATTATTAGTTTGTCTAAAAGAGAACAGCCTGAATAAATATTATATATTTTTAAAATTGTGCCTATCAAGATGAAGATAAAATGTTTTTTTTTTTAACATTACATTTTAAAAGGATTTTTTTTATTTGAAAGAATGACGAATTAACTTTACATTTTGAAAAGATTTTCCTGCTTAAAAGAGATGAATTTTAATATTATTTTTAAATTATTTTATGTTCTTTAGAAAACATTACCTGAGTGAAAAAAATATATAATATTGCAAGAATATTGTTTAATCAATAGATGCATGTTGGAAAAGAAACAATCTTGAATGTTTAAGAAACATCCTGTGATAAATTATTACCATTTAAATACGAGCATATACATTTTAGAAAAACGGAAGAACGAAAGTTGTCTGATAAAAAAAAATCATTAACCGATAAATAATGTTATTTCTTTAAAATGTTTCATAAATGCTTTCTGATGAAGAAATGTTAATTTTACCATATTTTCCCAAAAGTCTAAATTAACAGAGAAAAAAAAATGTTTGTACGGAAAAAAAAATTACCTAGTACAAATATTATATTAATGAATGTTTTTCTTCTGAGATATCTGTTCTCCTGGAAATGCTAAGAAAACAGACTTAGATAGATTATTTATCCAGTATGGGTAAACATTATTTTGAAGAGATTTTAAAAGATTTAATTTTGTGCATTATGGACTTTTGTTCAGCACAATGGGGGAGAGAAAAGTTTTGTTCAAATTATTTCATAGTCCATAACAATGGAGTGAGCATCTATATTTTTTATTGATGGTGCTGAAGAAATAAAAGGAAATAAGAACTTTATGTAGCTTTGAATTTATTACTTTTCTATTTTTAATATTAATATTTTTTATTATTAAAACTGATACTCAGTTATCATTTTTTATTTAGAGATAAGTTTAGTTTTAAAATTGAAATAATTTATTTAAAAAGAAAAATAATAGCTATCAGAAAATATAATTTTTCTAAAAGATAAAAATAAAATATACCTATAACTTATTTTATGTTCAGATGACCATGGAGAGAAGGGAATCACTGTATTTAATTTCAATAATTGTTGAGATTAGAGGTAAATTATTAAGCATTTTAATGTATATTTCATTTCATTTATCATATTGCTTGAGTATTAAAAACCAGATGGAATCATATTTATATGATTATAAATATATTGTTTTATAAATATAATGTAAATGTAGAAAATACTTTGTGTGTTATCTAAAGATATTTAATTAATTTTTATGAATGCTTAAGAATGCATATTTTTTCAATATGATTATCTAGACCATATCTGTTTAAATACAATAAATGAAAACATTGATCTCTCAGTTATCTAGTATTATAATATAAATGAATGAATGTGTGATAGCAATTGATATTTTACTGAAATCATTTGTGATTGCAATGTTTTTTGAATCTTCTTGAATTTTTTTGATATTTATTTTAAAATATAATTAGGAGATTATGTAACATAGTTAGAATTTTTTGCGATGTCAAGAGAAGTATTCAGAATGTGAAAGATGATAGTTTTCTGAGAAATTAGTTGTGAAATGAAAAGCCTGGGTGCTAAGGATATTGAGGAAGAATATTATATGTGAATTATATTGTTGTGAATTAAGGAATTAAATAAATGTAACAAAGTTTTGTATATTTAGTACATGGACAGTGGCATTATTGCCATAGTTCAGTAAGAGTTTAAGTAGAAGCCATGACCAGAATTTAAAGTACATGATAATAGGTGACCTTAATCACTGTAACCATAATATTTCCTATTTTTTTGAGTTATTATTGTATTCATGTCCTTCACTATAGTCACTATTAATCACCACTAGATAATACATTGTAAATGGTAGTTTAAAAATTGTTTGAATAATAACTGGACAGTAAACAGTTGTCAATAATTGTGAATGCAAAGAAAAGAAAAACTTTATCACAAATGATATTTAATTATTTAGTCTTATTGCCAAATCTATACCATATACCTACTAAATCATCCATGCACTTTACTACGGTTACACAATGCTTTATTTACCATCCTCTTTTACAGTTTACAGTTTTGATTACCCCAGAAATCTTCTTCAGAACTTTTATATCTTCTAACTTCAACTGTTAAATTCAAATTTTAAAATGTTTAAAAATGTTTTAAAATTTATTTTTTAAAATTTGAATTTAACAATTGAAGTTAGGAGCTATAAAAGTTCTGAAGAAGATTGTTGTGGCAATTGAAACTGTAAAATGTAAAAAGGGTGATAAATAAAGCTTTGTGTAACAGTACTAAAGTGCATGGATGATTTAGTATTATATGGTCATTATTCATTTTTTATAGAAGAAAAGGAAAATGAATGATTTGATATTTCTAGAGATATATGAATAATAGAGATCATTAAAAATATTTAATGCATATTTTGTTTGATTGTGAGAGTGAATGTGGAAACCTAACATTAGAATGCTATCATAGTAATATATTATGAAATAAATAAATATAATATGTACAAGCAATACCTAATTCTTTAATATAATTTGAATATTTTATAAGATAAGTGAATTTATAGAAGAGTAAAATTATAGGGTTATTTTAAATATTTTAAAAGTAAATAATTTTACAAAGTGATGAATAGTTATGTCAGTAGCTATACTGAAATGTTAAAATATACCTGAAAGGTAAAGATAAGCACTTTATTGGTATATGAATGATATACTTAGTCTGTACAAGATAATGTTATATGTTAAATTTTGAATAAGTGTCAATTTGAATTACAATTTTATAGTAAATAGAGATTACTATAATTATAATTTCCTTCCAAAAATGTGAAGTTTATTATTATTAGTTAAATAAATTGTATTTATGTATTGTTATTGTGTATTAAGATAATGATAATTGCATTATTGTTGTCATAATTGTAAAAGATAATGGTATTACTACTATAATGTATCATATATTATATTTTATGCAGCAAATAGGCAGAGTGAATGTTATTTAATGTTTAATTATTTTCATCGTGTTTCCTTAAATAAATATTTTAATCAAATTAATTTTCTTTGATTTTTTATAAATATTTTAAATTTATAGATTTATATTGTTGTAAATATAATATATTGCTAAATAATAATAAAATTGTTAATGTTTTGGAACTCATATTATCTCAAGAGTTTTATTTTTTCTGAGTGTTTTTGAATCTTCTTATTCACACACATGAGTTATAAAAATTATTTCGATCATTATATTACTGCACGTGATTAACAAAAATATATTATTATAATTATTATTATGATAACGATTATGAATATTATGCAATGCCAATTTTAAAATATGTAATATTGCAATTATATTAAGAATATAATACTTACTGTAAATGCCACATAAGAATAAAGATTATTTATAGCATAATACGAGATGAAATGTTTTATAATTTATTAAAAAGTATTATATATGATGTTTTTATAAAAATGTATAATCTTACTTATGATTGTTGAGGAATAATAGTTAGGTAGATGTATTAGTTTAAGAATCTTGAAAATATTCTAATTGTTTGTTGTTGTTTTTGTGAGAGTAGTTGAATATATGTAAAATCCCACATTATATTTACCTACATGGTGGTATTATTATTATTATCATCATCATCATCATTATTATTATGTTTCAAAAGGCCTTTATTGTCTCAAAAGAATTACAAATTTTGCATTTACATAATTCGTCTACATATAATATACTGGATTGTCCATTATCATTTGAACGCTATTAGCAAATCAATTATTTATAACAGAAGGGAAAAAATTGTTGCTAAATTGTCCTTGTTGCTAATTTGACATGCATATCCTTCTAAGTTTTTTTATAATGTTTACTTTCCTCAATTCACTATAACATAGATCTAATCTTAAGTAATGACCAGGTTGCTGCATAAATGTCAGGTCTGGCCAGTGTCTTATCTTTTTTCTGTATTATTTCAAGTTTATTTGAAAAAGTAGCTGGATATCTCCTGGAATTGTTACCAATTAGGAAAGTGCATCTAGTACACCAGTATGCATATAGCACAAAGGTTGCTGCCCTGACACTTGGTGTTAATCCCTCTCTAAATGCAGAAATTAATTGATGCATTGTTACATTAGACTTCCTGTAACTGCTAGTTATGAGATTTCTTATCTGCCTAAGTCCCTCACAGTGATATAGCAGATGTGATAGGGTTTCCTCAGCTCGATGGCATAACCCACAAAAAGGATTAATTGACATATACAGTCTTTTATGGCAAAGAAAATATGTGGTAGGTAATGCAGATAGATTAAGTTTTATTAGAAAATTGAAAAACTTTGGTTCTAAGGCCCATCGTTTATACATTTTAACCAGTTGTTTATTATTAATTCCCAGTATTGGTTCTAAAGCAATTGTGTTATTATCTTCATGTATTAGTTCATAAATTTCCCAGTATTTGTGTATTTATTAACAAATTGCTCTGGGATTTTTGATTCTGTTTTACAAAGATATATTAATTGTTCAAAATATGATAATTTTTTTGGTGGTGGTTTATCAGTTGGAATGACCTCTATGAGCTGCTTAATTTTTGGAAATTGTTTAACAATATCAATTATATTGTTCCTCATTTTGTTTTGCAAAAATACCAATATCATGTAACCCCAAAACATTTTTATTCAGTGGCTGACATAGTTTTGCCATTCATATTCTATGACTTTCCTTGACCATAATAGCTGATTGCAAATGGTCTTAATTTTGGAGATAAAAGCTTTTGAGAAAGCAACCACTGGCATAAAGTAAACTATCTTAGTCATCATCAAACTATTAATCAATTGAATCTTAGAATATACTGACATATAGGTATTGGCTAGAGAGTCTGCTATTTTCTGTATTTCATTTTTCAATTTGTTCTGCAAATGACATCTCATTCCAGTAGTCCCTAGATGGAATGGAAATCCAAGAAATGAGCCTGGCTTTGCCTGGAAAATGGATGTACATGGCCTTTCCATGAATATTGTCCATGCTGCTGTTTTTTCTGGATTGAAACTTAGTTTAAATTCCTTTGAGTATTCTTCTAAAATCATCTGTAGTTTTGGTATCTGCCTTTTTGATTTCAGGAAAACTGTAATATCATCCATGTATGCAATGCAGGTCAATTTTTGACTTGTTCCTGGGATCTCCATTTCCTCAAATGCCTGTTGTAATCGAACAAGAAGAATATTTATATATAAAATAAATAAGATCGCACTAAGTGGGGACCCTTGTGAAAGTGATTTAGTTGGTGTGAAAGCTGGTGAATTTCTGCCATTTAGAGTAATGTGTAGCTCACGATTAAAGAGTAAATTTGTTATAACATATATATGTGATTTTGGCATTTCAGTGTCATTCAATAATCTCAACAGTATAGATATATCAACATTGTCAAAAGCCGAAGCAATATCCAGCTGTACATCAATCGGGCCATATCTTTTCTTTTCTCTAACTGATGTCAAAATAGCCTTAAATAACATAGCAGCTTGTGTGGTAGATGAATGTTTTTTAGCAAATTGAGCTGGTGAAATCATCGGTAAAATAAATGGTTCTATTTTATCTTTAATTACTTTCTCTAAAATCTTTATGGGCAATGGACCCATTGATATTGGCCTTATCTCTGATAACAAAGAAATGGGCTTCTTTTTTTTATTAAACAGCATGATCGCGATTGTATTAACTCCCTCCATTCTTATTATTCCCTGTGATAAATAATTTGCCAGCTGACACAGGCATTTTCTAGTCAGCTTGTCAAGGTGTTTTAATATGAACAGTGGAATTCCAGGGCTTCCTGGGTGACAGTTGTTGTCCATTTTATTCATTTTCATTATAAAATCATCTATAGTATATGGTGATTCAGTCTCTGCCATTCCAAATACATTTGGCTGGTATTGTATCAATTTTCCTGGTCCCAGCTTATCTTTAAAATAGTTAAGAATTGGTAAGATCATATTATTTCCAGTAAATGTTTCATTGTTTATTTTAATTGCTAATGGCACTTTGATTTCAGGTCTCCTCCCTAATGCCCATCTAATATATTGCCGAGTCCATGTGTGTTGATGCATTAGGCATATTCTACTTTTTTATTTTTTGAATAGCTCTTCAGTGTTTCACATGCTTTGTTATAAGCATTTGTTAATATATGTATACGTTTCTGTGTGTGTTGATTAGGGGTTATAGCCACAATACGTTTATGAATTTGTCCTGCAAGCTTCAACAACCCTGAGGGAGGTGGCTGATTTTTCGCTATATGATTAATGTTAAATGACAGGATATTAATGTAAGCTAAATATTGCTGTATTGGGTTAAAGGTCATTGAAAGAATCTTATTCCACATAATATAAGTCTCTGAAAAAATATTATTGTTATTGTTGTTAAAAAAATGAACCTGAGATGTTAAATAGTTATAAGAGTTAGATGAAGTGGTAATGGATATGAATTTTAGTTATTATTAAATTTAAGTATTATCTTTTGCGAAGGAATAGTAGTTAACTTATTGCTTTATAATAAATTTTATAGATTATTTAATTAGGATTAATTTTATGTAAATTATAAGCCATGAGAGTAATATAAGGTAGTATTTTATACATTGAATAGGGGTAATAATCTTGTGCCATTGAGTGCATATTTTTCGGAATACATCCTCAATGTTAAACCAACAGTATATCGTGCTGAATATCCCATGCAAAAGTTTTCGTAGTTTTTTTAGCATTTTAATCTAACCATATTTTTTTAGTATTAACTAAAGAGCCGGTCATAGTTTAAATTGTTATTATTATAAATGAGCTGGGAATCCAATTTCAACCTTAATATTTAACTTATGTGTTTTATTTTAGTTTATTATTTAAATAAGATAAATTATTTTAAATGTTAATTTTATTAAGATTAAATATGTTAGAAATGAAGTCTAAACTAATTAACTTATTGTGTTTTAATAAATATTGTTAGATAATTTGATGTAAATTAGAAGTAGTTCTTTAGAAAGTTTAGCTGGAGAGTTTTTCTGAATGTTAACAATACTGTGATTTGAAGTGTAGTATTTTTGAGAGTGGAGCCAGAAAGTTTCTTTTTAATTCGGTGAGGGTACAATATATAATGATAAATAATATTTTAATAATGAATAAATATAACGTCATGTGAAAATTTTACCAAATCTATTTTAAATAATAATTGAACTGCCTTCTAACTGCCAAGTTCAATAACTTTTACAATCACATGATCACCATCTCATACTAGCACATAATTGTTATTAAACAAAGCAAAACTCCATACAGTAGTGCCATCCTGTGCCAACCAGAATAATCAATGGATGCCAGAAGGCTTGTGCATAAAATCCCTATCTAGTGCCTACTCATCCAATATCCCCAGACTAGTTTCTGACTTGTAGCCTGTGTCAGTGAGGAGCCTTGGATCTGAGAGCACTGCACCTAGATCTTAAGATCTAATGCAACCCTCCAGCAGCCACCTTTTATCTCTACTTAACTACAAAACTATGAGAATGAAATTGAAAACACAATATTTTCAATCTAGGCTCGATAGCTTATATAGTCATATGGGTCTGAACTCAGTTCAGCACCTATACATTTTGGTGTCTTTGGCCCTTTAACAATCATAGCCACCACTATCCTATAAAGCAGAATTGGTGTAAAACCACCAAACATCTGAGAGCACTGCATGTAGATCTTAGAATCTAATGCAACTCTCCAGCATTTATCTAAAAGCTATCTTTTGAATAGAAAATCTGAAAATTTTCAGACACCTACATGTCTTCAAACTCAGCTATTCAAATTGGGTTGGTATTTTTAGATCTAGTATCTGAAGCTATCCTAGCACCTTTCTGAGGAGTGCCATAGCATGAAACTATAGTCAGAGATTGAGGAAGGAGTTCCTGACAGAGATATATTTTAAATGCTTTCTCTGGCTAAGCACTTATCACAAAGCTTGTTGAGCAATTGGCAATGCTCATTGTTTATATTCTACAAGCTTAAGAGAATGGTGTCATGTGATTTATGACTATTTTTTATTTGACTATTTATAGTCTTTGCTTTAAGTGTTATGAAATGTTATATTGTTAAGACTACTAATATATGGTTTGGCTGAAGATCTCTCAGCATTATATAGCTATTTGAGTTGTATAGCTGGGTTTGAAGACGTAGGTGTCTGAAAATTTTAGATTTTCCACTCAATAGATAACTTTTAGATAAATGCTGGTTTTGTGTTGGTATTTTTATATCTAGTGTCTGAAGCTACTCTAGGGACTCTCTGAGGAGTGCCAAAGTACAAACCATGGTCAGAGATTGGGGGGGTTCCTGACAGATATGTTTTAAAAGCTGTCTCTGGCTAAGCATTTATCATAAAGCTTGCTGAGCAATTGGCAATGCTCATTGTTTCTATCCTATAAGCTTAAGAGAATGGGGTCATGTGATCTATGACTCTATTTTTTTATTTGAATATGGCTATATATTTGAAAAAAAAATTGAAAATATTAAATGTAGCCTTAATGCATCATATTGAGTAACTTTACCAAAGACACTGGAAGTATAAAATTAGGCATATATTAGAGTGTGCCAGTATCAAAATGAACTCAATATTGTTTTATTTTCTATTTCATTACTGAATATATGTTATTAATAAATTAGTTCTCTTTAACTGCATGTTTTCTGAAAATTTAAAACTAAAGATGTCTGATTCATAAAATTAAATAGTGTTAAGTGCATTTTGAAAGATGTGTTTTTAAATGTATAATTTCTATTTAAAGTAGCTATTGTTCTGAATATAATGACTGACTTTGAAAAAGCACTAAAATACATTAAAGTTTCAGTTAATATTGTTAATGTTTTTTCCCTAAATATACAAAATTAATATTATTCAACTACTTACTTGAGTAAAATGACCAACAATTTTATCATTTTCTTTAGGACCCTTTTCATAACTAAAATGAGTAATTTCATCAAACCATAGTTGAATGATTTTACTCCAACATGCAGCAGATTCTGTTTGTACTTGGGCAATATTCTGACCACATTCCATTGCTAAAATATACACATTTTAAAATAATATTTTACATTTTGAAAAGTTCATATAATAAACAGATATATAAGAATAATAAGTTTCTTTAATTATAAACACTTTATGGATGTGAAATAATAAATGTTAATATAATTCTAATAGTATTGATTGATATTAATGTATCATTGTTTTATTGTGAACGGTTTGAATGTCAAAGCACTAAATGTTAATATTATAGATGCTTTCAGACAGAATAAAAACACATTGTTATGTGAAATAATAAACTTTAATATAATTCTAAAAATAAGATACATCCAGAATCAATATATCTCCACCTTAGCTATAGTAATAAATATAGAATGAGAAATCTGTGAGATACATTTTTAGAGGGAAAATCTTATAGGCAATTCTTAATTAGTTAAAAGTATTATTCATTAAATTGTGGACTATCTGTATTTCCAGATATATTTAAACGTTCTCATCTTAAAGAAACTACTATTTACATATTGTTATATTCAATCTTCAAGTAGTTTGACAGTGTATATTGAAACAATTTAAATGAAAATCTAGCTTTTTTTACAAGGTGCAATAATGCTTGTTCGTGTTAAACTATTATCTACACATTAATTTGGTAATGAAGATATCCTATGTAATGATAAACATTACTCATTATTATTTAAAAAAAATTATTTTCATAGATAATAATCGTATTGCTTTAATATTTAAAAGGTAAAGTTATAGTGTTGATACAATTATTGAGATGTTTTTGCATTAGATAATCTTTTTACAAGATAGTTATTGTCTTCCTATTGTTATTATTATGTGATAAAAGTCTATAAAGTAAAATCTGCTTAACATATTTATTTAAAGTTTGGAGGATGGAGAAGATTGAAACCTGTCCATTAAAGTTTGAAAATTTGTTATCTTAATATAAACTGAGCACTGATTGTATATATATATATGGGAGATTATGATATAAACTGAGCACTGATTGTATATATATATATGGGAGATTATGATGTGAACCATCTAATAAATGCTAGCTCAGCATGAAATATGTATATTAAAGATAAATTTATTTTTTCATGTGGTTTTGGATATTAGGTGTATAGGATGGAGTGAATAGCTATGGTGAGCTTAAAGGACTGAGTTCAAATTCCTTCTAATTACATTAATTTCAGCACAGACAATGTACTTGTATTAAAATATTACATATTCAGCCTGCATTCTGCCTATTCCTCAACTGTGAATTTGAATGTATATATTAAGGTCCTATATGTGAAGAGTCAAAGTGACCCAGTCAACATGGGCATGATAACAATATTGGCATCAGCAAAGGTTTTGGGCATTCCATCATCAGATTTTCAATGATATGGATGATTGAAGA
Source organism: Epiperipatus broadwayi (assembly GCA_028023455.1). Lineage (NCBI taxonomy): Eukaryota > Metazoa > Onychophora > Udeonychophora > Euonychophora > Peripatidae > Epiperipatus > Epiperipatus broadwayi. The sequence continues at coordinate 511,246 of JAQFVV010000137.1, read as the reverse complement.
GTTGGAGAGTGGAAAAAATAAAGATTGAAACCTGTCCATTGACATTTGAAGATTTACTAACTTAATATAAACTGATCCAACTGATGAGCACTGATTTATAATGAAATACATATATTGAAACATTTATCTTTTTAACATGTATGTGGTTATGTGTATCAGTTGAATAGGATGGAGTGAATAGCTATGGGGAGTTTGAAGGTCTGTGTTCAAATTCCTTCTAATTACATTTATTTCAGCATAGACAATGTATTTGTACTTAAATATTAGTCCATAATATATTGTGAGCAATAATTAAGAGTTAATCATGCAATGTTTTTTCACAACATATCTTTCGTTGTCTTAGGGTTTTGTATTGGTTTTATGAGTTAAAAGTTCATATTTCATTAGCCTCTTATTGAATTTAAATCAGGATATTCTCTTATACATAAATTTGACGTTGAAAGAACTTATATGGAAAAACCATAGATCTTTTCACTCTCTTTTCATTCTTCCAAATGATTGCAATAAATATGTTTATATGTTAAAATGAAAAGTTTTTTAAGTAAAACATGTAACTCCAGTTATGACGTTTATTTTTGTTTGTAGCCTTTTATTATTGTTAGAGTTTATTATTATTATCTCATTTGCCATCATCTGGGCAAAATGAGTAACTCGTTAACTATTGTTTCCAATAAAAAATAAACTGTAGATCACTTATTATGTGATTATTTAACCCAAAACACTTAAAAAAGGAGGGTGATAATATATATAAATTTGTTTTTTTGTTTATTGATGTTTTTTAACTAGAAACTGATATATTATTTCATTTATTGATGCAGATGTGTCTTTCGGGATTGTAATGAATATTTTGGCCATAATATTTATCACATTTAGTTAAGATTTTAATTTTTTTTTAAAAAATCGATATTATTGGCCACATGAGTGCTGTTTAATTGCATTAGCATGTTTTTTATGATATGATAATTGCTTACGTCCATATGGAAAATTTTATAAACTTCATCCATGAACACCTTTGTGTTACAAGTAAGATTTCTTATATGGGTATAAGTATTCACCACATTAATGCTGGATAAGCAATAATTAGTAATAGTATTCACACTATATATTTTTAATAAACCAAATGTACATTAGAGAACAAGTGAAATTCTAAAAACATTCAACTACACAAATGAAAATAATAAAATAGCAATGTTTCTAGTCTTTATAAAAGAAGATAAATCATTTCAATCAAAAACTAAAATAATCTATTCCCATCTCTTTTAATAGAATTTTTTTCTTTGGTGTTGGATGGATCACTTGATATGTGTTTACATGTGTGGCTATTTGTAATCTAAATTATCTTCAACTAATTTTTTATCATGAAAGATTTAGATATTCTTACTATCCACATAATCAGAAGTAGATTTATTTATAACATTAGTATTATAATAGTATTAACAAGAAACCCAGTACATAGAAACTTAAAGACTATGATTGTGCTCACACACACACACCATAGACACACACATATAAAAAGTATTTTTTGGCTTAAACCATGAAGAACTTGATAATAATGAATGTTATTTCATTGAAGCATCAGAAATTCAAATAAAAAATGGTTTAAACCAAAAAATACATTATTTACATAATATAATTGTGAAAACATTGAATATAATGTGTAAGTGTGTCAAAATGAATGTTTTTATGCACATGTAGCAAAGTTTAAGTGAATTTGGGATCTTGTTATTTCTTACAATTTTGCTCTGTTATATTGGAAATCTCCAACTCAAAGGAAAAGAATCAAAAAGGTAAGACTCTTTCTTTATATGTGATAGGTCAAGGATATTAAAATAGTTAAAAAACATCTTAAAGAGACAAAACTTAAAATGTTAAAAGCCAGCGTTAAACTCAATATGGATTCTAGAAATCAGGAACACACTGAGTACAGCCTAAAAAAGTCAAATTTTAGCACCCATGACATAAGAAAAAAAAAAGGATGAACAAAAAACATTTCTAATTGTTAGAAATAATGAAGAAAAAATGAACAAAGAATAGAAAAGTTCTCAAAATCTTGATAAAAAAAATTTCTGTTACAAAAATTATACCAACAGATGAATCTAGCTTTAATGTTATGGTAAATTCTAAAGAAAACTCTACAAATGTCCATAAAAACTTTATGCAAACCAAGACTAAAGCTGATACCCCATTATAAATCAACATCTACAAAATATGTCTAAAAATCAAAAGACTAGATTGAAAAATAAGGAAGTCATCAAAGATCCCAAATCGGAACTGATAAGAAATAAAAAACCACAGATTTTTAAAAGGGGGGTGGTGGTGTTTCACTGGAAGCACTCAATTTTTTTCCCAAATCTGACCAGATTAAAGTGGGAAATGATCTGCAAAGGTTTTAATAAAAGCAATTCAAATGAAATACTAGAACTCAAAGTGATTTTAAAGTCAATAATCACTGCCCAAAGTAATTCCAATCAAAAATTTCCAATTCTGTAATTCACCGCAAAAATTTCTATAATTCTAGCGATAACTTCAAATTGCAGTTAACATACAATACTTTCCAAAATGAAATAAAACAATCAGAAATAGAATTTCCCTCATTAAATAATAACTCTAATCCCACAAACAACAAAGAATCAAACAATCTTTAGTTGGGCAGGCCACAACCTATGTGGACAAACTGAAAAACAATGGTAAGGCCTTAACTGTGCAGAATAATAAATCTTATGCTTTCACATGCAAGAATAGTAAAAACAAACATCAATAAAATTACCATGGGAGAAGAAGAGTCAGGTCTCTCCCTAATGGACTTTGATGATGAAGATAACTCAACTACTAATAGTTCTATTAAGGGCAATACAAGCCAAGAAACTCCAAATTTGAGCCTTAATGATTATGACCAAATCAGCAGTGATTTCAATGACAGATATTTCTATTTTGTTCAACTCATTTTTAAATTACGATATTGATTGCATATTAATCCTAACTACCACTAATATGAACTGCAACCTATTCCAATTTTCCCATGGATGAATTTTTTACACTAATAAAAGATAATCAGCTTAGTGATGCTATAAAAAGATTTCCACCTCATGTTCATCACCCTACCAAAAGACATTTTGTAGTAGAGTTTTATAATGTCCTACAAAGGAGTTGTTCAAGTGAAATCAATGCTTTCTCAATATAAAAGTCCTCATAAAAGTTGACATGGTAAGACCTAGAACAGGGCACAGACTAGCAAAGAACTGTTATCTGAACTTTGCCATCAATGATTTTCAAAAATTTGTGAGACCAATACGGAACCGTAACATCATTCAAAACATCTAACAGAGAGAAGAGCTGAGTTGGAACTGCTGTCTAACGTAGCAGCATTTACTCTTAAGCTCACTGTGGGCATTTCACCCAGTGATCTGCCTTCCAGTGTTAGAGGAGAGTAATTGCTCTATTTGTCTATCGATATGGGGAATTCAATCTCAAGGTTTTATGTGCAATGAAAGGTTACATTTGTTAAGAGCATGCCCAAAGAAGACATGTCAAAAGTGTGGTGAAAGAAATAGTATATTGCATAGATGTGGAAATATTTGCAAAAACTGGAAGCTGGTGCATCCCATAGAAGGTGTTGATGCTTCAACAACTCAAATAGATCAGTCTGAGAAAGCAATATGAAATAACAAACAACAAAGTAAACCATTTGTCAACACACAGGAATATTGTTAGCCAGGACAAGCATTGGTTGACTTAATGCTGGTGGATAAGGAACTCACAGAGTCCACAACCATTCAAAAATCAAAACATACTTCAGTGGAACTCAATCATGATGCTAAGTGTCAAGGATTTGAAGCCAGCAGTGGCAAACAATCTTTATGTTTGTCTGCAAAAAATGCTGGCAGGGTAGTGACTTCAGAATGTAAGAGGAAAACATGTGATTCATCCAGTTCCCAAGCAGAAGAAACTGTGAACTCTGTATCAGAGGCTGATTCAGTGGAAGAGGCAGAAAACCCATTGCCAATCCTCAAGCCCAAGAGCCAAAGAAAAAAGTGAAAAAAAATGAATCCAAATGATCAGAAGTCAACACAGAAAAGGAACTGCAGCTGGTCCAGTGTGAGCAATCTACCAGTAACCAAATGGAGGAAGTTTCAAGTAATTCCCAAAGCCAGTCCATGCTACTGGGAACTGTCCATCTTCCCCTAACACTAGTTTCAATCCCAACAGCACCAACTCTCAGGTGTCAGACAATCAACTAATACTGCTTGAAGATCCACTCACAGATCACTAAGCTGGCTATCACTTGCCTCCATCTAATACCTTCATGTTCCTTAACATCACTAGCATTAACATCAGGGGATTAAATTCCATTGATAGAGTTTATGTTCTAAGGAAATGGATGGAGGTGAGCAAGATACAGATACTGTGACTCAGCAAACAATCATTGCAATCAAACAACAAAATCAATCATATTCTGGGCTCATTTGAAGTCCTTCAGTATCAACCATCTAACTCAGCCTCCTCAAGGATTGCAATATCGATCAGCAAAAAATTTAGACTTACAGAAAAGCAAAACTTTATATCTAAAAACTGATATGCTAATAGTGGAACTATCCATCTGCAATATGTCCTTAATTTTAATTTACCTATCTCCAGAGTGGTTCCATAAATTATACATCTATCTCCAGAAGGGCTCCAGGCTAGCCCAATCATTATTAACAAATAGAATTAATGCAGTGTTGGCTTTAGTAGTGTCACCTGTTATCCTATTTGGGAATTTCAACATGGGATACCAATGGTTCAGTTTCTCTGCTCAACAGGGTACTACTGTGTGGAGAGAGATGTTTTCCCATTGGTGCCTTTTTCTTCTACACTTGGTAGCACAAATCTTTAATAGACCTCTTATTCTACAGTCCTGAACTTTATCACAACATCCATGCTACACTGAAAACAGTTCTTTTCTTAGACTACCAGGCCATGTTGATCTCCTACAATTGGATCCTTTATCACTGACCCTCATAAACCATGCCAAACCATCAGGCTTCTTAATAAAGCTAATACACCTGAATGGATATTTATAAATGCATATATACTATTCCATACAATCCAGCTCCACACACTACCATCACTTTACTTGGTCGGCCTTTGTTGGAATCCTAAATTCCCTCATAAATACCTTCACCTGAGAACAAGGAGTCCCAACAGGCTATTTTGGGAACTGGAACATTGGAAAAGGGGCAAGGGAACTGTCACCTATGGACACCTGTATTGGGGAGATTCTAAGTCTTAAAAAGCAATACAGGGATAAGCAAAAAGTTCTAGATCAATATATAGTGACTAAAAGAGCCAATATTTATTTACCAATGCAGCACAACTGGACTAAAAGTTATCTACAATGGGAAATTGGTGCCACAAAAAGACCAATGCCATCTATGTTCATTGTTGACAACAACCATTGCATAGGAAAGACCATGCTTAATGATCAGTTCTTCAGAAAAAAGCATCAGAGATGCAACTTTGACATTCAGTGACATCTGGCATAATGACAATGAACCAGAAGATCATAGCATATCTGAGGAGCAAATCTATCAAAAAACTGATGTTTTATCCTGAACACATTCATCTAGGCCTAAATGGCATTCCTCGTTCTGTATTAATTCACTTAAGTAAATTTAGTGCTCCAATAGTATGAGGGGTCATTGATACACTGGCTAGAACAATTTCAGAATATTTCCAACCTGTACCCAATTGCCATGATGCCATTTATCAAGAAACCCATCAGTCCATCACCATTCTGCAACATCCAGCCAATTTCCATAACTTCATATTAAGGACAAAATACAGCAGCATTTGCTCATGAAGATTTCTAAGCACTAATTTGCCTGCAAAGGCTCATCCACCACTGAAGCAATATGGTGCCTCATACTAATGGTGGAACATGTAAGATCTCATAAAAAAGCAGGATCGATCATAGTCCAGATGGACTTTGCTGCTGCATTTGACTCAGTGGTACCAGCTAGATTATTTTTACTCCTGAGCATTACAAAGTCCCTTTGGTTTATATAAGGATCATTGTGAATCTTCTACTGAACAGATCGATTAGTACATTACTTGATGGCTTTTTGACCTCACAGTTTAGACCATATCGGTCTATTCCCCAGGGGTCTTAGCTAAGCATCCTTTGCTTTATCAATAATGTTAATCCACTGTTGGAAGAGGTGGAACAGTCATTACCAGGAGTTTACATGCTGGAAACTCTGGGAGAACAAACACATCCTACACCCTCCCAACACAAAAATTCTTGCTGCAACTATTTAAACTACTGGATCACTACACCACTAAATACAACTTGGCAATTAATCATTTCAAATCAGCAATATGGAAGGTGTACACTGGTGCCATCATTCCACCAAGGTTTACAGGGGTGCCTCAAAAGTTCCTGGGATTCCCTGTGGTACTATCAAAAGGAGCAATAAGAAGAGTGATTCAGGAAAACATTCTTCAAAAAACAAGAAGTTACCAATGCTCTATCAACAATCTCCCTGTCACTCCCAGGCAAGGCAACACTATTTAATGATGGTATACCTGCAAAGTAATTATTATCTACCATTTTTTAAGCTGGCCAGATCCTTTTGGAGCTCCATAAACTCAATCTGCACCAAGCTTGGGTGGAAGGTTAAAAGCATTTGCATTAGCCTTACCAAGGTGCATTATCTGGATGGACTTGGTCTTTATGCAATAAACATATGGTATGCCTACAGAGCTCTAGATACTTTCAGAATAACTTATTCAAAAAGGTGTGATAATTAGACAGAGGATTTGATAGAGCCCACAGACATACTCACCACCAGTACCAAGCAAGTAGATCACTGACCTTAAAAACTAACTTTGGAGCCTATTTCCTATCTCTAACCAGATAATTCAAACCAAAATCTTTTACTGAGATGTATATAGACTCATTTATCCTAATCAGAACAAAATTCCAACAGGTTAAGGCTCACAACCAAATCATTGCTCAGAAAATTAGGATATGAGGGCTTTGAGCCAAAATTTCATAGATTTCCTGATAAAATACAACCTCTCCTCATTACCCATGCAACACTTCTTAGTAAATAAAAGAGGGTACAGTAAAATAGGTACATAATGCAAACTTTGCAAAGCAGATAAGGAAACTCTAGAACATATGTTCTACCACTACTCATTCCTATCTTAAGTAAAAATAAAACTTCACAGAAAGCATCCCACTAAACAAAAGAGACATGCTTTTTATAGACAGAGCATTAAAAAATAAAAAATTTACCATGATTACATTAGCAACTTATCTCCTCTTTGCTCTGTGGCTCACAAGATGTCAGTTAAAATTTAAATCAGACACTTATAAGCCTTGGACAATCTACCAAGAAATTATCTGCAAACTTAAGAAGATAGATAACCTGCTGACACCTGAATAGCTTTATGTTGAAACCTGGGAGCAGCTGACCATAACAAATGATAAGATAGTGTCTTAGAGACCATCATCAGAATATTAGTCTTATTATCATTACCACATATAATTGGAATTAAGTCAATGCCAAGGCAATGGCAGACCAGTATCCAGAGATATGATTACTATAAAATTTTACTCCCAAGGAGTTAATATCTCAGAGATGAACTTCAAATTCTCAGATTCATTACTAATACAAATGACTTCAGAAATAGAATGGCATTACACTCATGTATGTATCACTGACCTCATAATGATGAAGAGGGGCACATCAGAAACTTTTCCAGAAATCAAAACTTTCCTTAGCTATCAGAGCAATGCTGCATTATTACCATGATGATGATGAGACATCTCAGAAACCTTTCCAAGATTGGCAACCTTTAATCTAGTCAAATGATTTATTTATTATGTACTATGATGCCAAAAGTAGCCACTCGTAAGATGACAATGAGGCAAAGCCTAAAAAGTTGCTCGGAAAAGCATTTTTTCTGTTAATAACTCAAGTATATAATGCAATCTATCTAATATAATTTATGTTAAGTTGTGACATTTGTATTTGCCTTAATAAAAAAAAGAAAAACAATGTTGTATAAATCAGGTTTTGATGAGCAACCATGTTTAATAAAATAAAATACTGCCATTTTGACAAGACAGGATTTGCCCTCAAATAGGTAAAGTAGTAATTTTAGTGCCTAAATTGGCAAAAGCATTGATAATGTGTGATTCCAATGAGATTTCAATTATTCGTTTGTATTATTGACATTATAAGAAAAAACAATGTTTAAATAATGTTGTAGAAGTCATCAGATTTTTTTAAAAAAAGACCATTCTTTTTATAAAACACCCATTTTTCAACTATCTCAAGAGACTCTCAATCTCCAAAGCAATAAACAAACTTCATTCATATTTAAAGACAACTCATATAATTAATTTGAAGTTAAAATTCTCATATATATATATATGTAAATTTATAAATAAATATTAGAAAATACAGTACTTAAATGTTTATAAAAAAAATATCTATAAACATTTATAGATATATTATTTTATAAACTTTTAAATACTGTATTTTCTAATATTTATTTATAAATTTATGTATATTATTTTGAAAAAATACAGACATTGATTTGTAATATATATATATATATATCATCCAGTGGAAGATTTGTGTGATCAAGTTGAAACATCGTTACATCAATATTTAAATTTTTTAACATGGATGAAAACGTAATATATATATATATATATATTGTAACAGGCACGGGATGATCGAAGGCTACACTCCCCTTTTATGAGTGCATAATGGGGAATTCTAATGATTCAAGATCGTTCACTTTCCGCTACCTCAAGCAGAGAGAACATACGGACATACACGAATCTATATCCATATTTGACCGAATCTGTATACTATACGGATATAGCACCAGATTATTTTTCCTGACCAACCATTTCTCAGCTGCTGTAAGATCTGACTGAGTTATGGCACTTGGATGATTTATAAATTTAACGGGATAAAATACTGCACCACCAACTTCCATGTGTTAATTCAATAATCAAAAAAATGAATAATAGTTTTCCCACCCTTTGACTAGACTACCCTTTTTGGAGTGGTGAAGAATGAGACAAGGCAGGTTTAAATAAAATAATAGATTTAATAGAATAAAATAATCGTAAAAGAGATATAACAAAAAAAACACATTAACATGAAATGAAAAACAGATTATAAACTATAGTGCTACAAGAAAAAATACATATAAAACTATTATAAATGATGGTACATTTATAAATCGTCAGTCTGGGTATTTATCAAAAAAATTCAAGAATGTCTTTATCATTCACAAAAGGCATGTGGCCATTGTCTAATTAAACTATGTGCACATTGAAATATATAACAAAATAGTATGTATCTTTACCTAGGTTTTAGTCTCTGAATTTATCCGACGTCTTGCCGACCGTCACGTGGATTTTCTCCACTTCTTTAGGAGGGACGGTCGCAGGTTAGATTTGGTTGTGTGTAGCTTCTCAGTGTTTAAGGCATCAAGAACAAGGCAACTAAATGAATCCACCGGCAGGCGCTACGATGGCAGTTGTTATATCTTGGACAGAACCATTAGTACAGTAAGTCCGGATTGACCAGTGATTATGATGGCCTTAGCCAGCCATTCTAGATGAGGCACCAATGTTGAAAGTCATATTTGTTAACTATAGCGGTTGATTATCGGAGCTGTCTTTTACCACCCTCTCAACATGAAGTCTCTCACTCTCTCTCTCTCTTGAAAACTTTTCTTTTTTTTAATTAAAAAATTCCACCAGCCTTTGTCCTTCCGATCCTTTGTTTTCACTTTCATTCACACCTTTCTTACTATGCCTTCGGCCATATGTAAATTTGTTTTACCCAATCTAGTAGCAGTATGTACATTTATTTATTTCAATATTTTTTAAATTTAATTACACAGATTTTAATACATGTTTTTCTCTCCTTTTTTATTTAAGTTTAGACAAGCATTTATTATTGCTGTCTATATTGTCTATATTCTGCTTCAAATACACTCCATACATGCATTTCGTTTATCATCAAATGTGTACTTTAAAACCCAGATCCTTATCTTTTGATTATGTTTAACTTTCTATGTTTTGCGCACTATTTAAGGTTTTTTTAAACTTTACTTTTTTTCAAAATCAGATTTTAACTTGCATTTGATTTATATTTCTTTATCACTTTATTTTTTAACGTACACATCCAATATTTCTAATTTTACATTTTAATTTCACCAGAATCCGAACTTTGGAGGGTAAAAAATAAGAATCTTTTTGATTCTACTTCCCTCTCTTTTTTAATTAATTGAAACATTTCTTTGTTCTGTAAATTTTCTAAGCTCGCTCTTTTTTCTTTTTTCTTTATTTTATCAAACATGATATTTAATATTCTGTGAATGCTTAATATTTATATGTGTGGCCGCAGTATGTGCGATCATCACATTACACCGTCCCCCTCCTTTAAAATTTTTTTTTGTAAAAATTTTTTTTAAATTTATGCATCGAAAGCTAGATGCTCCCAACTACTGTTCAAACCCTTTAGATTTATGCATTCCTAATATGATTTAGTGATGAGGTTAATCTCTAGAGAGGCAACCAGGTAAATTACATCTCTTTCCTTGATGACCCAACCAGCATTGCCAAACCAATTTACATGCATTTTATTTCTGCCTAATACTCGTATATACAGGTTCGAATCCACAGGATATCTCTGTGACCTGATTAAACCTGTTCATACATCATATCCTGCAAATGATAAACCCCTAAGTGTCAACTGTGGACACTATTACTGAGGTGGGTTGGGAGGCTGGCATCTTTTTGTCCAGCTCATCCATGAGCTCAGTTTATTTTCTGATAGCTCTTAATTTATACAAGGGGTTCTTTCCCCCATAGATTGGTCTCTAAACCATTGACTCACAATATCTGTCCAATATCTAACTGGAAATCTTAATCCAGTGAGTCATTATGAGAATGGGATCTCTGTCCCTATGTTCTCTGTATGATAAGATTTGGCACACTGCAGAACATAAATGATGAATAATGAAGAAGGCATAACCAACTATTGTTCAGACCCATCTACCAATATCTAAACCTACATGCCTTCAGCCTCAATCTATGACCTCACACTAATATTTATCTTATGCTTTCTTATTTTATCATAATGTCCTTCATCCCTTTTGCCACTTATCGGCTCATCATTTCTTTATTTTATCAGGATCAATGTTACAGTCCGTTCTCCATGAATCGTGGTCCATTTCCATTTCCAATTTTGTTATCAGTGAAGCTTTCCTTTATTTGTGACTGCCCTTAAGTTTTATCTGGTGGTTGTCTTCCTCAATTGACATCACCTCTGCCTCCTCTGGAATGTGGGGTTTGCTCCCTAGGCTCATGGCCCTCTGTCCATTTGTATGGCCACTTCCATTCAGTCTTACATCTAGATCGTTTATCTTCCTGCCCTCTTGGATTCCACTCTGTCAAATCCTGTTTTCTTTCCATTGTCCTTTACTAGGATCCCAACCATTTTTAATTTCAGGTGGTTCCTTTGAAGGTGGTCTACATGCATATCCCTTGTCTGTATATCCTCCAGTGGCTCTTGACTCAATGCATTCTATCCCGGTATATGCGCTGTTACCAGCTGCCTTACTTATCCTCTTTTCAACTTTTGTATTTAACCCTGCTACTACCTTCGCCACCTGACTTAAATTTTGCTATATGCTCATCATCATCATTCTATGATCCTCCACTTTAACTACTTCCTCCTCTTCATCTAACTGTCTTATTTCCCTTTCTGGTCGCCCTATGTCCTTTTCCCAATAAAATTCTGCTGACTCTCTACCTCTATCCTCAACTATTTCTGATTCCTCATATGCACATGGCCCCATACTCCTTTGTTCATCCCTCTTAATCTCTTGATGAAATCCATCCCATGTGTCATTAGCCTTTGATTGCAGGATGACCTCATTTCTTATTTCTTCCCTGACTTCAGCCCATCTTTTCTGGCAGTCTATCTCTACTTTTACCATCCATTCTTCTATTCTTCTCTCATGACTGTCCACGAGTTCTTTCATGAATTGCTCTTGCTCCATCCTCATATGCTTTAACATATCCATGATATTACTATAGGCTATTGTATCCTTTACTTTCATCTCCTCTCCATTCCCTTCTTTTACTTCCTTTTCTTGAAGTTCCATTTTGGCTTGAGCCCTTGTTCGCATAAATATGATTTTTATTTAACTTTCTTTATATCTGGACTGATTATTCCTACTATTGACCTCTTCTAACTAGACTTATACCCAACTTCTTTTGACTGACTTTATGTTTTTTCACTTTGATTAACTTTTAATTTCTTAGTTGTCTATCGATCAGCATTCAGATCGCTAGCCAACCCAAACATCCGTACTCTGGTTCCCCTTCTTATTCGCCTGCCTTAGATTTGCCTGACTGCCTGTCCATCTAGATGATTGTCCTCTATTCTCCCTACTCATCTACCTCTGACCCCTATACTTCAATTAAATGATGCACTTATATATTCTTTTAAATTTAACTTACTTAAATACCATACTTGTTCTTCTGTTACTGATATACATTATAAATTCATTTTATTTGACTGTGTCTCCAACATTACCCTTCCGATATATATTTTTCTACTCCTACATTTACAAAATTCGGCCACTTAAGGTTACTGCTGTTTTAACCAAGATCATACACACACATATATATATATTTACTTCTCTTCCACACACGACTATTCTAGAATCACACATATATATTTTTCTCCTACTTAACTAAAATACGCGACAATACTTATAGTTTCTTCAATTTAAATTATACATGCGAATTCCCTTTATCATTAAAATATTTTATTTTCCGCTTAACTGGAACACATTATTTATTCACACATATATATTTCTACATTTAACTTAGTTTCGACTATTTTAATCATTTAACCTTTATAACTACAATATTACTGAAACTGTTTCACTATTTCGAATTTAACTATTTTATGTTTTCATTAATTAATTACATCCAGATAATCTATATCCGCTCGCTATAATTATAGCTGAACACTTTATTATACGACTATGACCATACACATATTTATCTATTCTTTAACTTTGCTGGCTATGCGACTATTTTTTTTTCTTATTATCTAGCATAAACTTTCATGAAACTTTGTGTTATTCTCTTTCTTTAAAAACGATTTATATTACATTACAGCAATCATTTGATATAATTAGTTATTTGTTCGTTACAACTTGTCTAAATATTCTTGTCTCAGATTATCCCTCACTACACATTTTAAAACTTTCATAATACTAACAAAACAAAATTCCCCCCTCTTTCTATTTTTTGTACACATTTGACATGAAATGCTCGTATAGATTATCATAAAATAAAACTTATCCCCTTCATCTTCGCTTCTCGCCACTTTAACTTACAACGCTAATTTTATATGTTTGAAAACACATATATTAAAACAATTTTTATTTTAGAAAATATTTATGTCATCTTATAAAATTATTTAACACGTGATCATTAATTGTGCAGCAATAGAAATCCTGGAACTGGCCCCCAAAATATGTAATGGGCACGGGACGATCGAAGGTTACACTTCCCTTTTATGAATGCATAATGGGGAATTCTAATGATTCAAGTTTGTCCACTTTCCACTACCTCAAGCAGAGAGAACATACAGACATACACGAATCTATATCCATATTTGACCGAATCTGTATGCTATATGGATATAGCACCAGATTATTATTCCTGACCAACCATCTCTCGACTGCTGTAAGATCTGACCGAGTTACAGCGCTTGGATGATTTATAAATTTAACAGGATCAAATACTGCACCACCAACTTCCACGTGTTAATTCAATAATCAAAAAAATGAATAATAGTTTTCCCACCCTTCGACTAGACTACCCTTTTGGAATGGCGAAGAACGAGACAAGGCAGGTTTAAATAAAATAATAGATTTAATAGAATAAATTAATCGTAAAAGAGATATAACAAAAAAAACACATTAACATGAAATGAAAAACAGATTATAATCTATAGTGCTACAAGAAAAAAATACATATAAAACTATTATAAATGATGGTACATTTATAAATCGTCAGTCTGGGTATTTATCAAAAAAATTCAAGAATGTCTTTATCATTCACCAAAGGCATGTGGCCATTGTCTAATTAAACTATGTGCACATTGAAATATATAACAAAATAGTATGTATCTTTACCTAGGTTTTAGTCTCTGAATTTATCCGACGTCTTGCTGACCGTCACGTGGATTTTCTCCACTTCTTTAGGAGGGATAGTCACAGGTTAGATTTGATTGTGTGTAGCTTCTCAGTGTTTAAGGCATCAAGGATGAGGCATCAAGGACAAGGCAACTAAATGAATGCACCGGCAGGCGCTATGACGGCAGTTGTTATATCTTGGCCAGAACCATTAGTACAGTAAGTCCGGATCGACCAGCGATCACAATGGCCTTAGCCAGCCATTCTAGATGAGGCACTGATGTTGGAAAGTCATATTTGTTAACTATAGCGGTTGATTATCGTCTTTTACCACCCTCTCGACCCGAAGTCTCTCGCTCTCTCTCTCTTGAAAACTTTTTTTTTTTAATTAAAAAATTCCAGCCTTTGTCCTTCTGATCCTTTGTTTTCACTTTCATTTACACCTTTCTTACTATGCCTTCAGCCATATGTAAATTTGTTTTACCCAATCTAGTAGCACTATGTACATTTATTTATTTCAATATTTTTTTAATTTAATTACACAGATTTTAATACATGTTTTTCTCTCCTTTTTTATTTAAGTTTAGACAAGCATTTATTATTGCTGTCTATATTCTGCTTCAAATACACTCCATACATGCATTTCGTTTATCGTCAAATGTGTACTTTAAAACCCAGATCCTTATCTTTTGATTATGTTTAACTTTCTATGTTTTTCACGCTATTTAAGGTTTTTTTAAACTTTACTTTCTTTCAAAATCAGATTTTAACTTGCATTTGATTTATATTTCTTTATCACTTTATTTTTTAACATACACCTCCAATATTTCTAATTTTCCATTTTAATTTCACCAAAATCTGAACTTTGGAGGGTAAAAAATAAGAATCTTTTTGATTCTACTTCCCTCTCTTTTTTAATTAATTGAAACATTTCTTTGTTCTGTAAATTTTCTAAGCTCGCTCTTTTTTCTTTTTTATTTATTTTATCAAACATGATATTTAATATTCTGTGAATGTTTAATATTTATATGTGTGACCGCAGTATGTGCGATCATCACAATATATAAGTATATATATAAGTATTGTGCTGGTCAGATGATGTATGTTAGTTTAACTCAGTTCAAATACTAGAAGAAAGTACCTCGAGGCCATCCATATGCGAGATATTAAATCAAGAATACTATGACCTCTGCCCTCTTCACCTATTATCGAGTCTAATTACTAACCAACAACATTATCTGAGACACACAAATTATTTTCTCACCCGACCCAAGCTTAGAATCAGGGAGAGACAATGGACAAGAATACTTGTGGAACAAACTAAGTTAAATGTGCATAACAGATAGTATGAAATATGTGTTTTGCGTGCCTGGATCATTGGAAAAGTAAAATACTGGTTTGAAATAAAATGAGAAAACTTAAGCTTTTAGATTAAAAAATATATTTTAATAAATGACATTTTAAAATCTTAGGAATGTTTAACTCCCACCACTATTCCCTGGTTGATTATATGATAAAAAAAACTAGACAATAAAAATGGATAGTAATCATATAAGATTTTTGTGGTTTAAGTCTATTTCTTCCCAATTTCAATAAAATTATTAACTCGAATCTCCTCGATAAAACACAATTAAAAAAAATCTTTTGCAAAGCATTTTCTGATTGCTTTGTGCTTAAAAACAATTTTAAAACATTTAAGACATGTATAACTAAATAAGATAAGTATGGGGCTAAAGGGGGACAAAAAGGCATTATCGAGGAGATCAAGTTGGCAAACAAAAGAAACTTACTAGTATTTAATTTACAGACATAATTTAAAGTGGAAAGATCTTTTTAAATGAAAATTAACTTTTAACTTACACCACAATGGAATAAGAAACATTTATAACATTTTAGCAACGAGGAATAGTGAAGGAAAAAAAAAGGTTAAATATAAAATAGATGATCACACAAAATTTAAATATACATCTAATATTATTATAATGAAAAAAACAGTTACATTATATATATATAAAATACATATTTTGTGGGTTCATCCATGTTAAAAACTTTTAATATTAATATACTGAAGTTTCAACTTGGTCACACAAGCCATCCACAGAGTTATAACTCTGTGGATGGCTTGTGTGACCAAGTCGAAACATCAGTATAACTCTGTGGATGGCTTGTGTGACCAAGTTGAAACATCAGTATATTAATATTAAAAGTTTTTAACACGGATGAAGCCGCAAAATATGTATTTTATATATTTAACCCGTGCAAATCTTCATTTTAACATATATATATATAATTAAATGAAATAGTTAAGAAAGGTATTTATCAAAAGGTAAAGTATAAATAGTTCATGAGGAGAGATACGTTTACGGTCCTGGTTCCTTGGTTCAGTTTCCTTGATGCTTGTGGCTTGATACATCTGTAGAGAGATATTTGTCCAGACAATTTAATGGAAATATCCACCATTTTTAACAAAAGGTCACACAGACACTGCACAAAGTTCACGTTTCTCTAGGTTGGATACTACAGCATTTTGATGGTTTTAGGACCTCAGCAGCAGGCAAAGCTGTTTGCCTAACTGGCAATCATTTTCACATTCATCAAATTACGATCACTTTTAGCATGTCGCATGTTGAAAGTTCTAATGGTGATTTCCAAAAATTCAGGTACAATATTTTCTGCTTTTAGAAATAAAATATGGCATCTCACCGCACAGGATCTGCCTGAATCAGCAAAAGAACCAGAGAGAGCCGATCATAGTAAAATCAATCAATAACTAACTAACTAATCACATAATATCAACCCAGTCTTTGTTCTCTTCTCCTTTTTATACCTTTATGTTAGCTAATCTATTGTTTTGTTTATGATTTTAGATCTTGATAAGCCCCCTACACTCCTTTGTTTCGAAGTAAGTTTTTACTAAAAATAAACTTTCAATTTTTTTTTTTATCAAATTGTGCATTTAAGTTTGAATTTTATTTAATTAAAAGGCCATCTTTAATTGCCTTGAATGGACTAAGTAATTAAAACATACATTTCTTTAGAAAATACAAGAAGGCTTATCTCAAAATAAAATCATATGCCATATTTTAACAAAATTTCAAAAGAAAAATATATTATTTCTTTTAACAAAATGAACGAATTAATTTTAGCTTTAATGCAAAATCCTGCTGATACTGGGCTATAAACTTAATTTGTCCACAATATTGGTTAAGTTTATAAAAGGCTGTGAAGCATGGATCGGACTTCCAGATCTATTGCTTCAGTATATATATATATATATATATATATATATATATATATATATATATATATATATATATTTGTAGATAGAAAATTTAGAACAATTCTTGGAAAAAACAGTTATCTTATATGTGAATATTTAAAATTTGAGGTGAACCAGTGTTTTGCAACTTTTTAAAACAATGTTATCCACAACATAAAAAAATTATTTAAAGATGTAATAAATTGACATTTCAATGAGATCATACTTATATTTCTTTGGGATTATTTTCCATGAAAGCTATTGAAATGAAAAATATGAATAAGAGGTTTTGTATTGTTTGATCAGATTATTTTTTAAAATTTCTAACAACTTCATGCAGTTTATAAAAAAATTGAGTACTTTTCAAGTAAACAAATAAGCACCCTGTCTATTTGATAAATGTATAGTTTTAAGGGCCTATAATCTACTAAAATTGAGCTAGTTGTTAAATTAAAACAAAATTAATAAATTGATTGTTAAATTAAAAAAAAATTAATAAAATTTATTAAACTTTATTTCAATTATTTTTTATTACATTTAATGGGGAAAATAATGACATGCTTTTAACATTTCATACTTTAATTCAATTCAACATGTTTTTTTTTGTCAGCTGTTTTTTGGTAAATTTTCATAATGATAAAAATTTGAGAACTTCCAGTCACAAGATGGGAAGCAGGGGACTATTTTTAAAGTTGCAGAATCCTGCCCTCTTGAAAAGTGAGCAATAATGGTCATAATATGATTGCATACTGCTCACATGAATAATATGTAAATATTATATTTATACCCCCCCCCCCCATTTGTCTGTTAATATGTTAACTCCCTTCAAAAAAAAGAAAAATCCACAATGATTTCTCTTTTTGAAATAACAATAATAAAAATAAAATGTAATTATTAAATACAATGTTTCCTAGTAGGCAATTTTTTGTAAACATTTCTGTGGCCCCTTAAAAGTGAAAATCATAAATGTGGACTGCCATCTTGGTTTACTTGAAAATTCATAAATAGCAAAATTTATTTTCATTTAAAACTATGTAAAGTTTCTAAAATGAAAATATTTTTTCCGAAATTAATAGATATCATTAATGAAATTTGTGAAATAAATGCATACGCCATCATACATTGTTCTCTTATAAAAAATAGAGAAATTTATTAGTTTGTCAGTATTGTCAGAATAAACAGCTACCCTGATATATAATATATTCACAAGTTAATTTTACATAAAGAAAGAGATAAATAGCTGCTGCAGATAAACACAACTCCAATAGTTTTACAGATAAATACAGGAAAATAGTCAACACTTAAACAATACCAATATCCATAACAATCTCAATCTGTTGCCAAGAAAGTCTCCTTTGACAGTAATGGTGCATACCAACATTTATCTATGGTCCAATAATAAGTATAGTAAAACAATATAAGTTATTCATTAGACTTTTAAATGTAGGTGATTAGAATTTCAACCATTTTCTATTTTATTTTAATCTCCAGATAAAAATAATTATATATGATCTATTTCTATTTTTCAGTTAAGAATGATTAAATATTCATTTACTTCCTCAACTTCAAGATCTGCTTAACTACTACTCTGACTATTTACTGGCTACTTAATAAACATCATTTTCAGATTATTTTACATAGAATGGATTTCATATTTTTACCCAGAATTGAATCCGAAATCGTGAGTGGAATAGATAGATGCATTCACAATTATGCCATGAGGTTTATTATACATATAGCAAATATACATTGATAAATTTTTAACAAGATGCCCTCATATAATGTTACATATTAAATATTAGCATAAGCATTAACATTTTTTTTCCCTTTTGTAATCTAACTTTAAATTAACTTTATTAGTTTATTATATACATTGCTATTCGAGATTATATGTTAGTCTCATTAAATCAAAAGGGATTTTAAGTAGAAAAATGGCAAAGTAGATATTCATATATATTAAATATTGGTTATGATTGAGCAGTAATCAATATATATATATATATATATATATATATATATATATATATATATATATATATATATATATATATATATATATATATATATATATATATAATGCACATTAATTACTTTCAATAGCCAAGTCATTGGGTCAATGAAATCAGACTCTATGCAAATGCAAAAATATCAGTTGGTACATAAGTCTGGTCTCTGAATTCATTGTTATTTAATTTTTTTAGAAAGTGTGATTTAGTATTGTAAGATGTCACAATGTGTGTGAGTATATTTTAATATTATATAAACATTATTACATCAGTTGTTTACACCAACAATTGAATAAAATCTACAAATGAAATATAGAAACAAGAAAGGAAATTATGAAAAGATATTTTTTTCTTGTGAAAATGATTAATAACTTGTATTAAAAAGGAAACTCTTAATAACTTTATTGTATATTCTGATGTGACTCTGCTTTAATGATCAACACCTTAACCTTCTATATGATAAATCCAGAATTTTTTTCAATGGTCATGACAAAAATTATAAGCTGCTAAAGTACCTGGTATATGAACATCACTCTGCAGTATGAACCTATAGCCATTGAATGTTTAGCCTTGCTTGCATATTGACCAACAACATAACTAACTACTATCATTAAAGATACCATTTTTACACATCTCAATGTTAATGAAATAATTCTAGGACCAACTCTTTCTATCAGATATATGAAACTAGCAAAAGAATACACAGAAATGATTCTACATATCTACATATGGACATGTTTACATAATTCAACTTTTCTAAAAATAGTATCTTCTTATTAACTTCTCTGTACTTCAAGTAAATCTTTTCTTAAAAACTGTTTTATTAAGACATTTCTTGTGAGCTAGTAATATGTAGGTTAAAGATTTTAAGGTTATATTTATATTGTTGTCTGTTTTATAAACTTTTTTTATTATTTTATTTTTTGTATTATTATTAATAATGTTTTTATTGTAAACTCAATTGTATTTGATAGCTTGATGGTTTTAATAATCTAAACTAGTTGGTTTTTTAAAATTTAACCTTTTTGCTCTCTTAAAAAGTTTTTTTTTTTTTTAAAAAAAAAAAAAAGTTTATCTCAACAAAAATTAAAGTATTTTTTTGTTCCCCTCATCACTTTCACACAATTTATTTGACTTTGAAAAGAAAGTTTTTAAACAAGAAAGTTTTAAAAGAGATAGATAGTTTTTTTCATATATTATGCTTTGTTACTACTATGTACACCTGGGTCTCGTTTTATGCGGTAGATAGGTTCCTCAGAAAACGCTCAGAAAAGAAATCGCACAAAAATAGACTTAACTTACCTTGAAAAATGGGGATAGGGGTTGTAATTTTCAGAAATCGCAGAAAAGCAAAGCAAGAAGGAAAAATTACTTTAAAATTTGCATTAAAAAAATAAGGAAATAAAGTATGACTAATAAAAAATTTGAGATATTTTAAAAAAAAAATACAAGACAAACATTTTTTATTAACTACATTATTTAATTTTACATTTTTTCATACACATTTTAATCATTAGCAGTTGTTTGACTATTTGACAATATGCATTCGTTTGGTAAATGTTAAGAAATCAGATTCATCATGTGACATACAACTAGCACCACTTTAAGTCTTGAGCTGTGTTAATGATTTTTTGTTTCTATATTTAAAAAATGAGATTGTAATCAAAACAAAAAGATTATAGATTATCATTAGAAAGATTATTTTCAGTTTATAAAATCAATAAAATCTTCATTATTATTTATTTTAAAAATCTAAAAAAAATATTTATTTCTGTTATAATTAACAAAATACATTTTAAAAGTTAAAATTTTTGACTACTTATTGCAATATTTTTATATGTAAATATAAATCTATTATTAATATTTACTCATTAGTGTAAGTAGGTTATTACATAGAAGCTAATATTCTAAATGCAGCTTCAGGCCATATTCGCATTAGCTGCTAATATAACGTTATATTTTTGGAAAAAAAAAAGTATTTCAAGTCAAAATAAGTTATTAATAATTTAAATTTCTTGCTATCTAATAAATATAGTGAAATATGAAATATATTAAGAAACATGAATTGCATAACTTCAAAATTGCATTAAAATAATCTGCATAAAATGAGACTCAGGTGTATATATAATCAAGATTTTTTTTCAAATCATTTATATATGCACAATTGATGTGATGTGAGAATGCATACATTTTTTTAGCAATTTTCTGGTTTTACTATGTCATACACATCTGAAAGAAAAAAAATATGCATGTGGGTGTGGTGCATTGTATAGAATGAATCTAGATATTTATATTTTATGGGAAATTACTATTATGTGTTTTGGCCCCATGATTTTTTTTATTAGTCTCATTTGATATAGTCATGGTTATTGATATTTTGTTTTATTGAGTATAGTGACCTTTCTTCACATGAGTTTCCATTAGTGTTCTTCACAAGTATGTCTGCTTGCATTGAGTAAAGTGATTTTTCCCCCCTGCTTATCTACATATTTTGTTTTCTAACAGTTAATAATAGGCCTATTTATTGTAGCACCTTATTTGTTTTTTTATGGTTGTATCCAGTACTCCACAAATAAGGTTAGTTTTACAATAATCTGCATCTGTGGCCATATATAATGAAAAAGATTGCTTGAGTGTTTATTGTTTGTTAATGCCAATTTTATAGATATAGGTGCACACATGAGAACTTGTCAAGTCTGTAAAATTCAGGGATTATTAACAGTACTAAAAATAAAATTTAGAGGAAGTGTAATATTAAAAGAATTAACTGTCATTTACATGATCTACTTACATAAAAAAATTAATTACTGTTTAAATCTTATATTATAACTTTGTTATTTATACCCTACCACTGAATTGTACCATTGAATGAATTCTATGTTATAACCTGTGAATAATGTTATTTATTAATTGTTGGATTTATTCAGCATTTTGTTTATGATTACCTATTTGGCCAATTGTTATTTGCACAGAATATGCTTTCTGTGATCTAGAATATATATATATATATATATATATATATATATATATATATATATATATATATATATATATATATATATATATATATATATATATATATATATATATTATGTTTTTTCTACTAGGTCTAGATAGGTTTAATGAATCAATTTTTTAAAAAAAAAATTAAATTAAAGGTACATTTCTAAGAGTATAACTGCTGTATAATGTTGGTAATATTTTCAAAATTTTGTTAAAGTAAAGTGAGAGTTGTAAATATATATAAAAAAAAACTATGTTAATAGGTTAAAATAATAAAGTAAAGCTAAATATTATGATTTTTGTATGGTTGGGAAAACTGGCCACAGTGAAATTATATACTAAAAAATCCTATTAAATAAAATGTTAAAAGTAAGTTGTAGAATAATGACTTAAAGTTAAATAAGTTAATGTATTTTAAATAAAAATTAGATTTAATATTTGTGATATAAATTATTTATTAAAAATGTAATATTTTGTGATAGACAAATGTGTTTAATTTATTACAGCTTCAATAGTATCAAAATTATTATTCCAAATGTTATTATTATTTACTATTTTTTTAATATAATATTTTTTATAATTAGATATTTGTTTCTGTTTTCAGACAGTAATTAAAAAATTGTTACATATTGTCTGGGTTTAAAAGTCATGTGACATGCAAATATTCATACTTTTGTGCTTACAAGTTTTCTAAAGATAGTTTTAAAATTACTTTACAATTGTTCAAAAAATTGAAACATTTGTTTATTGTGGAATAAAAAAAGTAAATGTTATAACAATTTTTAATTTGGTAGTTTTTAAAATGTGTAGTTAATAAAATTAGATTTTTAAAAATAGATACATTGAAAATAAATATTGGATAAATTGCTAAATTATTATTTTTAAAATGTTATTTTAAAGTATTTAGTTTGTTTAAATAAAAATATAGGATTAATTTAGAATTAAATAATATAATATTTAATGAGTCATAGATTTTATTTCTAAATTTTAATAACCTAAACTTAACAGATATGTAAATTAGATCACTAGTTGAAGATCTAATAGCCAATCAAATCATCAATTTAATTTAATATAAAAAGTAGATGCTCTCATTTTTCTGCGTGCTTTTAATAACTTAATGAGGTGCTTAATAACAAAATAACTTTCTTAACTTATTTTTCTTTTATCAATATTATTATTTATTAACATTGAAGTATTGTCTAGTTTACTACTTAAAATTATTATTTAAAAAAAAAGGATTTAAAGAATTATACATTTACTAAGCTAAAGTCATGCATTGTTAAAGTAACAAATTCCCTATCAATTATTTCTATTAACGCTTGAGCCAACTTCACAGTAGCTATGGATTTAATATCAGTAACAAGTATGTATTTAAGAGAATTAAGGATGGAAGTACAGTTAACAAAGAAAAGTACAATTTTAAAAATATTAGGAGAAAAGTTATAATATCATTTATTTTTAATATTTTGGACATTAACAAAGAAGTTAAATAGAAATATTCTTCAAAAATTTAGTACTTTAAATGCATTATATCTTAAGGATAGATAACCATATTTGAAGAGCAAAAAGCTATATGGAAAAAAAACACTTAATTTTTAATATTTAAAAAAGTATGTTCTTAAAAGAGTTGCTGAAAATATTTTAAAAGAAATATTGCCTTTAAGGATATATTATGAACTTTTTTTAAAAATGATTATAAAGAATATTTTTATATGACAAGTCATTATTAAAAAAAAGACTGTAATTATTTAATAATGTGAAAAGATTTTTTGAAAATTATTCATCAGAAAAAGAAATACATGGGTAATTAAAAAATTATCCTGACTAAAATATAACATTAGAAATGATTTTATTGAGATTACCATAAAATGACAGCTGAATAGAATATTAAAAAAATATGTAGAAATATGTGTGGAATTATATAGCCATCACAGATGTGTCTGAACTCATATAATCCAAGTGAACAGGAAAAACTTTGAACATTATTTTAAAACTCTCTCAAGTGATATCACATTCAATAATTGTTATCCTGAAAGCTATACACAATTGTCTATGCTTTTTATAGACTTTTATAAAAGGATTGAATATTATTATTCAATTAATTTTGAATAAAAACATCGACTTCATTTTTTTTATGAGTTTATATGCCACAGGGAAGAGAACTCTGTATTTTGTTCTCAAGTGTTGGACAGTGGTTATTTTAGCAACAAATGTTGGGGAGAAATTTTCTATGAAGAGCTTCTAATAAAAAAAAATATTAGGGGGAAAGAAAAAACTTTTAATTTAAACTTTATGGAAAAAAGAGTTGGAGTTTTTATAACTGTAGTTTTATTTATCATTTTGCTTACTAATAATAATATTAAGTTTTTTTATTAGTGTTTTATAGGAAAATTGCCTTTAAATATTTATCAATCAAACATAATTAATATTATAACGAATATTTTAGTTCTTTGTAAAGTTTTTTTTTTATAAACATTTTTCTAAGTGTGGTAGTAATGCTGAATGTGTGTTGCTATTATTTAATATGTTTTTTATATGAAATATTGGACCAGTAAACATATAAGAGTGACCAACCAGAAAATTGTCACTGGGTAAATTTGTAAAATATATTAATTTTACATGATTTATATTTTATTGTTTCTAGAATTGCTTGGAATATTTTTTATAGTATTATCTTATGATATGAATGTATAAACATGTGTGAGTGCATTAGTTACACATTAAAGTTTATTGTTATTCTAAAGATATGAGATAGGATTTTTTTAAAAAGATATGCATATTTTTTTTTATATTACTAATGTAATATAATTTACTGATACATATAATTTTAATATGATTCTTTAGTGGACAAACCTTATTTTAGAAATATTTTAAATATTGATTTTAATATTTTAAAACAAAATCATTTTTATTTTTTATTAATGGATTTTAAAAGTCAATAAACCTTTTCTTGTTATAGTAATTTTAGATTGTTGAAGTCATATGTGAGTCTTGTTTATTATTTAGAGTAATGATAGATATTTTTGCAATGTAGATTGTTAAATCTATTGTGAAGTTTTTAAGTGATAGTGACCTTGGGATTATGAAAAGAAACCAATGGGATGCTTATATGTAGGAGTTATGGGGATTAGGAAAGTAACTTATATTATTATATTAGTGGATTGTGCAAGTGCAGATAATGTAGCTCTGTGTCTTGTATATATTTTCTATGAGCAGTGTCTTTCTTAGTATTATATATTTTAATGTTCAAATGAGCTGAATAAATAGCCTGGACATTATTATTATATTTGAGGTTATTAGATAGAGAAGTCATATCTCTTAGATTATACTATATCCATGTAGATTATCCCATATATTTTATACTATTGAGTCTATACTTTAATTAGATCTTACAGCCTACACATCGTTTTACTATTGTAATTTTATCAGTTATTGCATCATATAGCATTGTATTTATGAAGGCAAGTAATGAATAATTTTTGAATTATGGTATCATTATTCTTTGAAGGTAGATGAGATAGGTTTTACATGTTTTAGTATAGGTCAAAGTCAAAGACAAATGAGATTGAATATAAATGTTAACAGAAAATATAATTTTTTTTAGATATTTTCATACTTTTATTAAACTATTTTTTAAGAACATAAAAAGAGATGATAATTATTCATGAGATTTTGAATAATTTTGATATGTAATTTGTACATGTTAATGCATATTTTTAAGAAAATAGAAAACATCCAGAATGAATAACACGGAATAGAGTGAATGCTTATATTTTTGTGAATATTATTTTATGTTTCAAACTTATATGAAACACACACATAGGGAATTTATTTAGAGTAGTGCCAAGCAAAGTGTATAAAAGAACATCAGTAATAATATTTTATTAAATTCAATTTATTTATTGAATAAACCAAGATAAATGTTTAAAATAATACTAGCACTATCATATTACAAATTTGATGAATTTATTATAAAATCTATGAGCACATTTTAAAAATAAATGGTACTTCAGTGTTTTATATTTTTATATTTTCGTGTATACTTACGAAAACCATATGTTTTAATTATGTCAAGTTATGGAAATTTTACGAAACTATAAGTGTATTTTTTTAAATTATTATTATTATTATTATTTTAAATAAATGTGCAAAAGTTTATAAGTCGGAGTAAAGGCTTATTTACTTGTTGATTTATTTATTTATTTCAATGTGGAAATATATAATTTTAATATTATTTTATTAGGTTAGTATTTGTTAGGTTCTGTCGTATATAATTGTAAATATTTCATATGGTTTGTTAAAAGCATAGAATAATAAATTTTGTTAAATTTGTTTTATAAAACGTTGTGTTGTGTTGATTTCTTCACTACAAATACATGATTGCCAGATATTAAACCAAACATAATATTTGCACAGTACAGATATACTCATTTACTTAAGAAATGACAATGCTTCAGAATATAATATATTTGAAAAATTTCATTTTGCACCAATATTATTATTATGGTCATAATTAATTGCACAATTATTGCATAGAATTATAATATTGTTTGTTGACACATATTATTAGATTGTATCAGATTATACCACATATTGTATTTAAGATGCCATATGAGAAATAAAATATTATATTATTATTGTTGTTATAATTACTATTAGTTACTATAATATTAAACAGTGGATAAGATTAATAGTTATTTAATGAGGAATAAGGTTATTTTTATTATTATTTATTATTATTAATTAGGTGTAGTTGAGGATGATACAAAATTCCTTATCAGATTTAGCTACGGAAGATTATAAATTGATTAGAGTTATTTTAAAGAACCTGAGATTATTATAGTTATATTATTTTAATAAAGAGATTAGAATTTATTTAGTAACATTATATTAAATTGATTGTTATTATTTTAAAATCATAAGAATGCTATGAATTTATTATTATTTGAAATAATAAGGGGGGATAGTATTCTTATGCCATTGGGGTGGAATCCTGTGGGATATTGGCTCAATGTAATTCTTATTGTCTCATGACTTATTAATATTTTATTTATTTAATTTTACATAAACCAAACAATTTATCATTTATTAATCAGTTAGAACTAGTTAAATAATAGAGATTATCATAGGACATTTTTATTATTGATTATTGTAAGATTATATGTATTTTAGCTAGCATAAATCAAAATGAAATGAGAAATGCCATTAAATGTATGAAGAAACGAAAGGCTCCAGGTAATGATGGAATTATAATTGATATATTAAATAAAGCAGGTAAAGAAATATAATTTTTTTAGCAAAGTTATATACCAAATGGCTAAATGATAAAGATGTACCGGATGATTGGAAGAATGCAGTAATAATATTAATATTTAAAAAAGGTGATAAAGAAGATATTAGAAATTACAGATCTATCAGCCTTTTATCAGTTTTATATAAAAATTTTACCAAGATAATTACAACTCATCTACAGAGAACATTGGATTTCCACCAACCAAGAGAAGAAACTGGATCTAAAAGTGGTTTTAGTACAGTAGATCATATTCAGGTATTGAGAAAAGTTATAGAAAGGACAAATGAATATGAGTTGTCTTTATGTTTTGGATTTGTAGATTATGAAAAGGCATTTGATTCTATAAACATTTCTTCAGTGATTGAAGCATTGGGTCATCAAGGTATAGATCCAGGATATTGTCATATTTTAAAGAATATTTATAAAAATGCAACAGCAACAATTAGATTACATAATGATACTGGGAAAGTCAACATTGAGATAGGTGTAAGACAAGGTGACTCCATATCTCCAAAACTTTTTACAGCAGTGCTGCAAGAAGTATTTCGTGGATTAGAATGGGAAACTAAAGGAGTGAAAGTAAATGGAGAGTATTTAAGCCATTTGGATTTCACAGATGATGTAGTTGTTTTTGCAAATAATGCTTCAGAGCTGCAAGAAATGTTGCAGGAGTTATCAGATGAAAGTAGAAAAGTAGGACTAAAGATAAATGTTAAAAAGCCTAAAGTAATATTTAATCGATTTGCTCAAAATATGAAAATAAAGATTGATTATGATGAATTAGAAGAAGTTAACAGTTACAAATACCTTGGTCAGATTATTAATACAGATGGAAACATAATGGAGGAAATTAATCATAGAATTAAACTTGGTTGGAGTGCTTTTGGTAGAAATAACTTGATACTAAAAAGAAATATGCCTATGTGTTTGAAAAGGAAGGTTTTTAACAAATGTATTTTACCAGTTCTTATTTATGGATCTGAGACTTGGACACTTAATAGAAGAGAAATACAGAGATTTCAGACCACTCAAAGAAGTATGGAGAGATGTATGTTGGGAGTAACAAGAAGAGATTGAAAACGCAATGTATGGGTAAGAGAACAAACAGGTGTTACTGACCTCATTAAAAAAATTAAAAGATTGAAGTGGAGTTTAGCTGGACATATTGCTAGAAGAGATGATAATAGATGAATAATTGAAATTTTAAACTGGATTCCAAGAGATTGTAAAAGACCCAGAAAGAGACCACATGTGAGATAGATGGATGAAATAAGAAAGTATGCAGGGGTGATGTGGAGAAGAGAAGCTAAAGATCGGAGAAGGTGGATTTAACTTGGAGAGACCTTCATCCTCCAGTGAATTGATAATGGTTGTTAATGATGATGATGATGAATCATTTATCTGAGCTAGTCTATTTTTCCTATCATTATATTTCCGGAAAGTGAGGGTACAATATATATATATATATGAGTAATTGTTCAGCTGTGATAGGCACCTGTTCTAGATGTCCTCATTTGTACACTAAAGGTCTAGTGGCATTCTCTCATGATGGATATTAAGTTTCAGCTGTCCATTACAATATACAAATATAATTGCCAGCATTTTACAATAAGTTAAATTTGGTGAATGTTCAAATTATATTTTAAAAACTATTATTTTAAATACAATGTTAAAATCAATTGTCATGTAAATAAATTATATTTCTAGTTATAAATTAATTTTAGTAAAAGTCTTTTTGAAAAAAATAATTAAATTTACTTGTGTCAAAAATAAATTCAAAGTTATTTTAATAATTTAAAAAAATATATTTTTTAAAAAAATGCAAAACAAAGAGTCAATTTAATACTAATTAACATAAAGTTATCACTGATATATCTAATTATAGTTTTTGCCATCTTTAGAAAAAAAAAATATTGTGTCTAACTAAAGAGTGAATAAAAAAGAATAAAAGTTACAAAATCATTATTTTTGTTATGCATTAAATTTGGAACATAATTGCAATGTTTACTTCTAATCTTTTTAGATACTGCAGATTCTCCTCAAAATATAATCCTTGTATTCCTATGACTTGGAAAAAGTTATGAAGATAGGGATGACAGATCTTAAATTATTTTTCATAATTATGCTATGTGACTTCATTACTTATAAGTAAATTAAAGGTTTATTATTTCATATAATTTCAAAATGCACATTATATTTGAATTTAAGTAAATAATTAAAAAATGATGCATACAATGTTTGAATACTTATGTATTAGACCTGCAATGTAGAGGAGATGGTACATCTTTTCACATCTGTGATAAATGTGTAACATTGTGATCATGTCAAATAAAGCCAAAAAAAAAAAAACGAATGATATTTTGATAGTCTCAGTTATTGTCCAGAATTTATTCTGAGAACAGTTTTATTCAATTGCATTTTTTCTTCATTTGTATTTTTGGTATTTTTCATTGAAGGATTGTTACTTTATTTATACTTTTAAATTACTACTGTATTTATTTTATTTTAATGAATAAGTATACATAGTTTTCCTTTTCATTCTCTTTTCATGATTTCCTAATTAGTTATTTTTTTTTTTGTTGTTAAACTGTACAAAATGATGACAATTTGTAAACTGTCTATTACTGAAATCAATGCCATATTATATTTTCAAGAACAAGGAATCCTGCCATCTGAAAAAATGTGTCTGAATGGACATAATATGAGCATTTACATACATAGCTTGAACAAACAGTGTTGTAAGGTTTGAGGATGTAACAGTAAAATTGGTATTTGTAAGAGAATGTGGTTGGAGGGTTTGAGAATTCCATTCCTAATGGTGATCCATTTTATTTAAAGTAGAGCTTACTAAGGTCTATTTAATGGGGAAAAATAGAGCTTGGCTTAGCAGATAAAACCATTATTTATTGGAATAAGTATATGTGAAAAGTTTGTTCCATTACTATGCTAAAACAAGAAATGTGTAAAATTGGAGCTTTAACAAAATCATCAAAACTGACAAGAGCCCTTTCTCAAAATGAAAAGAATCAAGCTGGATAAATTCTTCATGGTCAGGGTAGACAGATTGACAAGTGTTTGATCATTAGAATTAATGATGGGTTAGCTTCAACTCTAATCAAAGCATCAAACATTATGTAGAAGAGGATTCCACCACATATTCTGAGTGTTGGAAGGCCTATAAAAGTGATGAATTGGGAAATGCCAGTTATGAACATTTTTACATGAACCACAAATATAATGTTGTGAATCCAGAAACTGGGGTTCACACACAAAACATTAAAAGATTTTGAAGCTCAGTGAAATGGCTTAATAGGCAGCAGCAAGGAACAGCATGGCAACACCTAGATTCATATTTAACCAAATTTATGTGATGGAGATTTCATAAAGATGATGATGCATTCATTTGCATACTGAACAACAAAAAAATTTCTCTGCCTGAATGAAAAATTAATAAAAGTGTTCTAATTTATATTTCTTTATTTTTTGATTTTTTTAAAAAAATATATATATTTACTTATTACCATTATCGAATGAAATCCTGTTCAGGCGATTTACTGCACAATCATGTGTTAAGTAAATGTCCATTTTGGGAGGAAAATTTTTAGTTTAAGTCTTTATTTTAGGCCACAAAAGTTGATCCATTTAAAATAAAGTAGAACAGATAAATTGATTGTTTCATCATGACAATTCCTGTTATATATTACATGGTAAGTACTGTATGTGTATATTTGATGATTTTTTGATAATATTTTAGACTTTTTTGTAACTTAGTGAATGTTTTGTCTGTATTTAAAGTAACATTTGGGAACTTTATATGGCTTGTCATATTTTATAGATTTTTGTATGGCAAATCAATATTTTTACTGGTGTTAAAAATTTATTTTTTAGGATCGAATATTTTGATGAAATTTATATTTTTAGTATTGTTAGAAATTAATATTCCACATCATATTTTATATTTTTTCGGTCAAAGTTGTATTTTAGTATTGTCAAAAATGCACAATCATGTGTTAAATAAATGTCCACTGGGGGAAGGGGGAGAATTTTTAGTTTAAGTCTACAATTTGGACCAAAAAAGTTGATCAACTTAAAATAAAGTAGAACAGAGAAATTGATTATTTCATTATGACAATTCCTGTTATACATTACATGGTAAGAACTGTATGTTTATATTTTAATGTTTTTTGATAATATTTTAGCCCAATTTTGTAATTTAGTGATTGTTTGTTTGTATTTAAAATAACATTTGGGAATTGCATAATTGGCATGTCATATTTTACATATTTTTGTATGGCAAATCAATATTTTTACTGTTGTAAAAAATGTACTTTTTAAAATCGATTGTTTTGGTGAAATTAATATTTTTATTATTGTTAGAAATTAATATTTCACATACTTTTATATATTACATGGTAAGTTCCATATATGTATATTTTAGGGTTTTTTGGTAATATTTTAGAGTATTTTTGTAATTTAGTAATTGTTTTAGTATTTCTCCTGCAATAGGTATTATACATGCTACACCTTTACACATACATCTTCAGGCTGTTGATAATTTTGTAAACCTTGTGAAAATATCATGTACACGTGGTCCATTTTGATGAATTTATCATTTTAAGTTTGTAGAAGATTTGAGTGTACATATTATTTTGGTCAGATCAAAAGATTAGAAAGTTGTCAACAGATTGATATGAATGTAAAAAGGCACTGCAGCAGGTCTAATACATGTTGCAGGTATACACATTAGTACTGTACCAGTCAAAAACCCACCACCTAAACTGCAAGTCGGATCCAAACTCAGTTGAACCAAAACTGAATTCAAACCCAACTCAACAGCTCAGATTAGTAGAAATCTAAATCGATGGCACAGTACTATGTGCCAAGAAACTAGCTCAACGGTTGGTGAGGATTAGAGACCCCTGAACTGACACTAATATCGGATAATTAATTAACTTAAAATATTTTTAAGTCGAATCATATGTATATTCAGGTTGCCAACACAGACAGCGAGTATCAACATTAAAATAATTATAAAAGAATTAAGAACTAAAAAACCAAGTGTGTTTAGAAAATATTTAATAATAATAATAATAATTTGTTGTGTTTGAATTTTAAATAATGATTATATTAATCACCTCTAGCCTTTAACATAGTTTATAATTATAATACTAGTGGCAGTCCTTATTATATGCCAATGAATATTATGCAATATTTGAAAGTCTATGTCTATGCTCCCAACAAGAAATAAAAGCAGATAAAGGTATTCATTAGTAACGGAAATTATTACTCTAATTTTATACGAAAGAGTGTGATATTTATTTTCACATTCGCAAATCCATTCATGAAAAGCAAGATACGTATTTTAGGACATAACCTTAATCTGGATTGGAAAACTTATTTAATTAAATATAACTGAGAATTTTTTCGACTTTAATTGAAATCACTTCATCATGAATTACGAGCATCGTAGCGGGCTTTACTGGAACAGAGAGGTAACGGTGCTGATGAATTATGAGCTATAAAATGCAATTGAAAGATAATAGCTAGTCGATAATCGAAGTCCTATGGTGGCTTGCTTTTGACAAGTCTTATGCCCTTTGACTAATATGAACAGGAGAGGAAGTGTTTTCTTCCTCAATAATTTAAAATAACAGAAATATGATCACTGACCAGCCTAACGGATTGGAAGATTGCCCTACATCAGCAACGTTTGAAGATGATGACATGATAGTCATTGTTTGAATACTAAAACCCATATAGAATGTTCTACGTGATGACTTGATCAAATGAATTAAAGTCAAATGAGCTTTCAAGTAAAACTATTTTAAAGTATTTGTAAATCATATTAATTATGCCCCAATCATCGTTCCCTTCCTGAATCTTAATAGAAAATAACAAAGTTGAATTAGAATATATTTATTTGATTCCTTTATCGGCCCTTTGCAAAAAACATTTTAAGATTATATTTGAATAATAAATAAATATTAGTGAAACGAGAAAATAGCGGTGGCATAGATTACAAATGGAGCTAATAATTTATTATTAGCTAATGATAAAAATAGTAAATATGTAATAATTTCTTTCAACTCGATGATTGGTAGAACTTATAAATTTAGTTCTAATGGGTGAGAACTACTATTAGAATTAATATTATATTTTCTATGTAAGGCAAATAGAACAAAGGAGCTCACCGAGTTGAAAGATTATTGGCATATAATAAAAGTAACAACATTAATAAATTACACAAATATATATATAATATAATAAATGAACCGCCAAGTAAGAAAAGAGAAAGTTAAAGACTAGAAGTTGAGAGAATTATGATATAATAGCATAAATAAAAGTAAGTTTACACAGAGATTATTATACAGAGATTATGACATTTATAGAATGAAAAGAGCTCTTAAAGGGAGTGTAAAGTAAAGTTCGGAACTGGCCAGAAAGTTTAAGGTTCATTATGGAAATATATTACTCATTTCTTCCGGGCTTGATCCTTAGGTTACACATCCAAGTTGGTAAAAACGTAGGCACCATTTGATTGATTACTTGAACAGCATTTTATTTGATTTTGGCAGCATGATTTGTCTGGAAAAGATTCAGCAGCTCCATTGAAGATTTTCAGGGGACTTCAGGAACCAATAGCCAGATTCCTGATGTTTAGCCCCTTACCATGATCGAAACACTATTTAAAACGCACAGAGTTTACTGTACTTCTCTACAACAAAGATGGCTTTTTTTCTCCAAACTTTTCAGAGCTATATATATCTGTCCTCTGATGCCTTCGGGCTAGCGCTTCTTTCATTATCAATGTTTTTAGATTTACTGGTTGTTTTTAGATACATTCCTTCGATGAGGCTTTCAAACTCATTAACTTGAATTCATTTTCTAATTAGAAAATGAATTCTTAAAATCAGAAAATGATTTTAATTAGGAAATCCTTATCTTTTTTTCTAATTAATAAAACTTTAACTGTTGTTTTTGGAAAGGGAAAATCTGAAAGCTTATTGAAAGAATGTAGCTTTTAATCAATAAAACTTTAGCAAATTATTTAAAAATAAAATCAAACATTCCCAACGCAATGAAACTTTCGAACAATTATATATATTTAAAATTTACAAATATATATGCACAATCCATGCAGTTGTAATATATATAAATTCACGAATAATTTTATCATGAATTTATTAATAGAATTGATCAATTTAAATCTGAAAGAATTAATTTTAATACGCATTTATAAAATAAGTTTCCTTTATGGAAATTAGTGTGGATTGAACATATAAAGCCCCATTGCATCGGAAATTTAAGCTTAGTACTAGGATTTGAAGTGGGCTTATGGCTAGATGTCATGAAGCTAGGATCGAACTCAGATCTGCCTGCTTCAGTACCAATGTTTGTTTTCTCCATTAATGATTTATTTTACTATGAATAAGAAAGAAGGAACAAATGAAAATTAAATTGCATAATAAGTGAAACTTTATAAATTCAAAGATTATTTGACATTACTTTATTATCCAATTATTTAATATATTAATTTGTCTACATTACTATAATTTTTTTCTTTCTTATTCATTATGAAGAAAGATAACTTGGATTACATTATATTTGTTCACATAATATTGCAAAAGTATAATTAAGTGATAAAAGTGGATTAATATTATAAACAACATAAGTTAGAAAATGAGTAGAAATTACAGAAACTAAGAATATATATTGTAATCATTTGAGTTACATGGCACACAGCAACATTAATGTATATATATATATATATATATATATATATATATGTAACCGTCGGAATTGTTT
This sequence comes from Epiperipatus broadwayi, assembly GCA_028023455.1. Lineage (NCBI taxonomy): Eukaryota > Metazoa > Onychophora > Udeonychophora > Euonychophora > Peripatidae > Epiperipatus > Epiperipatus broadwayi. Next base: position 475,638 of record JAQFVV010000137.1, on the reverse strand, counting down.
ATATATTGTAACCGTCGGAATTGTTGAATGCTGTATTCCATTTAAATTGAAGAAAGAAGGCCCAAAATGTTGGTGCCAATTTGTAACTGATTGAATTGATGGATGAAGGTGATGGTTAGGATGATCAATCTGATCTGATAAAAAAATCTAAAAATCTAATTTAAATTAATCTGGTCTAGCTCAATCGGGTCGCCGTTATGTAATAAACCATCACAAAGCACAAATAATCTCTCTTAAAGTTTAATTTACTTAAGTTATAAGTGAAATGAAGGAATAATGAGACTATCTGCTCCAGACATCAACAAATCCATCACAATTACAACATAAATTGCAAAGAGCAGTGAAACCAACTACTATTGCCCTAAACAATAATATAGGATTAGGCTAACTACTTGATTGGCAATCTAATCAAAATCAAATCCAATTGATAACTAAAACAGATCCCAATATATATACTTTATTAGCCTGTTACTGTTATAGTAATTTAAATCTACTTTATTATTTAAAAATGCTGCCCTTTTTAACTTAATGGATAAGCTTCTAAGTACCTGTAATAGTACTTTACAAAACATTTGTTTGCATATAGACATTATTTAAATATCAAAACAAAATAATACTTGAACCCAAATATACATATATCTATCTTAATAAACGCTAAATAGAAAGATAAACACTCGTGTCAATAAGCGATATACAATTCTTTCTACTTCAATCTCTAATTAATAATTTTCTGTGGGCATCAACTGGTTTTATTATAATTTTATAAACACTTTGAAAATTTATGCACTCACTTAAATGTTTAAACAAATTAATAGACGTCGATGGTTTACTAAGAAGCTACAAAATAATTTATAAATAATTCACAAATATCTTCCAATAAAATGATGCTTAATTAGTGCTTCGTTTAGGTTTTAAAATAGAATACTTCACTGGAGTTTAATATCAACACTCTATTAGCTCATCTCTAAATCTACAATGTCCAACCACATTACATAAAAGACATATCGAGCTTCTATTGGATGTTTATTCACCTGTGAGTATTAATACAATCTGTTTGAAATTTTAAACAATTGAATAAAAATTGATTGGCAACAATTAAAACATATGATTATATTTGATATTTATACAAATCAAAATAATATTCAATTAAATCGGTCAATGAAGTTTATTCTCTTCATTTTATAGGAGTTTAAGAAAAATATCCAAGACGAATTATTCTGAACCAAACGATAAAGTATAATCTATTTAGATTTTTATGACGGAATCAGACAAACATGAAATGATTGACTTTGTAATATTAACTAAGATAAATGAGAATATGTATATATAATATTCGAATGCAAATATAAATATGAAATTCATATAGAAACAAAATAAAATACTAATAAGCAAAACATACCTTATCTTATATTCCAATTCGCTTACCAAGCTGAGTTTGAATCCTGTTACTTAAATAGCTACGCCGTCTTACGCAATCCAAATAAAACAAAATAATTAAACTAGTCTTGATATTTAAATTAACTCAATTTATTAGATTATAGAAAAGAAAATTGGCAATATTAATGATAAAATACATCCGAAATGACTTTATATTTTAGATTGGTTGACTAAATAAAATGATCAAATTGCTATGTGTATCTCTATATATGTGTTGCAATAACGATAACGACAAAAAAAAAATGAATGAGTAAATGACGGGAAAGGCTCTTAGATATTTTACTAAAAAAAATTTACATATAACCGATACCAAAATGTGAAATAGGAGGGTATCAAAATCTATTTGTTTATCAAAATAATTACGGATAAATGAATATGAAATAATAAATATATTTGAGTCTTTCCGATCATTTTCATTTAATAAATTATATTACTTTTAGAGATAATTAAAAAAAAATCATCCCATTTTATTACATATAAAAAAAAATTAATACACACACATTTCATATAAAAAAAAATCATACCATATATATATAAGTCTGTTCGTTCACTATTTATTGGTCTATCGATTGACTTCAGTTATAGTGTAAAGAGAAGTTTCTCCGTCAGAAATAATAATCGTAAACTTTACAATACTTCATTAAAAGTTTTCTTTTTCTGTCCGAAGAGGTGAGTGCACTTTGATTATCCCTATTATGATGTGAATTGATCCAGTTGGGTCTTGTTCCTTTGCTCGTGAGACGATGTTTACGCCAATCCATTTTTTTTTTATAAAGCATTTTTTTTTTTTTATTTCATAGGTTTTTTTTTTTTTACTTTGCTGTCGCTTCCCCGGAAACTTTTCGCAACTGCCCGCTAAATGATTGAACGGGCAGATAATTCCACTATTTTTCCATGTTTTATGGTTTTACACACAAAAAAAAAATATTGAAAAAATTTATTTGTTAAGACACAGAAAATAGATCTATCCTTTACTATTGCAAAATGATAAAGAGTCCTGTTATATTCTGTCGCGTCTTTTTTATATGTTCTCTTTCTGACGTTTTTCGTATCTTGACGACCATACAATATTACTCAATTAAAAACTCAATTCTATCAATTTTCTTATAGTTGTTTTGGCGCGGTTATGGGGTAAGTTCGGAGAAAAAGATACATGAAGATTAAATCCAAATTCGATTACAATTTTTTTTATTATTTTACAAACCAAAATACAAAATTGATATAATAACCTTTTAAATTATTGATAAACATCAATAATTTACACATATCTATATTTTTTTAATAATAATATTTTTTTTTAAATTAATTTATAAACACATATACACAACACAAAAAACATTGAACTGTATATAATAATGTTACTATGGTGACTGCATTCATATATGAAATATATAAAATAATATCGATCCTATTTAGTTAAACTTAAATTGTACTGAATTGTTTATTATTTTTTTTTTTTATATATATATATATATACCTGGATCATCAATTTGAACATTCACAACATCTCCCCTCTACAGAAAGAAAAAAAAAATAACGACACCTTTTTCTTTCCCTCTCTAAAATCATTAAACATTTTAATTTCTGCACAGATAAACGTCTATCATTTCCATCTGTCTTGATTTTAATATCATTTGAAATGTTAGTAAAAAAAAATTTAAAATATCTTATTCTCATAGAAGCAATGTGGAATTCGTTCATTCCATTTATGCTTGACTAATTAGTTCACCTATATGTATTTTTTTTTTTTTTAATTTCACAATCAAATTATTACATCTTTATATTCCTCTCTGCAACTTTCTGGACAACAATGCTCTAAAATTAGAGTCAAACAAGAAAATCATTTAGTATTTGCTTCATACAAGCCAAATATATTATGGAACAAAATTCATTTATAAGCCAAATATTATTAGTTACTCTCTAATAATCATATATTTTCATTGCATTGTTAAAATATATACATATTCACGGTTTTATTTTCTTAAAACTCAACAATAGCTTTTATTATTATTTTCTTTAGACATATCTGTAGTTCACTTCAGTGACACTACTATGGGCCTAAATTTTAAACATTCAATATTGTCATAAAATGAGAATGTAACTTTAGTTATTTAATATCTTATATTTATTCAATTCCTGCTTTGGACATTGAAAATATCAACCTTTAAAGTCACTTTTCCTATAAAATAATCTAAACAAATGAAAATTAACTCATACAGTGAGCTGGAGATTCAAAACAATAGAGATATCCCATTTTTAAATCACTTCTAATACTAAAGTAAACTGATTAAAGGTCAATCAAATCTAATTTTAATTTCTGGAGGATCTGACAACTACTTTACAAACTAAGCTGTGCTCTACATTGATGCTAATCAGGGACATTTATGTTTGAATAGCTTTATTTTATACAGGTTAGGGAAACTACTAAACATTTCTCTTTAAAATTATAACTCATATTAAAAGATAAATCCTGCCATCAAGGATTTCTTCCTACCTGCCAATGAACAATAATAAGTCTGGGACATCTGTCGACTTCAGACTTCAATATAATTTTATATAGAGTTATGAGCCACAACACACATCTATAGTTCTGCCAACTTCCTCAAAGAAAAGACTTAACCATACAAATATTTACAATTTACAAATAGCACAGACATTAAAATCTTACACTCTACATCTCCAATGCATTAAATAACACATTCACCATCATCAGTCAATTCCACAAGGTTTAATTTTAAACGGTATTTGCATACTATACAATGAAAATCTTCAAAAGTACTTTGACTATAAATATTTCTCACTCTATATATTTTTTTTTTTTTTAGTCTTTCATATGTGTATCTACACTATTACTAATGACTTTTGGTCATAATAATAAATATCATGAGACATACTAATAAAGTTACTTTAGAGAATGTCTTTTTATTTAATTGGGTGATGCTACTGGCTTTAAGCTTCGGGCATTGAAGGTACCTTTTTCACCTTCTGGGGTTTCTATGAGAAATGCATTCTCCCCCACTTTTCTTTTTATTTGGAATGGTCCCTCATATATATTCAAAAACTTTTTGAATTTATAATTCTGCGGGTCACTGATTTGGCTCTACTTCAAATAAATATGTTCTTATATAAATTCTTTTATTTTCCAGTCATACACAAATTCATTAATCCATTAGTCAAATCATGGGTCAGGGAGGAAATCATGCCATCTAAATTTATCAAATCAATATTAGTCTTTTCCTCTCTCCATGTACTTTTCAACTACTCTCAATATTTCTGAACAAAATAACAGAGAAATGTTACTATGAACATTATTATCTACTGTATAGTTATACTTACTATAAGTTTTCTCAAGCAACAAACTCTTACTCCATTTTTCAAAGGGTTCATCTTCCTTCCCTTTTACTGTACTATCACAAAGTTCTCCTTGAAATAACTGCTTAACATACTTTCTATAATAAATGTTATCTGACTGCATTATTATGGACATATCTTCTTCCATACTTATTTTCCACCTTTCCTTTGCAGTATGATACATACTTTTAAATCTTCGTGTTACTTGTTTGCACTCTATATAATTTCTTAAGTTACCTTTCAAATTTTCAACTCCTTTGGATTTAAATTTATTTATTAACAATGCTTCATCTATCATTTTCTGACTAACCTCAGTCTTTATGTTTTTATTTGGTTGTGACAGCTCAACATTTGAAAGTTTCTTATCTAAATTATTCTGTTCATCAATATACTTTATTTTTACTGAATCATTAGAACAATCTATTTTTACCTTTTCAAATCTTTTAATCATCTTTACTTTTCCTAAAGGCACCTGTTCTAACGTTTTGTAATTTATTATTTTTGCTTCGTTACATTTTACCTTCATATTGGTCTGAATATCTCTTAGCTCCTTTTTAATATCACTTATCTCCAATGCGGTTGCTTTCTGGGTATCTACATAAGTCTGTTCAATTTTAAAACATTTTCCCTCCAAACTTTGATATTTAATTTTACAACTTTTAACTTCGGCTTCTAAAATATTAAGCCTGACATCTATGTGTTCTTGTGACTTCTGTATATGGTCACTCAATTCGTCAAACCTACAATTATATTTAACATTGGATTCTTTCAACTGAGTATCCAAGTTATGCTTAAATTCATCAAACTTGGCATTAGTAGCATTTAGCTCGATTTTGCATAAGCCCATTTTAATATTTACCTCCTCTCTAAGTTCTTTATTTTCTTTAATCATATCACCCAGTTTATTATTCATGTCTTCTCTTAACATTTGATTATCTCTACTCATGTCACTAAATTTATTATTTATTTCACTATTCATATCACAAAATTTATTATTTATATCACTACTTATATCTTCTCTTAACTTATTATTATCTCTGCTCATGTCACTAAATTTATTATTTATATCACTAAATTTGGCATTTATACCTTCAAATTTATTATTCATATCACTTTTCATATCACCCATCTTTTCCATTAATTCTTTCAGAATTGGATACAAATCTCCTTCAGGTTTTGATAATTTTTCTTTCTTATTGCTTTCCATTTTTATTTTCTATTTATGTCAAATATAATATCTCTATTTTAAATAAATTGCGAAATACTTTACTTTTATTTATTCTTACATAAAACATATCTATCCGTTCAATCCTGCAGCTGCGAATAAAATCCCCAAAGAACGACAACAACAAATATTCTAATATCTTATTTAAACCTATGACACAATATAATCAGCTATATAACTCCACCAATGCATATAAAAATAATACCATGTTTTAGCATCTATATGAGACTCAAACTTGGGTCTTTAATTGGTTATTTCGGCCCGAGTTGGCGCGCCATTTTGTAACCGTCGGAATTGTTGAATGCTGTATTCCATTTAAATTGAAGAAAGAAGGCCCAAAATGTTGGTGCCAATTTGTAACTGATTGAATTGATGGATGAAGGTGATGGTTAGGATGATCAATCTGATCTGATAAAAAAATCTAAAAATCTAATTTAAATTAATCTGGTCTAGCTCAATCGGGTCGCCGTTATGTAATAAACCATCACAAAGCACAAATAATCTCTCTTAAAGTTTAATTTACTTAAGTTATATGTGAAATGAAGAAATAATGAGACTATCTGCTCCAGACATCAACAAATCCATCACAATTACAACATAAATTGCAAAGAGCAGTGAAACCAACTACTATTGCCCTAAACAATAATATAGGATTAGGCTAACTACTTGATTGGCAATCTAATCAAAATCAAATCCAATTAATAACTAAAACAGATCCCAATATATATACTTTATTAGCCTGTTACTGTTATAGTAATTTAAATCTACTTTATTATTTAAAATGCTGCCCTTTTTTTAACTTAATGGATAAGCTTCTAAGTACCTATAATAGTACTTTACAAAACATTTGTTTGCATATAGACATTATTTAAATATCAAAACAAAATAATACTTGAACCCAAATATACATATATCTATTTTAATAAACGTTAAATAGAAAGATAAACACTCGTGTCAATAAGCGATATACAATTCTTTCTACTTCAATCTCTAATTAATAATTTTCTGTGGGTATCAACTGGTTTTATTATAATTTTATAAACACTTTGAAAATTTATGCGCTCACTTAAATGTTTAAACAAATTAATAGACGTCGATGGTTTACTAAGAAGCTACAAAATAATTTATAAATAATTCACAAATATCTTCCAATAAAATGATGCTTAATTAGTGCTTCGTTTAGGTTTTAAAATAGAATACTTCACTGGAGTTTAATATCAACACTCTATTAGCTCATCTCTAAATCTACAATGTCCAACCACATTACATAAAAGACATATCGAGCTTCTATTGGATGTTTATTCACCTGTGAGTATTAATACAATCTGTTTGAAATTTTAAACAATTGAATAAAAATTGATTGGCAACAATTAAAACATATGATTATATTTGATATTTATACAAATCAAAATAATATTCAATTAAATCGGTCAATGAAGTTTATTCTCTTCATTTTATAGGAGTTTAAGAAAAATATCCAAGACGAATTATTCTGAACCAAACGATAAAGTATAATCTATTTAGATTTTTATGACGGAATCAGACAAACATGAAATGATTGACTTTGTAATATTAACTAAGATAAATGAGAATATGTATATATAATATTCGAATGCAAATATAAATATGAAATTCATATAGAAACAAAATAAAATACTAATAAGCAAAACATACCTTATCTTATATTCCAATTCGCTTACCAAGCTGAGTTTGAATCCTGTTACTTAAATAGCTACGCCGTCTTACGCAATCCAAATAAAACAAAATAATTAAACTAGTCTTGATATTTAAATTAACTCAATTTATTAGATTATAGAAAAGAAAATTGGCAATATTAATGATAAAATACATCCGAAATGACTTTATATTTTAGATTGGTTGACTAAATAAAATGATCAAATTGCTATGTGTATCTCTATATATGTGTTGCAATAACGATAACGACAAAAAAAAAATGAATGAGTAAATGACGGGAAAGGCTCTTAGATATTTTACTAAAAAAATTTACATATAACCGATACCAAAATGTGAAATAGGAGGGTATCAAAATCTATTTGTTTATCAAAATAATTACGGATAAATGAATATGAAATAATAAATATATTTGAGTCTCTCCGATCATTTTCATTTAATAAATTATATTACTTTTAGAGATAATTAAAAAAAAATCATCCCATTTTATTACATATAAAAAAAAATTAATACACACACATTTCATAAAAAAAAAATCATACCATATATATATAAGTCTGTTCGTTCACTATTTATTGGTCTATCGATTGACTTCAGTTATAGTGTAAAGAGAAGTTTCTCCGTCAGAAATAATAATCGTAAACTTTACAATACTTCATTAAAAGTTTTCTTTTTCTGTCCGAAGAGGTGAGTGCACTTTGATTATCCCTATTATGATGTGAATTGATCCAGTTGGGTCTTGTTCCTTTGCTCGTGAGACGATGTTTACGCCAATCCATTTTTTTTTTATAAAGCATTTTTTTTTTTATTTCATAGGTTTTTTTTTTTTACTTTGCTGTCGCTTCCCCGGAAACTTTTTGCAACTGCCCGCTAAATGATTGAACGGGCAGATAATTCCACTATTTTTCCATGTTTTATGGTTTTACACACAAAAAAAAATATTGAAAAAATTTATTTGTTAAGACACAGAAAATAGATCTATCCTTTACTATTGCAAAATGATAAAGAGTCCTGTTATATTCTGTCGCGTCTTTTTTATATGTTCTCTTTCTGACGTTTTTCGTATCTTGACGACCATACAATATTACTCAAAAAAAAACTCAATTCTATCAATTTTCTTATAGTTGTTTTGGCGCGGTTATGGGGTAAGTTCGGAGAAAAAGATACATGAAGATTAAATCCAAATTCGATTACAATTTTTTTATTATTTTACAAACCAAAATACAAAATTGATATAATAACCTTTTAAATTATTGATAAACATCAATAATTTACCCATATCTATATTTTTTTTTTAATAATAATTTTTTTTTAAAATTAATTTATAAACACATATACACAACACAAAAAAACATTGAACTGTATATAATAATGTTACTATGGTGACTGCATTCATATATGAAATATATAAAATAATATCGATCCTATTTAGTTAAACTTAAATTGTACTGAATTGTTTATTATTTTTTTTTATATATATATACCTGGATCATCAATTTGAACATTCACAATATATATATATATATATATATATATATATATATATATATATATATATATATATATATATATATACTTTTCATAATATATATATATATATATATATATAAAAAGTAAAAGAAAAGTAGAAATAAATCAGATAAACATTTTTGCAGATATTTTATTTACATTTCCAGGCATAAATATAATCACAGTAAATGGTTAAATAACTCTGGATTTACAAATAAAATTCTATTATAAAATAAACATTTAAAAAGGTCTAATAAAAATTAATATTTTTATTCTGATTTTAAAATTAAAGCAACAAGTATGTTTTATGTTTAAAATGGTACTGATAATTGTAAATATTTCTATTGACTATTTTATTAAAAAAATTTAATTAATACTTGTGTACAATTCTTTATCTAAGTAAAAATGTGTTGATGACACTGTAATAGAAATCGAAAAGTAACTTTTGATTAAAATTGTTTTTAATCAAGCTAAGGATTAGACAGAAAAACACTGTTTTCAATTAAGGTGTTTTTATCACCTCAGATGACTTTTATAAAAAGGGCTGATAAAAATATCAGTTCAGTCTATATTTTAAGTTGGCTTTAATATTTTGAAAAGCAGTAGGACAAATCGGTCAACTGCAAAAGTCTGGTTATTAGGTTTTGGCTAAAAGTTTTGAAAAGCAGTTAGCAGAATAGCTTGCTGCAGAGCTAGCTACAATGGTGGCAGCAATTAGTTAACCATAGAGATGTGTCAGAATTATATAGAGATCTGCCATGAAAATGTAATAATTCAAAGAAGCAGCAGTCTACTAATTTATTATGCTGGAGTTTTGAATCACAAAGTCTGACTCACTTCTGTATTCAATAATCTGCTTAAATGGGGACAAGGCAACTGCCTATCTGGCATAATCCTGGACAGAAGAAAGATCCACTTCTTTGTCACTATAACCTTAAAAGTATTCTGGAAAACAGATGCTTGCCTGGAACAATCCTAGACAGAAGACAGTATGCCAACCATATATGAATTACCTCTTTTTGCTGTGACTATAAACCAATCTCACCCAGACCAGCAAGCTTGCCAAGAGAATTCCTTAGCCGAATGAAGAATTAGTTATATGTCTACTGCTATGTCTATATGTAGATAAGCACTGAAAAATGTATATACAAAAGTGAATTGTTTACACATAATTCATTTAAAAGATTTTAAAATTTCTAATTTAATAATATTATGATTAGTAAAATATGACTTATGATAGCATATATATAATAATGAAATTTAAAATAATTTCTTTGGTCTAAAATGACATTTTAAAAGTTATAGATATAGTTAATAGTGACCTGTGACAGTCATATATATATATATATATGATCAATAGATGGCATTTTACCAAAAACACCGAACAAGTGTAAATTTGTTTACATAAATGACCAAAGAGTCAGCATTCACTATCTCTTTCATTTGCCCACCCTCAGATCAGCTGATTTCAAGCTAATTTGCTATCATCAGTGAAGAATAGAGTTAGAAACTAGATCTAAAGACTGACTCCAAGTGTTTATGCAAACAGTTTCTAACAGTTTGCAAGCACAAATTTTTCAGACCGGTTAACTCAGACTAACAAGCCAGATAGCTACATGGGTTTGATATCAGCTCAGTTTCACCACATAGTCAAAGCCTCTACAATATATATCATTGCATAAACCTTTAAAGGTACATTTATGAAAAACAAAACAAATTAAATTCACGTAACTTGCTATTACTTGTATTTATGATCAGCTGATCTGAGGGTGGGTAAACAAAAGAGATAGTGAATGCTAACTCTTTGGTCATTTATGTAAACAAATTTACACTTGTTCAGTGTTTTTGGTAAAACGCCATCTATTGATCATAAATACACGTGATAGCAAGTTACGTGAATTTAACTTGTTTTTGTTTTTCATATATATATATATATAGAGAGAGAGATATTTAAAAATTTATATTTTAAAAGAAAAAAAAAGATTTCCAGAAAATCTTTTAGATTATAAAAGAAAAAGATTTTAAAATGCGTTGATAATTAATTAATCAAAACAGTTACCAGTTGAAAATTGACTTTATTTTTTTTTAAAGAAAACAACAAAACTGTAATCATCAAAGAGTAAAAGTTGTTATTAAAATAACAAATAAACTTTATATACTTTCGATATTGAATCAATTATAAAAATATAAGACTATTAATGTAACAAATTAAAATATGTGCTATAGACAACAGTGTGTCCCTGCTAATATGTGCACACATATATGTAAAATTTTAATCATTTATAAATTTTTTTTATAAAACTGAAAAGTTTAATCGTATATTTATTATTTTATGACAATTGAAATATAGTCATGAAATGTACTTCACTCTGTGCATATGTATTGTAACTCTCCCCAACACCAATCCTATATCTTCTATGAATAAAAACCCAGGGCACCAATTCTATTGATAATAAAATAAACTACTAATCTGACTCTACTTTGAGTTATTATCAAGACTCTTAAAATAATGTACAACTAGTTCCATAATATGTAAAATGCAAATAAAATACAGGAAGACATATTATGAATCAATAAGAGTAAAATATCTACTTGGTTTTGCAAAAAAAAAATAGTAGAAATTGATAAAGTTCCATCCATTCGAACTAATAAGCTATAGTTCAAGTTTAGCTCCTTCCATGATCTAAATGCACTAATTAACTTTCACTGTACAATAAGTTTAAATTGTATGAAGCAAAGATATAGCACTAATCAATTTTTACTGTATAAAAAATTTAAATTAAATGAAATAAAGATATAGCACTAATCAACTTTACTATATGATAAGTTTAAATCAAATGACTAAACTAATATCTACTTTGAAACAATAAGGAAGATCTCAGAGATTTTATTACATAACTTATTTAAAAATTCATACTATATAATCACTACCAATTACCATCTTAAAAGGTAACGATCTAAAATTGAGTATTGTTCTAATGAGATAGCAATTAGACAACAAAAGAAATAGGGTACCATTTTATTTCAAATCATTATCCAAGAATAAACTTTCCCAGAAGTTCATCAAATAATTAAACATTTCATATAATGTTTGAATCAAGAAAATAATATCATCAGATCTGAACATTTTCATTATTAAATTCATGAAATAGTGTCATTATATCATATTGGATATGTAGGTATGGAAACTAAGAATAGGATGCATGTAAAAGAATAGCTCTCAATAAAGTTTTTAAAAAATAAACCATTTATTACATTATGTAGACAAGATAAACATTTTATACTTTTACTTCACACATATACATATTATTACATTAAAATAAACTTCTTTGTACTTTTACTTCAAACAGATACATGTTATTAGCTAATTCTAATATGCTTTATTAAACATTTCTTAACAAACTAACACTGTAATAATTAAACATTAAAAAAACATCTTTATACTTTTGCTTCATCTATATACATGTCCCCAGCTAATTTTAATATTCTGTGTCAACCAAACCAACAATAGGGTAATTAAACAATGCAATATGGATCTAAACATGTGAGATAGAGATGTCACTCTATCCTTCATAAATCAATTGAACAATTTTATTAACTAACTACACTTTCTTTTCCCCTTTCTTTTTGCTTACTCATTCAAGATGAGGATGAATCATTCTGAGGATTTCACGATTTAAAATTTAAAATGAATTAGTATGATATGATTTAAAATATTTACCCAAGACTTACAAATCCAGTGATAGATCTCTTCCATATCTTCAGAATCAATAGTATTTTGTGCATGCTTCTGTATTATTCCTCCTGTTATAACATAATTAACACAGCTACATCCCATCAGGTTGTTTATGAAATTAAGAGATAAACTATCATAATATGGATGATGCCATAGAACAACCAACAACTTTAGCACTACTTCTGCTTTAGATGTTCCATAAAAGAAATTAATCCTACCTTTTATTTTTATTAGCAAACTACATTACACATAGCTATGAATATACGATGGGAAAACATTCCAAAATGAACATATGAGGGACAAGGAGACCGTCTAAATTATAATAATCTAAATGACAAAATATTGACTCCCTAACCTTACTCAGAGATTCAATATTGATGTGGACTCAGTCTCATCACTGAAAACAAGGAAAATACATTGCTTCACTTCATATAATATAATCATCATAATGCACAAATGCTTAATCTAGAAAATATAATCCACTCGTGATAAGTATTTAAATTAACTAAGGAAGAGTTTTCTCAATCTCTGATAATATAATATATATCTTTAACAATTTCTTTCCTTATAGCTACTTAACACATTTCATTCTAAACATTAAAAAAATTCGTTCTTAGATAAATTCCTAATTCTTTCATCTCTTTTGGCATATTACATCATCGGAAACTGATTGGAAAATACAAGTCAAGCGTCTATAAATTTAACAATTATATAAATGAATCTCACAAAACAGGCACATGCGCGTATAATAATGCACAAAATAATTTCAAATTATATTCAATATGTAGATATTATACCAACATTAACTAATAAATCGAAAATAAATCTCTAATTCATGACAAATTATAAATGCTTCAAAATTTGAGGTATAATAATCATTATCAAACAGACTTTAATATAAATTAATAAATAAAATTTTAATTTATGATGAGCTATAAATGTTTTAAATTTTGAAGTATAATAATTACCATTAAATAGACCTCATCCTCTGACAACGCAAAGATAAGACAATACTTTTTATGCATTTACCCTCTTTTAAATTAACTGTTAGTTTCATAATAGCAAATAAATATTTCTACAACTAACATACCCAGTATGATATTTTTCATATTATATTATTCAAGATGATCTTGGAGCAAACGAAAAAAAAAAAGACAAATAAATTGATCTACCTATCCACCATACACTAACAACAAAAGAAATGATTAAATCTTTTTTAGCTGGAAAATAAAAGTTCATTTGTACAGTCTGTAAATAACACCTCTTAGATATATATAAAGATAATGATAATAATTTTAAAATGAATAGATGTTCATAGACATATAGACAAATTCCCACAATAGACAATATGCATTTTTGGATCCAATTGAAGAGCAGCTTCCAAAGTTCTTAGCAAATAGCTAATTGAATTTTCTAACAATATAACATGCAAGGTATTCAAACTATTTTTTTTCGTAATGACAATTTACATTTACTGCTGCAAATGTCTATTAATATTTAATCATTTAATTAACTGGTGGTTTCTCAGTTTATAACTCATCTATCAGTCTTGCAAATTTCAAAAGGCAACATTAGTTTTCCATCAGTCAATGTTGACTACAATTATATTTATCAGGGGATTCACAATAGTTTGTCAACGGCCATCCATTAGGTGAATAGTTAATTACTTTATTATTTTTATAACAAAATTTTAGAAACTTATAATAACATTTAATCATTTAATATGTATAAAAATGATCATTAGCTGTAACTTATTAAATTATTAATAAAAAGAAATTGTATAATCACTCCACTATATAAATGGTCACCCATAGGGTAATCACATTTTCCTAAATAAAAATTTTCATATTTATTATTTCATGTGATCAATTACCATTGTCAATTAGGCATTATTTCCATTACAATATACCATATATGGGAAAACACTTGTTTACTACAAGTTTTTTTATAATTCATTGCACAACATGCAGGTTTTGAGTGTCAATCCATATGCACTACATAATTGAAGCAGTAAATAATCTTTATCATGTTAATTAATTGCTCAATGATGAAAAGTTTGGAGATTGTTTTTTTACTTTTTATTAGAAAACTTGAGATAGATTTACAAATTAATAATGTATAGTTAGTGCAGTAACCTGGATAAAATTTTTGAGCTTATTTGAAAATTTTCAGATACCTAAAACAATTAAATCCACTGAACAATACAGAATAGGAACATGCAGGTAAATGCAATAGCATTGAAGCTCTTAAATGTAATAATTATATTTTTGTGTTTAAACTAATTTCTTAGAATGAGTAGAGAAACTTACTGAAGTTTTTGAGTAATGTGTAAATATAAACACTTACATTGCATATGTAACCAATCATTCTGCTATGTCTGAGGGTTTCTACTTTTCAGAAAACCAGTCAGCTAACATAAGAAATAAAATGAGCACACACTTGACATTTTATATAATTTTAATTTATATTTATGTTTTACATATTAGTTGGTAAAGCAAATACAATAAACTTGCATAATGCTACCATTTATGACTTTGACACAGAATCCTATTAATTATTCAAATACATTTTATATCAGCTCCATATTGGAAAATCCTGGATTGAGAGAGAGAGAGAGAGAATAGGATTCTGCCCCTTTTTATCCCCATCAGTTTATCAAACATCTGTTTCAGGATCAAGAACTGACTGCAGTGCTCTCTTTTAATTTATTTGCTAGAGTAAAGAGATACATGACATTTTAGTTCACTAATTTGCAAATACACAACAGTCCTTTCCCCATTCTAGAAATGAATGATGCTTTTAATTTAAAATGAAGTCTTTAAATTTAAGGGGTGGTTGGTGTACTCTGAAGACCCTGGGTATGTTCATTCCATCTCCATCTGGGATGTGTGTAAGTTACAGAAGTGGTTTACAGTCCAGCTCTTTTTCCTTAGTGGTTTCTAAATCTAATTCATTATCATAATCAGTTTTATCTCCAGCCCTCCAATTTTGCTTTGTTTCAGACAACATATCAGAATCATCATCTGATATAGAGTGTTTTTGTTGATGGCGAAGGTGATTTATGTGTTTCCTAAATGCTTTATCATTTTGCCAATCAACCAGATGAATTTACTTTGATAATAACTGTTTAACTATCCCTGGAATCGATTTATGTTTCTGCACATCATATATCCAAATGCTCTCCCCAGGTAAAAATTTTGCAACTTGAAAAAGTTCTCTGCTCTTAGCTTTGTCAGGTAATAGCTGAAACAGATGAGTGTAGAAAACATGACACATTAATAGCTCATCTGGAGTTTTTCTGGTTGCTGTATGCAAGGTAAAATGCTGTGTGTACAGCGCTTGTATCACACCTTCTGACATGTTCTGTGACTTTATTTTTTATGTATATTTCAGATGTTGAACTCGGTACTCATCTTATAGCTAAAGGCACCACTCTATGGCGCGCTTTTCACGCCAAAACACATAAAAATGCTGTTTCTGCGGCCGACACATTCAAACCCGCATTTTCTATAATACAACTTTGTTGTTGTGCTACAGAATGCAGGCCACTATGTTGCATCACAGTACAGCATGTATGTCGCATAGCAGCAAATACATTTTCCGAATTCACACAATTTATAAAATAATTACGGCTTGATGAGAGAGTTTGTATTTGAATTGTATTGAAATGTTGTTTTCATTGGATTTTTTATTTTAAACTATTGAAATGTTCAGATTTTTTAAAACAATAATTATAAGACTTTCTACAATGAACTTTTATTTGCGAAAATGTTAAATATCTATGTTTTTATTGAGTTGCAATTAGGTAATGTGTAAAGTAACGTACTGTTAGTAACATTTCACGAGACAAAGAAGATTCTTGCTGTCTGTATATTTTTGAAGTAAAAAAGAGTGGTACAAAAAAAATATCCAGTAAGAAAAGTCCAAATATACAGGTTTTTTTTTGTAAATGTAATAAAAAGCAAATATTATAAACATGTTTAATAAGTAAAGAAGACATTTGTATGTGTTTGTCACTGTTTAAAAAAGTTTGAGTACGGTTACGATTTTGAATTTTTTTATTTTAGCATTACAAACTAACAGAACACTAACCCTAAAACTAACCCTAATCCTAAATCTAACCCTAAACTAACCCTAAATCTAACTGTAACAACTTTTACTTTTATTACAATTATTATTTTTTA
Source organism: Epiperipatus broadwayi (assembly GCA_028023455.1). Lineage (NCBI taxonomy): Eukaryota > Metazoa > Onychophora > Udeonychophora > Euonychophora > Peripatidae > Epiperipatus > Epiperipatus broadwayi. Next base: position 458,504 of record JAQFVV010000137.1, on the reverse strand, counting down.
GTTAAACAACAACAAAAAAGTCATAACCCAAGTAAAAAAATATCTGATAGAAAATTGATAAAAAAAAAGCCGTAACACAAGTAAAAAAAAATCTGATAGAAAATTGATAAAAAAAGCCGTAACACAATTTAAAAAGTATACGATATAAAAAACATGAATCAAATTGTAATTTGTTGATTTTATTTTACATTTATTATTATCATTTAAATTGTATATGTTAATAAAAAATAATATTTAAAAAAGATGATTTTGTTTTGTTTTTATTTTTGCATTACAAATAGAAAAATTATTAAAATCAACGGCCCGTGAATGTTCATATTTTATAATTTTAGCATGAAAACGATGCCATACAATGGCATCTTTAGCTATAATACAAGCACCTTGAACTCCTTGCTCAACTACACTATTACTCTTGGGATGGTATGGAGGTGTAAGAATGTGTTTTATCCCTCTGCCACTCAGAAAGTCTATAAATTTTTTTGAAGTAAAATCTGAGCCATTATCAATCACAATAGGTTATGTTTAGCCATGCATAGCAAACAATTTGTTTTAAACTCAGATGGTACTTTCGGTACTGGTATCCTTAACTAATCTGTACTCAGTCCATTGTGACTATGCATCAATCAATAACAGTATTAAGTGTCCATTTAATGGCACAACATGATCCATATAAATGCACATCCACAGAGAACAAGGTGTTTCCCAAGTTTCAAACTATTTGGGAAGTAATTTAGTTGTCTGTTGACAGTTTACACATTCTTTTATCATAGTTTCAATATCAGTTGTCAAATTTGGCCAACATACATATGATCTTGCTAGAGCTTTTATATACCCAACTCCTGGGTTACCTTATGCAATAGTTTTAAAATTTTGACTGGCCCACAATAGGGACCAATACACAGTCATTATGCAATATGCATCCATTACAAACAGAGAGTCTTTCTAGAACAATTATAATTGCTTTATTTAATTCACTGGGCCATTTCATTGGACATTCATTTCTTATCTATTTTATTAGTTGGTCATAACCTTTATCTTTCTTTATCCAATCAGCTATGACTTCACTATTTATGTTTTTTTGAATTTAATGCATCAATGTAGTTATTTTCTTTAATTTCATATAAGTTTTCTTTAATATCTGGCAATCTAAACAAAGCATCGACATGTCCAATCTTTTTTTCTGGCTTATATAACAACTTGTAATCATAATGTTGCAAAATGTCTATCCACCATAACATATGTTGGCTCAAATGTTCAGATAACTTTTTTCACAGCCAAAAATTCTCATAAGAAGGCAATGGTCAGTATAAATCATGAAATTCTGTCCACACACACACACACACACACACACATATATATATATATATTGATGGAATTTCTTTACCCCAAAAACTATGGCAAATGCCTCCTTATTCACATGGCTATAGTTTTTTCTGCTGATGTCAGCACTTTAGAAGTGAAAGCAACCAGGTATTCCCCTTCATAGCACAGATGTGAGATAACAGCTCCCACACCATATTTGGATGCATCTGTTATAATATACACAGCCCAATCACTCCTGTAATTAACTAACAGTGCTCCATGTGAGCAAGTCTTTTGCAGCTATAAATGCATTATCCTGATCCATATTCCATACCCAACATTGTTTTCTCTTTAATAGCTTATACAATGGTGATAATACATGTGATTTTCCTATTAAAAAGCTTTCATAAAAATTTAGCAGTCCCAAAAATGCTTGCAGCTCTTTCATGTTTCTTGTATTTGCTGCATTCTTTATGGCTTTCACCATTTTAGGATCTGGATGATGACCATTTACATTTATAATATGTCTTGTGAATTTAATTTTCCTTGCATATCATATGCATTTTCTTATGTTTAATTTTGCTTGGGGGTGTCCTAGATTTGAGCACACCAGATCTACTCATTTTTCAAGCTCAGTCTCTGTTGCTCCAATAATTAGAACATCATCCAGATGAGGGATTATGCCATCAATGGATCTAAACAACATATCCATTTTTGCTTGGAAAATGATTGATGTGACTGTTATGCCATAAGGTAATTTGTTGCACTTAAATAATCCTTTATGTGTAGTTAATGTGAGTATCTCTGCTGTATGTTTTGTTACAGAAATCTGGTGGATGGCAGCCTTCAAATCTATTTTAGTGAAATAATTAGCTTTCTGTAATAATGTCAGCACCTCTTGCACACTTGAAAATGGATATGCTCCTTTGTTTATGTATTTATTTATAGTAATTCATTAATCCCCACACAACCATATACTTCCATCTGGCTTCATAATAGACACTATAGGAGTTGCCCTGGATAACTTTTCCATAGAGGTTAAAACTCCTTTAGACACCAGCTCTATTATTGCATTTCCTACCCTCTCTCATCACAAATGGTATTTTCTGAGGTTTACATATAACTACTTTTTCTTTCTTTACCTGTTCTACATCAACTGGTCTCATTCTAAATTAAGATCATCCTGGTGCAAACAAATCTGGATATCGTTTTTCATTATATCTGCAACACAAACTGTTTTAGTATGTTTATATGTATCCCCAAATAAGCAAAGTAATTTCTACCCAGTAAGAGGCTAATATCCTTATTTACTACATATAGTACCAAAAATTTACATCTTGAATTTAATGTCACTGGTATGGTAACTTTCCCACGGATGTCAAATCTATTTCCATTTATCTCTGTGACCAGCACTGCTTTACATAGATTTAGCTTATTATTACAGTCTTATGTGATCTTCATCCACTCTTTATGGGACATTAGTGACAACCTGGAACTGCTACCCACATCCATAGTGATCCATTTTCTGCAAATTTGCAACTCTAAAAGGATGTGATCAATCTTTATGTCACTATTATTTATGGCCTTGATGAATGATTATTTGTATTCCATCTCTCCTCAAGATTTGAAATCTGGCTTCTTCCTCAGAAACTCACTATCTTTGGAATAACATACTGCCACTAGGTTGTTACAGTTTTTGTACAATTTATCTTTATGCCTGTAACTATTTTTAAAATATCCCATTTTCTGCAGCAATTATATTTTTGTTGTTTGCTATGGCTACTGGGAGATGCCATATTCATCATGGTTTCCTGTGCGATGCATTTAACCATGGCATTTTTGTAAGTAAAATCTAGATCACTCAATAGCACTTTCCTAAAATTATTATCTGACATCCCACACAAAAATTGTTCCAACAGAGAGTCATTTATTTTAGGTCCTACATCACTGTTCTTAGCTAGTTTCCTTAATGCCAAATCATAGTCCACATATTTCTCCTGTGGTAACTGCATCATATTCCTTAGCCTAAGGTGTGCAATCCATTTTGAGGTTTCTGGAACTAAATATCCATCTAGTTTCTGTATGAACTGTTGATGTGTTAGGTCTTCCAAACATTTTGTGTTGGTAAGCCTATTCACCAGTTGGATCACATCTTGTCCCATAAAATACAAGAGTGTGGAAATTTTATAGCAGTAATCTTCGATTTTATTTATGAACATATCAACATGTGTAATATAGCTTTTCCATGTATCAAGGTTATTTATGTTGAACTCACATGTTGTTGAATTAGCAACCACCACGTTTTCTTCTTTAGCTATTTAGATTTACAGTGTGTCACATCTCTTTTGGTTTCTGAATAGTCAAACTGTACCTCTCTGCTATGTCTGAGGGTTTTTACTTTTCAGAAAACTAGTCAGATAGCATAAGAAATAAAATGAGCATGTACTTGACATTTTATATAATTTTAATTTATATTTAAACAGTGTAAAAGCACAAATATTTTACATATTAGTTGATAAAACAAATATAATAATCTTGCGTAGTGCTATAAAGTTCAAAAGTTTACATGCAAATGTTTAAATCTTACAATTTTAATCACTTCAGCCATTTTTCATTTAGGGCTTTGTGACAGAATCCTATTAATTATTATGATACATTTTATATCAGTTCCATAGTCAAAAATCATGAACTGAGAAAGAGAGAATAGTATTCTGTCCCCTTTTATCTTAATTAGTTTATCAAGCATCTGCTTCAGGATGAGAACTGATTGCAACACTCTCTTTAAATTTATTTGCTAGAGTAAATGATAAGCAGGTACATGCCATTTCAGTTCACTAATTTACAAATACACAACACATTTATAGATCTGTAAAGCCCTTGTTATTTTATTTTAGATGCAATTCAGCAATTTATTACTCAATATATAACTTAAATCAACTTCACTCTCTATGCCTGTATTGCAAATAACAACATATTCTTAGATAAGTCAGAGTTTTATATCTGATTTCCACACTAGAACAACAATCTTATCTTTATTCATTTTAAATGCTAATTGCTTGAATTTAAAGTATAAGCACATTCACAATAAATCATAAATATATATTGAAGCTATAAATATTGTCTCATCTATTTACACTTCACTTAGTGCTAATGTTAGTGGCACTAGTATGACTTTGAACTCCATCTCATGTGTGTTAATTGACACCTGTCTTGCTTGAGGCAGTAGTATATGTATAATTTATCATCAAAGAACGTATTGCAAAACAAATCAGTTAAAAATTAGATTTTCAGTAAATTTTGATGAGAGTTTTAAGATAATTTCTATAATTTACATGTTTGTCTTAAATTTTAAATATTTTTAACAAACATATTACATTGTTTAATATTATTTTACAATACATCTAATAAACTTGACATTTGAATATACATATTAGTTTAAAGCAATTGTTTTATTTTATATACAAATATTTAGATTGGTCGCAGGTTGTACCTCACTGATGCATGGGTGATGTAGCTGGTCACAGTATTCCCTTTTTACCTGATGTGTGCCTTCCTGCCATTTACTACATATAGATAGTGTGATCCCTTCTTGGATTTTTTTGATATTTTCATCAGCTTTATTTTGTCATTCACATATTACTTCTATTGTTGACATGTACCCTACCTTTAGACCTTGGATTTCTTTATTTTACCACTTCCATTTTTCCTCCATCATTACTTTAAAGTTTTCATTTCATTTTCAATATTCTTCTGTATCCCTTTTAATAATTTCTAATATGTAATGTGTTTTTTTTTTTGTTCATTTCAAACATTTCTTTTGAATATTCCACATTCTTCTGGATCACTCTCATCATAATCTGCAACACTGCTGTAAAATTCTCATCTTGTGGCGGATGTTTGATTTCATGGAGAAGGGTAACTGGGTCTTTTATCATGACCTCAGATAATTGCTCTTCTGTATTTTCCTCATCCACAGGGATATTGGCCTCAACCCCTTCATTTTGTGTTTCTTCTCTGCTATTATCCATGATGAATTCTGGTTACTTTTCTAACTTATTGAGAAAACAGTAATTGCAAATATACTGGTTTCAACACTTTATTCACTTCTGTTCTAAGTAATGTTTTAAAATACGATTCCATTTATCTTTTGAATTTATGTTCCCGAGAATAACAATAACTCGATTTTGTTCTGAACTGATTTATTAATCACTATTTAGATGTTCACCTCCCTTTCTCTGCTCACCTACCCACTTATCACCCCATTACTGCTCTTTATATCCAGCTCAAAATTAATTTTTTTTACCTGTCTCAAGCCTGATAATTAAATAACTAAGGATTTTTTAACTGAACACAATATTTCAAATTTACTTATCATGATGATGATGACTTATTTATCTTTCAGATTGTCAGCCCTGGTCATACCCCTCGCCCCTGAAATAGATGAAACAAAACATTTTATTTAACATATTCATTACATATCTTGACCACAAGTTATAAGTTTATTCTATTTCTGAATCTTCTATACACAACTTTGTTGCCAAGAATATTACTGCAGTTCTTGATTTATGCTAAACCTGATAAAAAATATATAAAAGGTGATTCATTCATCTGGGCCGCATGGTATCAAGATTGACCATAGTACTATTATTGCAGTTAGCTCAATGTATAAGATATATAAAAAATGCACAAAATGAAATAAACATGAAGTATATCTTGTTATTACAAAGCTTAGAACTTATTTTGCATTTATAACACAGGAAATAAAATATCTATATGGTTGCAAAGCATGGGCTTTTTAAAAAAATTTTGAACCATAAAAAAAAAATTGAAATGATTGTTACACATTTTATTTAAAAAAAAAAAAATTATATTGTGGTTATAAACAGGAAAACAACAAAATTTATATGGTCGTGAATTTATCAAAAAAAAAAATCTTCTATGGTTGTCACACATGTGTCTTAAAATTTCCTCCTCGTTTTCACAGGCTTTGATAACCGTGTTTTTGAACAACTAATTTTATTTGAATTACACAATTTTTAAAAAAATTTATTATTTAATTAATTGAACTTGTAAAACCCGTCAATTATTAAATTACTTGAATTTTTTTCTTGTTGTCACATATCAAAAACAAAGTCTTAAGAAAATATAATATAAAAGAAGCACTGAGAATTAAAAACAAATTTAAAGGAGTAGATCGTTTTCTCACATATTCAAAAATCTCTCATGTCTGAGACTTTATAGACAAATGATGTTTATATAACAAAATATTTAAAATAAACCCTGTATATAAAAAACACAAATTCACTTCTGATGAGATTTTACAAAATTCTGCATAATAATTAATATGTAGGCGCTAAAGATCAAATGCAAATGAAATATACAATGTACATACTGATAAAATTTAATTTTAAAATCTCTATAATAAATTTTGATTTAGGAAAATGTGATGGATTTTGCTTAAATGATTTAGAAATTACATTTTCTTTTGAGAAATGATTACGGGTAAAGCTTAATTAGTGAATAATAGAAAACTTAAATTTTTCAGACTATTCCTATCATTTAAATCATTTATAAAATAACAAACATACAAAACTAAATGAGCTTCATCTATTAATTGCTTAATAGACAACCTACATTTCCTGCAATAATCACAGTTAGTTTTTAATTTAAAGACTAAGGTTGTAAGGTGCTCTTTGAATTTTGTATTTAACTTGGTAGTTTAGCGTAAGTTAACATTAAAATAAATAACTTGCCGCTCAAAATAAGAGGGAGCTCTAATAAGATTAAACCTGTTAAATTTTACAGAAAATAAAGTTATTGACATATTTAAAGAAAAGTTGTATAGACATTATATTTATGAGTATAAACTAATCAAAGGTTAATATTACTTTAGGACCAAGGTTGTTAAAAGATCAGAGGCTTGCAGCAAACGGAGTTACCTCCCAACATAGCTGGAGATAGGCTTATGAAGGCAGGTTTTCTTGATTTATTCAGCATCACAGGCTAGATGTTGACAGCATGGGAGTTGCATCGAGCAGGTGGAGACAGAGTACAGGAGGTGAATAGTCAGTCTTCTTTCACCCAGATGAAACAAACTGGCAATACTAACAAGTCTCTCAATTTTTTTCTTTCTGTTCAAATTGGGCTATTTATACCTCCATCCCTGCTTTTCTAGATTCAGTGCTCATAACGATTACTCTTGATTCCCCCTCTGTGGTATGCGTTTTCTTGGATTCTAGGTCTTGTTGAATGAACACATGATTTTGACCGGTACAAGATTTTTTTCTCCAGGTTTGGATGCCCAATCATGGAACCTGTTAATTACTCCCACACCCTGAAAAAGTCATTAGCTATATGTGTATAATTTGTTATATATAATTAAATATATACATAATTTACCAGAATATAAAAATGATTTAATTGTTGTGTTATATTTATTTACAAATCAAATACTATTTTATTAATAAATTAAAAAGGAATATCCTATTTTCCATCAGTAAACTGTAAAATTTTTGATAAACTGATTATTGTGTTTTTTTATTTGTTAAACTGATTAATTAAAAGTGAAAGCATTGCATATGGATAAATAGATTGTATAAAATTTGAAAGTTGTTTGAACTACTATATTATGTATAACTTTGTTTTATTTAACTCCCAGATTCGAGTACAAATGATATGTAATAACTTGTTATATATTCTGCTTTCAAACCCAGCAAAAAGATCCTAAAGTGATATCAAAGTTATTAAATTTGTGAATATCAATTGTATAAACTCAAAGACGGTGTTTTACGACCATATAAAATGTTCTTGTGAAAAGTTTTTTTTTTTTGGTTCATTTAAATTACAACTCAAAGATTATAACTATAAATGTAAAGGTTTTTATTTTGTGCTTGCTGTAGAACCTGGTTTTTCACCCATACATATATATTGAAATGAATAATGTCTTATTCATTTCTAGGATGGCAATATAGTCTTTCACATGCTGTGAACAGATTGTGAGAAATGCTAATAAATATAGCATTCATAAATTTCTGAATATTTGTATATAAAATAAAACAATTGCTTTAAACTTATATGTATATTCAAATGTCAAATTTATTAGATGTATTGTAAAATAATATTAAACAATGTAATATGTTTGTTAAAAATATTTAAAATTTAAGAGAAACATATAGATTATAGAAATTATGTTAAAACTCTCATCAAAATTTACTGAAAATCTAATTTTTAACTGAGTTGCTTTGCAGTACATTCTTTGATGATAAATTATACATATACTACCACCTCAAGCAATATGAGTGTCAATTAGCATACATGAGATGGGGTTTAAAGTCATACTAGTAACATTAGAACTAGGCAAAGTGTAAATAGATAAGATGATATTTACAGCTTCAATATATATATCTTCTTTAAACTATTAATATAATATTTAAAGATGCTTTTTTAGTATGCGATCGCCACCATTTTGAATTTCAAAAATAACCAAAAACGTCATCTGACACATCTAAGTGATAAAAAAGTATGCAAAAATGTGAACATGTAGAACTCAGATCACGTGACTAACTTGAAAAAACTCAGATCACATGATTAACTTGAAAAAAAGGCCAAAATGTAAAATATTTACAACTTGGGTCCTTTGACTATAATATCAATTAAAAGCAAAAATCTGGTCAAGTAAAACTTTACAAAATATATATGAGATCACGTAAAAAAAAGGGCAAAATATGAAAAATTTAGAACTCGAGTCATGTGACTATAATATCAATTAAAAGCAACACATATAAATCTGAATACTTTACAAAATAGATATGAGATTGTATTAAAAAAAAGCCAAATATATCTCATAATAATAAAAAAAGCCAAAATGTAAAAAAATTAAAAATCTGATCAAGCAAAACGTTACAAAATAGATATGAGATCACATAATAAAAACAAAGGCCAAAACATGAAAAATTTAGAACTCTAGTCACATGACTATAATATCAATTAAAAGCAACGCATATAAATCTGAATACTTTACAAAATAGATATGAGATTGCATAATAATAAAAAAGCCAAATAGATCGCATAATAAAAAAAAAGTCAAAATGTAAAAAAATTAGAAATTAGATATGAGATATACCTTAAGAGCAGAGACAAATTATATTTCATTACATTTATATTTATACAATTATATATATAATTAACAATCACAAGCCAGATTATATGTAATCATGTGAATGAATCTCAATGCACTCTTATGGGCATAATTAAAAATTGATAAATGCTATTCAACATAATTATATATTTATTTACTTGGAATATTTCGAGCTTCATAATCATCATGTGAATATTTGCAATTATTGGCCCAGTTTTGAGCTAACTTTGCTGCATCAGCATTCCAGACCTGTAAATATAAAAACATAGATTAGTTTTATAACTGAGAAGTTTTTTTGGATGAATAAGAATGAAAAAATAACTTTAGAAATTTAAAACAATGATGTAGTCTTGTCTTAAATAGATTTATATATGGTTAATATTTTATACTATTTAGTAAGTATGCAGTCACATCCAAACATATGCCAAATATAATGTTATATGTAAGAAACCATTACTGGAGTTAATCTTATAAAGTATATTATAGAGGGTGGTGTACATAATGATGAGATGAATATTTCACAGAATGAAAATATTTTTGTAAGTACAAGATGAAATAAGTATGCAACTTCTTTATAAATCTTGATTTATTATATGAACTATTATAAATTACAATAATAGTCCAACATTTTGACTATATTCTTTTATAGTCTTTCTCAAGGAACAACTAAAAATCACATAAATAAAACAATAAATGTAAATACAATTCCACAAAACTCCAATACATATAATAAATACAAATTACTTTCAGATTAAATATTTTCTTGCAAACAATCTTAAATGTCTATTATGTCCATTTCTTAAATACCTTTCTTAAAATAATCTCCTATAATTATTTAATTACAAATTCCACATTAATTAAATCAACCTATTATTTTCTTTTTTTCTATTAACAACCTATTCATCACAGGTTTCATTTAAATCAATCTATTATTATTATTATTTTTTTTCAACTAACAACCTGTTCATTATTGGTTTGATTTATAAACCTATGATAAATATGTTATTAATTAAAAAAAAAAAAGAAAATAATAGATTGATGTAATTAATGTGGAAATTGTAATTAATTAATTATAGGGGATTAAACCTGCAATAAAACGATTGTTAATTGAGAAAAAGAAAATAATAGATTGAGTTAATTAATGTGGAATTTGTAATTAAATAATTATACAGGATTATTTTAAGAAAGATATTTAAACAACGAATATAATGAAATTTAAGATTGTTTGAGAAAAGAGATTTAAAGTAAAAGTAATTTGTATTTGTTATTTGTATTGGATTATTGTGGAGTATTTGATTTATATTTATTGCTGTGCCTTGAGTAAAATCATTAAAGAATATAGTCGAAACATTGGAGTATTATTGTAATTTATAATAGTTCATATAATAAATCAATATTTAAAAAAAGAAGTTGCATGTGATTTATTTATATATTGAAATTAATGGACTATTTTTAAAATACAAGACTGTGATTTGTTTGTCATTAATTTAATTTATCGTTAAAGTAATAATAAAATGTTTACTTTATACTTCAAGATAATCAGAAAAGGTTCCAAAGATGTGTCCTGTAACTATTTGTGAAAGGTTTCATTATAACTTTCCAAATTTTATGCTAAAATTTCACAAACTCACTGACTAATATTGACCAATAAAACACTCAATTTATTATATTTGGCCAAATCAATGATCACATGAATGATTCCCTAATAGAAGGCCTTGGAATAGTATTTTCACCTGCAAGATTCAGATAATAAATAGGATCCTAACAAAATTTAATAAATAACTAGAAATTCAAGAATTTACAGTATTTTACATCTCATTATGTCAAATCTCCAATTTTATACACTTTTAAAATATAACATTTTAGTTATTTTTTTATTCAATATATTTCAGTTATACTAACAGAAAATAATAAATAATTCATTTCTATTGATCTCATGAACTTCTAATTTAAGTTGTATTATATATTTCTCAAATCTAGTAATAAGCAATATATTTGTGTATATGTGTGATTTTAATAAACACATACTCATAAACATACGATTAAATATTTCTTAATTAAAATAAATATACAAATACATATCTACAATATATACAACTGTTATTTTTATCTGATTCTGTTGACTTGGTATAGCTTTCTAGATTTATTTATCACTTCCAGCTGTACCATAATAGTTTCCCTCATGAACAGATATGGTGACACTTCTGTTCTGTGACAGCTTGTCATATGTGCAGGTATGGTAATACTTCCACCTAAAATGTGACAGCTTGCCTTATGTCTGATATATATTCTAGCAGCTTCCAGTACTAATTATGTGCCTCATTGCTTTAACCATATAATGAACAATGTAAATACTGATATTCAGTTTCTGATAGTAAATTGTCATTGCCTCTTTTTACTTCCAACTGGACTGACTATTTATTGTCAGATCCACTTCCATAATGAAAACAATTGGTTACACTGAGCATCATCACCCATTGATTCTGTATTTGCAATTTGATCTGGGTTATCTATTCATATATCGATTGGGCTATGGCAATGAATGCTCAATCTGATCAACATAAGATGGAATTTGGACTAGTATATTAGTTAAAAGTGAGACAAGATTTAACAATATTTTTGAATCATTTTAATTTTATTTATATTTCACAAGAATATGTAGAGTCGGTTTGCAACAAATCATAATATTCAAATGTCTCTAAATATGTAAGATTTACATAAGATCAAACTCTATAAATGTTAATCATATAAACATATCATTTAGTATAATATGATTAAGCATTAACTGACATATGTAAATACTCAATACCTTTAATGCATATAAGATATAGTTTCATATGTCAGAGACTCATTGAATGATATCCATTTATTTAGTCACATTTCGATTCACATTTAAATACATACTCAAACATTGGAGCATATCACCTCTTCTGTAAATCTTGGTAGACATCTAAATATTTACAAGCTTCATAGAACTAATATATTATTAGTTCTGACTCTTACGAAGCTGTTTTCCTAATGCTAAATTCCAAAGAGATAGTCAACCTATGGATCCTGCTCCACACTAAATTATATCCTTAACACAATATTTAACTATAAACAAAAGCTTATAAAAATGACTGTTTTACCTTAAAGTTAAAAACATAAGAAAATGTTTATTAATGCAAATATCTAAATCTTTGTAATAAAACAAATTTTTAATATGAAATTAAGTTATTACCATGCCTTCTCTTATTTTTATTCTTGGGCATCTTTCTTTTATACACCATTTCCTCATGTGTAGACCTACATTGTGCTTATGTTGTATATTGCTATTAATGTAATTATGTTATTATTATAATTCATCTAAAGCTCAAAATTATACTTTCACTTAAAATATTATTATTATTGCAGTGTTTTATTTAAATTAATACCTTTTAGATATTTTTCTGAACTGAATAATTGTCACTTTTTTCCTTTTTTAAACTGATACAAATTTTTAAAGAAATATTTCATAGAATGACAAATGATTTATTTTCTAAACTCTATTGATTATTAAAATAAATGATCTTGTTTCAAAATTTTGGATATTTCGAATCTATTAAATTAATATTTTAAAAAAATATTTTGTAGTTATTTTTTTGACCATACAAGTTGCTTGATGGCGCTTTATACTGTTTAATACACATAAATATTTCATTCCCTGGCCTACTCCACGTTATTAAATTTAAATATTTTTCACCTTATTAAATTACAATATTTTGTGTAATTTACTTTTTTTAAAATATCATATGTGATTGTTTTCTTTACTTTAATACTTCTTTTGGCCTAATTAAATTATTTTTAATTTTTGGATTGCCTTTTTTTTAATTGACCTATTTTTAAATTTTTTTGGCGTAATTTCCTTTATAAAAAAATATAATATGTGATTTTTTTCTTTATTTCATGACTTTTTTTGGCATAATTAAATTATTTTTCATGTTTTTTTTTTAAATGGCGAAATTGGCTTCTTGTTACTATATAATTAAAATCTTGTATTTATTTTAAGAGTAGTCTATAAATTATAGGGAAAAAACACGTCTTTAATGATTTTAAAAATAAATAAAAAAATACAAACCTAAATTATTTAAAAAAATTAAAACTTATTTTTTAAATAAACATTAATAAACTTTAATGTTAATATTTACAAACATTTGAATAACAAAAACTAAAGTTAACTTCAAATAGCCCAAAATAATATTGCCAATAAATAAAAGAACTCTCCAAAACATTCATTAATAACCATTTCTTCAACAATACATACAAACAAATCTTCTCCCTTATGCAGATACCTCTGCATAAATTCTGACAAGTACTTTTTCATGAGATGATGAAACATGCCTCACTGTCTTCTATTTTTCCACTTTAACAATTCCCACAGATGCTCGAAGTTTAAGTGTGTGCACATGCTGTGGGATCTACAAAATTGTATTTATGATTGACTCAGAAGTGTTTGAAGCCAGCAGCCTCAAGATCAATCATCCAGTATTTATTCCAACAGTCAGAAAAGATTGTGGAGCTGGGTTTAATGTTTTCTACGATGCATTTTAAATAACTTTTGGCAGAATATGATGGAACTGCAACAACAAAACATTCCATTGTCTCTCTACACATACCACCAAAAATCCCCTGCTATGGGAGCATTCAATCTTGATGGTTTTTTCTCTTTGGAAACATAGTTTTGTCCATCTTGACAATACAACCTGTACCTCAGATTTGACAGCATAAAACACATGAAAGACTTTCTCTGCAGAGTTCACAATGCGCACACATCCACTTGATGACAGCAGAAATGGATAGTTCCAATTCTTTGCTGGTCCTTTTGATGGTTATTTTATCATGGCTCCACAAATATGCAAGCCTCAATGCTTTTAAAAGAAGTATTTTAGAGCCCTCAAACCATGTCTGCTTGCATATGAAACAATTTCGATGGCAGAATGTTGACTCACATTTGAAGGTGTATGTTTGCACTTTCCTTAATAACATGTCTCATCTGGAAATGCACTTCTTAGCAGAGTGTATGTTTTTATCCTGCAAAAATAACACCGTTTTCTTTTCTATCATTGGAAATTGACTAAAATTAATAGGCTTGGTATGGATACACAATACAGTGTTTTCCAAAAGAGCATGACTGTTTGTGAGATATACTAAAATCATGCTTGACAATACCCTTTCCAAACAAAAATACAACATTCCTAACTTTGTTCCAAAAAAGACAATTATTAAAAACAAATTTTAAGACACACAATTTTCAATCAATATTTTTAATTAACACTGACATTTAAAAAAATATATTCGAAAATGATACCATAAAAAATATATTAATTCAATTGTTCAAAGAAATAGTGAAACAAAAGTCACAAGACATACTATTCTAGGCATATTTTGCTAGCCACATGAGGTATGTGAGAAATTCGAAAACTGCAGTAAACTATCTATCATAGGCCATGTAAAGGCAGTTTTAAAGGCAGATTTAAAGGCTTTATAAAGCAGTTTTACTAGCAAACTTAAATGGCCTCAGAAATGGCATATTAATGTGGTTTTGACTAGCGAAAATGCCATCAAGTGGCTTGTATGATCAAAAAAATAAATACCAAATATTTTAATAAAAATTCTTTTATTTACTCTGTACTAAGAAGCCAAAAATAATTGTTTTTCCAACTTGTAATTTAATTAATTAATTTCTGGATATCCCATACTTCTATTTCAAGTGAAGTATAAAAATCCAATTGTGATTAAAGAAAACAATTATTTTTGGCATTTATAATAAAATATTTAATACATATATATTATTTTTAACTCTTTAGTATTCACATAGAAAACAAAAATGTTTGTTATAAAATATTTATATATATGATTTTTAGTTTTGGAATCTGTTTTATAATTCCAATTTTAAATAAAATAAAAAATAAGAACAATGTCATTATCTGTAAAATATCCAAACAAAAATTTGCACTGTGAAAATTGATTCCAATATTATTTTATTTATGAAAAAAGTGTTTTACTAAAAAAGAAACTTTTACAATCAAGAGAAATTAAAATTTCATAAATTTTTAAATCAAAATAAATTAATATTAGTTTTTAGTACAAGTATTTTTTTAAAAAAAAATACCAACCTGCCATGCACATCTGTGAAAACTTATTGAATAATATCAATACATTTGAAATTATAAATAAACAAATGAGGGAGAGCTCTGAAAAACTTTATTATCATATTGCATTCTGATCAATTTCTAATTTGTACAAAATTTGAAGGAAGTCTATTTGATGAAATTATGCTAAATATCAATTACAAAATTTATCATAAATAAACAACTAAACAAATTTTATAAGCTGAATAAAATTATTCAATGACACAAATCATTTGTTTATCTATTTTTTCATATATATGTTATAATCACCAGTGTACAATAATTTAAAACAAAATACATAATTAATAATTAATATTAATTGCACAAATATGTACATTTATGACATTCTAGAAAATATTTAAGAATGTTCTTAAAATAGTAAGTATCCCTATAAATAACTTACATCATGTAACCATAGTGAAGCAGCTTATTTTTTTGGGAAACAATCCTGTGTAGTTTCTTATGAGATTTAAACATATAAGACAATTACTTTATGTCTTAGGATAATAATTTAAAGTGAGTGGTTTATCCTCACGCTTTCATTTCCAGTATTTAAGATTTGCCCATATATAAGCATTTGGGTTGGAAAAAACAAGTGATTCATTTTTTTTTTTCATAAATACTATATCTCATGTTGGGGATGAAGTATTCATTTATTATTAACACTCGTAAAAAAGCACATGCACAATAGCTTGCAAAGGCTGATCTTTAATGTATTCATAGATTTATGAAAATAGATCATTGATAAGATTAGAATTGTTGTCCATGAGATTTAGATGGAGAGTTTAATGTTCTTTTCAGGCTTATTACAATTTTTTGAATAAAGATTTGCAGACTCATTACAAATAATTTTTAGTTGTATTGAGGGTTAAAACTTTTTTAAACTAACACATTCAAATTGCTAATATGAGCTTCAACTTCAATAGTTGCTTTCAAACAGCTGGTGGATTCTCCAAGCTTCTAACCATTGAAAATCATGATATTTTTTATACTGTCCTCCTTCAAAAACCTTTCTAAAGAAATACAGATTTAAGATATGTGTGCTCTGATATCACTTCTTTTTTAATCCAATCTTAGATTCATACTTATACTGAATAAAGAAAAAATTTCTTATAATTATCTTCTTAGCTAAATTTTTTGAAATATAAAATAGAGATTTAAATAAATCATAGGATGTAATATTATACAAAATAATTTTATATAACAGCATAATATCTATAATAACAATAATACACATAAAAGAGCTTTTATGTGTTTTATTATTGGTATTTTATATATATATATATTGTTGCTGTTATATAAATATATGCCGTGTGATTTATTGAAATATATGCAAAAGGAGCATAATGGATTGAATTTCTTTCCGTTTGTGATAATTGTTTAAAATATAGATTATAGTTTTATCTATTAATTAAAAAATATTATCTTTCAGTAGAACTGTGACTGCATGAAATGTATGATTTAATTTATATAAATCAACGTTGTTTTTTTTTTTTTAATATGTCAAAGCGTTGACCGGGAAGCGAACCCGGGCCGGCTGCTTGGAATGTAGCTACCCTAATCGCTAAAAGCTTTAAGGATTTTATTTTTTTAGTTTTATTTTCTAATATAATCTGTCTAATCCACTAATGTTGTTTTTAAATAATGCAACATTATAGAAAGTCTTTCAAACATTCATCCTTCCAATTATGTACTTAAATACATCCCTTTTCTCTTTTTTAATTTTTAAACTTTCAACTATTGATAACCAAATTAACTTTCATAATATTTTCTATTCATGAAATATTACTTATGCTAATTCTATTTTATAGTATTTTAAAGGTGATTTTTTTTTTACATTGTTTTATGTGCTATTTATAACCAACCCTAGCATGTATGAGACTGCTTGATTGACCATAAAATAGATATGAAACTTCTCAATTTTAATATATTTACATTAATGAAAGAAAATGTTAATTAAGTAATAAATAATTAGAAATATTAATCTAGAACTCAAATATTAATGAAAAAAAAATTGAATAATCAAATGGAACATATATTTTACAGAAACTTTTTATGGTAAAATCTGTTATTTTTACATCATTTATTTTTTAATATAAGGTATGTTGAACATTTGACCAATTTTTCTGTACAGAGAAGAAACTTGGACTTTTTTAGTTAATTATATAAAAAGATTTGCAACTTAGAAATGTCAGAATTAAAAAAATGAAAAAAAAAATAATTAAAGACTAACTTATGGAAAGACAAAGTAGCTAAAGACTAAGTAAAATAAAAGATTATGTTTCTGATAGTAGAAAAAAGGTTGCTTATATCTCATTATGGACATATAACATTGAATTAGATGGTCATATGCTAAGAGATCTTAATTTGTGTAGAAAGATAGTAGAGAAGATTACAGGAAAATGACCAAGGAAAAAAATTATTTCACTTTAACAAATCAATTATATAGAGATGTTGGTATTTGTAAATACAGTGAATTAAAGTATAGCTATTTTCATTAATGATTTAACTAGTTTTGAAACTAAAAAGTTAATAGTGAAAAGATTATCAAAAGTTTTAAACTGTAAACATCTTAGAAATGTGTGTTTATTGCATAACATTGTTGAATGCATAATGTAAATTTAATAATTTAATATTGTACTGTCAATAATTGCCTGGAAAAAGATAATTATCTAAGACTTCATAAAAATCATATTGCAAACAATATAAAATCAAATAATAAAAACTTCATTTACAAATTCTCCAAACACAAAACTCTATGATGTTGTATTGAATATGGATAAGAAAAAACTGCTTTCCTTCAATAATAACCATAAAAAAATTCATTTTATATATATTTTTTTGAATCATGGTGTGAGTATTATATGAACAAAACATATTACTTGCATGTAAATATATTATAATGGGTACCCAGAATATGTGATTGATATAGTAAGCATGCATTGAATTGCAAATTATTTAAAATTCTTTTAAATTTAATGTATTATTTTTTAATGTACATTCATGTGGGTAGATGGGAAAATATATAAAAGCATCTTACTTGGTTTCAATAAACAAGTAAAGATAAATAAAACATTTAGTAAAATGAATATAAGATCACTTAAATGTATGTAAAAAAGCTTGAAATAATTTTCTTTCTTTTCGAAATAAAAAAGATAATTTGATTAGATTTGTAGATAACAAAAAATGAATCTCCAAGTCTTGTTAGAATTAGTAATTTAAAAAAAGGAAAGTCTCCAATTTATTATGTATTTTTAATTACCAATAAATTGTATGTTTAGCCAAAAAAATTTTTAGGAGAAAGATTAAAAGAAGGAGCTGATACATTTTTCATTAGTATTGGACTAGAGATTTTAAAAAATCAGTGTAGTTCTAACTATTTAAAAGAGTAGAAGAAACTATTTTACTTTGTGACTTCAAGTGTAGCTGAGAAATATATATTGCTGTCTTGAAAAAGATTGCTCAAATTTATGAAATATTACTCATCCTTGCTAGAAAGATCATTTGCTTTTTGGAATACAAAGTTCATTTGTTAATATGGCCAGAGAATATGCAGTGTTAATTAATATAAAGTGTCAACTCACCATAATCATATAGCCATTGTCTGGAAATTGTCTGAGTTTAAATTTAAATCCATAACCCCAGATCAATTAAAACCTTTATAAAAATGTGTGTGCCCCTATCATTTTTTTGAAAATATAACATTTAACTTGAATGAACTGGAAAAAAAACATGACAAGTTCTTACTTTATACTGATTAATGATGGAAGCTTACCATGATAAACCTATTTCTGTTGAAACCATAAACCTTAAGTCAATATAATCTAATTACTTTATTAAAATTTATTTCATATGTATTAATTGCCAAGTTACTTTTATCTATTTACTTTTTTATAAGTTTAGATAGAGTATGAATGTGTTTTAAGGCAATTATTTTTAATTTTGCTTGTGTGTATGGATGCATGAGGCAATTGTATCTTAACTAAATCATTATTAAATTTCAACATTTAAGTTGTTAGTGCCATTTTATTTATCAGCTAACTTTCAAAGGTTCACTTTAGCAATTATCAGTTCTGTATTTATCAAAAGGAAAAAACAATAATTACAGAGAATATGCTGAATGTTATCAGGAATTGAAGAGTTGTGGTATTTAAAATTGGTCCATTCAGCATGGTGCCCTAATAAAAGCTAAGAATGCATGATGTTTTATTTAAATCGAATTATTTATGAGAGGTAAATCTATTTTAGGGAAGTGATGGGGAAATATAACCTATTTTAAGTTTAATCATCTCCATTATTATCTACTTCATATATGACCCTATGGAAGTTATATTGATTAATCATGTTTAAAGGTAGTCTCTATAAATATATTTTTATACTGGACTATTTCCAACATGTAATATGTGTATTGAATGTCTTTAGAATAATTTAATTTTATTTAATTATTCTAAATACATTTAATTATTAGTAATTGGACATCAAACAGGTTAGTATATGCACAATGTTTTGAGAGTTATTATTCTCCCCTCCTCTTCGGGTGTTGCTGGCCTGATCAGTGACAGTACTAGCATGGAATTCAAACCTGGATCTTTAGATTCTTGAGTATTGAATTTTAAGGTAACACTCTAACCAACTGAGCAATTCTGTCAAGGGCAACAGTCTGTAGAAATTTCATACTTATCTATGAGCCTCCTGATTTCTCCATTTTTTCATCTATAGGTTATCAGGACAGTATACTAATTACTATACAGAAACAGAATCAGAATTAAAACTAATTCTTTTTTTATGTTGCACTTCAAGTATACAATAGTCAAATATGTTTAAAAATACATATATACAAGCAACAAAGATTACAAATTATAAAATTATTATATAAAAGCCTTTTTCGGCAAATTATGTTTTTTTGCCCTTTTCAATATGTCTCCATGATTTAAAGCACATACAGCGACATCTATATCAATACATGAGAGAAGATAGATAAACAAATGGATATTTGACATGATCTATTATGTGATTTTTTTTCCCCCTCAATTCTACTACAAAATTACTCTGTTATATATATTGAATGGATATATATCCACATATATTAATTAATTAACTATCCATTCTTTATCCATTAACCACTTATTATTTAACTTAATGGATGTTTTGTATATATTCATACAGTTGTTTTTATTATACATGATGTAGTTTGTTTCATATATTTTACGTCTATTAACATTTTTAATATAATCAAGAACACTTATATTATCAATACAATTTATTTTATGTCCATACTGCAAATAATGAACATATAACGCAGATCTATAATCTTTCCTAGCAATAGAATCATTGTGTTCTTTAACTCTTTCTCCCAATTGCTTTGACGTCTGGCCATAGTAAATCATATTACAAAAATTACATCTAATTTTATAAACCATTCCTCTCTTATATTTTATATCATCTTTCATTCTACAATTAGTTATCAATTTATTCAAATTTTTGCTATTAGCCCATCCCACGTTAATGTTTTTATCTATATAATTTTTACTTTTTTTATTTAATATATTATATACACTAGGCAAATATGAAATTTTTATCCACTTCTTTTGTTTATTAGTCCTACATCTATTATTATCCGTGCTATTTACTCCATGTTGTGAAAATATATTGTCAATACTATGCGCTGCATATCCATATCCCATATATGTTTGTTTAAATTTATCCTTCTGTAACATAGCAATATTTCTATCTGTATTAAATCTATCGTTCTTATATTTAAAATTCTTAATTACACTCATCTTTTGTATCCATGGTTGTTTTGAATCAATTGATATAATTTTCCTTAATTTATAATCTTTAATAAAATGCTTAATTATAATATCATTATTTTGATTTAAAATAATTTCAATATCTAAATACCTTATTTCATTATCAATTTCTTTCATAGTAAACCTAATATTATCAACATTATTATTAAATTGTTTATATAATTTATATATTGCCCTCTTATTACCAATTATCAAACTATCATCTACGTATCTAAAATAATGTAGTACTTCTTTTTTAATTATACTGCCTTTTATAATATTGATTTCCATGTCATTAATGAACATAGATGCCATAAGCCCACTAATTGCACATCCCATTACCCATCCCTTATTTATACTCCAATATTCATTATTATATTTAAAATATAAACTATTATTTATTAGGTTCAATGCTTCATTTATAATACTAATTATGCTATTATCTGTGACAAATAGAGATAAAACCTTTATGACGATACTAATGCTTTTAATTCTAGGGATACTAGGGTACATCGATTCTATGTCCATCACAAAGATACTGTGGTTTCTATTTATATTCATCATATTTAATTTATCAATAATAGCCTCTGTATTTTTTATACAATATTGTCCATAACCAATAATATCAGCTATCCATTTGTTTAAATATTTACAAAATTTATGTAAAATGAAATTGCTAAAATTAAATAATAATCTTAAAGGGTTATCTTCCTTATGCGTTTTTACCTTACAAAATATATATGGGTTCTCATATGAATTAGGATATAAAGAATAATATTGATTATCACTTATAATGTTATTAAGCTTCATCTTTTTTAACAATTTTACATATTTATTTTTTATATTATTTGTAGGATCTTTAGATAATCTACTATACCCCTCATTTTTTATTACACTATCTATTCTATTATTATAGTCCTTAGCGTACATTACAACAAAACGACAACCTTTATCTTCTTTACTTATTACAATCCCAGAGCCATTACATATATATCTAATTTCGTTTATTATTTTTCTGTAGTTATAATCCCTATTAGAAATATTAAGTTCGTATAAATGTCTATTTAAAACACAATGTAATTTCTTTTTCTCCCCGTATAAAGATATAAAGAAGACGATTATAACAGACATTGAATTGGCACATATTTCATACGGGGAGAAAAAGAAATTACATTGTGTTTTAAATAGACATTTATACGAACTTAATATTTCTAATAGGGATTATAACTACAGAAAAATAATAAACGAAATTAGATATATATGTAATGGCTCTGGGATTGTAATAAGTAAAGAAGATAAAGGTTGTCGTTTTGTTGTAATGTACGCTAAGGACTATAATAGAATAGATAGTGTAATAAAAAATGAGGGGTATAGTAGATTATCTAAAGATCCTACAAATAATATAAAAAATAAATATGTAAAATTGTTAAAAAAGATGAAGCTTAATAACATTATAAGTGATAATCAATATTATTCTTTATATCCTAATTCATATGAGAACCCATATATATTTTGTAAGGTAAAAACGCATAAGGAAGATAACCCTTTAAGATTATTATTTAATTTTAGCAATTTCATTTTACATAAATTTTGTAAATATTTAAACAAATGGATAGCTGATATTATTGGTTATGGACAATATTGTATAAAAAATACAGAGGCTATTATTGATAAATTAAATATGATGAATATAAATAGAAACCACAGTATCTTTGTGATGGACATAGAATCGATGTACCCTAGTATCCCTAGAATTAAAAGCATTAGTATCGTCATAAAGGTTTTATCTCTATATATCACAGATAATAGCATAATTAGTATTATAAATGAAGCATTGAACCTAATAAATAATAGTTTATATTTTAAATATAATAATGAATATTGGAGTATAAATAAGGGATGGGTAATGGGATGTGCAATTAGTGGGCTTATGGCATCTATGTTCATTAATGACATGGAAATCAATATTATAAAAGGCAGTATAATTAAAAAAGAAGTACTACATTATTTTAGATACGTAGATGATAGTTTGACAATTGGTAATAAGAGGGCAATATATAAATTATATAAACAATTTAATAATAATGTTGATAATATTAGGTTTACTATTAAAAAAATTGATAATGAAATAAGGTATTTAGATATTGAAATTATTTTAAATCAAAATAATGATATTATAATTAAGCATTTTATTAAAGATTATAAATTAAGGAAAATTATATCAATTGATTCAAAACAACCATGGATACAAAAGATGAGTGTAATTAAGAATTTTAAATATAAGAACGATAGATTTAATACAGATAGAAATATTGCTATGTTACAGAAGGATAAATTTAAACAAACATATATGGGATATGGATATGCAGCGCATAGTATTGACAATATATTTTCACAACATGGAGTAAATAGCACGGATAATAATAGATGTAGGACTAATAAACAAAAAAAGTGGATAAAAATTTCATATTTGCCTAGTGTATATAATATATTAAATATAAAAAAAGTAAAAATTATATAGATAAAAACATTAACGTGGGATAGGCTAATAGCAAAAATTTGGATAAATTGATAACTAATTGTAGAATGAAAGATGATATAAAATATAAGAGAGGAATGGTTTATAAAATTAGATGTAATTTTTGTAATATGATTTACTATGGCCAGACGTCAAAGCAATTGCGAGAAAGAGCTAAAGAACACAATGATGCTACTGCTAGGAAAGATGATAGATCTGCGTTATATGTTCATTATTTGCAGTATGGACATAAAATAAATTGTATTGATAATATAAGTGTTCTTGATTATATTAAAAATGTTAATAGACGTAAAATATATGAAACAAACTACATCATGTATAATAAAAACAACTGTATGAATATATACAAAACATCCATTAAGTTAAATAATAAGTGGTTAATGGATAAAGAATGGATAGTTAATTAATTAATATATGTGGATATATATCCATTCAATATATATAACAGAGTAATTTTGTAGTAGAATTGAGAGGGAAAAAATCACATAATAGATCATGTCAAATATCCATTTGTTTATCTATCTTCTCTCATGTATTGATATAGATGTCGCTGTATGTGCTTTAAATCGTGGAGACATATTGAAAAGGGCAAAAAAACATAATTTGCCGAAAGGCTTTTATATAATAATTTTATAATTTGTAATCTTTGTTGCTTGTATATATGTATTTTTAAACATATTTGACTATAGTATACTAATTACAACAGAAATGTCATAAGGTGTTATTTTTAAGAAATCTCTCTAATAGACTTTAAATACGTAAATTATTTTATAACTTTTAAACTTTTTATTTGTTATATTATTATTTTTTGTAATCATCATCATCATTAACTATTATCAATCCACTGCAGATGAAGGTCTCTCCAAGTTCAATCCATCTTCTCTGATCTTTAGCTTCTCTTCCCCACATTACCCTTGTACACTTTTTTATTTCATCCATCCATATCACATGTGGTCTCTTTCTGGGTCTTTTACAACCTCTTGGAATGTAGCTTAAGATTTCAATTGTCCATCTGTTGTCATCTGTCCATCCCAACTCCACTTCAGTCTCTTACTTTTTTCAATGAAATCAGTAACATCTGTTTGTTCTTTTACTCATGTATTGCATTTTCGATCTCTCCATACTTCTTTAAATAGTCTGAAGTCTCTATATTGCTCTTCTATTAAGTGTCCAAGTCTCAGATCCATAAATAAGAACTGGTAAAACACATTTATTAAAAACCTTTTTCAAACACATAGGCATATTTCCTTTTAGTATCAAGTTATTTCTCCCAAAAACACTCCAACCAAGTTTAATTCTATGATTAATTTCCTCCATTATGTTTCCATCTGTATTAATAATCTGACCAAGGTATTTGTAACTGTTAACTTCTTCTAACACATCATAATCGATCTTCATTTTCATATTTTAAGAAAATCCATTAATCATTACTTTAGTCTTTTTAACATTTATCTTTAGTCCTACTTTTCTACTTTTATCTGCTAACTCCTGCAACATTTCCTGCAGCTCTAAAGCATTATTGGCAAAAACATCTACATCATCTGCAAAATTTAAATGACTTAAATAATCTCTGTTTTCTTTCATACCTTTAGTTTCCCATTTTAATCCACAAAATACTTCTTGCAGCACTGCTGTAAAAAGTTTTGAAGATATGGAGTCACCCTGTCCTACACTCTTCTCAGTGTTGACTTTCCCAGCTCCATTATGTAATCTAATTGTTGCTGATGCATTTTATAAATATTCTCTAAAATATTATAATATCCCTGAATCCATACCTTGATGATCTAATGCTTTAATCACTGAAGAAATGTTTATAGAATCAAGTACCTTTTCATAATCTACAATCCAAAGCATAATGGCAACTCATATTCATATGTTCTTTCTATAATTTCTCTCAATACCTGGATATGATCTACTGTACTAAAAGCATTTTTAAATCCAGCTTGTTCTCTTGGTTGGTGAAAATTCAATGTTCTCTGAAGAAGAAATGTAAATATCTTGGTAAAAATTTTGTATAAAACTGATAAAAGGCTGATAGGTCTGTAATTTTTAATATCTTCTTTATCACTTTTTTAAATACTAATATTAATACTGCATTCTTCCAATCATCTGGTACATCATTATCATTTAGACATTTGGTATATAACTTTGTAAAAAAAATTATATTTCTTCACCTGTTTTTTTTAATATTTCAATTATAATTCCATCATTACTTAGATCCTTTCCGTTCTTCATATATTTAATTGTATGTCTCACTTCTTCATTAAATATTCTTGGCAATTCGGAAGATGTAAAAGATATAGGAGGTAGTTGTTCTTTATTACTATATAATTCTTGATAAAAAGTCTTTTATCGATTTCATGATGTCATCTCTCTTTTTAATAATAATTCCATCTTTTTTTTCTTATTGCAGATATAAATTTCCTACCAATACCAAAATGTTGTTTTACAATCTTGACACTTTTATTCTCTTCTACAGCTTTCCTTGCTAGTTCACATTTATACTTTCTTACATCATTTCAACCATCATGAAAAATCATGTGTCTAGCCAAAATTATATGGACTTCCACAAATTCACAAACCAGATACCTTTCTTCATCCAATAGAAAGCACAATAGGATCTTCAACTCGTATTTTAACTACATATTTATAGGATTTCATCAAACCTACAATCCCATCTATTAAATCATATATTAAAAACTCTTTTAATTTTATTTTTGTTTTAAAAAATTTAAAAATTAATGCTAATGACATCCTGGTCAGTTTTGATGTCATGTCTTTGTTTACAAACATTCCAATTGATGAAGCATTAAATATAATTTCATAACATTGCAATTTACCAGACCATATTATTGCTTTGATTAAACATTGTCTTTTGAACACATATTTTGTATAGAATAGACAGCATAAGAGATGTTTTTGGTAGTCCTATGGGCTCACCTATCTCAGGATTAATAGCTGATTTATTCATGGAAAATATAGAAACTCATGCTTTAGAATCATCATCATTAAAACCTCTCATTTGGCTCAGATACATAGATGACACTCTTATCATATGGCAACATGGAAAAAATAAATTGGATGATTTTTACTTACATTTAAATAATATGCATCCTCATATTAAATTTACAATGGAGACGGAGTCTGATGAAAAACTCCCTTTTCTTGATGTTCTAGTCACCAGAACACCAAATAGTTTATCTTTTTCTATTTACAGAAAGAATATACACACAAATATTTATATTTCCATTCTCATCATCACCTAACTCAGATAGTTTCTGTAGCCAAAACTCTTTTAAATAGAGCAATTAACATTTCAGATAAGTCACATCCGAAAGAAGAACTAAATCATATTAATAGTGTTTTATTAGCAAATAATTATAATTATAAATTTATGAAAAAAGCCTTATTTCAAGCCCAAAATGGACAAAATAGGAATGAAAAAGATGATAAGTCAACTATTAGGATTTGTGTTCCATATATAAAAGAAACTACATACAGTATTGGATGTATATTAAAACATTATAATATAGATACAGCATTTTCTACTCATCAAAAAATCAGCAATATAATAAACAAGCCTAAGGATAAAATCCCTTTTGAATCTCATGGTGTTTATCAAATCTCATGTGATAATTGTAAAGCTTCTTACATAGGTATGAATGAATAATTGTTGCATCAGTGTTAGAAGAGACGAGCATGCTAATGCAGTTAAACAAAACTCATCAATATCAGCACTCTCACTCCATACTATAGATTGAGGTCATAAAATTAATTTTTCTGGTACCAGGATCATATCCAGATGTGATCATCTCTACCAGTGCAAAATTAGAGAAGCCATTGAGATATTTAAAAGGCTATATTGTATCAATAAGTGAGATGATACATGCAAACTTCCTCCTATTTGGAAAGATTTTTTTAAAAAAACATTTTTAATTTAACATTTTTTCTATTGGTATATCAATATTTAAATTTTTTAACACAGATTAAACTGCAATATATATATATATATATATATATATTTAATCTATATATATATATGCAGTTATATAGATATATATATATATATATATATATATATCATTATCAACCATTATCAATCCACTGCAGGATGAAGGTCTCTCCAAGTTTAATCCATCTTCTCCGATCTTTAGCTTCTCTTCTCCACATCACCCCTGCACACTTTCTTATTTCATCTATCCATCTCATATGTGGTCTCTTTCTGGGTCTTTTACAATTTCTTGGAATCCAGTTTAAAATTTCAATTGTCCATCTATTATCATCTCTTCTAACAATATGTCCAGCCCAACTCCACTTCAATCTTTTACTTTTTTCAATGAGGTCAGTAACAACTGTTTGTTCTCTTACCCATACATTGCATTTACAATCTCTTCTTGTTACTCCCAACATACATCTTTCCATACTTCTTTGAGTGGTCTGAAGACTCTGAATTGCTCTTCTATTAAGTGTCCAAGTCTCAGATCCATAAGTAAGAACTGGTAAAACACATTTGTTAAAAACCTTCCTTTTCAAACACATAGGCATATTTCCTTTTAGTATCAAGTTATTTCTACCAAAAGCACTCCAACCAAGTTTAATTCTATGATTAATTTCCTCCATTATGTTTCCATCTGTATTAATAATCTGACCAAGGTATTTGTAACTGTTAACTTCTTCTAATTCATCATAATCAATCTTTATTTTCATATTTTGAGCAAATCGATTAAACATTACTTTAGTCTTTTTAACATTTATCTTTAGTCCTACTTTCCTACTTTCATCTGATAATTCCTGCAACATTTCCTGCAGATCTGAAGCATTATTTGCAAAAACAACTACATCATCTGCGAAATCTAAATGACTTAAATAATCACCATTTACTTTCACTCCTTTAGTTTCCCATTTTAATCCACAAAATACTTCATGCAGCACTGCTGTAAAAAGTTTTGGAGATATGGAGTCACCTTGTCTTACACCTTTCTCAATGTTGACTTTCCTAGTGTCATTATGTAATCTAATTGTTGCTGTTGCATTTTTATAAATATTCTTTAAAATATGACAATATCCTGGATCTATACCTTGATGATCTAATGCTTTAATGACTGAAGAAATGTTTATAGAATCAAATGCCTTTTCATAATCTACAAATCCTAAGCATAATGGCAACTCATATTCATTTGTCCTTTCTATAACTTCTCTCAATACCTGAATATGATCTACTGTACTAAAACCACTTTTAAATCCAGCTTGTTCTCTTGGTTGGTGGAAATCCAATATTCTCTGTAGACGAGTAGTAATTATCTTGGTAAAAATTTTATATAAAACTGATAAAAGGCTGATAGGTCTGTAATTTCTAATATCTTCTTTATCACCTTTTTTAAACATTAATATTATTACTGCATTCTTCCAATTATCCAGTACATCTTTATCATTTAGACATTTGGTATATAACTTTGCTAAAAAAAATTCTATTTCTTCACCTGCTTCTTTTAATATATCAATTATAATTCCATCATTACCTGGAGCCTTTCTTTCTTCATACATATAATTGCATATCTCACTTCTTCATTTAAAATTCTGGGCAATTTGGAAGATGTAATAGATATAGGAGGTACTTGTTCTTTATTACTATATAATTCTTGATAAAAGGCTTTTACCCATTTCCATCTCTCATTTTCGTAATAATTCCATCTTTTTTTATTGCAGATATAAATTTCCTAACCAATACCAAAATGTTGTTTTACATTCTAACTTTTATCTCTACAGGTTTCCTTGCTAGTTGACAGTTATACTTTCTTATATCATACTCAACTCTCTTCCACACCATTTTACAAAATTCAAGAGATTCAATTTAATGCATCATTTTTTGTATATCTTCATATTTCTTCTTTTCTTCATAAATTCTCTAGTCTCAGTAGAAATTTTATTGGTCAATTGCTGTTTCTTTCTACCAGCTATCTTTATTGCAGTTTTCAAAAGTGTATCAGTTATTTTCATATTAATTTCATTCAAATCTGAATCATGTTCAAAATCTACTAATACTTGAAACCGATTTGTAAGTTCTAATTTAAATTCATTAGAATGTTTCTGAAGATTAGAAATATCAACTGTAAATATTGTTTTTCTTAATAATTTTTGTCTCTCTAGTTTTACATTAACACGTATCTTACACCTTACTAATCGATGATCACTTCCTGTGTTAAATTTATTAAGAACATTACAATCTTGAAATATGTATTTCCTGTTAGTCAAAATATAATCCAATTCTGCTGTACCTTAATTTGGATGCTTCCATGTCCATTTCCTTTTAACATTTTTCTCAAAAAAAGAATTCATAATATAAAGTTTTTCTTTTTCTGCAAACTCCACAAGTCTATGTCTTCTCTCATTTCTATTACCATAACCAAAATTACCCACAGCACTTTCATCTTTCATTTTTTTACCAATTCTAGCATTAAAGTCTCCCATAGCAATTTTAAAATGGTGTTTACTCTGATCAAAAGCCTTTTGTACATCCATATAAAAATCTTCTACTACTTCATCACTATGAGAACTTGTTGGGGCATAAACCTGAATTATCTGCATTTGGTATCTGCTATTAAGTTGTATAACTAATCTTGCTACTCTGTCCGATACACCATCAATCTCCACAATATTGTTCTTCCACTTTTTATTTATAATGAATCCTACTCCACTTGTATTTCCAATATTTGTGCCTTTATAATAGAGTATATGTCCACTTTTTAAATCAATTGTCTCTTCACCTTTTCTTCTAATTTCACAACGTCCAATAATGTCCCATTTAATATAAGAGAGTTCTTCTTCTAATTCTTGCAATCTTCCTTCACTTGAAAGTGATCTGCAGTTGTAAGTACCTAAATAAAAAGTCATCATCAAATGGCAGCCTGGGTCCACAATCAGGGGATTCTTAGCACCCTCCGCCTTCGGCCACCAACCGCTGCCTTGGTTGGTGACTACAGCCTCCTGAGAATAAGGGCCATGCTTTATTTTTGTCTGTCATAATTGTATATATGTATTGGGAAAATATTTATCCTTTACACAAACATTCATTTTGCCTTATCAGGCACTGAGAAGAAAGACCATGGTGTTTCTTGATCTTAAACTCAGAGGTAAAAAAACCAATAAACTCACCACGCTGGCTAATGCGTGTTGGTGAGCAGCCCATCCATGTTCGTATACTATATGAATAATCACATAGTAATAACAGCTGCAATGACAAGAACGTATGGAGTGGACATTAGGAATTTGCCCTGCTCGGTTCCTTTAAGGCCTCCAAGAGGAATCAAAGGGTCTCCTTTCAGTTATTGTGACCTTCCAGGTTGAAAACTCCTTTCTGCAGCCATATATATATATATATATATATATATATATATATATATATATATATATATATATATATATATATATATATATATATATTATTTGTGACCTTCCAGGTTGGCACCATGAAGAAATGTGAGAGGTTCACATTGTGCCAATAGTGACCAGAGATAACTATTAAGAAAAAAATGAATTGTGATATAACTTAGTATTTTAAATTTAGTTAAAAACTTATCAAGGCCTTAGTTGGGACTGGGACATACCAGTCATTAAAATTTTATTTTATGTGTGTCTGGTAGTGGGAGAGGAAGATGGACAATATCAGGGATTGTTAGTATGAGAGCTAAATTAGTAGGAATGTTTGTCTGTAAGGCCATAACAGGTGTTTATTCACTGATTTTCTAACTCACTGTGTATTCTTATCCAAGATCTAACTATATATATATATATATTGTAATGATATATAAATATGTCGTTACATTAATTTAAAATAAAAACTTAAAAGTTCGCAAATAAAAGTAAAAAACTAAACGCTAAAATTAAAATGTTTGTTAAACATATATACATTCGCACAGATGCCAAACTTTAAAAATATTTAAAAAAAAAAACAAATAAATAAGTATTTGAACGTACTTTTTTATAAAAAAAGTACAAGATTTAAAAATAAAAACAGGTATTAATTAATTCTTGTAATCTGTAAATGGAAATGATTGTTTATAAATTGTTTGAAAAGCAAGCTAGCCTTGGGCTCTTGTATAATTAAAATGATCTGATGAAAGATAGATAAGAAAATAAAGAGAAATTAGCTTGACCAATGGAAGCACTAAGCCTTGGCTCGGACCCTAATGAAAGTGATGGATTAGTGATGTTTTGTTGATTGAATCCGTGTGGATAATATAAAAAGGGAAATACAGTTTTTTCTGACAGTTCCAGCGTTTTGTGTTTGAGAGATGTGGTAGGACGCACATACCACACTCTATAAAAAAAATGAAAAGACTGTGATACCTTGAACCAGCTATTGCCATCTCCAGAACATTATCTTCCAATGGAGGTGTCATGGGAATTAAAAGCAGAAACCTGGACTCTTCTACCGTAAGCTATATTGACATGAACTCTAAATTTAAAAATAATTAAGAACTTTCGTTCAAGCTTATGAACTTCTATCTGACTTTTTTAAGTTTAAAATCAAATTAATAATGTTTAATTTTATATGTTTTCCGATTGATAAAAATCATTTCCATTTTTTTTCTTATTGTATAAATTATTTATTGTTTAAATTTTAAATGATGAAATTTAGGTTGGGTATAGACGTTGCATAGATTTGTTAGCGGTTGATTATGTTGAAGTTTTCACATTTGATTAGAATATATAGGTCAACGATGTTAATGCGGGCATATTATGATGAATGCCATGGGGCCTTGTGTATTCCCTTTTGCAATTGACATTATCGATTGACTTTGTATTTTGATCGGTTGTGTTTAATTTGGAATGTTTTTGATCGTGGAATCTGTGCAGCCGATCTATACTCGACATTATAAAACAAATTGTATAAAAATAATCTGTGCAAATGTATTTAAATGTTGAATTTAAGTTGGGCGTGAATGGCTATATAGTTTTGTAAAGTTATACTAAGGAAGGGTAATCTTAGGTTATTCATTTCGTAGTTGAATTGGTTCAATGGATTGGATATATTTGTGTAATTGTAGTTGTTGTATGAGATCCGCTACGGGCAGGATTATATATATATGCCACACACCTTCTGTTTGCCTATGGATGGGTTTGTAAGATGGCAAAGGACCGCAGTCCATTCCTATGGAGTTTTATGTTTATTGTTCTACTCACCAACAGATGTGACATTCCTGTTGGTGGAGAGACAATGTCTTTCTCTAATTCTACTTACTGATCAGATGTACATTCTTGACAGTATAGTATTTTGTGTTGTCGTATTTTCATGCTACATTGAATACACAAATGTATCAGATGGATTGGCGCCAGTTTGATTGTGAAATTTGTTGCCTAAGGTTAAATCAGGGAAGAATATTTTCTTTTCAGATGCAGATCTCTGTAGTCTATTCATACTCGACTCACTAAATAAATATTAAACTCATGGTTGTAATTTACTTAAATGTAAAACTAAAGATTAATAGAAAAATCTAAAATGTTGAATTTATTCCTCAAAATTTAAATGTTATTTTATATGTGTGTAAATAAATATTTTTATGTGTTAATTTCTGGCAGTGGCTTTTATTTATTTATATTTAAGATATAAATTAAGATATAGATTTTTATCTCTGTGTCTCCACTAAGCTATTGACTTGGGCTAACGATCTGAATATTTAAATAAAGTGGAATCTTAACAGTGCGTATCTGCCTACTCTATAAATTTTTCTAGGTTTAAATGCCTAGATGGCGCTCTGTAGAGCAGATATCGTAGTTTGCGGTTAGATTCAATCTTCACTTTCATTTCGATCATTATAATATATATATATGTGTGTATGTCCATTTTACATCATCTTACACTTCATTCATATTTTTCATTATTACTTATAATATCCAATTTGTAATAGCAGAATTTATGTGCCATAGAAACTGTTAACAATTCAGTCATTAATAGACCTCTATATTAATAGAAGACAGATACACACATGTACCATTAATTAATATGATTTTTTATTATTATTTATTAATTATTTATTACATAAAATCTTACATTTAAAATTATAAAAGTTATTTATTTATTTTTATTAGTTAGCATTTGTAAATTTAATATTTTTTTTCTTTCCAATATTCTATTACTAACATTTTCACAACAAGAAAATTTTTGCATATTGCTAAGCTAATTACAACAAAAAAGAGGCGTGGCTCAGTTTTGACAGGAGATTCTAGAGAAACGGAGAAAAGAGAGAAGAAAGACGGAATAGTTATGGAAAGTGGAATAATTTTTTTTAAAAAAAATAGGAAATTAGTTGAACTAAATATTGTGAAAATTCTCTACTATTCCTTTATGGATAAAGTTCTGTCATACTACTCAGAAAAGTACTGTTTACATGGAAGGCTAAATTTTAAAAGGTACCCAGCTCTGACTTTAATCAGCTAATAGTTTAGACTTGCTTTATTCAAATACATGGATATTATAAAAATTTTATTAAAATGATTTATTATAACTTACTTATGATTAATAAAATAATGATGGAATTGTGTAAATTAATAACAGTAAGAATAATTAAGAGGAAAATTATGCTGAACTATTTAGTGAAACAGTTTACTGACCCTTGGTTGATAAATTTTCTGTTCTTGTTATGTAAAATAATGTTAAGATGGAAAAGTTATCTATTCTAACCCTCTACATTATTGGAATAGCCATGGATATTAAACTACCTTACCATTCGCACCTATAGAAAGATGAGTGATAGAATGTGTGACTTAATAATATTTAATGATTAAGTATAAGTGGTGTATAAAAGCATGGATAAAACAAATGACCTTGGATTTAAATGTTGTGAAACTTTTACTGAATGCTAGCAACCTAAAATGGAATAAAGTCATAAACTTTTATTTGGATAATCTTACCGAGTCAGATATTTTGTTTCTTATGACCAATAAAGTGATTCCACTATGCACAAAGGCTGTATATAATATCTATTAGAAAATTCTAGGAACATTGGAAATTATTGCAGCTTTTGTCAAATTTTACTTTAGCCTGCAGGAGCAATGTTTGTATGTTTTAATGATATCAATTCGTCGTTATCATTGTGAGCTACGCATATATTTCCGTTTAAACTTTCAAGTCTGAACTAAAAAAAAAAACTTTTTATTTTAATGATTAAATGTTGACATGTATTTCTTCCTACTGCCTATAATAGACAGGTAGATTTTTTTATGCATTTATTATTATTGTTATTTATTTATATGCCCAATCTCCTCTAGAATGTCTAGGAGAATATAAATTATACTAAATTGGTAATATTTTTTTTGGTATTATGTTAAAAGTAAAATGGATATCCTTATGCTCATATTATTAGTTCAAATAAATAATTTAATATTATGCATTAGTTAATAATAATAGATAGATGCATGGAGATATTTATGCCAGTATGCAGAATAGTTAAACTTACTTGACCGTAGTGACTTTAAGTTGAAATTCAATATTCTTAATTCTCACAAGTAATAGATAGCTTTAAATTTAATTATTGTTAACATGACATTTTATTGTTTCATATGATTTAGAAATCATTTTATATATGATCATATATTCACGCGTGTGTGCACTGTTGTAAACTATTTACCAAATTTGTATTTTGTTTTTCTATCAATTTCGGTTTGGTGCCGTATATTAAAGGAAGATAAAGAATTAAGAATTTGTCTGCTTAAAGATTCGTTTATATATGAAATGTGTTGAGTACATTTGGATGAAGAAGTGATCGAAGGGATGAGTTTTGCTATGTGGATTGAGTAATACTCTCCTTGGTTATTTATGTGCTAAACTGTGAGTGTTAGTGTATTTTCTTGTTTGATAGCATATGATGAGATAGTTGTATTTCTTAAATGAAGTGGCAAATACCCCATTTATTGATGATAAGTTGGCTGAATTTCACAACATTTGTGTCCTAAAAGTTGTTAGATATTTATTGAAGAATTAAGTTTGAATTTGGAGATTTTGGTTAACCCCCACATGTGTACATGTGAATATTTATTTATTGTTATTCCTCTCTCCTTCTTCATTCCAGCGTAATTATTGTCAAGTAATATATGTTGGTTATATCAGATAAACATTTTATGGATTTCTACAAAATGCTTAAAATAAGATTATTAAGTTAAAGATTAGTTTGCTGTACCATCCGAATTCCGATAGAGATATAATTAATAAATGCTTTGTGTTTGTGATCTTATAAATGCGCACACATTCAGAAATATGATTGAATTAGAGATATAGAAATAAACCATCACTAGAATTGTGAGTTCTGAGTAACTTGTCAAATCATGATACATATTGTCATTATTTCATTGTTGTTATTGTTAATTCATCCTCTCGATGTGGCATAGTAGGGTATTACATAATTTTATTTTATTTTATTTAAGGCTAATTTAATAAAGTTATTATTAAATTTCATATTACAGATATAGATTTGTAAGCATATGGGAATTTTACTTTATCTAATGCAAAAAGTAATAAAACTGTCACTTGGATTTATATAGCAAATATTAACCTACAGATACCCAGAAATAATTTTATAGCATCAGTTGACTCTTTGGTACTGTTTGTCTTAGCTTATTAAGAGCACAAGTGAGAATAGGTGTATTAACATTGGAATGTAAATGTATTTCTTTTTATTGTTTATTGTCGGTAAATGAGCAAATGTAATTAAGATAATAAATAGGAGGAAGTGTCTTCAAATACTAAGTGTACAAAATTATATAGTCTATGTTTAATGTAAAGGTAATGTTAAAGTCATCATCGATGTGTTGTAAAATAATGTTTTCTTGTAATAAATGTTTTGTTGAAATAAGATCCCTTCTGAACAGATCTATCATATACGTTCGATTGCCCATTTCCACACACACATATATTCAACATAATATAACTATAATATTTATTAATTTGCTAGCATATGCCATTTATTTAAATAATACAGATTTAATAGATCCTAACATTGTAATGCCAAAATATGATTTTACCTTGCTTAGAATAGATAATGATGTGAGATAAAATGTACCCGATCCTTATCATTGTCTATACCTTATTTATTGTAATGATTATCAATTTCACAATAGCCCTTATTACTTAATAGATGCTCATAATATAATTAAATCAACATTATATAATTGTTGTTTTTAAATGCTTCTCTCATTCCCATTTGAATCCTAGATGACTACCATACCCTATAACCCCCAACTGAGCTAAGCCATAGAGTAGTAGCAGCGTAAGAGTTTTAACAATAGGTAAAGATGCAATAAATTATAAATTTATTCTATTTTGTAAAGAATTGGCACAGGGGCATTCATTTGTGCATAAAGTGATATAGGTGAAGAGAGTAGAGGTTACAATATATAAACATTAAAAGCATAAAGCTAAACTAGTCAATAAATAATTAAAATTACCCCAAATTCACAATTCAACCAGAGTAGTCAAAAAATATAAACTCTAAAACACAACCAATGGTTTCACTGCTACAGACTTCTCAAGTGTAAAGAACTACAAAATAATAACATATTTATAATACACATTACCCACAATTCAAATCACTTCCCATCTACCCTTAATATTAAAAGAACTTTTAAGCAACTTAATTGCTTCAGAATTATACATTTTTCTAATAATAAAGGTTTATTATTATTATTATTATTAAAATATTTATAATTTTGAAGCAATTAACTTATTTAAAAGTTTTTTTAATATTAAGGGTGATTTGGAAGTGAATGGAATTCTTAGGGCATTTATTAGTTTGAGATCATCACCCTGTTCAATACCCATGATGGCATCACTAGTAATTTAGTACTCAATCTATTCATATGCTGGTTATCTTTTTAGCACTGCACCATAGTCTAACATTCAGGAAACTTTTTCATGATATTGCACTATTAATTTAAATCTTTATTAAAGAGATGAAATGCATAAATGAGAAATGAACAAAAACGAGACAAAATTTAACAATTTTATTCCACATAACAACAAACATGCATTGCAATCATATATTTCAAGTTATTAATAAACTCTTTTTCAATACCACTATCAATATGACATGGAAAATTTTATTTCTAGTTAATGATCTTTAGTAACTCTTACCTTCTGATATGACATTAAATTAATTATGTTAGATTAACCTATATGCCTTACATTATATAATAGGATTGAGTAAATAATAAATAAATATGAAATCATTTTTCTTATTGAGAAAATTAGATAAAAGATAAAATGCATTCTGATCAAATAAACATATGTTTTCAGTGTATCTAGATTAGTGAGAACTTTAAAGACTAAACAATTAAATGTTAGTTAGTAATAAAATTTATCATATGTGACTGTACATACATACAAAAAAGAATACCAGGAAGATCTTACTTTCATCTCATTTATCTTAAATCTCCTTATTTGTGCCAGAAGCAAGTTTAAACAATATATATAAAAATAA
Organism: Epiperipatus broadwayi; assembly: GCA_028023455.1. Taxonomy (NCBI): domain Eukaryota; kingdom Metazoa; phylum Onychophora; class Udeonychophora; order Euonychophora; family Peripatidae; genus Epiperipatus; species Epiperipatus broadwayi. The sequence goes on along the minus strand of JAQFVV010000137.1, from coordinate 420,117 downwards.
TTGGACCATTTCTGCATTTGGCCAGATATAGCAATTTATAAATGAAAATTTAATAATCTTTTGAGGTTATTTATTTATTTGGAAATGAAATAATTTCAATTTTAGTATCTTAATTAATTCTGTACTATTTAACATGATTGAAAAAGCATAAGTTAAACAACTAGCCATTATACACCAATTTAGAATAAATTATACTTTTTTATTTCCATTCAAATAGTCCATGGTTTTATTCAATGGGTACAAATAAATGAATAAATCACTAGATAAGTCCTTGTTTGGAATATAATTGGTTAGCATTGTTAGGTTTTTTTTTCGCTTCTTATAGAGTTAATAGAGATATAGAGGCAAGAGTGTAATAGGAATAATGTTTCTTATTCAGGAATTAGATAAAATGAATAAACACAAATCTTCAAATATGTCCATACTAGGGCTGTCTTTTCAAATTGAAACTGGATTATATCAACTTATCCTACATGAAGCCACACATTAGTTAAATTTATAAGGCATTTAAAAAAGTTTAAACTACACTTAATTAATGACCAGCATATATTTTAATGATAATAAAAATATTAACAATATTTTTCTCTTTTTTTGTAGTTATATTCAAAACACAGTTTGTGGTAAAAATATGCTATGCAATAATGATTTCCATAGTAAATGATCTTCAACTCTGCTCTCTCTGCTAGCAAAATGTCTAACTAAATTAAGTTTTACAGTACTTTTTATGGACTATTGCATGTATTTATTGATACATATTTATTTAAAATATATCGCATCAGTCATTCATCCAAACTTTATCTCTTCTATCTTACTAGAATGTTTATTGCATAAACAACAATAATGAATCAGAAAATATAGAAAGAATGAAAGAAAATACATAAGAAAAAAATTACTTCTTTCAAATTTGAATGTTTCCAAACAAACTAGTTTATATATATGAAAGACAAATAATTTGAAAACATTTTCATTTAATCAATAATTTAATAATTTTGATTTGTTTTAAATCTGTTTTATTTCCTTTTTTCTCTCTTATTATAACTTATGCTTAGTTCATGAAAACTATAATGTTAAATACAATCATCTTAAAATGCTATTACAATAAATAATATAACCTCACCTCTTAGTACAGAATAATACTGTAATAGAACATGAAATAACTTTCCTATTGCTGCATTTTATATTTTTAGAAGATCGACTATAATACTTAAAGTATTGAGTTTGATATATTAATCTAATTAATTTTGTTGTTATTCTCTCTGCCATAAGTATTGTTGATAATCTTCTTTACATACAAAGGCGTCCAATATTGAAAAGATTGCATTTTTTTATTGTCATCTAGTTATAGATCAAGGGGGAAATGTGTATTCTTTACTGTAGCAGCACTAAAAACAGTTGTTTTTAATGTTATATATGTATGTGTATAAATATGTTTGGATATGCAAAGTAAAAAACTGATGTGTTACACAAAAGACATATATAAATATTTTTGCACTATTTATGAATTCATTCTAATAATCTAAAGTATTTAACTTAGAAATATGTGATTTATAATAATTGTTACACAAAATCATTACCATTTTAAGCATATTACTTGCATTCATGAATCGTCTCAAGCAGTTGTGCTGATTCACTATATTATTCTGAACAGTAGGGTTTTCAGGATCTATGCTCATGCATTCATTGTCAACTGGGCAAGTAGACACTAAAAAGAGTATTTATTAAAAATATATTGATGAGTTAGCTAATGTGATTAAAATTGTGCTAAAACAAAAATGGTGATATTGTTTATTGAATTTCTTCTGATTTAATTATGGCTTTAAAATCTTGACTATCATTTTATTCCCCACTTCAAAAGCCAAATATATAATAATTAGGCAAAATAAACATCAAATGGCAGTTGAAATACATAATAATCAATTATGTAGCTTTTTAAAATTAGAAATGTCATTGTCCCTTAAATTTATTTGCTAGTTAGTTTTACCTTAATTACCTTTCCTTGATCTAAAAACCAGAGCATTTATTTGAAACTTATTTTGGAATTGTTGTATTTTTATATTTAACTATTTTCATCATCTAATATGCATATTGAATGTCTTTAGGAAAATTTAACTTTATTTAAATATTCCCATACTAACCTGTTTGATGTGCTATTACTGACAGTTGAATGTATTGGAAATATTTAAATAAAGTGAAATTTTTCTAAAGACATTCAATACGTATATTAGATGATGGAAATAATCCAATATAAAAATAGAACTAGAACACCATCATTACAAGTTTCAGGAAAACATTATTTTGGAATTATTTAAACATTATATATATATATAATGTTTTCACGGTTATATGATGTAGATAAATTATAACTTTTTGGTCTGTACCGTGTATTGTTTTCCAGATATTTCGACGGACTAGCAACTGCCATTATCAAGGTTAACTTTTGAAAGAAAAACCGTTAGATCTTAAAAAATAATGTGACTGTGTGCGAGATGAGAAATGAGATTCAAGTTCAGCATTCACAATATGAGGCTTATCAAAATGTTTATTTCCCTCAGTATTTTTACCTATTAATTTTAGGTAAAAATACTGAGGGAAATAAACATTTTGATAAGCTGAACATGAATCTCATTTCTCATCTTGCACACAGACACGTTATTTTTTAAGATCTAACGGTTTTTCTTTCAAAAGTTAACCTTGATAATGGCGGTTGCTAGTCCATCGAAATATCTGGAAAACAATACACGGTACAGCCCAAAAAGTTATAATTTATCTATATCTATATATAATAATAAAACTTAAATATATTCAAAACAATCGTTGTTTTGAATATATTTAAGTTTCATTATTGTATTATTAATATTAGCGGACATTTTATTTTGTTATATATATATATTAAATCAAAGATTTTTATGGGTTACAGATAGAAAATGAAATATTAACCAGATACATCTATGTAAAATTTATTTGGATTTTTTTGTTTAAATGCCATTAATCTAAATAATTTCTCATAATTATTATTTCTATTTTCTATTAATAAAACATTTATTATGGCTATACATCAATGTTTAAGTGTGATCTGTTTAAAATGTTGTTATATATATATATTGTGAATAAATTATACATGGATGTACTCAAATAATATTTCATTTAAATATATAATATATATTGTAAGTACTCATATCAATTGTAAGTCAAAGTATTTAAGAAAATTAAGAAGTTTGTTGATCTTATTTAGTTTTCTTTTCACTTGATCCATGGATAATAAAAATCTTGAAATACTAAGTTAACTTGATAACCATGGCAACCTAATGTTTTAAAATAATATTATTTACTGCTAATTCTAGATTCAAAATCCTAAATCTATTGTGATCAAGATCAGACAAAAATATAAACAGGTAAATAAGTAAATAGATTTTGGAAATACTTAAGTATATCATAAAAGATTACTTGAATAAAATCAACATTATTATTAAGTATTACACATTTCAATTTCTGTTATTGCAATCGCCATAGCAATACCTATTACACAATTAAATGTTTTATGTTTGACATATATTTTTAAATTAATTTGGGAAAAAATTATTATTAAAAAAATGTATGTAAAAATATTTATATCCATTAAAATGTAATAAAATTGTAGTATGAAATCTTTATTTTTGTTTAAAAATGAAAAATCATATCGAACTTGGATTTAGTTTTCACTGTATCCAATTTTTTTAAAAAATCTCCATTTCACTTACTTTGGAGGCAAAACTTTTTGAATAAATTGTTTACTATCAACTTAAATTCAAGTGATTTCCAACAGTTGTTATGATAACAATAACATCAAGAGTATCTTATAAATAGAATGAGAGGCTGCAATTTGAGTTCTTATCATTTTGACATTGCATAGAACAGACACATTTTTCTCAGTCTTTAAAAATTTATTACATTTTATGGTTTACATGATTAATTGATAAAACTATGAAAGAATAAAAATTTTAACTATCTGCTCATTCAATGGGGCAGCTAGCTGATGAAGTTCCAGGAGAAATGAAAAATATGTGAAAAAAAAAAAACCCATCAAAATGCATTGTATTGCAGGCCACTACATAAAAATATTCCATGGTTAAAAAAATCCAGAATTGCATTAATTTATTTGTGATGGATGTAAACCCCATTATGTTTTTACAGGATCAATTAACTCAACTTATCTGTGATAATAGGTAATTTGAACTTCACTTTTGTAATTAAAAAAAAAAGAAAAAGCTAGTATTGATTCTTCACTTGATTATAACTGGATTGTGGAATTAAAGGAATTTTCTTTGCATATTACTATCAATGGAAAAAGGACAATTAAGCTAGTGTTGTTTAATTTTGCATCAATTGTTTTTGAATGCTAAATATTTTTATATGTAAAAGAAAACATTGGAAATTAAATGCAAAAGGAATTGAATTCGAATTTGTGTTAGTTACCACATATGCTTATCTCTTCTACTCAAAGAAAAATCATCTTTACACCTTAGGATTGGAAATAAATAACTGGAAGCTACCATGGCTTAGTGATAGTGAGTGAAAACAGAGTCTTTCACTTATATGGTATGATTTCTATGCATATATGTATATATTTTATTTGTTAAAAGAAAGGGAATGTTTACATTTTACTGTAAAAACATAAGTAAATAGTATATATGGGTATGATAGAATTCGCACTATAAAAGGGTAAGAGAGATTCATTTAGTTCTTATTATTGAGGTTCTTATTTGATGATATAAGCTATTAATATGACCTGATGTTTTCAAATATTTAATTTTCTTTTGTATGTCCAAAATTTAACATGAGAATATCAGATAGAAAAAGGTTTAAATATAACACTTTTTTATGTTTGTTGAATAGAAATCAATTTTTATTGGATCACATTTTTTATTATCATTACATCTGCTATTTAAAAATTCCAGGAAGATATTAAAAATCTCCCCTTTCATTTTTATAGATCGTATTATTGTCTTGCAGCACATTTTTTTGGAGTTCCACACACATAGATTTTATTATTTTTATTGATTTTAGTCAATTGAAAACATCAATTGATGTTTTGTTATATTTTATTATAACTGCTATCAGTTTTTATTATAAAACAATAAATTCTGGGTTGATTAAAAATCTGACAAATCTGTTTAATTCTTTCTTTTGAATGCACAAGATAATTTTGATACTTGAAGTTTCACCCAAGATCAAACCAATTTTGGTAAGTGAACTAAAGTTAGATATATGCATACTTCATACATCATTCTTTTTAATCTGATTATATATAAATTTTATATTTATTACTGCACTTAAATATTTGTTTACCTATTTAAATCAATATTACTAATAGAAATAATTTATTTAATTCAGAGTTAATTATTTATTTGTTTATGTTGTCTGGTTATGAAAATCTTAATCGACTGTGTTCTGTCATTAGTTAGAATGATTTTTCTTAATTACTTTTAAAATTTCTATGAAGTGGAGATTATAAATTTCATTAACTAGCCTAACCGAATATTATCTTTGCCTTGGATAACTGCCAGTTATTGTCATATATAGCTTAATTGTTACAAAGTCCATTTTATAATCAATTGATTGGAGATTTAGGCAGATAAATAATCTCAATGATTGTAAACCAGTAAATGTCCAATGGAAACCTAGGGTATACTTTATATAATGTGATTGGGTACTGAAAAAAACATGAAATTATCTAATGGAATTCATTGATAATGAATTCTTATGGAGTATTTCATTTTTCAATATAACAAGCAATAATTGTGTATCGATCTACTATAGAGTAGAAATGAATTGTTTATATAACATTTAATGTTTTATTAAAATAGATGTAAAAATTCTGCACAGGTTTATTTTATTTAAACATTATAAATAGTGTATAAAACATTTTCCAAAATATAATTATAATTATTTAGAAACTAGCTGATTTAAATACAAGGTCATTAAATAATAAAGTAAATTTTGCATTATTATAAATAATATTGGATTAGTAAAGTATATCAGAATTTAATTAGTTATTGATTTTAATTAAGTTTTATTCAATTATCAATTAAATAGATATCTTAAGCATTCATGGTTGCTTAGGGTAATGAGATGTGATTTCACTGCTTATTGCAGTTTACTTTGGAATTGTGAATAGATTTGTTGATGTCTGGATCAATAATCTGGTTTGCTGTATTTAATTTTAAATACTATCTGGATAAATTATATTTTGATAGGGATTATTATTAGTTCTATTATAGTGTAGTGGACAACTTAAATAATTATATATGGGAAATATTGTTATTGCCTTGTCTAATTGATAACTGAGCTAGATAGTTTTACACAGTTTATAACAGAGTTACTATTTCTTAAGGCATGTTTTTTGTTCTGTGATAAGTAATATAAATTTTGAGGGCATATCTTTATGACAAATGTTGATTGCACAAATATAAAGAGGTAGTGAAATAGAAAATTCATTATTATTGGGACAACATAGCAATCCTATGTCTGCCAATGATGATCATGTACATGTGTTTTAATTATAAAATTCCATATCAACTTTAGGGCTGTTATAAAGTGGTGTTCCACATTTAGGTCAGATCTATAGAATTATGAATGACATTTCAATTCTTAAATATAGCAAAGTTTATTATATTATTATCCCATACAATAATCAATAGTCCAGTACAAAATGGTGACCAATGATTGAGCTAGATTTTGTTCAATTAGATTGACCATCTCCCCAGAATCATCATATTTTTATCATGTTACAATATATTGTGATGGGATGGGATGGTAGGAAGAGGTCATACCTGGGATGTTGGCAACATCATCACCAAACCCAAGTACAAAAATATTTCAAATATCAATAATTTAAATAATTTATAAAAGTATATATAAGTAAGATATATTTAAGGAGAGCATGAGATCAAGAGATCTCTGAGATCATTGATGAGAGATCAGAAGAGCAATTACAAGCATAATTAATTAGCCATCCATCAGCATTTAAATAAATAATTATAAGTAATACTCAAAATAAACCATTCATCATCATGAATGATCAACAATAAAATATAATAAAATCAACAGTCCATTTTGTGGCTGGATTTGATCAATAAAAAATATAAATCAACAATCAACCTTGTGACTTGATTGGAAATGGGTCTTCTGTAGACCAGGCTAACTATCGAGTCTTTTCCAGCTTGGGGCACTGTTTAACCATTAATTTTGAGGCACAAACTATGTGTTCAGCCATCAGAATACATCAGAATTAAAATCTAAACAATAATGCAGGGATACAAAACATGCTGATCACCATCAATGCTCTGGCTATTTAAGTACCAATAATGTACCGGCAAACTATAAACTTAAATTTTTAATAAGACTAAACTAAAATTCAAAGTAGAGCATGGGCTTTAAAGAATATAATCTTATGCACCAACCAAGATGATGATGATTGATCATTGCTGGATGCCCCCAAAAGCACTAATATACATTCCCATTTATCTCTTCATCACATGCTCAAATCTAGCTCAGAAAACATAAGCTCTATTACTGTATGTGACCAAGAGATGATGCAATAGAATTTTTAACAGTTGAATACAAGTTTATTAATAATAAAAATAAAAAAATGAAATTAAAGGTCTATAAAAATAAGATTACACACATATAAGTTTTCTGATTTTGATTATTAGACAAAATTTCAAATTATGACATTGTAATTTACTGATTAATATACAAAATTTAAATCATTATATGGTGGTTTAAGATGCATATTTAACAATTACATGAATATATTTCCATTGACCTTTAGTAATGACAAAAAATGATTAAAATTTGCATATATGTCCTATTTGACAAGCATTGACATATATGCGCACACATAAATATGTAATACAATTGACTTATATTACATTCATCATATAAATAATAAATACATTATTAAACTTTTCAGTTGGTATAAAAAATACTACAAATGCTTAAAAATTGACATATATATATATATGTGTGTGTGTATGTCCATGCTGACATTTACATCATATTTTAATTTACAGCAATAATATTATATTTTCATAAGTAATTTATTTGGAAAAAATACAGAAAATTTCACACATATATATGTGTATAAACAAAATATAGATATAATTTAAAATCAGTTATCAAATTTTATTACAGTTTCCTTTTATTTTTATAAAAGAAAAAGTATAGTCAATCTTTGAGAGATTAGAAAGCTTTTTATCAGGTTATTCCTTAACTAATTATAAATGTCTTTAAATTTAAAAATATAGATTTAAAATGTCATCCAAATGAATTATTTAAAAACAAATTACTTTTGTATACAAGTTTATCTGTACTTCTCAGCATATAGACACAGCAACATACATATAACTACTTTATTTAGCTGTTGTTTCTCTTGGAAAAGCTGTTTTTGGGTCAATCCAGACAATTGTCCTCATCAGGTAAAATATATAATTCAGGTATGGTTGGCTTTCTCCCTTCTACATACAGTTGGTTCGACTTAGACTTGGATTTAGTAAGCTTCAGATCAGCAAGCTGTTTTCCAGAACACCTTTCAGGCTATGAATTTCAACACAAAAAGCAGGTCATTTTTATCCATGTGAATTCAAACTCCACTATTGAACTGAAGAGCAGCTACTTTCTTGCATTCTTATATTCTCATGGCAGTTCTCTCTATAATTCTACTAGCCAACTCTGCAGCTAGCTTTACTGTTTCCATTCTCTGCTACAGTTACCAACTCTTCACAAAATATTTTAGTCAACTTTACAGTCAGCTCTGCAGTTAGCTCTTCTGCTAACCACTTCATAGAAAATTAAAACCAAACTCACTGATATTTTTTATCAGTGCTTTTTATAATCTTGGCTATGTCACATGATAAAAATATAGTGACTTTTTTCAATTAACTTTAGCCATTTGGAATTTGATCAAAGGTGAGATCTATATACATGTTTTTACTTTGGTAATAGAAATTTACAAAGTAATTAAAAGATTTCAAAAATAGACACTTTTACAATTATCAGAAAACATGCTTATTTTTAAATTTCAAAATCAGAGTTACAAATAATAATATTTAATAGATCTTTTTAAAATATGTATTTCATAATAAAATTTTATTTTAAATCCAAAGTTATTTAATCCTTTATTTATTATTTTTATTTCAGTGAATATAGAAAATATCTATTACAATTTTTGTGTGTGTTTATTTCTAATTTTCCTTTACTTTATATATATATGCACACACACTATATTCGTGTGCTATGTAACTCAACTGGTTACAATATATATATATGTGAAAATTAACTTGGCTCTAACTGGTTCCAGAGTTTATCTTAGTTTAACTTTTTGTTTAAAATTTTTTGATTTTTTTTTAAAATAATAATAATAATAATAAAATAGAAGTTAATTAGTAATGAATAGTATTGGATAATATATAATATAGTAATAATTATTAAATGTTTGTATGATTAGGTGTAAATATTTTAATAGTAGCATGCAGCAATTGGTTTAATGAGAGATGTAACAGTAAATTTACTTGAAGGAAATATCAGAAATAGTTTTGAATTGATAAATAATGTTGAATATATTTTAATAAAACTATTGTTTAGTTCATTTTTGGTGTCTAAGTTGTAATGATCAATATTGTACATAAGTTGGGGTAAATAGTGTTAAATTAGTTTGTGAATAATTTGTCAGTTTTATTTAAAACAGTACAATATTTAAAAGGTGTAATTTAGATTAGCCATTAAATTATAGTTATTTTCAATTTAATATTCAGTAATATTTTATTTTTATAGTTTTAAAATGAGTTATAATTAGCTAGTAGGGTTCAAGCTAATTAGGATATTCTTGTGTGTAATTGTATGTGTGTGTGTGTGTGGAAGACATGTGCCTGTAGGGATAAATAGTAATTTAATTATAATATTGATTTGAAACAAGTGAATGAATTAAAATTGTTAAAATTAAATGTTTATAAGTTTTGATAAATAAAAATAGCTTTAATTTTTTTATTTATTGCTATTTTTATTTTATATAATATCATTTAAAAATATTACATAATAAAAGTTAATAATAAATTTTTGACTTTGCAGCTGTTAAGTCACATGATTTTTATATAATTAAATGCATTATGTCAATAGTAATTTTCATAACTGATCTGTCAAAAATGTTAAAGTTCAATAAAAAATAACTTCCTTGGTTTTAAGAAAGTTGACATAAAAAAGGAGGTATGAAATTATCAGATATAAATAGGTGTTGAAGGGTCAGTAGTTGGCTGTCAATGTGTGGCTCAATCCAGAACTTCTCTTAATTTTTTTTTAAAAAAAAAGTTGTAAATTTCTTTAAAACTTTATTATTTTGTTTAAAAAGTAAAATATGTTTTTACAACAATTATGTTAAATTGTCTTATCGATATACAAAGGCTAAGGAGAAAGTAAATATTTTCTGATATTCAACTTTCAATTAGAATATGAAACTATAATAATAAAAAAATGTCTAGAGGAAATTTCACATCTCTCATCTTATTCACATATCATTTATTTTTTTTATTTATTGGAAAATGAAATTAAAATACAAACTATTAATTTTTTATCTGGCTAAACACTCTATTGCACAGAACTATATTAGCTGTAGGATACTCAATGTTTATCCTATTAAATTAAAATATGCAGAGGAGAATTGAAAGTCATTCAATTTGTTTAAATTCTTTATAGTAAAAAAAAATGCATCAGTTTCCTTGTAATTTAAAATTGACTTTAAATGTGGTAATTCCTTCTTAAAAACCTGATATTTAAATATGCTCTTCCAGAATAATGATTATTTCTAAAAATAAATTTAGAAAAGAAAATATACTACGTTAAGTTAAAGAAGAATGAACTTTATTTGCTAAGCATTGTGTACTTAAACATTTCCTAATGTTCAATTTTAAAAGTTATTCAATCAGAGATAGTAATTATCTAATTCAAAGAAGTGTTGGACAAGCAACAATTAATTCAGAATGAATTTATAAATGATAATGAACTACAAGTTATTATGTATACTTTGACATGAAATGGAATTAATGTATTTTAGCTAAATGCAAACAGAGGAAACTATGTACTTTAAAAATAATAATTTTCATTTATGCTCAGCAGTAGGAAAAGGAAGTTAGTTCGGATACAAATTTTCAAAATAAAGTACAATTATTTATAATGAACTTGTATCTGTTGAATACATATTAAATTGTTATATTTGCCATTATTTACGAGTAAATCTGTAACAGTTAGTTATAATTCATAAATCGAGGAGATATGTTTGAAAACACATCTTGAAATGTTATATTAAAAAAATAATTAAAAAAAAAAGAGCTGTATTTTAAAAAAATGCATTTGCCTAAAAGAGAATAATGAAATTGAAATAAAGCTATATATTAGTATGCGTTTGAACCTGGGATTTTTAAAAAAAAATGTACTCAGCTGAAGAATTTATTTTTCCAATGCCGGTCTATTTTTATTATTTTAATATTTAGAATTATCTTTAAAAAAAGAAAGGAAAGTATTTTTTTAAAGAACTATTGAACATTTTCGTTTTGGAAATCATTGCCATGTTTATAAATATTTTGACTGACGCTTCAAATATGGATAGATCAATTAGCCTTGATAAATTATCTATATATCTTTAACAGAAAAACCATTATGGAGCTGAATCATGAAGTTGAGTTACTGTATTATTTTTTTATTGTCTGTCTTATTGGTTTTTAAAAAAAGAAGCCATAAAAATATTTATGCTATATATTTTTGTGTAATACTATTTGCATAAATATATCAGGTAAAATATGGTTATAATTTTAAAGCATAATGGATTTATTAGGATGAGCAAAGATTTTTGCCAAAATCTTATTTTATTTATTAAGCATTTAACAAGTTAATTTTATTTGATAATTTCATTTACAGAGAATTAAATATCACAATCTCAGTTTATTATATGTGGGATGTTTCACTCAGTTTTATGTTAAAGCAGCCAAAGAAGTTTATCAGAGAATTCCCATTCATTTGTTTTATAAATGCTACATTAATAATAGCTGCAAATATTTTTATATGCATTGAGAATTAATATTCTCACATTTAATTTGCAATCTTTTAAAAGTCCATTAGTCACTATATTTAGTATTGAATATTTCACTATGTGTGCATTGTGCCTTGCCTAGAATTTTATATGCATTTAATTTTCAAGTATTTCCTATAGTGGTCATTTGACACAGTTTTGCTTTGTTGGTTCTTACATTGAATATATGTTTTTGTATTTTTAAACTTCTTAGGAATAATTTAGTTAATTCATGTGAAATCTACATCTTGTCATTAGTTAGTATTTGTTAGCCTCATAGTGTTAGGCTTAGTTAATAATTCTGAGTATACTTTATGTAGTAGACAAGGTCCTCCATCCTTATTGTATTGTATTTTCATAAATTGATAATGCTTGTGCCCATTGAGGGTTATTATATTGAAATTTCCAGTAATGATAATCACATTTACAAACATTGGTATACCATGAGAGAGGATCATGCTTTCCTGGCGAGTCTTTCCTGTTATCAGATGCACTGTGGACAATGTCCAGGTATCATCATTTTCTGCCTCAAAGTTACGTATTTTTGAAAGCCACCACATTCTTTTCCTGCTCTGAGGAGCCTATATGTTTTTTATATTTTCACCTATTATTCATGATGACTTAATGCTAGTTCCACCACAGTAGGTGATGTTGCATTTGTTTTTAGATTAGTGATAACAAGATATTCTTGTTTGAGGAACTTTGTTTCTTCAGGTAGTGGTAGCTATTGTAAGGCTCATAGGTATATCAATGTTTGAATTGTGTTGCTATGATAGTCTTATCATGCACAAGCTAACCAACAGTAAGTTATATTTATTTTAAAGTATGTTAAATTATGCATATGGTATAAGTGGCAATCCACACATACTAATTTTAATATGTTTATCCAGAGTTTCGCCACTGGATTTGTAAGTCTGTTACATACTTAATTTTAAAACATTGAGGATAACAATTTTATGTGGACTAAATTTATTTAAGTATATAACTGATCTCTGATGAGAGCATGCTCCATGTATCTAAATTTAGTTTAATTTTAAAATTAGCTTAAACTGATTTAATTATATATCACTAGCTATAATATTAGTTATGTCAGTATAACTAGTGGTAGTTTTTAAAAAATATGCTGAATATGCTTTTCCAGCTTAGCGTTTGTTAAGCTTAGGGTTTTAAATACAAACCTAGTTGTGTGTTATTCTGATTGCTAGATAACACAATAGTGTTATGAATTATGCCAATTAAAAGTAGAACTGTGCTTATTAAATTCAGACATTGCAATTAAAGTTTAAAGATTTTGAAATCTCTTATTGTTTAAAAGAGATTAAAATTTAGTATTGAATAGCCTTTGCCTGCTATTATGTGTAATTATTATTTTATTAGTTTATTTGATAGAATAAACCATTTGAAAAAGTTTATGAGGGATATACAATAACAATAACTAGAGAAATTGTATAGTATTGTAACTAAATAAAGTTCTAAAGGTCAAAATACTTGTACTAGATTCCAGCGCTATATTGGCAATACATGTAATCTACTTCAATTGTACATATTTTCTTATTGTTCTCAATAAATGAAATTATTATTATTTAAAAAGTTTTCTTTCTGTTTGTTTTATTTTTATATGAAAATATAGTATTGTCTTGGGTTCCAAGTTCACAAAATCTTGAGTCTCCAAAGTTTATTAAATTTCCAATTCAAAAGTTTATAAACATATTATTAAATATATTTTGTTACTGGTTTTTAAATTATAAAGCCATGCTAATTTAAGTGATTCTCAGATTGAATCACAATAACAGATAATTGCATTGTATCAGATACTTAGTTAAATGCTTATTTAAAAGTTTTTTGTTTTTTTAAATTTATCAGTATATCTTCTCAGATTGAAGATTATGCAATGAGATTAAGAAAATAGGTGCTTCAGAAGAATATCTGTTATTTGCTATTATTTTTAAGAAAAACTGCACATTATCTTATATTAACTGCACAATGTCTATCATCTTAAATCTTATATGTCTTAAGAATTATAATCCATCTGCATTTGAGGTCTTGAGTAGGTTGTCTTTGAGTATGGGGAAAGGCATAGAAAGTACCCTTGCCCTTCTCTTTGCTTAAATAATGTCTTGGATAATAGGCCATTATTAGTTTAAACTTAAATTGATCCATTAAAATTTTGAATTAATATTTGTTTTGTTTATTATTCTATGATATAACCATAAGGTAGTTATTTTATGGTCAGTTAAGATATTACTCATTAGTTTATCTTTGCAATTCTTTAGTAGGCAACTCAACTTAAACTTTTATTTTGCACAAGAGTTTTAGTTTTAGAATCACTAAGATTGTTTACTCTTGTTGCCTTATTATATATAATTAAGTAAGATAATCTTTTCCAATCATAGTATATCATCTATTCTTATTCAGAGTGTGTGTTCTGATGGTAGGCCGATTCTAATAACTGTTAAGTAATGATTTTCGAATTATCTTTTGTATTGTTTAGTAGTACATTATTAAGCTGCTATAATAGTTATATCTGCATTAGTAATTGATTTGGTCTTTATCTGATCATACATCTTTGAATCATCATGTCTTTTTTAAATTTATTGAAACCCCACTGAGCCGAGTCATTAAGAGTCTCTCTAAATAATATCAGTACTACATTCCATTTCCTCTTTTTTCTCTTCCCATTTCATAATCCTTTTTTTCTTCTCCCATTTCATTTCATTCTATTTCCTCTTCTTCTCTCCATTTCCTTTTCTATTATCTCATCCATTACTTCTCCTTCCATCATCTTTTCTTCTTCCATCTTTTCATTTTCATCCTCCTCATCAATTCCATTTCTTTTATCATCTTTTTTTCTAAACTCTCTCTCTCTCTCACCTTCATCTCTTCTAAATTTACTTCATTGTCATCTTCTCTATTTCTATCTCATCTTTATCTTTATTCCTTATCAACATCATCTCTCTCATTATCATCTTTCTTTCTTATTCCTATTTTACCATCATCATCTCATCTCTCTCATTTCTTCATTTTTTTCTTCCTACTTTCCTTTTCTGTATCCTATTATCATCATCATCAACTCTCTTTTCCATTATCTTCATTTTTTTTCTCTTTTCTTTCAAATTTCTTTTCAATCCTTTTCTTCTTTCTTTTCTTTACCTGTTTTTACCCCCCCCCCCATCTCTTCGCTCTTATTAAGGTTACAATATAAACATATATATTGTAACCAGTTGGGTTACATCACACACACTAATATAGTGTATGTAAATATATATATGTAAAATAAAGGAAAAGTAGAAATAAACATAGAATAAATTTTTGTAGATATTTTTCTATATTTTCTAAAATAAAACAATACTAAGTAAAAGGTTAAATAATAACTCTGATTTAAAATAAAAATTGTATTATGAAATTAATATTTTAAAAAGGTCTGATAAATTTTATTTGTAATTCTGATTTTGAAATTTAAATATAAGTTTTTTTTTATATACTTTTGAAAACAATGTCTATTTTTAAAATCTTTTAATTAATACTTGTATAAAATATCTTTTTTAATTAATGCTTGTTTTCATTTCTACTATGTAGTTAAGAATCTTTGTAGATTAAAAGTTCTTAAGGATTATCACACCTTTGGTCAAATTCCAAAGATTAATGTAAAAACATGAAAATCACACTTTGATAGAAATTTCCAGCTTGTTTTCAAATGGATTAAAGTTAATTGAAAACAGCCACTGTGTTTTTGTCAGCTGACCTACCCAAGGTTATATAAGACTGATAAAAAAAAATATCAGTTAGTTTATGCTTGTAGTTTGTAAGAGTTGACCAGAGGAGTTTGGTTGTAGTATTTTAAGCAGTGGTCAATTGGGCCACTGCATAGTTTTGAATAATAATTTTTGTAAGAAAGGTCAGCTATAGAGTTTGTTGCAATATTTTACTGCAACTTGATAAAGTGCAGCAGTTGGTTTTAGCTGACCAGAGAATTTGCAGAAAAGCTACCATGAACTAATAATGTTGCTGAAGGCAGGAACTGCTACTATTTTCCTTCACAGGAGTTTTGGTTTTGAAGCTGGGTCACTTCTGAATCAATAGCCTAAAAATGAGAACAAAATAGCTAGCAGAGTTATATAAAGTCTGTATGAAGATCTAAGGACAGTCCAGTAGCTAGATGCCTTATAGTTTACTGCAGTTTTGATTCTTGAAGCCAGGGTCACTTCAAATGCGTCAACTAGCTGCTTAAATATGTTCTAGAAGACAGCTTGACAATTGCTTGGACTATAAAAGAAATCTCATGGTATGCCAACAAATTATCGGAATTATGTACTTTTACCTGATGATAACATTTTCCCAGATTGACAATAAACCAGCTTGCCCAAGAGGAATACCAGCTGAAGAAAGAAATAATTATACTTATGCTACTGTTTATCTATACGCACAAGGAATCAAGATAAATACGTCGCATGTATATACAGTGAGTTATTTTATTTTAATAATTCTTAAAATGTCTTATAAGATTATAAATTAATAACTTAAAACAAAACACGTAAATAATTTGCTTAAGTCAAATGTTTAAAAGAAAGATGATTTGTTGTATATTTTTGAAGAATGTGTTTTGGTAATTCCTTAAAAAAATGATATTAAAAGAAAAATATAAAAATGCAAGCATAATTTTGTTTGAATTAAAATCGTAAAAGCAAATCTTTTAAATTGATCTAAAAACGCTGATAATTAATCAATAAGTACCTGGCAAACAAAAGTTGACTTTATTTAGTTTGATAAAAAAAAAGAACTTATAAACTGAAATTAAATTTTGAATTATACATTTTGTTTATACACACTTACATGTGTGAAATGTATATGTTTTCCAAATGAATTGATTATGAAAAAATATATTATTATAACAAATTGGAATAGATAAAAGTCAGTGTGCGTACATACACGCACACTCATATATGTAAAATTTTAATACTTTTTTATATTAAATGTCAGTTCATTTATTGAATATTAATTGTATATTATAAATCATGCGTCTGTGCGTGTATATATGTAAACCATAGCTATAACATGAATTGTAGTTTTGTAAATTAATGTAAAAATTTGGATTATGATTAGCAATTATGTAAATAACAAATGTAATAATTATTTGATATTTAATTGAAATGTCTTCATCATGTATTATAAAACGCACGTCTGTGTACCGATATATATATATGCGTTTATAGAATCTAATTAAGAAATATTGTAAAACTATGTAATAACTTTAGTTGTGTATATAATGTCATATACCATTCAAAATCAGAACCCTTATAAGACCTTAATCATTATTTTTTATTGTTATTAATAAACTTATATTTAATTGTTAAAAATTGTATTCCATCATCTCTTGTTCACATACAGTAATAGAGCCCATGTTCTCTGAGCTAGATTTCGGACATGGATAAATGGGGATGTGTTTAGTGCTTTGGGCATCCAGAGATGATCATCATCATCCTGGTTGGCACAAAAAAGGATACTCTTTAAAGGCCATGCACTATCTTTTATTTTACTTTAGTCTTATTAAAAGTTAAGTTTATAGTTGGCCAGTACATTAATAGTACTTTAATGGCCAGAGCATTGCTGATGATCAGCATATTTTAAATGTCCCAGCATTGTTGTTTTGATTTCTGATTACTGTGTACTTTTAATGGATGAGCACTAAACGGGTGCATCCAAGTCATGTTATATAATTGCCCAAGCTGGCAAAGGCTCAATAGTTAGCCTGGTCTACAGAAGACCCATTACCAATCCAGTCACAAGGTTGACTGTTGATTCATATTTTTTATTGTTGAAATCCAGCCACAAGATGGACTGTTGATTTATATGATTTACTTGTACTTATTTTATTAAATGATAATACTGGTTGATTTATGATTCTTCTGATCTCACAATGTTCTTGGAGATGTTATAATCTCACTTTATTCTTAAATATTACTTAAATGTACTTTTTGTAAATATTTAATTTTTGTTTACTGGGGTTGATGATGATTTACCCATCACCCAGTTTCATTCATTTTTCACAACATTCCTGATCCCCCATCCCATTACAATATATACATATATATTGTAACTGAAATAATAGTGGATATTTGTGACTGAATGAAGGACATTTGCGACAGAAATAATAATAAATTGATAGAAAATGATCCATTATTAACATATATGTTTATCCAATCTGTTATTTGTAACAGTAAGTAAACATTGTCACAGTATAGATAAATAGATGAGTGATGAAATGATAGTTGCCATAATTCAATAACTAAATATAACATTATAGCCCGATTGCAACTATCCCAAACATTAATTCTGTCACATTAGTAATGAAATAAATAAGTTATCTCATTTCTTATATATAAAATAACAACAATGACAATTAAAACTATCATCATTAAAGATTTAATAATATCTAAATATTGGGGATGTCATTTGAACAATAAAACATACTGGCCATTGTCATCAAATAAAAGAATATTAAATATAGCAACTGAATAAAATTACCCACTTTGAGATTCCTGGAGTGCATTATGCTTATCTCCCATACTAGGTTCTTTTAACAAAGAATCCTTCCTATTCTTCTTTCCAACCATATAAGACCATTCATGGTCACATGCACATACTGGTGCTATTCATGACAACTTATAAAATATATATTATATAAAGTTAATATTATGAAATTGGAAAGGAATTATATTACTCTTTATTCAGTTTAGCTAAGTATATGTGTTTTCCCACGAGCGCCACTAGATTGTTTTAAATCTAGATAAATATCTGTCTAGAGTGTACTGAGTTCAAACTCATTCAGTACATTTTTATCACACATGACTTGGATGACTAATGAAAAAATGACATTCTTACATTTTATCTATATCGATAAAATTACAAGATCCCAATATTACCAAAATTTATATTATAGATCAAAGATTCTTATAGACATTGCTAGCTCATTTACGTATATTGATGAACAGACAAGTATAATCCTATTAATGGCTTCTAAACAAGCATGTGAAGACCATTATTGATATTGATGGCCATTTAACTAGATTATTTATCACAATATAAAGGTAATAATGATGATGATAATAATGATGAATGATAATAATAGTGATATCATAATAATAATGATAATAATAGTGATAGTGATGATACCAGCCATAGCTTATTAATAAACTCACAACAATAAATTTATCTTTATAAACTTATAGGCATCTATTAAAAATTATCCTATTTCAAACGGGGATTTAAATATTACATTCACTAGCATTTATATAAGTTTATAGTTATTTACTAAAATACTTTTATAGTTAAGATTAGGATTTAATAATACTAGTGATGATGATTGATCATCATGAATCTCTTTGCATAATATTCAACTTTCTATAAATCTTTATTTACTACATATATTAATTATGCTAAACATTAGATTTAATGATTATAATTTATTAATGATGATGATGGCGATCATAACTCTTATATAGTATTATTTGAAACATTTTAACCAATAACACGATATCCATCTTTGATGAGGATGATCAAAATTCATGGACACAACCCAATTTTAGCTTTTCTACTATTGAACTATAATTATTAAAATTTGGTTATTATCAAGCCTAATCCTTAAATACCCAAAGATAAATTAACATTCTAGTTTACTTAACCTTTTGCGAGCGCTTAATATTTGCAAGTGATTGCTCAATATTTACGAATGATAATACTTAATAACTGCGAGCAATGATGATGAATTAAAATGATAGAATCAAGACAAGAAAAACACAACAATATTTTTTTTAATAAGAACTCGGAAAACCAATTAAGATATATATAATTATATTTTATTAATACTATTACTCTTTCTTTCTTTCTTTAAAATCAAATCAATAATTAAATAAATGGCTTATTATTACATTAATTCAATACAAAAATTAATATAAAAATTTATATAAGCACAAGCAAATAAACTTAATATATAGGTTTGTCATTTCTGGATATTTTAAAATAAGCTGGCTTAAAAAAATACATTTTATGGAATGCTTACTTAAGTCTTTCCTAACTTATTATATCATAAAATAAATTTCATATGTATCCTGTGTGTTTTATTTCACTTCCATTCATATGTAAGCCTTGCTTTATAATTTCTCACACCTAAACTATTTATATATAACCTATTCCTTGACATGTTTGTATAAGCAGTTACACATGCACACATTCGGTAATGTTAACATATATGTTTAAAATGTATACCCACAAATTACATATATAAAAATATTTTTGCAACCTTTTAGCAAAAGAAAATAAAATACATGATATTAATTTTAATATGCAACAAGATAAAATAAAAATAAAAAAACATTATAAATGCATATATTTATAGGTTGCTCATTATCATTAACAACTGAAGAACAATTAAAAAAAAAACATTTCAACATTACAATATATAATAAAAAAAAATAATAAAAAATTAATGAAAAATTTAAGTTTAAAGATTTAAACTATGTTTGTGCTATGTTGTGAGATATTGCAAATAACTATAGATAAACAAGTCTTTAATGTTTCTGTATCAAAAAAGAAAATTGCTTTGACCAGTAAATTAAGGTTTACTTTTAATAAGTAAGAATAAAAATCTGTTAAAGAAAGTTCATAGTTACCCGATCACTTTCACTTCTTATAAATGTCCTGAGTTTGAATTTTCAGACTGCTTGTCTTTGCTCCATAAAAAAAGAAAGTTATTGCAGATACTGTTAAGATAAACATGAATCAATTGACTTGCTTGTTTCTTTAATTCTAAAATTATTTATTGTTGATTGGCTTCCTTCTACCATTTTAAAAAGAGCTATTATAAATACTTTTTAATAAGTATGTACTGGTGGATTTGCTTGTCTCTCCCATTTTTTTTTAAAAAAAATAATCGCTGTAGACACTTTAGATGACTGAGGTAAACTTTAACAAAAATTTGATTCATGGCTTCAAACTTGGCTATATATGGAATTTATACATTTTCTCTTCCTCTTCCTTCCTCTTCTCCATCCATCCAAAGGTAATGAGCCTTTAATAGACCAGGAGCCAGAAAAGAAGCATTTCATATAGCTTGTGTGGTTGGCTTCAAACTCTTTCATTTTGTTGGTTATTATTTGATTGGTATATGAGACCACAGTAGATTAGTGATTTTAACTCATTCTGTATTAATCAGGAAGCAGAAAAAAATGGTTTAGCAATGCAGAGTCATGGTATTATACTCAGAAAAATATGTTAATCTCATTTCATAGAATTGTCAATAACTTCTTATAAATTCAATTTTGTTCCATTTTCCCTCTTTTCCAATATTAATATTTCTGGAAATTACTTGTATATTCGCACATCTTCGTCTATTTTGACTTTATACAAGAGTCTTTTCCTTCTTTTCCCTTGTTCAATTTTTAAAAAGTGAGAAAAAAAAATCAAATCGCCCACTTTCCTTTTTTTTTCTTTTCAACATTAATAACGAAGAAAAAATTGAGTGAGACTTACATCTCTGTTTAATAATAATGACTGAGTGACTCTCTGTCTTTCAAAAAATAATAATACTGAGTGACCGTCTATCTCTCTAAAATAATCATACTGAGTGTTCTCTGTCTCTCAAAAAAATAATAATACTGAGTGTCCTTTAAACATTGTTTCAATCATTTATATTGCCAATCTTTGGTCAAAAGAAACTGACCACCTGCATATCTTATCTTGAGATAAAAGACAAAAAATCAGAATTTGATAAGTTGATGTACTATCGCGATTTTACAAGAAAATTAATAATCACCTTTACTTCCTCAAAGCACCTCTCTCCCTTAAAAAAAATCTTAGATACAGATAAAAAACAATAAAGCTGGCAATCTATAGTCATTACAAATAGGTGTTAAAAACGTTTTATGTTTAAACAGACGTTCCCATTCTTTCACACTCTTTTGCACGTGTACATTTTCAAATCTCAATCTCTTATCTAGATCACTTTATTTGACACTTTCTTTCTGATCTGCTTTATTTTAACCAAAAATAAAACTAAATAACTGAATATATTAATTATTTAATAAGAAAAATAACATATTAAAATATCATTTCTTACAACATTATATTCATTCACCACTTATTAATTTATCAACTATATATTACACATACAATATACGTACACATAAATCTATATATATATAAAAAGAAATTTTTTTTTAAATAATATATATGTGTGTTGAAATGAGCATCATATATATACATTTGCCTCACTCCCAAACAAAAAAAAAATTTCTGATAGTCTCTTATGAAACTACCTTCTTTAAACCACTAAACCAACTGCTTAATATATATATTTTGTTGGTTTTTTTTTCAATACAAATTTGACTATGGTCTATTATTGATGACTATCCTCATGAACTATTAAACAAGTGTTCTTCATGTATCATTACTTACTGATTCAGAACAACTTGCTATTGGATTTTCCTTGATCATGGGTCTACAATTTTCACTTAGATCATTGAAGTTATTCCCAGGCCTACTTATATTCGGTTTGCTAGGTTTTGTGGGATAGGGTCAGCCTAACTGATTATTCATAATCCTAATGGTGGAGATCTTATAACTATATCTCTCCTCCCTTCTAGAATAACCTTCAGCTTTACTTTCTATAACTCCCAGGGCATCCAACAGGTCTGCCACTCTTATTGGGGAGTACACATCATCCGCTATCATATATATATTCCCAGGCATTCCTATGTTTGGTTTGCCGGGTTTTGTGGGAAATTGTCGTCCTAACTGGTTTCTTCCCATTCTCATATTGGAGACTTTATAGCCATAGCTCTCCTCCTTTCTATGATAACTTTCAGCTATCCTTTTGGTAGCTCCCAATGTCCCAAACTTGTCTGCTATATTTACTGGGGCATATACATCAGCAGCTATCTTTAATTCTAAGAAACTAGCTTTACTGACTACATCTTTCCTGAGGTCAATTTGTTCCTGTACAGTGGCTACCTTTATTTCTAGGTTATGGATCTCACTGTATATATCCTCTTTGGGATTACACTGTTCTTGAACAGCAGCTACCTCATCATTTTCATATGGCTTGACTACAGTCACATAACTCTCTGGCACTATTTCTTGTTCTGGACTGGTCATCCTATTATCGGTTTCCTTATTTAAATCAGTCACTTGATTATTCATTTCTTGTGATGGTTGATCCATCTTATTATCAAGTCCCTGAGACAGTCCTTTGATAGACTCCTGCATTTTTTGGAAGTGCTGATCCATTTCTTTGAAGTGCTGATCCAACATCTGGTTTATCTCTTGCCTCATTTCTTTCATCTTTTGTGATTGTTGATCAAATTTTTATAAATTTCTGATTTATTCTTTTTCATTTCTTCATCTCTTTATTGTTGATCAAATTTATATCATCTTTATTTATCAATCTCTGATTCATCTGACTAATTATAACTTGCAACCACTCTGGAGGGCCTTGCTTCTCTACTTCCATTCCCTCAATAGTTAATTCTTTTCTTGCTCCATCTTAAATTTATAAAATATTTATATTACTGATTTCTTTTCTGCTTTATTCTGTTCTGATTTATTATGTTCTGCTCTATTTTTTCCCCTCCTGATTTCCTATACATCCAGAGTCAAACACCTTTATCTATCCCCATATACTTTAAAATTTCCAACCATTCTTTCTCAGCCATAATTCTCCCCATCAATCTATCTATATCTTAAGTGCCTTTAATTAACTTAACCTCCATCATCACTCTTTTTTCTTTACTTATATATGATTGATAAAGTATGAGGTCATAGTTCTATTTAAAACATTTATTTAAGAAAAAGCTATCTCTGCATATGTGTGTCCTTTTTATGCCATCATTTATCTAGTTTTTTAATGCTTTTATAAAACTTAACTCTCTCTATGCCCTATTTTAATACACTAAGCAAAAAAAAATTACTTATATAACATATGTGCCTATATTTATAATAGAGTTCACATCTCAAGTTATTTATATACTCATCTATCCTTCTAGAGATCTGACAGATATTGACAGCCAAAAGAATGATTAGCAATTCACAATCATGAGATAGATAAAAGAAATTCAATCACTGCACTTAAAGCATACAATGTTCCATGAACACTCAGATGATCACCCCAATTCAATCACTCTAAGCTACTACAACCCATAATAGTTTATTGCAAACACTGTTGCATTGCCCTGCTTACTTCCAAGTCTTAGGGGCTTTAATTCATCAAATACTGCCTTGCTTATCTTTAAAGTCTTAGAGGCAACAATTATATATCAGTAAAACAAAATACTGCCTTGCTCTCTCTGGAGTCTTAGAGGCGAAATATTATGTATCAGAAAAAACTATGCCTTGCTCTCTCTGGAGTCTTAGAGGCGAAATCATGGCAGGCCTACTGTTAACTGCTTCATGATAAATAATAACTGATATTATAATCTGGGTTGGAGCAGTGAATGAGATAAATCAATCACCAGTGGCATGAACACATCACATCCCCAAGGCAATGACAAAAATTCTCCATCCATCATCAAAATTGTAACACAACCAACCAAACTCCAACAATCAAATATCCAATCCAACCTCCAAAATCATAGATTTTCTATTACACCAACTTTTCAAATATGAACAAAATTATTATTCTACAATTCAAGGCTATTAATATTTTTATGCTTATCTAGCAGCAACTCTATATTTCACTGATAAGAAAAAATATTTAAAAAAACAGTGCTATTAACTTTAACACTTATTATAAGTTGTGATATCTTTATATTTTAAAAATTGAAATTAAGCTGTTTAATGGCTGTATTTATTTATCATCATCAAAAATGCAATAACAGTAATCATCATCATCTAAACATCAGGCCAAAATATTTGTATCTAATAATAAAAAAAAATTTTTTTTTCAAACTATACATCTGTCATCATTATATACTACACATCTCTCAGGTATGTGGTGTATTTCAAGCCCTTATTTGGCTTATTTCGAGCCCTAGTTGGCGCGCCATTTGTAACTGAAATAATAGTGGATATTTGTGACTGAATGAAGGACATTTGTGACAGAAATAATAATAAATTGATAGAAAATGATCCATTATTAACATATATGTTTATCTAATCTGTTATTTGTAACAGTAAGTAAACATTGTCACAGTATAGATAAATAGATGAGTGATGAAATGATAGTTGCCATAATTCAATAACTAAATATAACATTATAGCCCGATTGCAACTATCCTAAACATTAATTCTGTCACATTAGTAATGAAATAAATAAGTTATCTCATTTCTCCATATAAAATAACAACAATGACAATTAAAACTATCATCATTAAAGATTTAATAATATCTAAATATTGGGGATGTCATTTGAACAATAAAACATACTGGCCATTGTCATCAAATAAAAGAATATTAAATATAGCAACTGAATAAAATTACCCACTTTGAGATTCCTGGAGTGCATTATGCTTATCTCCCATACTAGGTTCTTTTAACAAAGAATCCTTCCTATTCTTCTTTCCAACCATATAAGACCATTCATGGTCACATGCACACACTGGTGCTATTCATGACAACTTATAAAATATATATTATATAAAGTTAATATTATGAAGTTGGAAAGGAATTATATCACTCTTTATTCAGTTTAGCTAAGTATATGTGTTTTCCCACGAGCGCCACTAGATTGTTTTAAATCTAGATAAATATCTGTTTAGAGTGTACTGAGTTCAAACTCATTCGGTACATTTTTATCACACATGACTTGGATGACTAATGAAAAAAATGACATTCTTACATTTTATCTATATCGATAAAATTACAAGATCCCAATATTACCAAAATTTATATTATAGATCAAAGATTCTTATAGACATTGCTAGCTCATTTACGTATATTGATGAACAGACATGTATAATCCTATTAATGGCTTCTAAACAAGCATGTGAAGACCATTATTGATATTGATGGCCATTTAACTAGATTATTTATCACAATATAAAGGTAATAATGATGATGATAATAATGATGAATGATAATAATAGTGATATCATAATAATAATGATAATAATAGTGATAGTGATGATACCAGCCATAGCTTATTAATAAACTCACAACAATAAATTTATCTTTATAAACTTATAGGCATCTATTAAAAATTATCCTATTTCAAACGGGGATTTAAATATTACATTCACTAGCATTTATATAAGTTTATAGTTATTTACTAAAATACTTTTATAGTTAAGATTAGGATTTAATAATACTAGTGATGATGATTGATCATCATGAATCTCTTTGCATAATATTCAACTTTCTATAAATCTTTATTTACTACATATATTAATTATGCTAAACATTAGATTTAATGATTATAATTTATTAATGATGATGATGGCGATCATAACTCTTATATAGTATTATTTGAAACATTTTAACCAATAACACGATATCCATTTTTGATGAGGATGATCAAAACTCATGGACATAACATAATTTTAGCTTTTCTACTATTGAACTATAATTATTAAAATTTGGTTATTATCAAGCCCAATCCTTAAATACCCAAAGATAAATTAACATTCTAGTTTACTTAACCTTTTGCGAGCGCTTAATATTTGCAAGTGATTGCTCAATATTTACGAATGATAATACTTAATAACTGCGAGCAATGATGATGAATTAAAATGATAGAATCAAGACAAGAAAAACACAACAATATTTTTTTAATAAGAACTCGGAAAACCAATTAAGATATATATAATTATATTTTATTAATACTATTACTCTTTCTTTCTTTCTTTAAAATCAAATCAATAATTAAATAAATGGCTTATTATTACATTAATTCAATACAAAAATTAATATAAAAATTTATATAAGCACAAGCAAATAAACTTAATATATAGGTTTGTCATTTCTGGATATTTTAAAATAAGCTGGCTTAAAAAAATACATTTTATGGAATGCTTACTTAAGTCTTTCCTAACTTATTATATCATAAAATAAATTTCATATGTATCCTGTGTGTTTTATTTCACTTCCATTCATATGTAAGCCTTGCTTTATAATTTCTCACACCTAAACTATTTATATATAACCTATTCCTTGACATGTTTGTATAAGCAGTTACACATGCACACATTCGGTAATGTTAACATATATGTTTAAAATGTATACCCACAAATTACATATATAAAAATATTTTTGCAACCTTTTAGCAAAAGAAAATAAAATACATGATATTAATTTTAATATGCAACAAGATAAAATAAAAAAAAAAACATTATAAATGCATATATTTATAGGTTGCTCATTATCATTAACAACTGAAGAACAATTAAAAAAAAAACATTTCAACATTACAATATATAATAAAAAAAAATAATAAAAAAATAATGAAAAATTTAAGTTTAAAGATTTAAACTATGTTTGTGCTATGTTGTGAGATATTGCAAATAACTATAGATAAACAAGTCTTTAATGTTTCTGTATCAAAAAAGAAAATTGCTTTGACCAGTAAATTAAGGTTTACTTTTAATAAGTAAGAATAAAAATCTGTTAAAGAAAGTTCATAGTTACCCGATCACTTTCACTTCTTATAAATGTCCTGAGTTTGAATTTTCAGACTGCTTGTCTTTGCTCCATAAAAAAAGAAAGTTATTGCAGATACTGTTAAGATAAACATGAATCAATTGACTTGCTTGTTTCTTTAATTCTAAAATTATTTATTGTTGATTGGCTTCCTTCTACCATTTTAAAAAGAGCTATTATAAATACTTTTTAATAAGTATGTACTGGTGGATTTGCTTGTCTCTCCCATTTTTAAAAAAAATAATCGCTGTAGACACTTTAGATGACTGAGGTAAACTTTAACAAAAATTTGATTCATGGCTTCAAACTTGGCTATATATGGATTTTATACATTTTCTCTTCCTCTTCCTTCCCCTTCTCCATTCATCCAAAGGTAATGAGCCTTTAATAGACCAGGAGCCAGAAAAGAAGCATTTCATATAGCTTGTGTGGTTGGCTTCAAACTCTTTCATTTTGTTGGTTATTATTTGATTGGTATATGAGACCACAGTAGATTAGTGATTTTAACTCATTCTGTATTAATCAGGAAGCAGAAAAAAATGGTTTAGCAATGCAGAGTCATGGTATTATACTCAGAAAAATATGTTAATCTCATTTCATAGAATTGTCAATAACTTCTTATAAATTCAATTTTGTTCCATTTTCCCTCTTTTCCAATATTAATATTTCTGGAAATTACTTGTATATCCGCACATCTTCGTCTATTTTGACTTTATACAAGAGTCTTTTCCTTCTTTTCCCTTGTTCAATTTTTAAAGAGTAAAAAAAAAATCAAATCGCCCACTTTCCTTTTTTTTTTCTTTTCAACATTAATAACGAGGAAAAAATTGAGTGAGACTTACATCTCTGTTTAATAATAATGACTGAGTGACTCTCTGTCTTTCAAAAAATAATAATACTGAGTGACCGTCTATCTCTCTAAAATAATCATACTGAGTGTTCTCTGTCTCTCAAAAAATATAATAATACTGAGTGTCCTTTAAACATTGTTTCAATCATTTATATTGCCAATCTTTGGTCAAAAGAAACTGACCACCTGCATATCTTATCTTGAGATAAAAGACAAAAAATCAGAGTTTGACAAGTTGATGTACTATCGCGATTTTACAAGAAAATTAATAATCACCTTTACTTCCTCAAAGCACCTCTCTCCCTTAAAAAAAATCTTAGATACAGATAAAAAACAATAAAGCTGGCAATCTATAGTCATTACAAATAGGTGTTAAAAACGTTTTATGTTTAAACAGATGTTCCCATTCTTTCACACTCTTTTGCACGTGTACATTTTCAAATCTCAATCTCTTATCTAGATCACTTTATTTGACACTTTCTTTCTGATCTGCTTTATTTTAACCAAAAATAAAACTAAATAACTGAATATATTAATTATTTAATAAGAAAAATAACATATTAAAATATCATTTCTTACAACATTATATCCATTCACCACTTATTAATTTATCAACTATATATTACACATACAATATACGTACACATAAATCTATATATATATAAAAGAAATTTTTTTTTGCAGTAATATATCTGTGTGTTTGAAATGAGTCATATACATACAATATATATGATAAACAAAACACGTTATAAATTTCATAACTTGCTTTTAGCTTGCATTTTATGATCACTAGATGGAGTTTTACCAATAGCTCCTAACAAGCATTGTTTACATAAATGCTGAGAGAGAGAGAATTCAATTATAGCATTACAAACTGCATTACTTTTAAATTGCTCATATATTATTTAAATAATAAGTGAAGTGATGCTTAAAGCTAAATGGGATAATATGTAACCCTATTATTAATCTTCATTACATGGACATGTTTATTTCATGGTTAAAGAGGTTTATTTAAACTTCATTGTATCAATATTTTAATCTCTGTGGTCAAGTTGCAATCTTTAAATGTCCATATATATTCATTGGACTTTTAGTAAGAGTGGATTTCCACTCTTATTATTAAAAGAAAAGAGGTTGCCTTGACAGCAGTCAGAAATATTGATTACTATTTATATTGGTATGTTTATGT
Organism: Epiperipatus broadwayi; assembly: GCA_028023455.1. NCBI lineage: Eukaryota > Metazoa > Onychophora > Udeonychophora > Euonychophora > Peripatidae > Epiperipatus > Epiperipatus broadwayi. The sequence continues at coordinate 390,363 of JAQFVV010000137.1, read as the reverse complement.
GGTGATTGGGTTCTAATGGTTACATATTATCCCATTTAGCTTTAAGCATTATTTCACTTATTATTTAAATAATACATTAGCAATTTAAAAGTATTGCAGTTTGTAAAGTTATAATTGACTATTTTTTAGTCTTCATTACATGGACATGTTTATGTCGTGTTTAGAGATGTTTATTTAAACTTCAATGTATCAATAACGTCAGAGCGAGCATTCACTATCTCTAACTTTAATTCCACTTTCAGATCATGATTTCAAGCTATTTGCTATCGACAGTGAAAGACAGGAATAAGAAACTAGATCTAAACACAAACTCTGAGCATTTATGAAAAAGTTTCTATTCAGCTTGCAAGTGTGAATCTTTTAGACATGTTAATGTCTTCAAACTCAGCATAGCAAGGCAGATAGCTACATGGGTCTGATCTCAGTTCAGCATCACCACATAGTAGAGGCCTCTGCAATAAAGATCATTGCAAGAAAGACCTCAAAGGTACATTTATGAAAAACAAAAAAACACAAGTTAAAAAACTTGCTAACGCTTGTATTTATGATAACAGATGGCGTTCTACCAAAAACACCGTCAAGCGTAGTTTTCTGTTTACATAAACGTCAGAGTGAGCATTCACTATCTCTAACTTTAATTCCACTTTCAGATCGTGATTTCAAGATATTTGCTATTGTCAGTGAAAGACAGGAATAAGAAACTAGATCTAAACACAAACTCTGAGCATTTATGAAACAGTTTCTATTCAGCTTGCAAGCGTGAATCTTTTAGACATGTTAATGTCTTCAAACTCAGCATAGCAAGCCAGATAGCTACATGGGTCTGATCTCAGTTCAACATCACCACATAGTAGAAGCCTCTGCAATATACATCATTGTAAGAAAGACCTCAAAGGTACATTTATGAAAAACAAAAAAAACACAAGTTAAAAAACTTGCTAACACTTGAAGTTTATGTAAACAGAAAACTACGCTTGGCGGTGTTTTTGGTAGAATGCCATCTGTTATCATAAATACAAGCATTAGCAAGTTTTTTAACTTGTGTTTTTTTGTTTTTCATAAATGTACCTTTGAGGTCTTTCTTGCAATGATGGATATTGCAGAGGCTTCTACTATGTCATGATGCTGAACTGAGATCAGACCCATGTAGCTATCTGGCTTGCTATGCTGAGTTTGAAGACATGAACATGTCTAAAAGATTCACGCTTGCAAGCTGAATAGAAACAGTTTCATAAATGGTCAGAGTTTGTGTTTAGATCTAGTTTCTTATTCCTGTCTTTCATTGATGATAGCAAATAGCTTGAAATCATGATCTGAAAGTGGAATTAAAGTTAGAGATAGTGAATGCTTGCTCTGATATTTATGTAAACAGAAAACTACGCTTGACGGCATTTTTGGTAGAACGCCATCTGTTATCATAAATACAAGCGTTAGCAAGTTTTTTAACTTGTGTTTTTTTGTTTTTCATAAATTTACCTTTGAGGTCTTTCTTGCAATGATGTATATTGCAGAGGCTTCTACTATGTGGTGATGCTGAACTGAGATCAGACCCATGTATCTATCTGGCTTGCTATGCTGAGTTTGAAGACATTAATGTGTCTAAAAGATTCACACTTGCAAGCTGAATAGAAACTGTTTCATAAATGCTCAGAGTTTGTGTTTAGATCTAGTTTCTTATTCCTGTCTTTCACTGATGATAGCAAATAGCTTGAAATCATGATCTGAAAGTGGAATTAAAGTTAGAGATAGTGAATGCTCGCTCTGATATTTATGTAAACAGAAAACTACGCTTGATGGTGTTTTTGGTAGAACGCCATCTGTTATCATAAATACAAGCATTAGCAAGTTTTTTAACTTGTGTTTTTTTGTTTTTCATATATATATATACACCAACAGTGAGTTAATTATCAATGTGTTGTACATCATGGATTAAGACTTAGACTTAGTAAACATAGTGTTGACCAAAGCCAGTCACTAGGTAACCAAGTGTGAAGAATAAAAGTAAAATTTTGTTATGTAATTTTATTTTTTTAACTACAACCAATAAAATACATGCAACATAGACAGCCACAGTAATGGAAAAGAAAAAGGAAACACTAGTAGATTAAATACTGAAACTAACCATGTTATAAAACCAAACCCATTTCATTTCCATTCTTCTATGATTTTTTAAATGAGACAATAAGTTTATGAAGCCAACATGTTAAGATCAAATGTTTGAATACAAGAGATGATGAATGACTTGTTCAAAAAATTCTGAATTATCTGTATAATTTTAATAGCACAAAATTACAACTGATGTTTAAATAGAGAAAAGTTTGATAAATTCATATGATGTAATAAATTTACTGAACTTATTTTAAATTAATATTTAAAAATAAACACTGTGCTATTATTCAAACATGGAGGAAAAAATAGAACATCACCAGCATTTATATAAATGATAAAGTAATTTTTTTTTTATGTAAACCATTAAATGCCAAATAGCAAATCAAGAATCATTAAAGCAGTTATAAACTGCTGTGCAATGTATATTGACTAAATTAACATAGCCATAGAATCAGGCTGCTATTGTCCTAATTCTAGAAGAGCAATGACTTAATATACTTGCCTGTATAATGCCTAAAGAAACACCACATATCTTACAATAAATGTCTAAATGGTTCGAGATGAAAAACAACTGCAGAAAATGGAAATACTTTCATTTTAACCACATCACCAAGATATTTTAGTGATGGATGAATGACTTACCAAAGATTAATGATCTGAAGTCAGATAGACTGTATCCATAAAAGACATTATTGTCAAACTCAAGGATATTAATCAAGATGATTTAAAGAATGTTTTGATTTTATTATGTATTATATATATTTGAAAAATTCCAGTTTTATTTCTATACTTGGAAGCTTAAACATGCCTATAATTTGGATGAGTCCATTATTAGTGAAAGCAACAAAATGAAAGGGGGAAGTTTATTAAGTTAGATAAAAAAAAATTATGTTAAATAAAGTTTAGGTCAGCTTCCCCTTCATAGTAATCTGATATTGGTCATCACCACTATGATATAGAATAAGGTAAGATTTTTTGATATTATTTCAGATTAAGCACATACACTTACTACAGGATAGAGTTTGTGTTATATATTTTTTATTGTTAACTAACAATTGTTTACATTTATTTTTTCAGTATAAATGACCAATCTTCCAGTCTGGATGTTCTTTTCTATCAACTATAAAGAACCATACAAAGATAGGGGATCCCTAAAGAAGATGGAACATCAACAGTTGGAATTGTACAATGATGCTATTACACATACACTTGTATAATATTGTAAATAAACTAGATAACTTCATGGTCAATGTAATAATATTTTTATTATTTTTATTTGCTTTGTAAATAATTAGTGCCTTGTTATTTATCTCTACGATGAGTAAGGTTTGGAATAGTGAACACATTTAATTGTTGATATGGTAGAAATACATTCTCGACACACACAATTATATTGTTTTATCATGTTAAAATGTTTTGAATTTTTGTTCTGTTCTTTAATAAGCATTGCCAATTTGATTTAAATTACACTGGTCTTTAGTTTATCAAAATTATTTATACATACATTCACCAACTTATAACCAGGTATATACATACACATGGCTGCAAAAAGGAGTTTGCTATTAACTGAAAGGAGACCTTTTGATTCCTCTTGGAGTCCTTAAAAGAACCAAGCAGGGCCAATTCCTAATGTCCACTCCATATGTTGCAGCTGGTATTACTATGTAATTATTCATATAGTATATAAATATGGATGGGCTGCTCACCAACATGCATTAACCAGCATGGTGAGTTTATTGGCTTTTTTCTCTGAGTTTAAAATCAAGAAACACCATGGTCTTTCTTCTCAATGCCTGATATGGCAGAATGAATGTTTGTGTAAATGATAAATATTTTTTCAATACATATATACAATTATGACAGACAAAAATAAAGCATGGCCCTTATTCCCAACAGGTTGTAAAGTCACCAACCAATGCATCTGTTGACCAAAGGTGGAGAGTGGTAAAAATCCCCTGATTGTGGACCCAGGCTGCCATTTGAGGATGACTTTTTATTTAGGTACTTACAACTGCAGATCACTTTCAAGTGAAGGAAGATTGCAAGAAATAGAAGAAGAACTGTCTTATATTAAATGGGACATTATTGGACTCTGTGAAGTTAGAAGAAAAGGTGAAGAGGCAATTGATTTAAAAAGTTGACATATACTCTATTATAAAGCACAAATATTTGAAATACAAGGAGAGTAGGATTCATTATAAATAAAAAGTGAAAGAACAATATTGTGGAGATTGATGGTGTATCAGACAGAGTGGCAAGATTAGTTATACAACTTAATAGCAGATATCAAATGCAGATAATTCAGGTTTATGCCCCAACAAGTTCTCATAGTGATGAAGTAGTAAAAGATTTTTATATGGATATACAAAAGGCTCTTGATCAGAGTAAACAACATTTTAAAATTGTTATGGGAGACTTTAATGCTAGAATTGGTAAACAAATGAAAGATGAAAGTGTTGTGGGTAATTTTGGTTATGGTAATAGAAATGAGAGAGGACATAGACTTGTGGAGTTTGCAGAAAAAGAAAAACTTTATATTATGATTTTTTTTTGGAGAAAAATGTTAAAAGGAAATGGACATGGAAGCATCCAAATAAAGGTACAACAGAATTGGATTATATTTTGACTAATAGGAAATATATATTTTAAGATTGTAATGTTCTTAATAAATTTAACACATGAAGTGATCATCGATTAGTAAGGTGTAAGATACGTGTTAATGTGAATCTAGAGAGACAAAAATTATCAAGAAAAACAATATTTACAGTTGATATTCCTAATCTTCAGAAACATTCTAATGAATTTAAATTAGAACTTACAAATCGGTTTCAAGTATTAGTAGATTTTGAACATGATTGAGATTTGAATGAAATTAATATGAAAATAACTGATACACTTTTAAAACTGCAACAAAGCTAACTGGTAGAAAACAGCAGCAATTGACCAATAAAATTTATACTGAGACTAGAGAATTTATGAAGAAAAGAAGAAATATGAAAATATGCAAAAATGACGCATTAAAAAAATTGAATATCTCGAATTTTGTAAAATAGTGTGGAAGAGTTGAAAATGATATAAAAAAGTATAATTGTGAACTAGCAAAAAAAGCTGTAGAAGAAAATAAAAGTCTCAAGAATGTAAAACAACATTTTTGTATTGGTAGGAAATTTATATCTGCAATAAAAAGAAAAGATGGAATTATTACTAAAAAGAGAGATGACATCATGAAATTGGTAGAAGATTTTTATCAAGAATTATATAGTAATAAAGAACAAGTACCTCCTATATCTATTACATCTTTCAATTTGCCCAGAATTTTAAATGAAGAAGTGAGACATGCAATTAAATGTATGAAAAAAGGAAAGGCTCCAGGTAATGATGGAATTATAATTGATATATTAAAAGAAGCAGGTGAAGAAATTGAAATTTTTTTAGCAAAGTTATATACCAAATGTCTAAATGATAAAGATGTACTGGATGATTGGAAGAGTGCAGTAATAATATTAATATTTAAAAAAGGTGATAAAGAAGATATTAGAAATTACAGACCTATCAGCCTTTTATCAGTTTTATATAAAATTTTTACCAAGATAATTACAAGTCGTCTACAGAGAACCTTGGATTTCCCACCAACCAAGAGAACAAGCTGGATTTAAAATTGGTTTTAGTATAGTAGATCATATCCAAGTATTGAGAGCAGTTTTTGAAAGGACAAATGAATATGAGTTGTCATTATGTTTTGAATTTGTAGATTATGAAAAGGCAGAATTTGTAGATTATGAAAAGGCATTGGATTTTATAAACATTTCTTCAGTGATTAAGCATTGGATCATCATGGTATAGATACAGGGTATTGTCATATTTTAAAGAATATTTTTAAAAATGCTACGGCAACAATTAGATTACATAATGATACTGGGAAAGTCAACATTGAGAAAGGTGTAAGACAAGGTGAGTCTATAACTCCAAAACCTTTTACAACAGTGCTGCAAGGAGTATTTTGTGGATTAAAATGGGAACCTAAAGGAGTGAAAGTAAATGGAGATTATTTAAGTCATTTAGATTTCGCAGATGATGTTGTTGTTTTTGCAAATAATGCTTCAGATCTGCAGGAAATGTTGCAGGAGTTATCAGATGAAGTAGGAAAGTAGGACTAAAGATAACTGTTAAAAAGACTAAAGTAATGTTTAATTGATTTGCTTAAAGTATGAAAATAAAGATGGATTATGATGAATTAGAAGTTAACAGTTACAAATACCTTGGTCAGATTATTAATACAGATGGAAACATAATGGAGGAAATTAATCATAGAATTAAAGTTGGTTGGAGTGCTTTTAGTAGAAATAACATGATACTAAAAGGAAATATGCCTATGTGTTTGAAATGGAAGGTTTTTAACAAATGTGTTTTATCAGTTCTTACTTATGGATCTGAGACTTGAACACTTAATAGAAGAGCAATGCAGAGACTTCAGACCACTCAAAGAAGTATGGAGAGATATGTGTTGGGAGTAACAAGAAAGATTGTAAACACAATGTATGCGTAAGAGAGTGTAAGAGAACAAACAGGTATTACTGACCTTATTTGAAAAAATTAAAAGATTGAAGTGGAGTTGGGCTGGACATATTTCTAGAAAAGATGATAATAGATGACAGTTGAAATTTTAAACTGGATTCCAAGAGATTGTAAAAGACCCAGAAAGAGACCACATGTGAGATGGAAGGATGAAATAAGAAAGTGTGCAGGGGTGATGTGGAGAATAAAAGGTAAAGATAGGAGAAGATGGATTAAACTTGGAGAGACCTTCATCCTGCAGTGGATTGATAATTGTTGATGATGAATGATGATACATACACATATATGTCACTCATATAATAATACAAAAATATGTTCAGATGGATCTTTAAATCAATTGGCACCTGCATAGATCTCGTATAAATTTACCCATGAAGAGAGTCAAAGACAGAATTCTCCCTATGTTTGAATTTTGAGGCATAACAGATCCCAAAAGACGTGTGAGGTATGGATGAACTAGTCTAAACTGTATCTAAATTTAATGTGTAAACCAAGAGTTAGCCCATTGGAGATAGATGTGACAATAGGTTAGGTACTTCATCACATCATTAACAGCATCCTACTAGAAACCTTACATCTGACCATAGTGAGAAGCATTCACCTTCGCTTCTGGTCAGAACCCAGACTGTTACAATATACATATTCTCATTTATTAAATATTATCTTGTCTATCCAAACTTAAAGTACTGCTTTCATAAAATATTTGTATATATAATTTTTTTAAAAATATTAATCTGATTTCTCATTTCAAATATTTATTGCAATGTTATTTATTATATCACAATATGCTAAATTTATCTATGCTCTAATAACCAGTACATTATGTGACTATATATAGGTAAAGCTAAGCCTAAAAGAAGTAGGTTGTTCATGCCACAAAGTTAGTTGCACTAAATATATGATGGTGCATATTTAATTGTAAAAAGTTTTGAACCAGAAACCAAAGTTGCACTATGATATATTAAGTATGTACTGTAAATTTATGATTTAAATAAATATTTATATTAGGTGAAAATCAAATGGTTAATAAAATTTGAATAAAATGTTTTAATTTAAATATATAATAATATTAAATAGTGTGATGATGATGATGTTGATTGATAACCTAAGCACAAATCCTCCCAAAAATATTGTTTTTTCAGTATCAGTAAAATTATAGAAACTGAAACTTTCAAGTGCCAAACCTTCTAACTAGAAATGTTATTTTTGGAAATCTTATTAATGCACTATCATTATCCTTTTGGATTCTTACCACCATCCCAGCATGTCTACCAGTGATTTGAAGTTTATGGTATTAAATAACATATTGGATATCAATAGCATAATTTTTGGATTGAATTTGATATGAAGACACAAAAATAAATTAGTAAAAAATAATAATTTATTAATAACGAGTGCATAAATGACTTTGGTTGTGTATGTATTCACAATTTATAATGCATACATAAAATATGAAATATAATAGTAATGAAAGATAAGATTTTATAATACCTGTTACATTTGATCTGGATTTCAGACCCAACCAACAGCAATTAATGTAAAATAATACTGAAACAAGTATTACAATTAATATATTTATTATTATGTACAAATATATGCAATACATTATATACAAGTGAATATTTACATGTTGAATATTGGAGTTTAATGTAAACTCTGGGTTCTACCTACTGCTTTCAGCGACAGCTGATGGCTTGCCTCATGTGTAGGGTCTATGACTCTTCCAGCTGTACAAGACAGCTTGCCTCAAGCCCAGACTGGTCTTAGCAGTGCCAGTCTCTGTAGGACTTGCCTAGCTGTGACTAGATAGCATAGTGCTATCAATAGGAATACTTGCTGCTGTTTAGGTTAGCAGAGCTGCCCTGGGAGAATGCAAAGAGTCTTTTCAGGTTAGACACATTTTTCCTGATCCTCACAAAAGGCTGACTCTTTATACCCAGATCCCTGACCTTATTGAAACCTTTGGATTCAGAAAGCATCATTGCTTATTGGCCTGTAATAATCATTGGCTATGTTTTTATCTATACATCAGCCTATTGGCCTGTGGCAAACAATGCTTAATCAGATCAGATAAGGAGGCATCTGGAATAGTCCACTGCTGAAAGAAGGGAGGATTATAACATCCCTCCATGTTGCTAAAATTTACCCTAGAGAACATAGTCATGCAGGTGTGTTGGAGGATGACTAAAGCACTTTTGTGCTGGTTCTGATTTGCTGTCATCTTCAGTTTGCTGGTCCTCCTTGCTTGTACTGCATGTCTCTGGAGCTTCATTCCTTGTGGCTGCATCAGTATAATCCAGTCTCAGTTGATCTTGATGGTGATGGTATTGACATCCATCTGCTGTTTTGACTATAATGGTGTGGAGTCCTTTTTGTTGGATTATGACTGCTGGGATCCATTTAGTGGGTTCTCTATACAATCTGCATAGCACTTTAGTCTGCAAAGCTAGTGATGTTCTGGTAATCCTGGTGTTCCAATTTCCTATATCCATTTTTATCAGCTTTTTGTTGACTTCTGAGTAATCAGGTTTTATTTTATTTAATGTTGTGATCTGGTTCACCTTTGTCACTGCAAAGACTAAAGACTAAACCAGTCATGGTCTAAAAGTTTCTGTGATAACCTGTTGCCACTACCAGTGGTAGGTGTCTAGTTTTTTTAGGCATGGTTATTTTAACTTTTGTCTGACCCAAGAGTTTTATTTTTTTACCCTGGTAATCTGTTATAGTCCTAGTGCTAGGATGCAGATTATATTTGTTTTTATTAATGATAGCCCAAGTCTTTTTTGAAACAATAGATACTGCAGACCCTGTCTCTAGTTCCATTCTCACTGGTGTATCATTAATCATAATACTATGTATAAATCCAGACTGACTGTCCTTAATGTGATTTATACTGGCAACTTGTTTATTTTTCTTATAGTTGCCCTTGTTGTTTTTGGAATGGGTTTTTCCATTCTCATATTGGCTGTTTGTCTTTTTAAGTTTAGACAGGCTGCTCTTATATGACTGACTCACTTGCAGAATGAGCACACAGTATGGAGGTGTGGACATTCTGTTTGCACATGCATCAGTTCATCGCACCTATGACAATGCTTAACACTCGTTGTTGTTGAGCTAACTGAGTGCTTGTCAGACTCAGCCTTCTGTTCAACTTTTTGAACAGTATAATTTATTTTTTTGTAATGGATTTGCTTGACATGCTATAGATTCTAGCAGTGTGGCTTGAACTGCAACCTTTTCAAAGTCTATATCCGGCATCATTAATAATTTGAGTTTTAAATTATGTTCGTTTGTGGCACAAATGAAATGATCGCATAGTGCTTCATTTAAGAACTCTTTAAAATCGCCCATAAGTGCTAATGCCCAGATTCACATTGCAAATTCTCTAGCCTTTTCACCCTCCGATTGGATACAGAGATTAAAATAATATTTCTGCATTATTGTTAATGGTTTGGGGGGAAAATATTCAGTGAGAATCACCAACGCCTTTTCAAAATTCAAGTCGACCAGTGTTTCTAACCCGATTTGAGATTTTAAAATATTATATGTCTGCGACCTGATTATTGTCATCAGCGTCACTAATTTTATTTCAGAATTTTTGATCTGATTAGCCTGCATATAAAAAATCAGGCACTCTTTGTAGCTTGACAAGTTCTCAGGAAACCCTGGGTCAAAAGTTTCCATCAAGCCTATTATATTGGCCATTTTTTTCTCTCTTAAAATGTGAGAAAAATATTTATTTTGTATATTTGTGAGTAATGACTCGATACAATTATGTTTGAAAGATTCTTTACTCTGCTAGGGTGAGCTTCTGTCTTTTTTTAGAAAGGCCAATTTTGATTGGTTTATGAACCACCAATCGTGTTTGTCATCACTTTATTTTTCCTCCCAGAAATAAGTGATTTTGACAATGACTGTTTAGTAAATACAATGAATGTCTATTGCTTTTTCGTGTATTTTACTTTTTATTTTGCCATAAATAAGTGATTTTTAATAATCACTGTTTAATAAATATGTATTTCACTTGGAGAATATTGAAGTGTGATTTAGTAATCACAGCTTCATAACTTATGAGTGTCTATATAATTGCGCATTCGCGTATTTACATTTTCCAAGTTTTTTCTTTTTCCAGCCATGGGGGGGGGGATATTTTGCCAACTGCGCCAAATCTGTTAAGTTTGGTCTCGTTTACAGACCCAACCAACAGCAAATAATGTAAAATAATACTGAAACAAGTATTACAATTAATATATTTATTATTATGTACAAATATATATAATACATTATATACAAGTGAATATTTACAAGTTGAATATTGGAGTTTAACATAAACTCTGGGTTCTGCATACCACTTCCAGCTACATCTGATGGCTTGCCTCATGGGTAGGGTCTATGATTCTTCCAGTTGTACAAGACAGCTTGCCTCAAGCTGAGAGTGGTCTTAGCAGCATCCGGTCTCTGTGGGACTTGCCTAGCTGCAACTAAATAGCATAGTGCTATCATTGGGAATACTTGCTGCTGTTTAGGTTAGCAGAGCTTCCCTGAGAGAATGCAAAGAGTCTTTTCAGGTTAGACACATTCTTCTTTGATCCTCACAAAAGGCTGACTATTTATATCCAGATCCCTGACTTTATTGGAAACTTTTGGATTTAGCAAGCATCATTGCTTATTGGCCTGTAATAACCATTGGCTATGTTTTTATCTATACATCAGCCTATTGGCCTGTGAAAAACAATGCTTAATCCGATCAGATAAGGAGGCATCTGGAATAGTCCACTTCTGAGAGAAGGGAGGACTATAACAATACCTATAATAATAAAATCTTATCAGTGAAATATTTAAACAGTTCCAAACCACGCTCTTCTGCAGATATCATTCTTTTAATATATTTATAGTTGTCTTCATTAATTTCTCCAAAGATGGTAGTTTTCTATGGCCACTGAGGATGTTAAAGAGAAAATACAGAAGAATTTGTGATGTTACATAGGATAGAGTATTAGTAGATTTGCGTAGTTTTTACAGCACTCTCCATTCCTTCTTTCACAGTATTATTAAGGCAGGCACTGGCTTGGTTTTGGCAAAGTTCAAGATTAGTTTGTGGATCCAATTGCATTTTTGAGATATTTTGGCTGGTGTGGGTTTTTTGTTGCTTAGCCACACACTGGAGATAGTCTTTTAGTTAAATTCATCATACTGGCAGTTATAACTGGAGTATTGGAAAATACTTTGAAATCAATCAGCAAAATATGGCTGTCAAAGTTAAAATGGAAGATAGTTTTAATCAGCAGTTTCTCTCCTTGGCCTTGCATCACTACAACAGTGCTTCCTAAATTAAATCTTCAGATAAACTAGAGTAGACTGGACCTTCTAATCTGAACTGAGATTCCATGGTTTCTTGTTTTCAATCTATTTATTCCTACATAATAATGTTTTTTCCCAACAAAGCATATATATATATCACCAATTGCCTCCTTACAACAAGTTGTCTTTAAAAACATGATGTAGAAAATAGATTTTACATCATGATTTGATACATAAATGAAAGAATTTTTTTTTCTTTATATTAGTTAGCATAGCGAAAAAAATCGTTGATGATATTTAAACCTCAAATGACAACCTTTAAAATATTCTCAATTCCAAAGTTTTAGTATTAGATTTAGTTTTACCATCAAAACTACTACTAAATATGGGAGATCTTATCTAAAGCTCAATTCAAAAAAAGCAAACTACAAAGGGTTTTAAATGCTTTAGATTTTTATAACTATGCAATTAAAATTCTTTTTGTATTGAAAAACATTTTTTTTCTTCCTTTACAGCACAATTTATCATTTTATTGTTCTCATGTATTACAAAGTAACTTTATAAATAAACAAAAAACTTTGCTAATTGCTCAACAAACTTTGAAATAAATGCTTAGTAAGAGCAAGCATTTAAAATATCTCTATCTGAAAACCATCCCCCCTTCCTCTGACCAATGGTTTCATGCTTTTGGCACTCCTCAGAGAGGTACTAGGAAGGCTTCAGACGCTAGATATCCTAGTGCCTCTCTGAGGAGTGCCAAAAGCATGAAACCATTGGTCAAGGAAGGGGGGGGTTCAGATAGAGATATTTTAAATGCTTTCTCTTGCTAAGCATTTATCTCAAAGCTTGATGAATACTTAGCAAAGCTCTTTCTTTATTTTCTGCAAGCTTAAAAAAGAAGTGGAGTCAGGTGATATATGACTCTATTTTTTATTTTTTTATTGACTAACTTTATAAATAATTTAGTAACATGGCTAATCTTTGTTTTATAATCAATGTATTCAAGTGACACATATATACACATGCACACACACACGATAGTTTAAATATTTATTACTCAATTTTGACAAGTATTTATTAAAAAAATTTTGATGCAGCTTTGTAATATAACCAAACTTCAGCTGCTTTCGGATTTGTTATATTTACAATATATAATTTTTAATTACGGTTTTTATTTCACTTAATTTATATAAATGCTGCATATACAAATATATAAAATGTAATTAAATATTAATATATTTATTGCTATTGTTTTTTATAGAAGCATTTAAAATAATCATAATGTCATAAATAAACATTATAGAAATTTCCAAATAATGAAGTGTGTAGGGTTTTTTTTTTTTAATTTTTAAATTTATTTATCGGATAGAATTATAAATACTCCACCTAAAAGTAACAATGCATCTAATCCGTGGCCAATATCAGTCTATGTAAATAAAATAAAAAAGCTTAATTGAAAGGTTATTATATTTTTTCCACTTAAAAATATTTAAAACAAAATGGTTTTTTTTTTTTTAATTTAATACTTTGCATTCTTATGTGCAAAGAATGAGTGAGGAAAAACTGCAAACTCAGTAAATTTCAAAGATTCTAATTTGAGTAGTGATGACTCTATGGAACGAATGGAATCCATTGAAATTTCAAGTAAAAAGAAAAATAAACAAAAGAAAAACGGTAAGAAACCTTTTTTAAAATTTACCACGACCAAAAATATTATCCAAAATAAAGAGCTAATATCAAATAGTGATTGTGCTAAATTAAATCAATTTTTTAAAAAAAAATAAAGAATCTACAGAGATCGTTTCAGAATTTAAAAATAGTATTATTAAGAAAAAAATATCGTGAATAACGTTAATTATATTGAAAGGCCCATTAAAACCTCAATTAATTCCTAGAAGAATCGTCAGTTATCAACAAAATTTCTAGTAAAAATGATTCTAAACTAAATAAATCTTCTAATGGATAATATCTTTTACTTTCAAGATAGTTATGGTAATTTGCAAATTAATTTAGAGAATCTTCAAATGAATAATTTTCATGATCTTGAAAAAAATAGTGATAAAAATGTAAAAAATGATTCTAATGAAAATAATCATATTAATGACAAAAAATTCACTTTCAAGGTGTAAATCCTTCAAAGAATATAACCACTTAAATAAAATTCTCCTATGGTGCTGCAATATGCGAATATTGTACAAAATCAAGTCAAAAAAATAATAATTTACTAAAAGACTAAATAAATGAAGATATTTTTAATATATGTGATGAACATTCTATTGATGCTGTACAAAGTATTAGATCTGAAGAGTGCTTACTTGATACCATTATAGATAAATCTGAAATCAATAAAACAATCACAGATTTTAATGCAACCATACTCTCTTTTCTAAATTATTCAAATAAAAAAACTTTATACTAGCTGTAACTAATAAAAACAAAGAGCTTTTCAACTTCCCAATGGATCATTTCTGTAGTGAAATTACCAACAGTAAACTATGGATACACATTTACAAATTACTAAACCACCCCAATAATTGTTACCTAATAATTAAATGCCATGATGCTTTTTTATAAAAATCTTACAAAGTTAACTAACATTTATAGATTACAAAATAAACTGTACAGTGGATATGAATTGACCCATAACACTTTCTGGTCATATAAGGAATTGTTATCTGAACTTTAATCAATCTGACCTACAAAAAATTTCAAAATCTTAAGGAACAGTACATAAATTTAACTACATCTTAGAGAAAATAGCTGATATATCTGTTCTTACAAATTCAGCTCTATTCACTTTAACATTAAATAAAGAGATATCTCCAACATCAATACTGACTATGAATTGTATTGAATCTGGTCCATTAATTTTGTCATTCAGGGGTATACCACCACAATGCTTCTTTTGCAAGCTCCAGACACACTTAGTCAAGGACTGCCCTGCAAGAATATGTACCAAATGCAAAGGGAAAAAACCTAAATTTCACAATTGTGATAGTACAAATACACAAAATAAATTATCTACCATTAACACACTAAAAGTATCTCTACATCAACCACAATCATATGATGCAACCATTGCAGTTCAATCTAAGCTAAACAAATCCACTGATATTCAGATATATGAATCTACAATACATCAAACAAAAGCAATCGCATCTGACGTTGATTCAGACATCATGACCTTTATTGAAAATTCATCAAATCAATGCATTAAAATTAAAAGGAAAGCCAATGGGGTAAATTGGAAGACCAAAAACCTCTTCATCATACTATGATACACATAGAAGCACTTCAGACAATGAGTTGTCCAAACACAAATTTAAAGGCAAACAACTCAAATCTAGCGAGCAAGAAAAAAATTATAATATTTCTCAAAAAATTTATGTTAAATAAAAAACAAACATGGAACATTATACAATTACATAAACTAACACACCCTAAAAGGATAATTTAATTGAATATAAAACATGTACCACTTTAAATCAACATCCAGAACTAGACCAAGATTTAACCATTTTCAGACCAATCAAACGCTTTAATCTCCCTGACTCTGAAGAATATAATTATATATTTTATATAAATGTTTAATTTAGTCATATTCATCTATATTATATATAATTTTAATGAAATTAAATTTAGCTGCTTTTAATGTTTGGGGTTTCAACTCCTATAAAAGAGCTGATGCCATCATTCATTGGGTCAGACAATTTTCACCAAATTAGATTTGTCTGGGGGAAACTAAACTGTACATAAATACTAATCCTGAAATTAAAGCCAAAATTTTAAAAAAATGGATTGTTTCATTTTTCTACTTCTAATCACCCTTGGGCTGGGGTTGCTATTTTCATTCCAGTTCAATTGCAATTACAGAATTATAAAATATGCCTTTTAAATTCTAATTTTATTTTCATCACTCTTAGTATCAACTCATTCAAATTCAACCTCTTATTCCTCTACCTTTAAAAATATAATGTACTAATACCATAACTTGATTCTCCTAATTAACATAGGTCTTAATTCAAACCCTTTTTCTACTATTATGCTAGGAGACTTTAACATGTTTTATGTTTTTAACTCAACATATATTCATCTCATAAATAGTAGATTGATGTGTGCACAGTGTTTCTTCTTGATCAATGCTTGTTCATACTATACTAAACAATATTCCACTCTAATAGACTTATACTATTCACGAGAATTGCATTTTCTCATTAATCCAGCCTTACAACTGATTCCATCCTTGGATCATAATGCTATTACACTTTCATTATCAGTTGATATTCCATCTAAACCATGTGCACAGTTGAAATCTATTATTAGAATTTTATTAAAATCAACAGCTCCAGGAGCAATCACTTCTGAAGCATACATCTACTTCAGAAAAATAAATATTCTTTTTATGAATCTGGCTGAAATATCTTAAGTTCATTATCTTAAGTTCATTAATTTTGCATTACACAATAAAAAATAAAGGTCCCTTAGCATTATTACAAAAGGCTGATAGTATCAGCAAATGTTAAAAGAAATGCCTCCTACACCTGCCTCAATACAAGGCATTATTGAACTAAAGCAAAAATATGTTAACATACATGATAATTTCATTGACTATCTGGCCAACAAAAAAGAAAAGCTTCACCTTGCAAAACCCCACAATTTTTCAAAGGGATATATTAGGTAGGGGTACTTGGGTTGCCAAGATAAATCGAAAGTGCCATCAGCAATAAAAGTAGGGGAGAAAACATGTTAAACAAAATTTTAAACTACCATCAAAGCAAATTAATTGATGTAACACAATGATCTGAACAAATTATTTATACCAGTTGCTGTGATACTAATTATGACATTTTAGAGTTGGATATAGAAACTTATTTCAATACCAAATAGTGCACACCCAGAAATCCATGACATTCCCAAATTTTTATTCAAACATTTAGAAGCTTTTATGGTTCCTATTATTAAGAAAATAATAGATCTTCTTGCTTCTAAACCACTAAATATAGAAGGCCTCTATCCAATTGTGATGATACCATTTCTCAAGAGCAGCATAAGGCCACCACCTCTTGAAAACCTCAGACGCAACTCCTTGACATCTCTAATTTTAATGCTTATTGAATCAATCATTAAAGACAAAATTCAGAATCAGATTCTGCCAATGATTTCTAAATTTTAGTTTGCAAAAAAGGCTCCTCAACAACCAAAGCTCTAAGCCTTTTAAAAATTATATCAGATTTCACCAGATGTAATAGAAAATCAAGAACAATTATAGTACAATTAGGTATTGCTGGAGCATTTG
Source organism: Epiperipatus broadwayi (assembly GCA_028023455.1). Lineage (NCBI taxonomy): Eukaryota > Metazoa > Onychophora > Udeonychophora > Euonychophora > Peripatidae > Epiperipatus > Epiperipatus broadwayi. Next base: position 373,082 of record JAQFVV010000137.1, on the reverse strand, counting down.
ATTCTGTGAGAATTCATCATCTTTATACACCTCCTTGATGAAATGCAGATTGCTGTAGAAATCATAAATATAATTATAAACTTTCTAAATAATAGGAAAGTTGCTGTTTCACTAAATGGCAAACTTACTCATTCTTTTAAACTAAATAAATCCATACTGCAGGGCTCTTCACTTAGTTCCCTGCTTTTTATCACCTATATTAATTAATTCCTCAAATCAATCGAGCAGAATCTTCCTGAAATTTTCTTTTCCAATATTAATAAATTTATTAATCATTTATCCTATATGGATAATATCGTAGTGTTGTTACTGTCTTATAAATTCATTCCAAAACTATTTCAACTAATGAACTTTTTCTCTTCAAAGTCAGGATTAAATTTTAACCTTAAAAAATTGGCAGCATGGAGGCTTTCCTTTCTCAGATAAGCCTTAGAAACTTTTGGGCTTACCATTTAGCCTTTCTACACTTGCAAAGAGAAAGTTGATTCAAAATAATATTCTAAATTCAGCTGATAAATTAACCAATTTCCTATCTAGGGTATACATGTCCCTTTATGCCAAGACTGGTTTGTTAGACATGTTGCTGTTTCCCAGGATTGCCTATTATATGCTGTTTATTAATTTTACAGTTAAATTTATTAATAATATCAATTCCCTGTGCTCTAAGCTTTTTGGAAAGGAAAACTTGCTATTAGCCTTAAGAAAATTCAAAAATCTTTCAAATTAAATGGTTTATCTCTTCACACACTTCAAGTCCTTTGCTCCAGCATGCCAATAATCCTTTTTATAAACTAAGTTTTTTTTTTGACAAGACTCTCCTTTCTTACTTATATATCCTACAGATACTCCACCTTCACTTCTGAATTGTTGGCTCTCTAAAGTCTTAGTGGATATTTCAAAAATGATCACACCATCCAGCTAAATAAAACTATCAAAAAATAGATATTGGGATGCATCTTCCCAATCAATAAAATATTTCCCCTAATATATCAACACTCAATATTACCAACTTTAGTCTCATCAATAAATTCAAGAGATGGTATCTTGAGCCAAAGTACTTTCATTTTTTGATCAAACTGAAACTAGATGCTCTTCCTACTTGTCACTTCTTAGTAATGCATGGAGGATTTAAATCTTTGAATACAACATGCTCTATTTCTCACAGGGAGGATGATATTATATCTCACATCTTTAACAGATGCATTGCTTTTCAAAATTTCAGATTCTTAATTCAATCATTATATCAAATAAAACATCCACTGTTCATCACTCTTATGAATGGCATCTCAACAGGTGAATATGCGATTATTAGAAGTGCTGCTTTTATTGCATACAGTTTGTGGCTGGTTAGATATACTATTTGACATGAGTGTATCTGATCCTCAATAAATTTTATTGAAAAACTAAAATTAATTAAGAAAAGAGACATGAGTTTAGTACCTCATATAACTTACAATGCAATGTGGAATCTTATAAATTTATAAGTTAATATAATCATCAAATAAAATATTTGTATACAAAAAAAAATCAAATAACTACAGAATTTTTGCTCTTACTAATTAAAGTGTCAACAAACTTTTTCTGGGAACAACTGGACAAATGGTATTTCAGTTTCATTGAATTATATTTATTAGTAATAATAACAGAATTAAACATATTTCTTTTTCAAAAAAAGATTTCCCCATTGTAAAAAAGCATTGTATAAAGTAATAAATAAAATTTATTTAGAAAAAAAAAAACAAAGTATAAACAGATAATGTTTTGAAAGTTAAAGCATATTTCACGTGATAATTGTATGAAGTGAGACTAAATTTTATATGAAAGAGTTGTTATATTTATATTATAATCGCCATTATTTATTTAATTTCTTACCTAAATAATCGTAACCGTTAACTTCAAAAAATAGATGAAATAAAATCAAAAGTAACATGTCGGCGGCAATCTGCAACAATAAGCAAATAAATTATTATTTTTTGAAAATAATTAAAAACAAAACAATTTTCCTGACTTCTATAACTACAGTGGACTGATAACGTGTAATTTCTTACAGTTCAAAGATAATATGTAAACTGATTTTCATGTTTTAAATGCAGTCTATAAAGAAATTGGTTTAGTATTAATGTTCCAAAAGTCAAATATTTTATCAGCCAATGATATAAATAAAAATCAACTACTTTTATTACGGATGATTTCCAGCTTTAAAATGTGATTTTATTTATATGTTCTAATAGCATTTTATGTAGAAAAGTGAGGCCATGTGTTGAGATAAACTATTTACCTGTTAAGAAACAGAATAGTTTCATGAAAGGTATAAATTCAACTAAATTTGTTGCAAATAGGGTTCTTTTGCCTAAGTTATTGGGTTTGAAAATAAATATGGGTATATGATTGTAATACAAATCAGTAAAAGATTTTTGTTTAAGTGGTTTAAAATATTCTGAAAATATGATGGCAATAATTTAAAATAAATCGGTGCCTTCTTCAGTTTTTCAGATGTGATGATGCTGAATCTACATTTATAATTGCAAATCTTTGTTGAATTAGATATAGCAAGCAAAAGTAATGTGAAAAATTATTTTATAATATACTTTATTGTAAATTTATGTAGTTTTTGTTTGATTATGACTAAAATATTCTATAGAGGCAGAATATTACATATCCCATTGGAAGAATATAGTTCATGATGGATTCTCATTAGGTAAGGTATTGAGGTTTCTCTCTGAAGTAAAAATGTACTGCCAAAAAAATTAGAAGACCAACTTTTCAATATAAATTGACTAATGAACCAGTAAGTAATACATCATATGATCACCATTTCTTATTCTTGCCTATAAGTGGTGTTAAAACAGGCAAAACTTCCTCTATGTATTGCCACTAAGTGCAAACCAGAGTAATCATTGGATGCCAGAAGCTTTGTATATAAAATCTCCATCTAGTGCCTACTCATCCAATATCCCCAGACTAGTTTCTGGCTTGTGGCCTTCATCAGTAAGGAACCTTGGATCTGAGAGCACTGCATCTAGATCTTATGATCTAATGGAACCCTCCAGCAGCCACCCTTTATCTCTACTTAACTACAAAACTATGAGTCTTAAATTGAAAACACTTAATATTTTCAATCCAAGCTCATTAGCTTATATAGTCATATAGGTCTGAACTCAGTGAACTGAGTGGCAATATATATAGAGTTTTCCCTGTTTTAATAACAGTTATAAGCAAGCATAGAAAATGGTGATCATGTGATATTTATTGGCTTAAAATCAATCCTGCCTAATAGGCTAGTAGTAACTATGGTTATTAAAAAACCAAAAACTCCAAAAATGTATAGGTACTGAACTGAGTTCAAACCCATATGACTATATAAACTAATGAGCTTGAATTGAAAATATTATAGTGTTTTCAATTGAAGACTCATAGTTTTGTAGTTAAATAGAGATAAAAAGTGGCTTCTGGAGGATTGCATTAGATCCTAAGATCTATGTGCAGTGCTTTCAGATACAAGGCTCCTCACTGATGAAGGTTACAAGCCAGAAACCAGTCTGGGAATATTGGATGAGTAGGTGTTAGATGAGGATTTTATGCACAGGCCTTCTGGAATCCATTGATTACTCTGGCTTGCACTTAGTAGCAATACATAGGGAGAGTTTTACCTGTTTTAACACCAGTTATAAGCAAGTATAAGAAATGGTGATCATGAGATGCTTATTGTCTTAAAACCAATCTTGCCTAATAGGATAGTGGTGGCTATGGTTATTAAAGAACCAAAGATACCAAAATGACTATATAAGCTAATGAGCTTGGATTGAAAATAGTGTTTTCAATTTAAGACTCATAGTTTTGTAGTTAAGTAGAGATAAAAGGTGGCTGCTGGAGGGTTGCATTAAATTCTAAGATCTATATTCAGTGCTCTTAGATCCAAGGCTCCTCTTTGATGAAGGCCACAAACCAGAAACTAGTCTGGGGATATTGGATGAGTAGGCACTAGATGGGTATTTTATGCACAAGTCTTCTGAAATCCATTGATTACTCTGTTTAGCACAGGTGGCACTACTGTATGGAGAGTGTTGCCTGTTTTAAGTAATATATGTGGCTATATTTGAAGTTTAATGATTGCTTAAATACTGGTCAAATTTTTTTTGTTTCTAAGTTGGAGACATCACAATCATTTCAAATATTCTCCAGCTATGATGACAATATTTTTTAAAAGGAAAAACTAGTTCATTTAATGTATATATAATAAATTTATGCATATCAAATATCAAAATTAGGCTTCATATTTAAAATCAAAACTTAATATGTTATGTTTACTAAAGACATTAGTGTATTTTGCTAATTATTATTTTACTTGAATGACTCTCAATGAAGATTCTTTAAATGCATTATTATATAAGAAACAAGTTTTCTTTGCTGAATATGCAAATGCAAATCCATATTTACTTAGAACACAATGAATTCCATGATTTAAATAATCCCTGAGAATCGTATTATAAATCTTAATGTTTAGCAGGTGATTTAAGTTCCAATAAGACTGCTTCTATCAGTAGTCATGTATCTGTGGAAAAATAATGTGTTTGTAGAAAATTGTCTTATATCTTAATAGCCATATGAATTTTCTTATTGATGATATTGCTGTTATTGTTATTTTGACACTTATTAAAAAATTTGATTCAAAATTTTGTTTAGTGAATTATTGGAGAGAATAAAAAAAAAGTTCCTTCATCTGAGTCTTGTAATTTTAAAAAATTGTATTAAAAATAATCTATGAGACTTCTTGAAAAATGTTTGAAAAACATAATATAAAAATCTGATACTTGAATAAGTCAATGATTCCACATAATCACATTTATTCTCATACCTTTATAGATGAATGGATTTCCAATTAACACCATGATTAAATTTTAGAATAAATAATGGATTTTTGTATACTTGAATATTAGGTCTGTTTGTCTTGTTTACTATAACTAAGTAAACTAGTATCTATATCACCAAATATGAAGTTTTTTTCTAAATTTACTAAATTAGATAGCTGACAATTAGAACAATTGAGTTACATAGAGGATCATTATATATTGTACCAAAATGACTCTAACCAAGTTTATTTTATGATTAATTTTATCCAATATGTTCTCATTGGTAATAATAATGAGATCAAGATATTTGTATTTGTTAACTTCTAACTAACCATTATCAATCATTAATTTGATTTTTTGAGAAAGTCCATTGAATGTTCATTATTTTAATCTTTTTTAACATTTACAATTAATCCTACTTTCTTTTCTTTTATCTGATAACTCTTGAAACATTTTCTGAAGCTCTAAAGTATTATGTACAAAAATACTATATTATCTGCAAAATCTAGATGACTTAAATAATCTCTTTTATTTTTATTCGCTTAGCTTTCCATTTTAATCCACAAAATATTTATTACATGCTGTAAAAAGTTATAATGGACACCTTCTTAATGTTAATCTCTTTAATAATATTATGTAATCTAATTGATGCTGTTGCATTTTTATAAATATTATTCAAAATATGATAATATCATGGGTCTATTATATTTTTAAATATTAATATTAATACTGCTTTCTTCCAATCATCTAGTATATCTTTATCTTTTAGACATTTGGAATATAACATTGCCAAAATAATTTTCTATTTCTTCACTTGCTTCTTTTAAGACATTAATTACAATTCTATCATTATCTGGAGTTTCTCCCTTTATAAATTTAATTGTATGTCTCACTTCTTCATTTAAAATCCTGGGCAAAATTCTCGATAGAACTTTTCTTCATATTTCATGATGTTATCTCACTTTTTAGTAATAGTTCAATCTTTTTTTATTGCAGAAATGTTTACTATGAATACCAAACTGTTGTTTTACACTCTTGAGATCTTTATTCTCTTCTATAGTTTTCCATGCTAATCTCAATTATTTTTTCTTATAGCATTATTTTTTTTGTTGCATTATTTTACAAAATTTGAGATATTCAATTTTTCTTAATACATCATTTTATATTTTTCCATATCTTTTTTGTTCATACAATATCTTGTCTCAATAGAAATTTTACTGGTCAATTGCTGCTACTTTATATCAGCGTTTTTTATTGCAGTTTATCAACTATTTTCCTATTGATTTCATTCAAATCTGGATCACGTTAACAATCTGTTAATATTTGAAATGCAAGTTTTAATTTAAAATAATTGAAATATTTTTGAAGATTAGGAATATCTGCTGTGAATATTGTTTTCTTAATAATTTTGGTTTCTATAGTTTTGCATTAATGAACATCTCACTAATTGATGTTCACATCCTATGTTGAAATTTATTAACAACATTATGATCTTGAAATCCATATTTTTTCTTAGTCAAAATATAATTCAATTTTGCTCTATTTTTAAAATTATAATATAAAGTATTTCTTTTTCTACAAACTTCACACATCTAGCTCTTTTATTTCTAACACAATAGCCTAATTTACCTACAGCACTTTTATCTTTCAATTGTGTATCATAACAATTTAAAAAAAAATTTTTTTTCTGATTAAAAACCTTGCATACATTCATATCAAAGTCCTCTATTTCATCATCATAATCAAAACTTGTTGGGGTCTAAACCTCCACAATGTTATTCTACCATTTTTCATTTTTGTAATGAGTCTTACCTCAATTGGATGCCCAATAATGTGCCATTTAATATGATACAACTGTTTCAATTTTTGCAATGTTTTTTTCATTTGAAAGTGACTTGCAGTTGTAAGTATCTAAATAAAATGTCATCAAATGGCAATCTGGATCCACAAACTGAAGCTTCTTAGCACCCTTGCCTTTGTCTACCAATCATTGCAATGACTGGAAGCTTTACAGTCACCCAGGAATAAGAGTCATGATTTATTTTTGTCTGTTGTAATTGTAAATATCTTTAAAAAAAATATAGTATAGAATTTGAGGGATTGTTTTCAAATATCCCAGTAGTTATTTTAAAATAAATTTAAGTAAGCTGTTATCTTTATTTATCTCTTAATCACAGCAATAGCTTATAAAGTTCTGGATTCCTGAGTTAAATTTGAGTATAATGGTCCGTTATAAAAATGTAGAAATAATGTTGGTGTTTGGATACTTAGATCATAATTCTGGATGATTCAAGAATATCACTTTTAAAGTCATTATGCTACAGTTTTTATATTTTTATTATTAGTACAAATTGAGTTCATATTTAGTCAGTATGATCAGTGTGTTTTAGTATTATTTGATTGTTTTATATTCTGATGAATTAGCACTTAAATATATGTTTCTAGATATTTTTGTTATATTTCTGCCTTAAGATTAATTAGCCTAACTACAGTCGACCTTTTTCAGATGTAGTCAACAAGGCTGATTGTTGATTTTTGATTGTTTCTTGTTGATTATTGATGATTAATGATTATTATTCTTATGTAATCCTAGAGGTGCACTTTATGGTTTTGTTCATGCTCACTCTGCTCTTATTCACTAGATATTCATTTATTCTATATTCTGTACTCTATTTACTTTATATTTAATTTTTATTTGTTCATTATATTTGTATTTAGCAAGGATGATAATGTAAGTCTCATTTTCCTATATTAACTCAATATTTATCCCTGATTCCATACTGTTTTAATTACACACACACAATATATATATATTATAACGATCCAAACGAAGTGGGAGATCGCATCGCACTGCACCGCACTACCAAAGGGCGCCATCTAGGCATTTGAGCCTAGAAAAATTTATAAAGTAGGCAGATACGCGCTGTTAGGATTCCACTTTATTTACATATTTAGATCGTTAGCCCATTGTCACTAGCTCAGTGGAGACGCAGAGATAATAAAATATATAACCTTGGATATAAATATAAAAAAAATAATAAAAGCCACTGTCAAAAATTAACACCGAAAAATATTTATTTACGCACATATAAAATAATATTTAAATTCGAGGAATAAGTTTAACATTTAGATTTTTATCTTAATTTTTAATTTTACATTTAAAATAGCTTGCTATAATGTTTAATATTTTTATTTAGAGGGTCGGGTATGAATAGGCTACACAGATCTGCATTTGAAAAAACAATATTCTTCCCTGATTTAACCTTAGGCAACAAATTTCGCAATCAACTGGCGCCAATCCATCTGATACATTCATGTATTCAATGTAGCATGATACGACAACACAAAATACTATATTGTCAGGAATATACATCTGAACAATAAGTAGAAATAGGGAAGACATTGACTCTCCACCACCAGGAATGTGACATCTGATGGCAAGTAGATCAATAAACTAAAAACTCCATAGGAATGGACTGCGGTCTTCTGCCGACTTACCAACCCATCCATAGGCAAAAGAGGGTGTGTGGCGAATATATGTAATCCTGCACGTGGCGGATCTCCTGCTACATCTACTAATTACACAAATATATCCAATCCATTGAACCAATTCAACTACGAAATGAATAACCTAAGATTACCCTCCCTTAATACAACTTTACAAACTATATAGCCATTCACGCCCGACTTAATTTTAACATTTAAATACGTTCGCACAGATTTGTTTAAAAATGTTGGGTATAGATCGATTACATAGATTCCACAGTCAAAAACATTTCAAAATAAACATAAACGATCAAAATACAAAATTATTGATACCGACAATCACAGAGGGAAACTTATAAGTAACCCAACAGTATTCACCATAAGATACTTGCGTTGTCACCAATAACTTAAAAGACATCCGAATAAATACATTTTAGATACTCACCATAAGGTATCATTGTTTATCGAATGTCTATATATTTTGATCAAATATGAAAACCAAAATATAATTAACCGCAAACGAATCCATGCAAGCGTCTATAAACAACTTTAAATTTAATACATTTTAGTTAAAATATAATACACACACAAAAAAAAAAATGAACTGGAAATGATTGCTTAAACATCTACATAAAAATATCAATAATTGAATTTGCATTCTTTAAGTCAGATAAGAGTTCTTATTTTCAGTTATTAATTACTTGCAATTTTAGGAAAGTTATTAGATAGATACAATAGTTCATACTTTATGGATTTAATAGATTGAGAAGTCCAACTTCGTGATCACTTTAGTAGATTTTGTCCTTCTTTGAAATGAAACTGCGACTTGCCATGCATTTGGTCAGGAACTGTCATCCAGAGGCCTCAGCTGGTTGTCCGGAAAATTAAATTTATTGCAGACTTCCACATCGTGAAAATCTGCAATATAGCTAGTTATAACGATCTATTCATAGTCAGCTCTAAGATAACAATTATCATAATCATTTTGCTTTTATATTTTTCTTAGCCTTTTAATATGTCGTTACATTAATTTAAAATAAAAACTTAAAAGTTCGCAAATAAAAGTAAAAAACTAAACGCTAAAATTAAAACATTGTTAAACGTGTATACATTCGCACAGATGTTAAACTTTAAAAATATTTTTTTTTTCATAAACAAAAAAAAAAAGTATTTGAATGTATTTTTTTTAAATAAAAAAATACAAGATCGAAATATAAAAGTATTTTAATAAAAAAAATAATGTAAGTTAAAATAAAAGCAGGTATTAATTAATTCCTGTAATCTATAAAAGGAAATGATTGTTTATTAATTATCTAAAAGCTGTTTAATTAAAAAGTCAGATGGAAAGTTAGATAAGAGGAGAAAGAGATTTTAGCTTGACAAATGGAAGCCAAATAAAGGCCCGGACCAGAACGAAAAAACAGAACAGTGATGTTTTTGTTCATGGAATCCATAGGAGGACTATAAAAAGAAAAAAATATTGAGTTCCAGTCAGAGAGAGCTTTTTCCAACTTGATTTTGGTGAGACTGGCGACAAGACGCACTTGTCGTCCTCACTCACTTATTTAAAAATGCAAAGACTGTGATACCAGGACAGAACCAGCAACTGCCACCTCCAAAACATCAGACCGGTCTTCCAGGAAAGTCTGCGTGGGAATTGCCAACGGGAACAGGGACTTCTCTACCGTAAGCAATAGAACTGAACAATTGTTAAAATCATAACCTTAATTAAGAACTTTAAAGATTGCTAAGTAAACTTAAATTTTATAAAAAGGAACTTTTCTCTGACTTATGTGTCAACTAAATTGATAATGTGATATTTTATATATGTGTGCGTTTGATAAAAAAAAAAAAAAATCATTTCCATTTATTATTTATTGTACTGATATTTATTGTTTAAATTTTAAATGAGGTAATTTCAAGTTGTTTATAGACGCTTGCATGGATTCGTTTGCGGTTAATTATATTTTGGTTTTCATATTTGATCAAAATATATAGACATTCGATAAATAATGATACCTTACGGTGAGTATCTAAAATGTATTTATTCGGATGTCTTTTAAGTTATTGGTGACAACGCAAGTATCTTATGGTGAATACTATTGGGTTACTTATAAGTTTCCCTCTGCGATTGTTGGTATCAATAATTTTGTATTTTGATCGTTTATGTTTATTTTGAAATGTTTTTGACCGTGGAATCTATGTAATCGATCTATACCCAACATTTTTAAACAAATCTGTGCGAGCGTCGTATAAATGTTAAAATTAAGTCGGGCGCGAATGGCTATATAGTTTTGTAAAGTTGTATTAAGGGAGGGTAATCTTAGGTTATTCATTTCGTAGTTGAATTGGTTCAATGGATTGGATATATTTGTGTAATTAGTAAATGTAGTATGAGATCCGCTACGGGCAGGATTATAGAATCGCCACACACCCTCTGTTTGCCTATGGATGGGTTTGTAAGTCGGCGAAGCGCGTCCATTCCTATGGAGTTTTTAGTTTATTGCCCTGTGGGGGTTTTTTTTTTTTAATATTTTTTTGTTTTAAAGGGGGTGTAGGGAGAATTTTCTTTAGACCATCTATCCATTCCCACCCCACCCTCAAAAAATAAAAAAAATTAAAAATATTTTTTAAAAATTTAAAATAAAAAATAAAAAAAAAAATTAAAATTTAATTTTTCCCTTATTTAAGAATGTTTTATGATTGGAAAAAAAATTGTTTTTTATTTTTTGTGGGGTGGTTTTTTTTTTTTTATATTTATATTAAGGTTATATATTTTATTTTCTTTCTCTCCTGATGAGAAGTGGGGCCAAATAAAAATAAGAAAGAGAAAGGAACCCCCCCCCGCCCCCCCTCAAAAAAAATTTCTGGGCCAAATCCGCGAAGGGGCCGCCAGTTGGGGGTGCGGGGGGGGGGGGCGGGCCCCCCCCCTCGTTTGGGTCGTTATATATATATACAGAAAACGAATCAGAATTAAAACCAATTCATTTTTTATGTTGCACTTCAAGTATACAATAGTCAAATATGCTTAAAAATACATATATACAAGCAACAAAGATTACAAATTATAAAATTATTATATAAAAGCCTTTTTCGGCAAATAATGTTTTTTTGCCCTTTTCAATATGTCTCCACACTTTAAAGCACATACAGCGACATCTATATCAATACATGAGAGAAGATAGATAAACAAATGGATATTTGACATGATCTATTATGTGATTTTTTCCCCCTCAATTCTACTACAAAATTACTCTGTTATATATATTGAATGGATATATATCCACATATATTAATTAATTAACTATCCATTCTTTATCCATTAACCACTTATTATTTAACTTAATGGATGTTTTGTATATATTCATACAGTTGTTTTTATTATACATGATGTAGTTTGTTTCATATATTTTACATCTATTAACATTTTTAATATAATCAAGAACACTTATATTATCAATACAATTTATTTTATGTCCATACTGCAAATAATGAACATATAACACAGATCTATCATCTTTCCTAGCAATAGCATCATTGTGTTCTTTAGCTCTTTCTCCCAATTGCTTTGACGTCTGGCCATAGTAAATCATATTACAAAAATTACATCTAATTTTATAAACCATTCCTCTCTTATATTTTATATCATCTTTCATTCTACAATTAGTTATCAATTTATCCAAATTTTTGCTATTAGCCCATCTTACATTAATGTTCTTATCTATATAATTTTTACTTTTTTTATTTAATATATTATATACACTAGGCAAATATGAAATTTTTATCCACATCTTTTGTTTATTAGTCCTACATCTATTATTATTTGTGCTATTTACTCCATGTTGTAAAAATATATTGTCAATACTATGCGCTGCATATCCATATCCCATATATGTTTGTTTAAATTTATCCTTCTGTAACATAGCAATATTTCTATCTGTATTAAATCTATCGTTCTTATATTTAAAATTCTTAATTACACTCATCTTTTGTATCCATGGTTGTTTTGAATCAATTGATATAATTTTCCTTAATTTATAATCTTTAATAAAATGCTTAATTATAATATCATTATTTTGATTTAAAATAATTTCAATATCTAAATACCTTATTTCATTATCAATTTCTTTCATAGTAAACCTAATATTATCAACATTATTATTAAATTGTTTATATAATTTATATATTGCCCTCTTATTACCAATTATCAAACTATCATCTACATATTTAAAATAATGTAGTACTTCTTTTTTAATTATACTGCCTTTTATAATATTGATTTCCATGTCATTAATGAACATAGATGCCATAAGCCCACTAATTGCGCATCCCATTACCCATCCCTTATTTATACTCCAATATTCATTATTATATTTAAAATATAAACTATTATTTATTAGGTTCAATGCTTCATTTATAATACTAATTATGCTATTATCATTGATATATAGAGATAAAGCCTTTATGATGATACTAATGCTTTTAATTCTAGGGATACTAAGGTACATCGATTCTATGTCCATCACAAAGATACTGTGGTTTCTATTTATATTCATCATATTTAATTTATCAATAATAACCTCTGTATTTTTTATACAATATTGTCCATAACCAATAATATCAGCATCCATTTGTTTAAATATTTACAAAATTTATGTAAAATGAAATTGCTAAAATTAAATAATAATCTTAAAGGGTTATCTTCCTTATGTGTTTTTACCTTACAAAATATATATGGGTTCTCATATGAATTAGGATATAAAGAATAATATTGATTATCATTTATAATATTATTAAGCTTCCTCTTTTTTAACAATTTTACATATTTATTTTTTATATTATTTGTAGGATCTTTAGATAATCTACTATACCCCTCATTTTTTATTACACTATCTATTCTATCATTATAGTCCTTAGCGTACATTACAACAAAACGACAACCTTTATCTTCTTTACTTATTACAATCCCAGAGCCATTACATATATATCTAATTTCGTTTATTATTTTTCTGTAGTTATAATCCCTATTAGAAATATTAAGTTCGTATAAATGTCTATTTAAAACACAATGTAATTTCTTTTTCTCCCCGTATGAAATATGTGCCAATTCAATGTCTGTTATAATCCTCTTCTTTATATCTTTGTCTATAAATGGGATAAATGATGGATTTTTACTCAGTAAATTACTTTGTTCTAATAGGGATTATAACTACAGAAAAATAATAAACGAAATTAGATATATATGTAATGGCTCTGGGATTGTAATAAGTAAAGAAGATAAAGGTTGTCGTTTTGTTGTAATGTACGCTAAGGACTATAATGATAGAATAGATAGTGTAATAAAAAATGAGGGGTATAGTAGATTATCTAAAGATCCTACAAATAATATAAAAAATAAATATGTAAAATTGTTAAAAAAGATGAAGCTTAATAATATTATAAGTGATAATCAATATTATTCTTTATATCCTAATTCATATGAGAACCCATATATATTTTGTAAGGTAAAAACGCATAAGGAAGATAACCCTTTAAGATTATTATTTAATTTTAGCAATTTCATTTTACATAAATTTTGTAAATATTTAAACAAATGGATAGCTGATATTATTGGTTATGGACAATATTGTATAAAAAATACAGAGGCTATTATTGATAAATTAAATATGATGAATATAAATAGAAACCACAGTATCTTTGTGATGGACATAGAATCGATGTACCCTAGTATCCCTAGAATTAAAAGCATTAGTATCGTCATAAAGGCTTTATCTCTATATATCAATGATAATAGCATAATTAGTATTATAAATGAAGCATTGAACCTAATAAATAATAGTTTATATTTTAAATATAATAATGAATATTGGAGTATAAATAAGGGATGGGTAATGGGATGCGCAATTAGTGGGCTTATGGCATCTATGTTCATTAATGACATGGAAATCAATATTATAAAAGGCAGTATAATTAAAAAAGAAGTACTACATTATTTTAGATACGTAGATGATAGTTTGATAATTGGTAATAAGAGGGCAATATATAAATTATATAAACAATTTAATAATAATGTTGATAATATTAGGTTTCCTATGAAAGAAATTGATAATGAAATAAGGTATTTAGATATTGAAATTATTTTAAATCAAAATAATGATATTATAATTAAGCATTTTATTAAAGATTATAAATTAAGGAAAATTATATCAATTGATTCAAAACAACCATGGATACAAAAGAGGAGTGTAATTAAGAATTTTAAATATAAGAACTATAGATTTAATATAGATAGAAATATTGCTATGTTACAGAAGGATAAATTTAAACAAACATATATGGGATATGGATATGCAGTGCATAGTATTGACAATATATTTTCACAACATGGAGTAAATAGCATAAATAATAATAGATGTAGGACTAATAAACAAAAGAGGTGGATAAAAATTTCATATTTGCCTAGTGTATATAATATATTAAATAAAAAAAGTAAAAATTATATAGATAAAAACATTAACGTGGGATGGGCTAATAGCAAAAATTTGGATAAATTGATAACTAATTGTAGAATGAAAGATGATATAAAATATAAGAGAGGAATGGTTTATAAAATTAAATGTAATTTTTGTAATATGATTTCCTATGGCCAGACGTCAAAGCAATTGGGAGAAAGAGCTAAAGAACACAATGATGCTATTGCTAGGAAAGATGATAGATCTGCGTTATATGTTCATTATTTGCAGTATGGACATAAAATAAATTGTATTGATAATATAAGTGTTCTTGATTATATTAAAAATGTTAATAGACGTAAAATATATGAAACAAACTACATCATGTATAAAAAAAACAACTGTATGAATATATACAAAACATCCATTAAGTTAAATAATAAGTGGTTAATGGATAAAGAATGGATAGTTAATTAATTAATATATGTGGATATATATCCATTCAATATATATAACAGAGTAATTTTGTAGTAGAATTGAGGGGGAAAAATCACATAATAGATCATGTCAAATATCCATTTGTTTATCTATCTTCTCTCATGTATTGATATAGATGTCACTGTATGTGCTTTAAATCGTGGAGACATATTGAAAAGGGCAAAAAAACATAATTTGCCGAAAAAGGCTTTTATATAATAATTTTATAATTTGTAATCTTTGTTGCTTGTATATATGTATTTTTAAACATATTTGACTAATATATATATATAATGGTAATTAACTATTATATACAATCTTTCAATCTGCAGAAGTACTTTAGGTTAATCCTTAACTCTCCTCAGCTGCTGTTAAATTCAAAAAACAAAATGGAAGCAAACGTCATCAACTCATGTCCTATAAATTCCAATTTTTTAACATTAGCAGTTGGTCTATTAATTATATTCATTTTATTTATTAAACTTGCTTTCTTAATTTTCTTTTATTATTGTTTCTCTCTTCATGAAGAATCTTAACACTTTCAATATCAAATTTAAATTTATATTTACGTTCCTTTCATGATCCAAGAAAACTTGATGCAGTCATTAAATCATTATTATTTTTACTTTTCACATCCTTATATAATAATTCATGCTTTTTTAATTTTTTTCAATACTGCACCTTGAGTCACCTATACATGATAACATACATCCACAAAATTTTTTATATACATTACTTTTGTGCACCAATTTTCTTGGATCATGAAAGGACATGTAAATATAAATTTAAGTTTGATATTAAAAGTGTTAAGATTCTTCATGAAGAAAGAAGCCATAATAAAAGAAAAATTAAGGAAGAAATTTCAATAAATAGAAATACAATGAATATAATTAATAGACAAGCTGCTAATGTTAAAATTTAGGATTTATAGGATTGCGTTGATGACATTTGCTTCTATTTTGTTTTTTGAATTTCATGGCAGTTAAGAAGGGTTAAAGAATTAACTGAAAATATTTCTGCAGATTGAAAGACTGTATACAATAGCAAATTACTGTTAGATTTATTAGTTTTATTGTTATCACAATAGACTTTTAATTACCATATATATATATATTATACCGATGTAGTCGTTACATGGTATTTATCATGCTTAAATTTGTTGAAAGAGATTTGTTTCATTAAAAAAAACTGTTTTAAAAATAAAATGTATATTTACGTCCAAAAAAAAAAGAAGTTTAAAATTTTTTTAGAAAAAGAAAAGAACAAAAGGACAAGAGGTGGGAGTTTGTTGAGATAAATGATTGAAAGCAGAGAAAAAGATTTCAAAAATAAAGAATAGATAAAGGAAAGTGATTAAATTTATTATTATTAATTTATAATATAAATAGTATTATTTATTTATGGTGTAAATAGCTTCATTCTTGTCTTATAATATTAAAGAAATGAATTGTGTGCATATATAAGAAATGTTAAAAAGAAAGGAATTTTCTCAAAATAATACAATTGAAAGCTAATGCAAATAAAAGAATTAAAAACTAAAAACAAAACAAAGAAAAATATAATTACAATGGATATTAATAAGTAACAAATAAAGGATTAATTAATACTTTTTAATTAAAATATAAACTAAAGGATGGAATCTTATATGCTAAAAGTAAAGGACCAGAAACCCAATAGGGGTGCAGTAGTATGTCTGATGGATCCTAAGATAAGAAAATACTGAATATATAAGGGAGAGCTGGGTGTTGTTTAAATTATCATTATTATTCTTATCAGAATATACAGTATTATTATATTTTATTGAATATATTTAATCAAATAAGTCAAAGTTGATCCTGTTAAATAAAAAATGCATTGCTGAACTCATCAAATTGTGCAGCTGGCCTGAACCTTCACTGCAATAACACCTGCAGTTAGTTCAAAGAAGAAAAATGCTCGTTTGAACCTGAGAATCAGTGGAGTGTTCATGTTCAAATAGTTCATACGTCATCACTAAAACAAAAATAAAAAGCCTAAGATGAATCATCATCAACTGGCTGGAGCAACAAAATCAGCAGAAGCTACATTTCCCTATTGCATATAATACCATGTTCAAATCCTAGGTAAAATCATTTTATTTTCCTTTATGTTCAAACTTTTAATTACAGCCATTAAAAAACCAATGAGATAAAACTTGAACTTTATAAAAACTATTAATATCTAGATTATTATTATTATGTACATTAGCTTTCACAATTAGATGGTTAAAATCAAATCTCATTAGGGTGTGTGTGTACTTTAATTAAATATGCTTTTATTTCTACTTGTATTATTTAAATGTATAGGATAATATGTATTACATATCTAATGTATTATAAGAACATATGTATGCATATCTATTATGGGACAAGAATGAGAAGTTAAAGAAAAAAGTGGGGTATAGAAATGTTTAATTATCATTAGTGATTTGAGCCAATATTAAAAGAAAGGGAAATTTTTAGGCAATAGATTTTGCATAATGCTAATGTTTTAATAAGTAAATAACTATAATGTTGAAATTGAGAAATGAAGGTTTATAATGTGGGTGGAGAATTTGGAGTAGCTAGAATCCGATGAGCTGAATGGAAGGGCAGGTACTAAATTCGGTGCTGGCTGGGCAAGCACATTAATTAAATTGTATCTGACTGGTGCCTAAAGGGTTTTTTTCCTTAAAATAAATAGTGCTTAGATGGTCAGTGTTATAATTTGGTAGCAGTGGTGTTACTATTGGTATCTGGCTACCAATGATATTAGTATCTCCACCTGATGGACCTGAAGCCTTCAAATACAGTGAGAGTTAAAAAGAGAAAATAAATATAAAAAAGGAAATTTTTTTTTAATTTAAAGAAAGAAGGTTGGTGGTATAATGTTGCCCAACATGGGGTGTAACTAACACAGGTGACAGTTAGTGGGAAAGAACATAATTAATTTAGATCTAAAGAGTCTGCTAGTATTGTCTAATAGAATGTGTCAAATTGGCGCAACCAATAGATGGTTGAAATGTCATATGATTGTGTAAATGTGATTAAAAAAAGAAAAAGGACACTCAGGGCAAATTACAATAGAAGGACTAGCAGAACAAACAATAGAATTAAGAAGGTGGGGTTGGTTGTACATTCATGTAAAATACGAATAAAAAGAAAAGAAATTTTTTGTTTAAATAAAAGTAGATGGATCATCCAATTCTGAAATGGTAGTGACAAACTAAGTTATAAAAATGAAAACTTTTGTGGGAACAGAGGAGAAATACCAAATATGCATGTAGAGAGCTTGGAACAGTTTTTCTCATGTAATGAATTAAGCAAATCAGTCAAAGTTAGCATAGCCTGTAGCTACATACAGGATGAGGCTCAAATTTGGTGGGAGTCAATGGTAGTAAAACTGACAAACTTTTAAGAATACAAACAGGTGCTGTTAGCAAACTATTGAGGGGAGGGACTTCAAGATAATGTTAAATGTCAGGTGGAACAGGACAAATAGAAAACAGGGGAGTTAATGATTGCATTTTTCATAAACAAGTGATGAAATTAAGAATGGTGACAGCGTATAAGATATCTGAATGACAGGTTCTGCATTTAGTAAGGTGGGGTTTTTCAAAAAACAATCAAGTGATAATAATGGGGAAGGATACTGTAGAACAAACTGAAGAGATACTCATGATGCTAGACAGCAATAGACAGCATGAGGAAAGTCAGAGTAAGAAAGGAAATGCTGAGTATACTTGCGTACAAGTAACAAACTTAGTACAAAATGAGAAAAGGGAGGAGCTGAGAATGGCACCTTAGTCCTGTCCTAAAATAGGAATAATTGAAGGAACAGTGGTTAGCACACTGCTCGATTCAGGAAGTCAGGGATCCGTAATGTTGCAGCAAACCTTTAATGACATATGTCAGAGCAATGTGAAAAATAAAACTTTACCATTAAAGAACATTTACATAATGTTGGTGAATGGGAAAAGAGCTAAGCTGTAATTGGTTCAAGCTTGGATGAGTGTCAGTGTATCAGGAAAGGAATACAACCATGTCATGTCAATATTTGAGGGACTAATACACAATCCTATCCTGGGGTCAGACTTTATGTGCAAAGCAGGTTGTGTGTTAGATTATTAACATCATCAGGTGAGAATCAAAAAGGCAGAAATTTCATTTGAGGTCTGCAAGGCAAGTGATGATAAATTTGGAGCATGATGCAGAAAGTGCAGTGATATGAATAGCAGAAAAGATGATGGAAGGTGGATGTTGTAGGAGTAAGGAAAGGGAATGGTTGAAGAAGTTGTTTGATACATATGAGAGCATGTTTTCAGAAATCCCTGGAGTTGTTGAGGGATATGAGCATAGGATTAGTCTTGTAAAAGATCAACCATATCAAGCTCAAGCATAACCCATACTGCATCAATACAGAAGTGCAGTGGAGGAACAACTAGAGAATATGTTGAAATGGGGAATTATTTCTAAGTGCTTCTCCCCATATAATAACCCAATAGTGACAGTAAAAAAAAAGATGGGTTTATCTGGTTATGCCTAGATGTGTGGCAATTGAATAAAATAAGGGTTAGACACCAATGCCCCACCACCTATAAGTGAATTACTAATGAAATTTCATAAAAAAATATAATCTCCACTTTTGATTTAATGGCCAGTTACTGGCAGATCAGACTGCATCTAAGGGATTGGAAATATACCACTTTCCGCTATAACAGATGGACATATAGTTTTAACTGAATGCCCTTCAATTTAAAATACAACAGGACAGGACTAATACAATTCCTGGACAATGTATTGTCAGTGAAAATCAAGGGCTTGATTACAATGTACATAGATGACATAATTCAAGCCCAGAAAGCATGGAAGAACACTTTGAACATTTGAAATGGCAGTTTTATGAATGTAAAAATAAGGAAATTAAAATAAATTTGGGCAAAAGCCATTTAATGACACCAGAGATAAGATTTTTAGGATACATTATTAGTGAGCAAGGAATATCTGCAAATCCAGAGAAGACCCAAGCTATACAAGATTTTCCAAGACCAATGAAGAAAAAAGATATTAAATCTTTCCTCGGATTGTACAATTTTTTCATTCGGTTTTATAAAAACTTTTCCTCAGACATGGAGCCTCTGTTACAACTACTAAGGAAAGAGAAAAAATGGGCATGAGAAGAGCAACATGAGCAGAGCTTTGAAAGTGTAAAAAAAGGTTTCCTAAGAGAAGTCATGCTGACATACCCAGATTTTGGTAAGTCATTTGTTGTGCAAACAGACAGCAGTTTAATTGGATTAGGTGCCACATTGTCTTAGGTACAGGACAATGGGTGCTTTTCTTTGTAAGCTGCTTATTGAATGGGCCAGAAAAGAATTATACAGTAAGCAAGAGAGAGGCCTTAGCGATCATGTGGGCTTTTAAAAAATTTAGGCAATACTTAATAGAATCACAGGTGATAGTGATGAGCAAGCACAGGAGCCTTGAGTTCCTCAATCACAGTTTTCTCACAAATAGTAGGCTGGTTTGATGGAGACTATTCTTACAAAATTCCATTATAGTATACAGTACTGCCAAGGCAAAGACAATCTGATGGCAGATGCTTTAAGCCACTACTCAATAGAACATAAGCAACAACATCTGAATTGCAACAATGCATACATAGCAATAGCAGAAGTACATGGAGGCAAAAGGATAGACCATAGTTTACAAAGATTAAAAGAGCTGCAAGAAGAGGATGCAGATTGTAAACAAATAGTATGGTATTTATGCCATCAACCTATAAATAGTCCTATAAACAGTTCATTATGGAAAGAGAGAAAACGATACTGCTTAAAGGGAGGACTTGTGCAGCACAAGATGAAAGAAGGTGAACATATGTGAATCATTTTTCCAATGGCCATATGGGAACAGGTGATTATGTGCATATATGAAAGATATGGACATTATGGTGGAAGAAAAAATGAAGGATAAATAGGCCATTGGTTTTATTGGCCAGGAATGTATAGGACTATCTTAAATATCATTGAGGGATGTACCATATGTGCAAAAATCAAACCCTCTTACACATCAAGCATGGGGCCAATGAGACCCATATATGCATATCAGCCCAACAGTTTGTTAGCAATATATTTCTATAGATCCCAACCCCAGTTTAATAGACAGAAATATCTCATTGTAGCTTATGATATCTTTTCCAAATTCATGGCTGTTTATCTGGTGATGCAGGCTAATACTAGACAGACTATATGAGTACTGGAATAGCAACATTTTTGAAATGTGAGAATTCCTAAGAAAATTATATTGGACCATGGAACACCTTTTCTGTCTAGAGAATGGAAAATATGGATGGAATGTCACAAAATAAGGCATGTCCTCACTTCAATTCGCAATCCATAGTCCAATCCCTGTGAACATATCATGAAAGATGGAATGCTTATTTCACATATACCTACAGAATGATCATAGAAGATAGGTGAGGGAAGCAATAAGGGTCACCAGCATGATAAATTGGTCAAAGAATGAGTCAACAGGGTTTGGCCCTATCAGACTACACCATGAAGAAACTATTCTATACTCATTTAAAACCATTTTGCCGATCAGGATGCAATATATTAACAGAAAAAGAGATGCTGATGAAGCATGCCATAAGCTCAGAAGGATGGGAAATATAAGACAAAAGAGGCAAGGGAGAGTCTGGTATGTGTTTAAATTGGGGGATAAAGTCATAGTGAGGGTAAACCCAGGAAGCCATACGGAGAAGGGAATATATAAAAAGTTTCAATGAATATACTATGGGTGATATAAGATCATAGAAGAATATGGGAACAATGCATTTGATATTGCTCAGGGGACTGAAAAAAATGCTCAATTGCTGCAATTAATAAAAGAGAATAAATAAAGTTTAGCAAATAACAGATCATGATTATAATAAAGTAACAGGATTTTTTATTACTTTATTAATTTGGGGGAATTAAAGCTAAAATGCTCAGAATGACATTTTACTCTCAAGAGGGGGTAAACCCGGGTGCCAGTTAGTTACTAGAACTGACATGTTTGGAAAGTAGGCCCTTAATCCAGTGCTTGAAACATCCCATAACTAGCTCAGCCTAAGTAATACAAAGACAAATTATTTCTTTAACTAATGGTAAAAAAAATTGACCAACAAATTTAAGCTTAACGGTAATTTATTTCAAATACACATTTATTATTCTGTTTGAAATACTTTATAAGAGCTTAATTAATTTAGATAATGATAATTACATATACTGACTTTGCACACATTTTGCATTTATATAATAAACTATAAGATAACAAGCATTATGTAATATATGGCATGTAAATACACAGAAAATCAATATAATACAACAAAGAATATTCACATACATGACATTTCAAAACATGCACATCAATAGTTCATTTATGCCTGCTATAGAGTTCATTATTACTTGACTCTGGGAGGCTTCAAACTATTGCAATGGCTGCTTTAAATGAAAATAAGAAAATGTTATTTATTACCTAGGATTTGAACATGGATACTTCTTGCTGTTTGCTGCTTCTAATAAAAATATTTCTAATTGGTTAGATTTGAGGTTTTCTTGTGGAGATTTGATGCCTATTATTCTGAGGCATTTTCTTTAAGACAATTAGATATTGACAGCAGATTTTCAAGTTGTTAGGCAGGCATTTCTTTTCATAGGAAGATTGGATGTTTCATTGGACTCAGGCTAGAGCAATAGTTAATGTTCCTAAAAACTGTTCAACACCACATGGTCTCTGATCCTGGATACTGAACTGCATTCTGAACTGACTGAACTGAACTCATTCTCAACTGTATTTCAACTAACTGTCCGATGAAAAAACTGGACTATTTATTAGGATATCCTGTTGTCATTTTGGTATCCACCAGCTATATCTGTTGTTGAAATTCCTTCCTTGTTGTTAATTGCATTCCTCTGATAAGCTTTTAATCCTGTTGTCAGAGATGTTAATAAGCAGCCATTGCAAACTTATTGTTGTTGATTTTTGTTTAACTTAGTAGCCATCACAAAACTTGTATTGTAGATTTTTAACTTAGTAACCATCACAAATTCTGTGTTTTTCATTTTAATTTTCTATATCATTTTTAATATTAAACATGCACATATTTTATTACATTTACGAACATTTGTGATTAACACACATATATATTTTAAAGTCAACTCACTATTTAGTTTTAAGATTACTTTCCTTTTTTTAACTTAAATGAAAAAGAGATATTTTAAATTATTTGAAAATCAACTACCTTTTTTACTTTAATATTTTTAAAGAAAGAGAGAGAGAGAGATTTCTTGAACTATCATAACTTGTAACTTTTATTTACTTTCTAAAATTGTTGAGTTAATCTTCCTCCCCCTTCTAATTAATTAATAGTAACTTTTATAAATTATTTCTTTTTTTTAGCGATGTGCATTTTGTTTAATAAAAAAAATTTCTTTAAACTTTTTATAAATAATAATCTCTCAAACTGAATTGTACAACTTTTATTGATTATTTTCTTTTATCGAGCTATATTTTATTTTAATAATTTGTAGACAAAAATTATATATATGTACTGATATGATATTGGTACAATATATATATATATATATATATATATATATATATATATATATATATATATATATATATATATATATATATATAAAAAAAAAAAATAGTAAGAATGGATTTCCATTCTTGCTATTAAAAGGTGTGAAGGTTGCCTTGACAGCAGTGAGAAATATTGATGACTATATTTTACTGTGAATGTTTAGGTGGTTACTGGTTGAAATTTAATAACATCATTATCCCAGATTAGCTTTAGGCATTATTTTGCTTATTATTTCTAAATAATACATGGGCATTTTAAAAGTATTGCAGTTTGTAATATTAATTGATTATTTATTAGTCTGCATTACAGTGACATGTTTATTTTAATGTTTAAAGTGGTTTATTTAAATTTCATTGTATCAATATTTCATACTCTGTAGTCAAGTTGCAAGCTTTAAGTGTCCATATATATTCAATGGTCCATTAGTAAGAATGGATTTCCATTCTTGCTATTAAAAGGTGTGAAGGTTGCCTTGACAGCAGTGAGAAATATTGATTACTATATTTTACTGTGAATGTTTAGGTGGTTTCTGGTTGGAATATATATTGAACTGGATACTTTGTCTGATTCAAGGGTTCTATCATGTAAATTGAAAAAAAAAAAAAAAACAAGTTTTATATGTGCAATAACACACATACTTATTTATTTTGAAATCTTATCTTTTTAATTCTAAGTTGATTTTAGTATAAAATATTTTTTTTTATGACACTTGTTTTCTTTTAAAATAATTAAAAGCAAACAAGGTTTAATTAGTGCTCTTATATGTATTTTATTTAAACTAAAAAAAAAAAATTTAATGTTGATGTATTTTAAAGCTGAGATTTAGTTTTGTATTTTTTTTTATATAAAAAAAAATAATAATCATTTTTGTAAGATTAAGCCCTGTAAGATATTGTTTTCTAATTAAGATTGCACGGGAGATAACGAAGGACATAAATAGCTGGGTAATTTATTTTTTTGGTTGGATTAGAGAGGAGGATTCAAAGAGACTATTCTGTTCATTCAGTTTTTATTGCTCACTTTCTTCTTATTGAGGATCGATCCAGATTTTAGCTGTTATTGAATTGTTGCATTGTGAAAGTGACTAAAAATTTTTTTTTGATATTGGTGCTATGGGAATCACCAAGTTGAATTTCCGTTGACCGACAATAACTCTATTTGCCGCGATAATAGCAGTCATTCAGACGCCATGCCTGTAATATACGCCATGAAGAATCTCCACAACATGATGGGCTGAGCCTTTACAAAGATGAACCGCCGGAGTTCCAAATTGTGACTTTCATCATGACCTAACTGTCAAGTCTAGAGTGGATCCCAATAATGCCTCCAGACTTCTGAACCTGTAGTAAATGACATCCGTTGTAGAGGACTCCATAAACCGAGCTTTGTGTGAACAACAGAACTTAATATTATCTCGAGGTAACTTACCTTTCCATGTCAAAATCAGGGCTAAATCTCTAATTAAGTCTCTCACAGATCTCAGCTTAATCTTAAAAGAAAATTATATTTACGATGTGTAATTTATCAATTTAAATATTAATGTATTTTTGTTTATTTTACAGCACAATCTTAGTAGCAACATTTTCAATCTTAAAATGTTGCGTGTTCGAGAGTGTAGAGCGAGTGATATTTTATGTGCTTAATAATTTCTCAGTTTTATGATTAACCCTTGTTAAATGCTCAGATCAACCTTAGTAGTTTTCTTTTATTTTTGCTTGTTTGTTTGCTTTGGCGTAAACTAAATCAAACTTGGCTTTGGCTAGCGATTGCGAGGGTATATGATTTATTTATTTTTGGTAGAGATTTATTTGCTATAATTCAGATTGCGTAATTCATGTTTCTTTCTTGTGTGAGACTAACCTTGGCTCATTTCAATGTACTTGTCCATGAGCGTTTTGCAGAATTATGACATTCTTGGTTCCAACATTTCTTTTCTGGACTAAGAAAAGCTCGTCTGCGCTGTCCCGTTATTCTCCACAAACATCCATCTTACTAAATCTCTATAGGGAAAAGGGAATTGGTTGGGTAAACTGCTAGCAAGAAGATATAAGCCATTATTGTGTCATAGATAAGAAATGAACGTGTCTGCCTGGGTATTTAACGTAGTTCTGCTCGCATACACTCAATGTTAAGATCTGCTAAGTAAATGTATATCAAGTTTCATGTTTATTTTGTTATTATGTTTAATAAATTTACAAAGTTCTTATAAGTACTTAGGCTGATGTTTGTCTCAGTGTTTTCTCAATTGTGTGAACCACCTTCATTAGCTTTTGCTCTCCCTGGGTTTAGTCCGGCACATTCATGTTCGTATAGCCTGCCCACCCTTAAAATAAATGTCTAGTTCCAGTTTTCGGACTAGTGGCGCCCTCATGGTCAGGATGTACAAAACAAAAATCTTTCGTCCGGCACATAGCTATAGTAATTTTAGCGCAACCAATGTGGGCCTTCGATTTTAAATCCCACGTGAGATTTTGTTCGGACAATTGAGGAATATTTCAGTGTTGGAGGCAAGATTCAGTAGGTAGGGATCAGTTTGTGCTAAATGGTAGAAAGCAGTTTGGAGTAGGGGGTTCATCTTTTCAATATGAATAATTAATATATATAGTTAATTAAACAGCGTTCTTTAGAGTTATTACTGAACGGACGGATCAGACAAAAAGATATTAAGAAGTTATATATTTATTTTGTTTCTTTGTTTATTTAAAAAAAAGTTATTAGTTCTACGTTCGTAAAATAATAATAAAGAAAACAAACAGTTTCGGTTCGCATTTTAGAAGTAACAAAATATAAAAGATTTTTTTTTAAAGTTAAAAATTAGCTGTTACGTTCATAAAAAAAAAAAAAAGCAAGCAAAGAGTTTAGGTTCGCGTTTAAAAAAAAAAAAGTAAACAGTTTAACTTTTGTGCTTTAAATATATATATAATAAATAGCAATTGAAGATTAAAAAAAAAAGAAATAAATTTCATAATTAGACGAAGTTGCATTGGGAATTTAAATAAAGTTAGAGAAGAGGCTGAAGATAGACTAGCTAGCATCATGGCCAAAATAGATTGGCAAATAAAATCTTTTACGGCTGATATTTGGGAAAGCCCACTAGAGCATTTGGAGAGCCTGCAAAAGATGTTTCGATGTCATAATTGGCAGGAGACTGAACAAGTGGCAATTGCATGCCACTATTTACAAGGAATGGCTGAGGATTGGTGGCATATCTTAAAGATCAAACCACAGACTTTTTGGGATTACAGACGCGAATTATTGCACACTTTTTGGAGTGAAGAAAAGCAGTATCATATCTTCATCAATATATCACAAGAAAGATATATTAGGGATAATGGAGAAACGTACACCCAGTTTTTCTGCAGACAAGCAGCAAGGCTGAAGTCATTGATAGCTTTCTCTTTGTCTGAGAGGCTGATATGCTGAATTGTATTGGGCAATATGCCAAGGGATATATATCAGATCATGTTGTGTAGTAGCAGCATTCACTTTGAAGAAATGATCAAACTGTTAAATGAAATTGAACATCATCAGGCCCGAGAAGAAGTGGAGAAAAGAACAATGCAGAGCGATCAGATAATTTTGATAGAAAAAGGTCAAAAGAGTCAATTATCAGATCCAATTAAAAAAAGTAAAGAAAGCCATAGGATGGTAGCTAATGTGATGGTGGATCAAGAAGAACCAGCATGGAATGGAGCTATACAGACTTGCCCAATTGTCAGTATAAAGACTGGAGACATCATTACAGAAGCATTGGTTGATTCAGGAAGTCAAATGTCATTGCTCTCTAGTAAGTTTTATGTGAAAATAAAGAAAGACCAGCCACATTTGTATACACTGCCAATAAAAAGAATGCAGGTGACACTGGCCAATGGCAAGAAGGCAAATATTGAAACCAAACAGGTGTGGTTACATTTGCATCTGGGTAACATAGAGTTAGACCATGTCTTTTTGATAATGACTGGTCTCATACAAGATGTTATAATTGGGACTGATTTTTTGTACAGGCATAAGTGTGTTTTGGATTATGACAAATGTTTATTTCTTTGCCAAGAAGTTTTGATGCCATTTGAAGGGCTAAAGAGTTATCAGCCACTTCAGGTACAGTGTGTTCAGCAAGTGAGGGATACCGTGGAAATGCAAAATAAAGTGTCACAATCCATGTTAAAAGGAATGGAAGAACAACACCCTCTAATGGAACTGTTGAGGGAGTTCTATTCAGTTTTTTCGAATAGGCCTAAGATCATTGAGGGGTATGTGCATCGCATTCAAGTTAAGGATGAAAGCCATTTCCAGAGTCATTCATATCCCATTCCATTTCAATATAAGGCTGAAGTAGATCTTCAAATACAGCAAATGATTGAATGGGGAGTTATTGAAAAGCACACATCTCCATATGTTAACCCATTAGTAGTGGTAAAGAAAAAAGATGGATCTGTCAGAATATGTTTGGATGCCCGGTGGTTAAATGCCATTACCATTCCTGAAAGAACCATTCCACCTACAATAACAGAACTTCTCTCAAAATTTCAAGGGAAAACCATTTTTTCTACATTGGACTCAACATCCAGTTATTGGCAGATCCCTCTACATCCATTTGACCACAAATATACTGCCTTCCGCTATGAAGGGCATACGTATGCGTTTAAGCGTATGCCTTTTGGATTAATCAATAGTGGTTCAGGACTTCTAAAGTGTTTGGATCAAGTGTTATCAGACAAAATCAAGAGTCTGATTGTGATATATATGGATGACATAGTCATCGCATCTAAAAATATGGAAGAACATATGGAACACTTGAAAATGTTCTTAATGGAGTGTTACCAGAAAAACATTACCATCAATTTACAAAAAAGTTGCCTGGTCCAGGAGGAGATTACATTTTTAGGCTTTTTAATTGGGAAAGAAGGTATTAAACCTCATCTTGAAAAACTAACAGTGATACAACATTTTCCCACACCCACTAATAGGCATCAGGTACGGTCTTTTCTGGGATTATGCAATTTTTATCATAAATTCTATGAAAATTTTGCATTAGATGCTGCAAATTTGGTTCAGTTATTGACAAAAGACCAAAAATGGGTATTGGAGTACAAACAGGAGCAGGAATTTCAACACATTAAAACCAAGTTCTTGGAACAGGTGGTTCTAGCCTACCCTGACTTTTCACAAACTTTTTATGTTCAGACCGACAGCAGTGGGCAAGGGCTTGGCGTCGTGTTATTTCAAATTGATAAGCAAAAACATCACAGAGTGTTGTATTTTTGTAGCCGCAAGCTAAAAGGGGCGGAAAATAATTACACGATGACAGAAAAGGAAGCTTTGGCCATTGTTTGGGCTTTCAGTAAATTCAAACAATTCCTGCTTGGGTCAGAGATTGTTGTAATTACGGATCATAAGAGCTTGGAATTTCTTAATAGCAGTTATTTATCGAATGATCGATTGATACGTTGGAGTCTTACGCTACAGAAATTCCAATATAAAGTTCTATATTGTAAAGGAAAGGAAAATATTGTGGCGGATATTTTGAGTCGCCATCCTGTAGATCTGACTCCACATCATCTTGAGCCCAACAATCTAAGTATTGCAGCATTCACATTGACCATAGATGAGTCCATAGAGCAACAATTACTAAGGCTATCTGAAATACAGGAGACCAGCCCAGAGTATGCACAAATCATGACATATAAGAAAGGAATAGGAACTTCAGACCCCAGTGACACAGCAACATTGGAAAAATACAAAGCCTATAGAATAAAAGATGGTGTATTGCAATACAGAGTCGCCTCAGAACAAGACTCATGGCGAATTCTTATACCCCAAACACTCAGGAACAAACTTATAGAGTATATACATTGCCTTTATGGACACTATGGACCACGTAAAGTAGAACATGTGCTCAGGGAAGTATTTTACTGGCCATGTTTATATTCAAATGTGGTATCAGTTTTGGGAAAATGTCATGTGTGTTCACAAACTAAATACGTAAATAAGAGATTTACTGGGATCTTGCAGCCTATTTTAGCACACAACCCTAATGAAATGTTGGCCATAGATTTTTATGGGCCTTTACCTGCCTATAAACGATACCGATATTTAATCATAATGTACGACATATTTTCTAAGTATGCAACTGCATATCCGCTAAGAAAGGCGGATACATGACGTACTATCCGGATCTTACAGGAGCATCAGTTTCCTAAGATTGGTAGGCCCCAGATGATACTTACAGATCATGGGACACCCTTTAAATCTCACCACTGGAAAAAGTGGATTCAGCAACAGGGCATTCAGCATGTATTAACATCTATTCGTAATCCTCAATCGAATCCCTGTGAGAGAGTCATGAGGGAGTTAAACCGTTTATTTCGGCTTTATGTCAGCGAAAATCACCGTGGATGGGTGAATCAGACAGGAAACATCACTAACTACATAAATTGGACACAGAATGAATCTACAGGGTTTGCCCCCATCAGATTACATTTTGGACAGAATTATCCAATGCTGATAAAGGCTCCCTTGCCTGTAGATCGGGACAAAATTGATAAAGAAATGGATAAAAGAAAGGCTCGAATAAAGTTGAAACATATGGCTGAAGTACGCATAAAGCGGGGAAATCCACGACCATGTAGATTCGAGGTAGGGGACTTGGTTTTTGTACGAAAACCTCATGTCAGCAATCCAACCCAGCATCAATATAAGAAATTTTTCCCAGTATATGAGGGACCCTTCACTATACAAAAGAAAAATGGTCCGAATGCCTTTGTATTGGAAGATGAGCATGGGGTTTATGGATCTTATAATGCATGAAGCCTTAGGCCAGCCACCTAAAAGATAGGAGGTACACTTAAGGAATTGATCTCATGGCAAATGTTTGGCCAGGGGGAGGGGATTTAAAAGTTTTAAATGTTGGGGTTTAAAGTTTGAAAAAAAAAAAGGAAATAGCAAATACATGCTTTTGTTTTGTTTTTTTTGTTGGCATGAAGGGGCAGTTGAACTGGATACTTTATCCAATTCAAGGGTTCTATCATGTAAATTGGAAAAAAAAAACAACCCAAGTTTTATATGTGCAATAACACACATACTTATTTATTTTGAAATCTTATCTTTTTAATTCTAAGTTGATTTTAGTATAAAATATTTTTTTTTATGATGCTTGTTTTCTTTTAAAATAATTAAAAGCAAACAAGGTTTAATTAGTGCTCTTATATGTATTTTATTTAAACTAAAAAAAAAAAAAAATTAATGTTGATGTATTTTAAAGCTGAGATTTAGTTTTGTATTTTTTTTTTATATAAAAAAAAATAATAATCATTTTTGTAAGATTAAGCCCTGTAAGATATTGTTTTCTAATTAAGATTGCGCGGGAGATAACAAAGGACATAAATAGCTGGGTAATTTATTTTTTTGGTTGGATTAGAGAGGAGGATTCAAAGAGACTATTCTGTTCATTCAGTTTTTATTGCTCACTTTCTTCTTATTGAGGATCGATCCAGATTTTAGCTGTTATTGAACTGTTGCATTGTGAAAGTGACTAAAATTTCTTTTTTTTTGATATTGGTGCTACGGGAATCACCAAGTTGAATTTCCGTTGACCGACAATAACTCTATTTGCCACGATAATAGCAGTCATTCAGACGCCATGCCTGTAATATATGCCACGAAGAATCTCCACACCATGATGGGCTGAGCCTTTCCAAAGATGAACCGCCGGAGCTCCAAATTGTGACTTTCATCATGGCCTAACTGTCAAGTCCAGAGTGGATCCCGATAATGCCTCCAGATTTCTGAACTTGTAGTAAATGACATCCGTTGTAGAGGACTCCATAAACCGAGCTTTGTGTGAACAACAGAACTTAATATTATCTCAAGGTAACTTACCTTTCCATGTCAAAATCAGGGCTAAATCTCTAATTAAGTCTCTCACAGATCTCAGCTTAATCTTAAAAGGAAATTATATTTACGATGTGTAATTTATCAATTTAAATATTAATGTATTTTTGTTTATTTTACAGCACAATCTTAGTATCAAGATTTTCAATCTTAAAATGTTGCGTGTTCGAGAGTGTAGGGCGAGTGATATTTTATGTGCTTAATAATTTCTCAGTTTTATGATTAACCCTTGTTAAATGCTCAGACCGACCTTAGTAGTTTTCTTTTATTTTTGCTTGTTTGTTTGCTTCGGCGTAAACTAAATCAAACTTGGCTTTGGCTAGCGATTGCGAGGGTATATGATTTATTTATTTTTGGTAGAGATTTATTTTCTATAATTCAGATTGCGTAATTCATGTTTCTTTCTTGTGTGAGACTAACCTTGGCTCATTTCAATGTACTTGTCCATGAGCGTTTTGCAGAATTATGACATTCTTGGTTCCAACATTTCTTTTCTGGACTAAGAAAAGCTCGTCTGCACTGTCCCGTTATTCTCCACAAACATCCATCTTACTAAATCTCTATAGGGAAAAGGGAATTGGTTGGGTGAACCGCTAGCAAGAAGATATAAGCCATTATTGTGTCATAGATAAGAAATGAACGTGTCTGCCTGGGTATTTAACGTAGTTCTGCTCGCATACACTCAATGTTAAGATCTGCTAAGTAAATGTATATCAAGTTTCATGTTTATTTTGTTATTATGTTTAATAAATTTACAAAGTTCTTATAAGTATTTTGGCTGACGTTTGTCTCAGTGTTTTCTCAATTGTCTGAACCACCTTCATTAGCTTTTGCTCTCCCTGGGTTTAGTCCGGCACATTCATGTTCGTATATCCTGCCCACCCTTAAAATAAATGTCTAGTTCCGGTTTTCGGACTAGTGGCGCCCTCATGGTCAGGATGTACAAAACAAAAATATTTTGTCCGGCACAATATATATATATATGTGTGTGTAAGCAAATAATATGGATATGAACTTATATAATTAAAAATAATTATTAGATCGTATGAAAAACTTTTGTTTAGAAGTATAATACAATCTTGCAAATGTTTATATTCTAATTGTTAGTTTTAGCCATCAAATGGTCTCTTTTTTTAGCCATTAGATATTACATATTACAATAAATTTATATATTAACAACTTGCAGAATGACATTACTATATTTTAAATATTCATATGATCACCATGTCCTATTTTTTACACAAGCTGTTAAAACATAGATAAAACTTTCCATAAAGTAGTACCATCCAGTGCAACCCAGAGTAATCAATGGATGCAAAAAGGTTTGTATATAAAATGCCTATCTAGTTTTTTCTCATCTAATATCACCAGACTAGTTTCGTACTTATGGTTTTCATCAGAGAAGAGCCTTGGATTGTTGAGCACTGTACTTATATTTTAGGAGTGACATGACTGTATAAAGTTTTGCCTTTTTTAACAGCTTCTGTAAGTATAAGAAATGGTGATCATGTGACTTTTAGTAGTCTAATACCAATCTTGAACACAGGATAATGGTGATTATGTTTATTAAAAAATGATAGACCCCAAAATGTAAAAACACTGAACTTGGTTTAGATCTACATGATTATATATGTGAATGAGGTTAGATTAAAAATATTGTATTTTGATTTTGGACTCAAAGCTTTATAATTAACAAAAAAGATAAAAGGTAGCTGATAGAGGATTGCATTAGATCCTAAAATCTAGGTTCAGTACACCAATACCTAAGTCTTATCACTGACCAAAGCTACAGACAAGAAACTAGTTTAGGAATAATGAATGAATAGACACTAGGTAGGGATGTTATGTATAAATCTCTGCATTTATTGATTACTATGCTGCACTGGGTGGTATACTGTGTGAAAAATTTTAACTACCAAATAATGTAAAGTTGTTGTTATTTTATTTTTACATAATCATTAAAAAGATCAAATCACTAAGAAAATATAAACAAATAACAAGGTATAATTTAATATAAGTGAATAACTACTAGCTTATATAATAGAATCTTCTGTAAGTTATTATTTAACTTGCAATAGCTATAGTTTAATCACATAAATGATACAAGTAGTATTTCCTATTACACCTAAGAAGAGTACTTGTTTTGTACAAATATAATTTCATATTTGACTTTATTATAAATATTATTTACAGTATGTATTAAATGTATAGTATATTTGAACTCAGATCTTCAAGCACCCTTTAACTATCCACATTATCTCATATAGTGATACACATGACCACACACATGTAGAAAAGATAAATAATCACCAATATATGTACTTTGTGGTACACCAGCACTCATCAGTTGGGCCAGATTATCATCTCCTACACACATATAATCAGTGCTCAGTTTATATTAAGATAGCAAATCTTCATGCTTTAATGGACAGGCTTCAATCCACTCCAACCTCAAACTCTTCAGCCATCAATATCATTGAAAATCTGATGATGAAAATCCAAACACCATGCTGATACTAATATTATTGCATGCCCATGTTGACCTCAAGCCACTCTGACCCCTCATGTATAGGACTTTATCCATTTAAATACATAGAAGAGGGATGGGCAGGATACAAGCTTGATGTATTAAAATGTTTTATAAAAAATTAAAAATATAACCAGAACAGGGCAAAAATGAAGAAATAAAATTACTTTTGTTTAATTGGAAACAATGAAATTTGTTTTTTATTACCATTACCATCAGTGACAGTAAATAACAAAAATGAAGATAGTCATTGAAAAAGTTAGAAAAATATACAGCCATTTCCACTGCTAAGGGAATGCATTTAACGGTAAAAAATCTTAAAATTCACAAGCTAAATTCAAATTCATTTGTTGCAAAATAGAAACAATCTTAGAAATAGATATTTGTTCAATCTAAAAAAATAATATGAAATTAAGTCATTTGAAAATAGATAGTAATATAATATAATAGTAATTTAGAATTAAATTTAATTAATGATTTTTAGACGATTATTAAAAATGGGTATTTAGTGACTCTACCTTAGGAAATTAAATTAATGCCAAAATTATTATTATTATTATTATTATTATTATTATTATTATTATTATTATTATTATTATTATTATTATTATTATTATTATTATTATTATTATTATTATTATTATTATTATTATTATTATTATTATTATTATTATCATAATCATCATCATCATCTTTCAAAAGACCTTTTATTGTCTCAAAACCATACAACATTAGTGGTTACATAGTAAATTCACTGCTACAAGTTGATTACAAATTTTAACATTTACAGTGTCATTTTTGTTAGAGTTTTTTCTGGATTTACATGAGCTTAAATCATAGATCTTGTCTACATATAATATCCCAGATTGTCCATTCTGCCTAAGTCAACAGTTCAAATGTTATAATACAATTTTCATTTTATTTTATGTCTGAAATGGGTCATGATATAATTTATCATTTGAATCCCATTAGCAAATCAATAACTTATAACAGAAGGAAAAAATTATTGCTAAATTGTTCTTGTTGCTAATTTGACATGCTTATCCTTCTAAGTTTCTTTATAATGTTTTATTTTTCCAAATTACAATGTTCAAACTAGTGTTACAAAGATCTTATTAGATCTAACTTCCAAGTTTTGGTCTTATATTCCTTTTAAATGTGTCCTGTTCCCAGAATTTATTTATGTTTTAAGATTTCAGGTTTTCCAAAAAACCACAATACACCAGTTCCTAAGAGTTTTATCATTTTTGCCACCATGACATTAATTTAATCTTAAGTAATGACCAGGTGGCCACATAAAGGTCAGGTCAGGCCAGTGTCTTATTCCTTTTCTGTATCATTGCAAATTTATTTGAAAAAGTAGCTGGATGCCTCCTAGAATTGCTACCAATTAGAAAGGTGCATCTAGTACACCAGTCCATAGAGCACAAAGGTTGCTGCCCTGACACTTGGTATTAATCCCTCTCGAAATTCAGAAGGTAATTGATGCATTGTTACATTAGCCTTTCTGTAATTGCTAGTTATCAGACTTCTGATCTGCCTAAGTCCCTCTCGATGATATATCAGATGTGATAGGTTTTCCTCAGCTTGATGGCATAACCCACAAAAGACATCAATTGATGTATACAATCTTTTATAGCAAAGAAAATATCTGGTAGGTAATGCAGAT
The DNA here is from genome assembly GCA_028023455.1 of Epiperipatus broadwayi. Lineage (NCBI taxonomy): Eukaryota > Metazoa > Onychophora > Udeonychophora > Euonychophora > Peripatidae > Epiperipatus > Epiperipatus broadwayi. The sequence goes on along the minus strand of JAQFVV010000137.1, from coordinate 337,103 downwards.
AAGTTAAGTTTTATCAGAAAATTGAAAGACTTTGGTTCTAAGGCCCATCATTTATATCTTTTAACCAGTTGTTTATTATTAATTCCCAGTATTTGGATCCAAAGCAATTGTGTTATTATCTTCAATTATTAGTTCATAAATTTCCCAGTATTTGTATTTGTTAATAATTTGCTCTGAGATTTTTGATTCTGTTTTATAATGATATATTAATTGTTCAAAATATGATAATTTTTTTGGTGGTGGTTTATCAGTTGGAACGATCTCCATGAGCAGCTTAATTTTAGGGAATTGTTTAACAATATCAATTATATTGTTTCTCATTCTCGGTTTGTCAAAAATACCGATATCATGTAATCCCAAACCATTTTTATTCAGTGGAAAGCTGTTGAGAAAGCAACCACTGGCATAAAGTAAACTATCTTAGTCATAATCAAACAGTTAATTAATTGAATCTTAGAATATACTGACATATAGGTATTGGCTAGAGAGTCTGCTATTTGCTGGATTTCATTTTTCAATTTGTTCTGCAAATGACATCTCATGCCAGTAGTCTCCAGATAGAATGGAAACCCAAGGAATGAGCCTGGCTTTGCCTGAAAAATGGATGTACATGGCCTTCCTATGAAAAGGGTCCATGCTGCTGTTTTTCTGGATAGAAACCTTGTTTAAATTCCTTTGAGTATTCTTCTAAAATCATCTATAGTTTTAGTATCTGCTTTTTTATGTCAGGAAAACCATAATATCCATGTATGCAATGCATGTCAATTTTTGACTTGTATCGGGGATCTTCATTCCCTCAAATGCCTGCTGTAACTGAACAAGAAGGGGATTTATATATAAAATGAATAAGATGGAACTAAGTGGGGATCCCTGTAAAAGTTATTTAGTTGGTGTGAAAGCTAGAGAATTTCTGCCATTTAGGGTGGTGTGAAGCTCACAGTTTAAGAGTAAATTTGTTATAACATATACATGTGATTTTGGCATTTTAGTGTCATTCAATAATCACAACAGTATAGATATATCAACATTGTCAAAAGCCAAAGAAATATCCAGTTGTACAACAATCGGCCCATATCTCTTCTTTTCTCCAACCAATGTCAAAATAGCCTTAAATAACATAGTAGCTTGTGTGGTAGATGAATGTTTTTTTTGCAAATTGAGCAGGTGAAATCATCGGCAAAATAAACGGTTCTATTTTATCTTTAATTACTTTCTCTAAAATCTTTATGGACAATGGACCCATTGATATTGGCCTTTCTCTGATAACAAAGGGATGGGCTTCTTTTTTTTATTAAACAGCACCCTGGTGATCGTCTTAATCCCTTTCCATCATTATTATTCTCTGTGATAAATAATTAGCCATTTGGCACAGGCATTTTCCTGTTAGCTTGTCAAGGTGTTTTAATATGAACAATGGAATACCAGGGCTTCCTGGGTGACAGTTTTGGGGTATTTCATTCATTTTCATTTTAAAATCATCTATTGCATATGGTGATTCAATCTCTGCCATTCCAAATACATTTACTGGAAATAATATGATCTTACCAATTCTTAACTGTTTTAAAGATAAGCGGGGAACCAAGGAAATTGATACAATCCTGCCAAATAATAATAATAATAAAAATAATAATAATAATAATTATTATTATTATTATTATTGTTATTGTTGTTTTTGTAGTTGTTGTTGTTATAATAATAATAATAATAATAATAATAATAATAATAATAATAATAATAATAATAATAATAATAATAATAATAATAATAATAATAATAATAATAATAATAATAATAATAATAATAATAATAATAATAATAATAATAATAATAATAATAATAATAATAATAATAATAATAATAATAATAATAATAATAATAATAATGTACAGGGTTTGAATTCAATAGAAAAAATATTTAAGTTGAAACAATGGATCAGGAAAACAAAACCTCATATAATGGGACTGCTTGAAACCAAAATTTATGCAAGTTCTCAAATTGATCCAACAAAATTTTTAAATAGTGAGGGCTTTGTTGCATGTTTAAGAAATTCTACCTCTCCATCAGCCAGGACAAGTCTTTTGATAGACACTGCTTGCCAGTTAGCAATTTTCAAATCATATACATTGATGCAAATCTTTTAATCATTACTTTATTTCACAAAATAATTAAAATAAATGTAATCTTTGCTTATATACCATTGCAAAAATATAAAATAAATACAATAATTGCCACAATTAATTCAACACTGGGATCTACAGCTACTCCAACAATTCTGATCAGACTGCAATGCAACATATGATGAGTTTGTAAATAAGTGGATACATAAATTAACGGTTCCATTGATGAGTGCAAGAGGTTTCTTACCTGAAGATGCTGTTTCATTTCGTAATAGCTGATTTTAAACATTAATTGATCTTTGTTTTTACTCTCCAGTGTTTCATCATCTAATAAGCATGAAGTTAATCCCATCAGCAATTTCTGATCACTCAGCTCAGTTCATATCAATTGATGTCAGTAATATACAAGTCTCTAGACTGCCACTAACTAGAGCAATAAGAATTATTTTCTAAATTAAATTTATATAATTAATTAATATGTAATTAAAAAGTAAACCACTTTGCATATTTTAAAAGCATCAAGACTAGAATGAATTCACCTATTTTTTAAGCATTTGATAATTTATAAGATTTCTCTTGCCAAAATTGATGAAAATTGAGAATAAAGTGAATATATCAATAAAATGAAAATTTGGCAGAGTCAATTATACAATAATGGAGACAAAATCTCACTTTGTTTTTTATAATCAGGCAGAATGTAATAATTGTAAACATAAAATTAATGTAATTTAATTATTGTGTAAAAAAACATTAATAAAAGAGAAACATCTAATAGATTTAAGAAAAATCAAACAAGATTAATCTTGCATAGCAACTTGTATGCTAATGTTATGCCACCATTTTTATTTAATAGGTGAATACCTAATTATAGAAGATTCTTTCTAATTGTATTGTTTTTGCCATAATCATATTTCTTCCAGAAGATTTCAAATTTATTGTATTTGCATCACATTAGTAGCACAGCAATATAATAAGTCAGAAAAGTCGGTAAAGAAATTCAAAAGTAATGTAAAAAAGATAATGCTGACCTTGCTCTATATACATTTGTATTTGATTTTTAAACTTTTATTTTGTAAACAATAATTGATCATATGTATTCTTCCAACTTGAGTTAAGTAAAATCCAGGTAAACTACTGATTCATGTATACTAGCCTGTTATAAAAGTTACTTATATTACATTATATTTTTATTGTATAACAGCATTGACACTTATTTTATCAAACGATATAAAAAATCTATATATCCATTTACTGATAAATAATTATAATTGGATAAAGATTATCAAAAACCACTGCTAACAGTAAATCATAATTAGATGTATTATTGAAGGGAATATGAAACTTGCAATTCATACAAAGTCCTAAAAAATTATTAGTAAAGAGGCAACAAACATGAGCTTAAAAATGACTAGAAACTTTTTCTAGAAAGTAAAAAACAAATGGCTATTTTGTTAAGATAAAAAATCAAATAATACGATCTTTATGTTCTGAATTTTTATTGCATACATATGTAAATGTAAACATTGAAAGTTTTGATATTTTTCATATTTGGAGTTAACTAATAACCTAACCAAACAAGTAGCCAATTAAAAACTAGACCAATAAACTGTAATCATATTATCCAGCAATAGCATTTATTTAACTGATCCTTTATTAGTCAAAGATGAGTTGTCTTCTAGAGAATCTGATAAATAAATGCTATAGCTTCATATAGTTATTTTGGCTTGGTGATCAAGATTTAAACAAGTTAGTCATTTGATTATATCATAATCGAGCTCTAATTAAAAAACTGCATGAAAAATCTTACTAAGCTTTTAATATTCTCATCTTTTAATTCATAAAAAATCTTCTGATTATGTATACATATACTACAAATTCTATATACTATAATATTAAAAAATATAAGTCAATGCTTTATATAATATATTTTAAAATTATATAGTTATAAAAATTAAATATTATATAAGCTATTGATATTTTGGTTGGCCAAAATCTCAACTTAATACGATACATAAATTATTTACAAGTTATATATACTTCAGAAAGAAAGACCTTATCAATGCCAAAATGTTTTTAAGAAATATATTTCTTACCTTATTCTGCTATTAAACAGAAATTTTGAAGTATCTACTAGGCAACTTTATACTCAATAATTTTATTTGTTTATGCTTAAGAATAATTGTCCCTTCATAAATAACCATTTAATTCATAGCGTTTTCGACCCACTTCTGAATAAAATTTGATCATTTACAAAATGCTTTTTTTATTAAATAGACAATAAAATGTATTGAGACAAACTTAAATTATTAAAAAACAGAAACCATACAATAAATATAAAATAGTAAATAGGTGCTAAAATTTATTTTATAAATTCTCTCTCTATGGATATATACATATATAATATAATGGGATTTGAACACAGACTTTCAAGCTCTCTTCAGGAATCCACTTTATTTTATCTAACGGATATATATGACCACATACATGCGAAAAATTTAAATGATTTCCAATATACGTATTTCATGCAAAAATAGCACTCATCAGTTAGTCCAGATCATCATATACCATACACACACACGCAAATATATATATATATATAACCAATGCATGGTTTATATTAAGAAAGCATTAAAGTTTGAAGATTTGCTATCTTAATATATATATATACACTGATTATATATGTATGTGGGAGACAAAGATCTGGACCAACTAATGAGCACTGGTTCTGCTCAAAAACATATATTAAAGACCATTTATCTTTTTCACATGTGTGTGGTCATGTGTGGCAGTTGTATGAAATAGAGTGGATCACTGAAGGGAGTTTGAAAGACTGTTCAAATCCATTTATATCACATTTAAACTCCCAGTATATATATATAATATACTTGTATTTCAATATATATATATATTATAATGATCAGGAGATGATCGAAGCTAATCAGTCTTACCGTATCTGCCGTACAAGGGCGCCACTAGGCCATTTGAACCTAGAAAATTTATAGAGTAGGCAGATATGCACTGTTAAGATCTTATTTTACCTATATTTTTATTCTGACCATTAGCCCAATGTCACTAGCTCAGTGAGACACAGAGATTTATAAATCAGAAAATATTTTAAATATAAAAAATATATAAAAATAAGCCACTGCCAGTAATTAACACACAAACATTTATTTACACACATATATATAAAATTTAGCATTATTATTTTAGTATGTTTACTTTAGCATTTAACTACATTTTTTTAATTTTTATTTTGAAGTTCGCACAGATGAATTTAAAAGTTTATTTAAGTGTCGAGTATGAATAAATTACATAGATTGCATTTGAAAAGAAAAATATTTTATCCCTGATTTAACCTTAGGCCAAAAGTTCGCAGCCAAACCAACATCAATCCATCCGATACATCGATGTATTCAATGTAGCATGAATACGACAGCACAAATATCATACTGTCAGGAATGTACATCTGAACAGCATGGTTTGGTTATAGAAGATATTGACTCCCGTTCAGACAGGAATATTACATCTGATGAGAAGAGCAATAAAAAAAACTCCATAGCAAGGGACTGCATTTTCCATCTTACCATCCCATTCCATAGGCAAAAAGGTGTGCGGTGTAATATGCGATCCTGCACATAGCGAACATCATACTACATCTACTAATTACACCAATATATCCAATCCATTGACCCAATTTAACTCCGAAATGAATAACCTAAGATTACACTCCCTTAAACTAACATATATAACTTTACAAATCTATGCAGCCATTCATGCCCGACTTAAGTTTAGTTTAACGAAAAACACAAATCATAAAACTTAAAAAGACAAAAAAAATAAATAAATGGAAATGATTTTAAATAAAAAAATACATGAAATAACATTATTAATATTAATTTATGTTGGTCTGAAAGGATTCTATGTGTATTATTTACTGAAAGGTTTAGTATTTAAAGTTCTTATTGTTTTCAAATTAATATTCATTAGAGTTCATAAAGTTCTTACGATTTTAGAAATGTTCATTAGTTATATAGTTCTTACTGTTTTAGAAAAGTTCATCCTTTACAGTTGCTTGCCATTTGGAATCCAGAATTAAATCCCCTGATGATCCTGTGGTCCTCAATATAGGAAAAACAATGTTTCATTTCTTGTTTTTATAACAACTGAAGGAATTGAAAGTGTGTCTTTCAATTCCTTCACCTCCAACTCTCTGACTTAACACATCTCTGTCTTTTCTTAATTTTTCTTCACTCACTAAAAATTTATTTCCTAACTTTTTCTTTTATATGTAAACTTTCAGATCCAATGGACATTACATCATTGATGATGATGATCCTTCTGTTGAGGTCCGTTTCCTGAGGGATTTCTTTCATTGGCTATTATGCTCCTATTGTTTTTCTCCTATCTGACCTTTACTTGTAAATGTTGAAATACCCAAGGGCTAGTTTACTTTTATTAATTAAAATAATCATTTCCATTTTATACAATAGAATTAATTAAATTGTACATTCTTTTTAACAATATAAATTTATCTTTAAATCTTTTAAGTTTCTTAAAATTTGGTTTTAAAATAATAATTTTTAATAGTTTTCTTTTAATAATTTTTCATCTGTGCGATTTTATATATATAAAGTTTAAATGACTTTTAACTTTCAATTTTTATGTCTTAAAAAAGAAGTTTTTTATATGCGAAATTTTCTTTTTAATTTCTACTTTTTAAAATAAATAATGTAACAGCGTGTGTGCCTGTTACAATATATATATATATTTGATGCAACTTTATGCAAAATAAAAAATAATTTATGTTTATATTTATGTTTGCTATAACTTCTACAAATGCAAAGGTTTTTCATTTAAATTTAGTCCAGATAAGGTATCTCTTAGATCTTATTGAAGTGACATTCAACTTATGATGGAGATCGTGAATATTACTATCATATTTGTGTCTTATTAAAAATAAATATCATCAGAACTTGTTTGACCACCCATTAACAAATATGAAGATGCCAATTTACTAACAGATAATTAGATGCTTAATTGTATTGTTTGTAGAGATTACCAGAAAAAAGTCTTAAGCTTGCTTAGAACACTTTATTTACATAATATTTAACTTTTCATTGTATTCAAATTCCCAGCTATAGCTGTGGCAAACGAATTTCCTAATTCATTTACTAAAAGATATTTTATAATGAATTGTTATAGTGATTAAACCAATGCACACGCATTTCCATATACTTAAGATTTGCCCATACATAAATGTTCGGGTCAAAAGGATGGGTGATTCATTCCATTCTTTCTAAAATACTATATCTTGTGTCTGGAAAAAGTGAGAGTATTCATTTATAATTTATCTTTAAAGCACATGTGCATTGGCTTAATCGCTATTATCACTATTACAGTACAAAAACATAGTGCTATATAAAATAATATCTCAATATAATGAATTGTTGTAACTTTACAAAATTAAAATTTGTTTTGCAGGAAGTTATTTAGGCTTTAAATATATGCAAATAAGTTATTTTGGTGCAGTTTCTCATTTTAATCTTTAAGTCAAGTGCTACTCTTTTTAGATTCTACCAAGTGTTACTAAGAAATTAATTTTAAAATAATTATATTACCTTTTTCTAATTTCAGAATCCCAATAAATTTTAATAAGAAGTATTTCTTTGTTCTGAGATCAATTGGCAATGTGTTCATAAGCAGTTGTTTATAATAGTCAAGGCATACTTCTATTAGCCAATATAAAATTTATAGTATGGTATTTTAATAATAATTATGCACTCTTTTGCATATGTTAATGAAGATGTAGTTATTTAATATTTAAGATTATATAAGCTTAGCACTTTCAGGATGCAACTTTGGATCCCATATTCATAGCTTTAAAAATGATAATCCATTATAAGTTGTTATTCATTTATGCAAATGTGTTTGAATATTTAACTAGTCCATTGTTTGAGCAAAGAAGCTTCTCTTCTGTTAATGGAGTTGAGGTCATTTGCATTATAATAAGTCTCTTTAATCTTTCTTCTGGTATCGTTCTTCTCTATGAAAATGATTTGGGCAATAGTAAGTTCAAATGAGTGACCTGTGGTTGTTTGATGCTCCCAGAATACGGATGTTCCTTCCCTTTTGTTTTTTGTTCTGTTGTCTGTGTATATATGCTGGTAAACTATTGTGTTGATGTTAGTACAAGTCTCACCATAGTAGGTGGTATTACAACCTCTTTATGGGCATGTCATTTTATAAATCACTTGAGCAGTTTGAACCCTTTATATTTTGTCCTTGGCATTATTTATTGGTTGGTTTTTGTCGAGAAGTGTTCTGAACATGAATTTGAAGTTGTTAGAAAATTTTTTAACTATTTTTGAGGTTACATTCTGTATTTGATGGAATTGTTGTAAATTTCTTATTTTCTTTGGGCTGTTTGTTGTTGAGCTTTTCATAAACTTTTATTCTCTGATTGATTGTGTTGTATTTTGTAAATATTTAATACAAATGAAAATAAAGATGCATGGAATAAAGATTGTTTCAAAACATGAAAATTCTTTTAAATAAAAACTAGTTATTTCTTATTATATCTAAGTAACAGTTGCAAGGAGTTATAGTTATTACTATTGGTAAATCAATGAGCAAGATATTTTAAAATCTTCTATGTCAATATTTGTAAATGTAGATAAGGAAGTCAATCTCCAGTCATGCACTGCTTATAAATGTGCATTAAAATCTCCATGCAATCTCCTGCCAATAATAGTTTAAAAGCGTAAATGAATTCACTTATGCTTAAAACCTATTTTTATATAAGGCAATCATTACTGACCATACTTATCTCAGGATTTCAATCTATTGTATGCCTGATGTTCAAATTGACAATTATATTTGTACAAATTTAGATCAAAAACTCTGTATACGTATAAATAAATTATCTATATATTTAGATATTCTATCACAGAAGAAAGATGGAATCTCATTTTTAACTTCCTGTGATTAAACATATATTAATTATAAATAAATGTCAATATATTATTATTAAGCATTGAAATAATTGTAACCATAAAGAAGGAAATCAACCTCCAGCCAAGTGCTACTTATAAATGTATATTAATATCTCTGTGTACTCACCCATGAATGCTACTTTAGAAGCATAATGATTGGCTTAGTGAGTGAGTGTACTGAGATTTTAAGATACATTTATAAACAGCACATGATGGGAGGTTGATTTCATTGTCTATGATTAATAATAATAGATTTAAATAATATTTGTTGTGAATTAATTCTGATTAAAGTGATGTTAAATTGGAATTGTTTTATTAAAATAATATATTTATTGATAAAAAATGAACAAACTTTGCATAGGAAAAGTTGTTTAAATAGTTTATTCAAAAGTTTTAAAATATATATAGAATTTTTTTTTTATAAATTTAGATATGATAAAAATTATTCAAAATCTTCATTAAAGCAATGAATACCAGACTAATAAATCATATTCTTCAATTACTGGCAATTGAGAAGGTCACTATAAATTTTAGAATGGACCACAATAATATATTTTAGATTAAAACAAAACAGAACTTAAATATAGTCCACTATACATATAAGACTTCTTCAACAGTGCTTATAGAGTAAGTATGTAAAAAGTATTATTCAACAGTGTTGATGAATAATGCCTTTTATTCTTGATTTACATTTTAGCTATCAATAATTAGATATTCAGTATTTAATGTTTAATTAGACCAGCTATGGGCTGACTACATGAACAAAAACCTTGGGTCTGATTGCAAAATAAAAATATACCATAAAGCTGTATAGCATGTAGATAATGATTAATTCCAGAGTTCGTAGCTGTATATCATTCCCCTTCATTTGTGGTATCGTATCACATTCCAATTTTTTGTTTAGAAACATATTTCGTTTTTTAAGAAAATATATAGATACTCATTTAATAACTAATATTGAAAGGTTTCTGGATTGGTTATAAACTGGCTGCTTAGAAAAGGTTTTAAGTATCTAAATAAAAATCTGCAAGTTCCAGAACAATTTCAATCTCTAATGTACTAAACGCTGCATCATAACAAGCATTCTATATTATTATAAATGGTTAAAGTAGTTAATTTATAAATAATGCTTTTTGCTCATAGGTGATACCAATAATTCAGCTTTGTCTTAAAAGTATTTAAACAGGCAAAATTTTCCATACAGTAGTGCCACTCAGTGCAAGCCAGAGTAATCAATGGATGCCAGAAGGCTTGTGCATAAATCCCTATCTAGTGCCTACTCATCCAATATCCCTGGAGGTTTTGTCAGTGGGGAGCCTTGGATCTGAGAGCACTGCATCCAGATCTTAGGATCAAATACAATTCTCCAGCAGCCACATTTTATCTCTATTTAACTACAAAACTATGAGGATAAAATTAAAAACACAATATTATCAATACAACCTCATTAGCTTATATAATAATATAGGTCTGAACTTAGTTCAGTACCCATACATTGTAATGTCTTTGATTCTTTAATAGCCAAAGTCACCACTATCCTATTAGGCAGCATTGATATTAAACCACTAAATATCACATGATCATCATTTCTTATGCTTGCTCATAACTGTTATTAAAACATAATCAAATAGTTTATTCCTTGTGCGTTCTTAAAAAGTTTGATTACTAAAAGTGGCAGAGCTGAAACCACAATTTATGGCTCTTGAGATGTAGAGTCACTCTACCATTACATTAATCCACGTAAAGCAATAAACTATGAATTCGATTTTTTTTTTGCTACTTAGTAAATTTAAAATTAAATACGCTCAGATTTGCTCTCTCCGTCTGAACAAGATGTTGTCAATCTCAAACTAACAATCTTGTAAAAACAACTTGGATACATGAAAATGTTGATACACTGTTTAATAGCATTAGTTATTATTACTTTTCTGTATTTGTTTTTATAAAGTATTTTTAAATAAACTGGTTTTGTAATATATACATACATCGTGTATACGCATATATAATACACATAACGCTGTTCTAGTTTGTATAATTCTACAATCTTTGTATATGTTAGATTTATTTTTAGACGGCATTTTAAGGAATTGAATTTCCTGCAACAAAATAAAATCTGATTAGATTTGTAATAGAAAACAAAATTTAAAATGGCAAATATTACTTGTTGTTAATTCAAAACAATTTTGCTTAATTCTGAACCTTGTTTATTAGTTACTTAATATTAAAGAATCTGATTTCATCAATAGTGTTTTATTAACAACTTATTCAAAATACTGTAACCAATTTTCTTTTACTGAAGTCCACCAAGCTTTATAAAAATATTTTCTCAATATTTTAATTTTAAAATTAAATGCTAAATCAAATTAAAATATAAAAATTGATTTACTCATAATATTTTGTAGATTTTTCAAATGAAATATAATTCTTTAACTTTTTTATTATTGTATTGTTTGTTTGTTTGTTTTTTGTAAAAGTGTAAATATAGTTTATAGATGAATTTTCTGAAAATTATCTAGAAATAATTAATTATATTATTATAAATTTTAAATAGTATACTGATATAGTCAGGTGTTATGTTCAGAGTATTGATAAATTCCACAGGTTATGGATAGTGGGATTATCTTTAGATATGAAGGACCATTGTAAATAACATATTAACAATGCTAAGATGGAATGATGGTTCATCAAAGGCTAGTTACTACTTCCAATACAGTTTTGTCTGTCTCCCTTTTATTTTACATATTTAATTTCATGTCAAGCCCAATTGTCTAGAGCCTTTCATGCCATTTGTCATGGTCTTCATATTATTTGTAACACAATTATGTGTTTGTGCAAATACATTTCTTTCATTTAATTACATACACAACATTTCTGATTCTAATTCTCTTTTCCATTTTTTTTAAATTCAAGTCCTTGAAAATTAATAAATCAGTCATAAACAATAGCTTAATAGATTGTCAGTTCTTTGTTATAATCATTGTTCAAAGCTGGTGAATCACTAATGATTTCGTTTGGAACTGGAACAGGAGTTTCAGTGTATACATTGTATATTGAGGCATCCCTATTTAATAATTCTCTGCCTAGAAGAAAAATTTCACTTGATACAAACTCTTCAAGACCAAAATGGAGAACTGCATTGCGGACTGAGGAGCTATCAAGATTTAAAATTCAATATAATAGTTCTTGGTGGAATTTGTGTTTCAGTGAAAGGAAGTTTAATAGAACAAATGGATATCTATAAGTTTTTTTTGGAAGGGCAGATCAGTCAGTGAAAAGGAAATGTATATTGAATTTCCTGTAATATTTAATTTATTATCTTCTATACTTGGAATGTCTTGATATGTCAATGAAAGGTTGTGTTAAAATTAGCCTTGCACAATGATACCAGTGTTTAATGTATTAGTGCTTATGTTTCAATATTACATTCTGATAATACTCAGAGAAAGAAAACTTAGATTTTGCTGAATAGTATTATTACATCAATACCAATAAAAGATTGATATTTTTCTCTTGGAGACATTAATGGGCATAGTAGACAAAGAGTAAATGTCCAAAAATTTGTGGAAGTAATGGTAATGGTGTTATTAATTTAAAAATTCTGTTATAATTACATTTTTTCGCATGACTTGGATTGGCTGTTTAGGCAGAAAAATCTATCTAAAGAAACATAGATGCATTAATGCTCAAAATAATGACATTTAATAAATTACAGTTTATATTATGCATGAACTTACAAGTGCATATTGTTTGGATGGATCATAGATCAAAATGAAGATTAAAATGATAGATACATTAAAAAGTTAATCATACTTTAATACATATTTTCAAGAAAATTGATGTTGTTCTTTAAAAGTAATTTCTGTATGAGTAAATTTCAGTCACTGTTAAACACTCAAATTGTTATTGTGAATCTTCAGGATTGTCACATTATTGAATCTCGCATTTTGTTAAAGAGTGTATTATGATACAAATAAATCTATTTTGGGATCACTAAAAAAGAACACACTGGTAATTTTTCTGATAATGATTGGATTATTAGACATTTTATTAAAAAAACATGATATATTCTGGTTGGAAAAATAATAAACTAAATGTGGAACTTCAAAGGCCTAAAGTTAAATTACCACATTTTTATTCACAACATAGTGCTATATAAATAAATACTTAATTATATATATGTTTAATTTCAATCAAGAATGACGTATAGTAAATTTTAAATAATTTCACAAGCCATTCATCCAAGCATATTAAAATAATTTAAAGTGACTGTTTAATATTGTCACACTCTCATATCCAAACACTTAAGATTTGCCCATACTTAAACGTTTGGGTCGAAACATTAGATGGATTCATTCTACCTTTTCTAAAGACTTTATCTTGTGTTTGAGAATGTTAGTATTATTTAGTATAGTCATCTGTAAAGCATATGTGCATTAGCCTGATCACTAATTTACATTTACATTCTATCAACATAGCGCAGTATAAATAAATACTTAATAATATTTTCTAGATAACAAAATCTATATATTTCACTAGAATTATATAGAATCTGTGGAAATCCTTTATTTATGAATAGAAATAATTGATTAAGTAACAGATGTCAACAATATTCCATAATTATTTCCATGGGTTTTCCTAAGCTTTGTATTGTTTTATATTGGAATAATGAAAATATCTTTAATATTAAGTGGCATTTTTTCATAACTGCAAATAATCTTTAAAAATATTTCCTACTTTCAAAATTAATATCTTATAATTATATTTGTTATTTTCTCTAGTAATGCCAAAGAACTTCACACATTATATACAAGTCCAATTATCCGTATGTATCCATTTTCTTTGGTTAAATAAATAAATGCAGTAATTTCATATAAAATTGTTTCATTACCAACACAAATCAGGTATATGTGTGTGTGATTCTAGTTGCAACTAATTCTATATATATATATATATATATGAACTAACTCAAGGAAATATTAAAAAATATGAATAAAAGAAAAAACACAATTACTTCTTTTATTAGTATATGTAATATAATATCAGTATAGGACATAGAGTTAAATAAACTAATAAAATGTCAGTAATCTGTTTTTAAGGCAACCCTGCAATTAGACAATAAATAGAAATTATTTATAGTATTAATCTTTTATTGTTTAAGAATAATTCTTATGCTGATGGAATCACCATTTTGCTGTTTGGCTGTAGTAGTCTAATATGAATTTGCAATTCTAAATATTTCTTATATGTGCTCAATGATTTCAAAGTTGTAGTGGCCAATCTTAATTGTCACAATTCACTATTTAGTCTAATAGCTAGAAGATAAATTTAAGATATCAGTTGCCATTGCATTTTATAGAATATTCTGCATTGTACATAATAACTTCCAATCTTTCTTTGTGTAAATTTTGTGTTATATTTAGGGTGTTATAACTAATCCATATTAATAGTATTGTACAACAACATGTTTAATGCCTAGGCAATGTACCCGTTGTTTAATCGCAGTGCATATAATACAAATATTGATTTCTAAAGTTTTCACGTATGGAAAACCTTTTCATTTTACAATTACTTTTGTTTAAATATTAGCAAAAGGAAATATTTTAGCTCCACCTCAAACTTTATTGCAAATGTAAAAGTCAGGCAGATGAGTACAGTGGCCAGTGATAATTTGATATTGCTCGTCACGATCTCAGTATAAACTATTCTCCATCTATTATTTAGTGTTCTATATTAAACTTTAAATAATCATTAATATTAAAAATATATAGTTAATGAGGTTTTATTAAGATGCATAATTATATAGGTAAAACTTTTGTATTTAAAAATGTTAAATGGCAAAATAGAAGTCTCTTATCATTTAACTATATTTTAGAAGTATTCAGTAAATTAAATATAAACAGGAAAAAATTCTGTCTTCATCTAGCAAGAACATAAAAAAATCCAGTATAAGAAATTTTTGATTGAATCACGCGACTGTCATTATAAATTTGTTAAGTTGCAATGAAAGATTTTGAAAGGCAAAACTAAAATATACAGAATCTGTTGCTATGACTATCATTAATTTGAATTTCACCCATATTATCTGGCCGTAACTATAGAAACGCATCAACATTTTTTCCTCTCACGAGAGTCAAAAAACGGTTAAAAATTGACAGTTGAATTATTAATGATATCTTAAAAGTATTTTGCTAGAGTTAAATTTATTTTTATCTCTTGAGATAAATTATATGATAAAGTCTATAAGGATAAAAAAGAAATTGATAAGTGAAAAAAAAGCGCGATTATCTAGTAATATTTTGCAACTTGTTTCTATTGCATTTCTATATATATAATCGCTTTTTTTTTTTTTTAAAATTTAATACAGTATTCACATTTGAGAGGGGAAAAAAATCAGTTTTTTTTTAATACGTACATAGAAGTTTATGTTTGAAATGTATTAAATAAAATGGAAGAAAAACTACAATTGGATCATCCTAGATCAAACTCTTTACGAAATGTGCTTAACTGCGAATCAATCAATGATAGTGACGTTTTTGATAATTCAGTTCCAGGGGAAATCATAGTGCCTTCTTCACGTGATGGTAATCAGACAAACTCAACACCTATTAAAGTTCATCGACGCTTGTCTTATCCTCGACTGCATAGTGATTCCGACATCGTCTCTCAAAATTATCATGGTGTTTTAAATGCTAGTGCTGAACGTGTACTAACAAAAATAAGAACCCGCCAACGAGCATTGTCTGTCGATAGCGAAAAAATTTCTGGTTTGGATCTTATAGGTCGTCCTTTCAAACTACATACTTTTCCGCGAAAACTTCAACCATTATTACCAAGTAATGGCAGTTTGCATAGAACTTTAGATAATGATGAAATTTCTTTACCTTCATCCACTTACTCAACGCCTATACCTCAATTACACAGTCCCAGTCATTCAAATTTGCAAACCCAATTACTGATTGAACCTAATAAAGAAGACATTTTTATTCAGTTTAGTTTTAAAAATAATCAAAATTGTACTGGCAATGATATGTCCACATGATTTACTATAATTCAGGTACGTTGTTGTTGATATTGTTGCTGTTATTGTTGTTATTATTATTATTATTATTATTATTATTATTATTATTATTACTATAATTCAGGTACGTTGTTGTTGATATTGTTGCTGTTATTGTTGTTATTATTATTATTATTATTATTATTATTATTATTATTATTATTATTATTATTATATGATGATGATGATGATGATGATGATGTCTCAAATAGTATATAGTAAAAAAAAAGTGGCATCAGTAGTTCTTTAAAAAAATATTATAAAGGTATTTTTCAGTAAACTAAACTAATGGGTGGTGGTAAAAATTTAAGAATGAAGGATTTTATGATACAGTATTAGAATAGCTGCCTATTATGCCTACAATCTAGGTTCAAATATTGACCAAATGAAGCTTGAATTTTGGGGGAAGATTATATTAGTATTAAAATTGTTTCAGGATTTAGTTAATAGTCAATTTGCATAACCAATCATTATTTATTAACTATTTTTAGGAAGTTAAAATGAGCAACCATCCAAGCTCTTAGTGTCTAGTAATTGGTAAACTTATTGAACTAGTGTTTTCTTCATTGTTTTTTACAAGAACAATTGAAGAGACTTTTGCCTTACAAAATGTTTATCTTATATATTATAATGGGATTAAAAAAGCTCCAGAAACATATGATCAAAATTACAAACATCAGCATCCATTGTTAAAAAAGTAAAGAATTTATTTTATATCAGGTGATATTTTTTTAATATCCTCATTCTTATTTATTTGTCTAATAGAACTCAACATACATGCCAAGCACATTACAAATTGATGTAAATAAGAAAAAATGTCACTGTGTTAATTTTAAATCTCTTATTCTTTTATAACTATTTATTCTTTCCCTTTTTTTATAAATATAGTCTAGTTCCAAGATATTAATTAATGAGATATTAATACAATTTAAGTATAGAAAATTATATGTATAAATATTTATCAGTATTATAAATATCTACAGAGAGTACAATTTCAATAATGAATCTTGTAGAATTAATTATTTTGATCATGAATGATAATTTCTTGAATTATAAAATCTTGATAGAAATAAAGCAATAAAAATTTACTGTTATTGACTCAGTAATTCTATAATACATAACAAATTCATTGAAAATAAATTTTCTCAATTATGGAAAATTTTATTAAGTATATATGAAAATTCTCATCCGGATTTTGTTTTTTAAATAGATTTCTTTTAAACAATGTTGCTAGATGTATTTGCATTCAAGGAAGTATCCAGGCTTTCTCAATAATTTATGTTTTGATTCTGGTGTTTAGTATTTAAAATAGAATTTTAATAACGTCTACAAATATCATAAAAACTTTGATGATAACTAATTAAAATATTCTTTATTAAACAGATTTTTTTTTCCAGTTAGGTAGTTTATATGATGCTCTTTTCATGTATAAATTATCAGTTTTTTCCCTAATACTTATAGGATTAGTAATCTTTTGTTTCTTTCTTTGTCAGAATTCAGAACAAATTCCATTACAAAATTATAACTGCTCTTCATAGACTTCTTATTTACTCCATAACATGTTTATTAAAAATCAAGAAAACAAATTATTTTTAATTAATTGTATTTTTCTATTATATTAGCAATTAAGTTTCAACAAATTCTGTAGTAATTAGATAAATTAAAAAAAAAAAAAACAATTTGCAAAAAATATTATTTTGAGAATCTACATAGAAAAGAACAAAGACAATCTCAAAATATGCTGTATAAAAATTAATTACATTTCCATACTCTGCCATTCTAAATATTAACAGTAAAAAATTCGTCATACAGAGTTTAAATATAAAATTTAATATTTATTGTACCAAGTATACTTTTGATACTTTCACATCATAATCATGGTCAATCTGCTGAGAACATTAATTTATTGCTCAATTGAATACTGTTTGTTTTGTGATTATTATATATTTATTTTGTGTAATAAATTACTTTATTTTGTGTTCACACATAACTTAAACAGCACTCAGATCACAGCTATGGTTGTTTCTCTTTCATGATTATGAGAGATGGCTGCATTAAATGCTTCAAGCTTAATCTTAGATTTTTTAGACATTAATGAGTGTTGAGTTATTCTAATTTTAAGATTCTCCATGGTCTCTCCACGAAGTACATATGGACTGTCTTTTTAGCTGCAGTTTCCAGCATGGACCACATTGATTTGCTCCAGTGTTAAAATTTTGTCCTTTGTATTGTTAATGAGATTTTTTAAATTTATGACTGGGAACATTCAACATTCCTTGGTTGACTTGATAAAAGCAGGCTATTACAGAACACACATACATAGATATATAGAGCAATTCAAAACCAAAATAACAAAACAAATGATTGTAGAAATAATAAACGTTGGATTGTTCTGCCATATTTATTATATACAGTGAATAAAATAACACAAATATGCTCAGACAAATTTAATGTTGGTTTCAGACCTTTCATAAATTGAAAAAAGCTTATTAACAATACAAAGGACAAAATTTTAACACTGGACCAGTCCGATAAAAACTATTCTGTAAACAGCAGTCAAAAATATTGTCCATATGTATATTAAAGTCAAACCAGGCTAAATCTTAGAACTAGAATGACTCAACACTCATTAATGTATAAAAAAATCTAAGATTAAGCCTGAAGCATTTAATTCATTCATGTTTTATAATCACAAAAGAAATAGTACTGTGATCCGAGCACAATTAAAGTTATGAGCGAAGAAAGAAATGATGCAAACATAAAATAAAAGAGACATGGTTCATTACACAAAATGAATATGTAATAAACCAAAAAAATTAATAGCATTAAAATCAGCAAAAAATAATGTTCTTAGTAAACTGATCATGAATATGACATGAAACCACTGAAAGTATACTTCATACAGTAATTATTAAATTTTATATTTAAACTCTATATGAGTATTTTTTCAAAATAATATGAAAATTAAATATTTAATTAAATGAAAATATGGCCATATTCTATTTTACTTTTTTATAATTTTGATTTCATTTTTATGAACACAATGAGTCCACACATACATGTGTCATGATATTTGATGACAATCTTCATGTTCAAATCACTGATTGTAAAAAGGCATAATAGTATCTGACATGCAGTTATATATATTGTAACATAATGAGTTCAAAAAAAAGATATTACCATACCTGAGTAGTCCATAGAATGATCATAAGTAAAGGTTCAAAATATAACACTATCAAGAATTATAAGCAAATTATGAGCAAATTATTAATAACAAGTATTATAACTCAGGTATATGAAATCACGTGAAGTGAGTACACTAGTAATTCAATAAAATATAACTCAGGTATACAGGCAGTAGGTTTTATCCACTTTCATTCCTTGGTTTGATGTTAAGTGCATGTTTAAACAAATACTAAGTGAATATGGTCTAGCAGGGCGCCACTAGATTATCTGAATCTAGACACGGTTATATCTGATAACCTTTCACATGTACCGGGTTTGAATCCCTTCTTGGTACTTTATTTATAATAAAATGGAAGATTTTGCTTTTTGAGCCATATCACTATAAGCACTAATATTTAGGTAAAAGTAAAACATCTTTAAATCAAAGTGGAGTATATTAGACATAAATCATTTCTCAGATCTTAGCATAACAAATGTGTTTCAATAGTTTTGTAAGTTTACTAGCTCAGATTATATATAACTAATTTAGGATGGCAATTCACTCATCCTTGCATGAAATAGATGATGGGATGTGGTGATAATAATACTAAGAAATCACTAAATATTATAAAATCAATATTTATTTATGGCCTTTAAACAGTTAAACAGCTCATTAATTAAAACGTTGATGACGATGATGATGATGATAATAATAACAATAATGACAAGGGTTTCAACTACAGCTTTAGAACTAAGCCTAAACATAAAACTAAATTTTATAAAGAAATGCATAATTATTGCTTAATTTTAGCATACTTACTTATATCTTAAATAACTAATATTCAACCAGTGATGATGAATAATCACACTTAACAAAGACTACACTTAATGAAATATATACGCCTCATTTAATAAAACAAACTAATATTTATTACTACATTTCTAACATATACATAAAAATTTCTAGATAAATATGAAAATTGACATGAATAATAATAATAATAATTGATTATATTACAATCCTCAGATTAATTTCACGTTCTTCCCCCTTTCCCTTCAAATGTATTTTGTATTAAGTTGGACGTCACATTGACCATGATTTTCACTCCATGAGAAAAGTATTTCAAAAAAAAAAAAATCTGCTCATTAGCACACATACTTTAAAATCTAACATGTCAATAGAATGTAAAAAAAAATGTTAGTAGAATTGAAAGAGCAAGTTTTTAGAAACAAGTTTTAAATTACTTTCTCCCCCCTCTCTTCTACCTCTGAAATGCTATACTTAACTTGAAACAAACTAATCTAATATTCTAATACTACTCATTATTTCACATTCACTAGCAATTATACACATATAAAAATATCATTATGTATGTGCGTGTTTTATCCCATGATAACAAAATATTATTTAAAACCAAAATAATAATATATTAGTTAAAACTAAAATCATAATACCACAAAAAAAATTGTTTTACACATTAATATTTTTCATAACTGTAAAATTAATAAACAAATAATTTTCATACATTCAAGATAATTTATGAAGCTCAAAGTTATTATTAGTAAGACATTCTTGTTTTTAATTGATCTGAATAGTCTTTAAAAGTTCTTTAAATAAAATATACCACTTTATTGCTAAAATGTTTATTAAGACTGATATCATAAAGAAAATAGATATAAAAAGTCATATTACCGATCTTTTGTTTGTGGCGAATTTCCAAGGGTTCAAACTTGTCTTGTATAATGTCTATATTTCTGCAGCTACTATTTCCGTTTTATGTGGGAACAATCTCTTTCTTGAGGAGTATAACTATTTGATGATGATGACTCTATTGAGGTTATTTGCTTTAGTGGACAATTTGGAAATCATTATATTAAATTTTCTTCTCTTCCTGTCAAGCATGTGGATGAAATACAGCAGTTGTTTTCCCATTTGTAAATTTTCTTGAGTTTAAAATCAGTTGTTGTAACAATTAATTGGACTTGATGATTAATATTTATCAGTAAATTAATTCATCTTCTTTGAATGCAGGTGAATGCTTTCTTCCTTCTATTAAAAACATCTTATTTCTCTGGTCAGTTGAAAGGTGTAGAATATTATTTTAGACACATCTTTTTGTTCCTATGTGATGTGCAGCTTCCCCAGATGGTCCGGAACCGATGGGACATACATATAATTTTTCTAGCCAGACATTTCTTATATTTTCAGCATTCAATTGGATAGTTTAATAATCTGAATCATAAACAATAATCCTAATAATAATTCAAGACAGCTTTTTATATCCAATTTTTAGCTAACTTAACCAATCAGAGATAGCGTCACTTGCTATTTTTGGACAAATTTGTTTTAATTAGATCTCTAATTTATTTTCAACTAAATTATTTTTCAACTGAAAAATTTAATCCTTTTTCCAGACACTTTTGTTTAAAAAAAATAGACTCAATCCTTATTTCCTTTCTTTTCTTTTTTTTTTCTTTTTTTAACATCCAGGTAACACTTCAAATCTTTGAGCTTCCTTCTTTAGATCTTGAGATAAGACCATTTCAAAATTAGAGCTCTGACCCAAAAAAAAATTGCTACAAAGATCGATATCTGATTAAACAGATTTCCTCTTTTAACAAAAAATTGTACAAAAAAAAATAATTTGACAGATTTAATACTTCCTTTTCTTTCAATATTTAGTAAATGTAAATTTTTGTATGTAATGTACACACATCCTTCATTCTTTCAAATCATTCATAAACTAACATTAAATACTATAATTGCTAGCTTAGTAATTATAACCCAATTATTTAATTAAATCTGTAACTTTTAAATCCCACTTATAATTAAAGAAAAGCAAAATAGAAGTATAGAATAAGACATTAAAATTGATCAAGCATAAGTTAGTTTTAAAGAAAGTTAAAATGTTGAATATTTGAAATATAAAACAATTAAATAATTTACACATATATTGCCTATACGTATGCATTATAACTTTGCTTTTTAACAGAAAATTTAAATATTAAATAGTTTAAATGTGTGTATTACCTTTCTATCAACACACAAACAAATAAAGCATATAATTGTTGACCCACTCTCTTTCTATCTAAAGTTTTTAGAACTGGACCTTGTAGGGTTTAAACTTGGATGCCCTACAGCTTCATTTATGATTATATAAAAATTGTGATGATGATTTTTGGTTTACCTTTTCTACATGCACATTACTATAAATTTATCTAGTGACTAAATTGTAATGGCACAATATATATATATAAGATATCCACCTCTTTCATTAATAAAAAGTTACCTTCACAGAAGATTGAAAATTCTTAATATTGGATATGTATGCACTGCTTTCACATATATATATTGTAATGAGTCCAACCTTTTACCTATTTTTCTTAACATACTCATCTTTATGTGAGTATGAACTTGTATATCTATATACGCATTTGAACAAAAATATAAGTCGTATATATATAATTTTCTTCGATATCATACACAGTATATTTATGGATGTCTAACTAAAGACCCCAAGCACCAATCTCACCCATAGGTAAGAATTATACTGGACAATATAGAAGTATGTAATAGGATGATAAAATGACCCGGCCTGCGGCTAGTTTTTCTCAGGGTGGGTGGTAAAATTACCGGCAGTAGATCTAACCCTCTCCTTTTCCTTTTTTAAAAAAAAAAACTCATAACACAAAAAAAAAAAAATTCATCATTTCTATATATAGTTATTAGTAATAATATTTACGCATCTATCAAAAAAAAAAAAACATTATTTACTTAAGTTAAATCAATGTTTTTTTTTATTAATAAAAGATTCCTATCAGTTTTCCTTTTGTTGGTTTGCTCTTTTATCTCTTACCCCCCCGCACACACATACACTATAATATGTATGTTGCAACGAAGATTTAATTATGGAATAATTTATACGCTAATAATTCCAGTAGGAAATAGTTTAAACTCTTCGTGCAAAAGGAAAAAAAAGAAATTCAAGTTCACAATTTGGTCAAACAACAGTTTTCTGAGTTATGTGGAGTAAGCTTACTAAGAGGTCATATACATATCAAATATAAAAGGTACCTGTGTTTTCCCCAGGGAATTGATCGAATTCACCTGGTGAAAAAAAAGTCTCCGGTCCATGAACGGACTTTTTGAAGTTTGAATTCCATTGCTGAATTCTACTTATTGATTTATTTTTCACATCTCATGATGATCCAACATTGTTTCTTCTTGAGGCGATTTTCCAGGCCTGATGTCCCTTCTTCGATATTGGCAGCTGCTATACATTCAGCGGATGGATTCAAACACATCGCATGTTGAAGCTTCCACCCCAGCCTGACCATATTTTATCAATATATAATCTGATTTCTGGATTCTTATTTCTGTATATCAGTCTAATGTCTGCTTTCTTCCACTCTCAAACTTATAATAATCAATTCCTTTTTTTTTAATTATAAAATTTATCTTTCTTTTTTCATTCATTTTCAATTAACATTCATTGTGCCTTCATCGGAATGCACTGTAAAAGCTTTTAACACCTTTTTTTTAGTATTCAATTAGAACTTGACATTCCAAGGTTTTTTTATCAGTCAATTTTATTGTTCTGCAAATCACTGTCTTCCTTCTTGACATTTGTAGTTCTTTTGTTGACTTAATATGTATATATTTAAAAAGTTTATCAAACAAAATGTTTTTATTTTGTGAATTTTTTATGTTTAATGATTCAAAAACGCACTCATACATATCCATAGCGATGTGTATAGCAGGGCTTGGCAAAAGAAAAAAAATCAGAGCATGTGTATACCCCCATACCTCTTTTATGAGCTTTTTTTTATTCAAATTACATAGATCTATAATTCAATATGACCACACAAATGAGTAAATATTAGTTTTGTTAGTAAAGTAATATAGGTTTTGTTTTTTTCTATAATACATTAGTATTAATATATATTTTTTTAATAATACGTTAAGTATACGAATACGTATTTGTAGAATTATCACAACAGGGTTTGATTATACCTGCCCTGTTGCAATACCCCCTCCCGGAAGCCTTTAAATATGGTCTATGTATTTGAATGGCTCCTGTCTAAACCAACGGAACTATCCATATGTCCTCAAATCAATTTTATTTTTGACTTTCACGCTGTAGCTATAAAATTATAAGAGTAAGTGACTACCAGCCCAACGATATACAGTGGGTCTGACCACAACTCATGTTCATATGATGTGCTATGAATGAACACAGTCAACTTCACCCTGACTTACTTGGTTCGATGACTACAAAATATAAAAAAAAAACGTAAAAAAAAGTTTCTTTTTTTTTAATGAGAAGGCATTTCCTAAACACACTCTGCTGCTTCTGAGTCTTTTGGGTGGGGGTAACTAGGACAAATGCCTGATTTTTATTTGGAATTTTCCAACCATGTCAGGAATAAAAGGCAGCTATACACAGAATGCAACACACCACATGCCCGATTGAGCAGCCAACCCATATTCCCTTGTCACACTTAGACCACCTTCCTCCCAAAGCTTCACAGCTACAACTTATTTACTTTCTATACTGCTAGATTTCAAACCTCCAAACCCCCAAAGCATAGTGCTGCCCCCTTCCCAGACTTCCTTACACCTTCAATATTTTTTAAGTATATATATTTATAATTTTACTGTGGATCGATCGATATTTCACTATGTTATTTTGACTTACTCTTGTTTTCCACTTTTATAAAACCTTGCTTTGAAAACTAGTACAGATAGACTATTGTTATTTCAAAACCTTCGTTTCAAAGTTAGTTTCAAATTCAGAAATTGTCAAAATGATTATAAAAGTAAAAAGTGTAAAATATATTAAAATCATAGCTATTGTTTGGGTGTAAATTAAATATAATTCATTACTCGAATTTCTTTTAAAACCACATTAATTTAATATATATATATATAATATTTTTATTTAGTTATGACATCTTATAGCAATAAGTGATAGAAACTCAAATAATTATTTTGTATCTAATTAAAATAGATTAATTATAAAGGTTAACCACTTAAAAACTCGTTTACTTTTTTTTTAAATATCTGTATTACTTTTTTTTTTTTTTTTTTTAAAAAAAAAATCAATCACAAACAAGAAAAACATTTACGTTCATTATTTACAAAAAAAAAAACCCTAACAAACTGAAAGTTTTTTAAAACCAGTCTAACCTAAGCTGATTACTTTATGAAAATGCCTTTATATTCTGCACTCAGTTGGTATTTTTTATATAGCCTAAAAATTGTTTTTTTCTTATAAAACTCAATATTAACTACATCCAACTCTGCCAATATAATATAACTTCCGTATTCCTAATTTTTTCTTTTAGCTAAAACAATAATGATCTGACAAAACCGATATGTATATATTTATTTATTTTCTCAAAAAAAAAATTCATGCTAATTTCTTTTCTTTTTTTCTTTTCATTGACCTACTTCTCTTCGATGCCCTTTCGTTGGGTCACTATTGTAATGAGTCCTACCTTTTACCTATTTTTCTTAATATACTCGTCTTTACACGAGTATGAACGTGAATATCTATCTACATGTTTGAACAAAAATATAAGTCCTATACATATAATTTTCTTTGATATCATACACAGTATATTTATGGATGTCTAACTAAAGACCCCAAGAACCAATCTCACCCATAGGTAAGAATTATACTGGACAATATGGAAGTATGTAATAGGATGATAAAATGACCCGGCCTGCAGCTAGTTTTTCTCAGGGCGGGTGGTAAAATTACCAGCAGTAGATCTAACCCTCTCCTTTTCCTTTTTTTAAAAAAAAACTCATAGCACAAAAAAAAACATTCATCATTTCTATACATGTTTATTAGTAATAATATTTACACATCTATCAAAAAAAAACATATTTACTCAAGTTAAATCAATGTTTTTTTTTATTAATCAAAGATTCCTATCAGTTTCCCTTTCATTGGTTTGCTCTTTTCTCTCTTTTCCAAAACCCACACACACACACAAATACGCTATAATATGTATGTTGCAATGAAGATTTAATTATGGACTAATTTCTAAGCTAATAAATCCAGTAGGAAATAATTTAAACTGTCCATGCAAAAGGAAAAAAAAGAAATTCAAGTTCACAATTTGGTCAAACAACAGTTTTCTGAGTTACGTGGAGTAAGCTTACTAAGAGGTCACATATATATCAAATAGAAAAGGTACCCGTGTTTTCCCTGGGGAATTGATCGAATTCACCTGGTGAAAAAGAAGTCTCTGGTCCTTTGTTGGTGAATGGACTTTTTGATGTTCGGATTCCATGGCTGAATTCTACTTATTGATTTATTTTTTACATCTCATGATGATCCAACATTGTTTCTTCTTGAGGTGATTTTTCAGGTTTGATGTCCCTTCTCCGATATTGGCAGCTCCTATACATTCAGGGGAAGGATTTGAACACCTCGCACATTGAAGCTTCTACGCCAGCCTGACTATATTTTATCAATATATACTCTGATTTCTGGATTTTTATTTTTGTATATCAATCTAACATCTGCTTTCTTCCACTCTCAAACTTATAATAATCAATTCCTTTTTTTTAATTATAAAATTTATCTTTCTTTTTTCATTCATTTTCAATTAACATTCATTGTGCCTTCATCGGAATGCACTGTAAAAGCTTTTAACACCTTTTTTTTAGTATTTAATTAGAACTTGACATTCCAAGGTTTTTTTATCAGTCAATTTTATTGTTCTGCAAATCACTGTCTTCCATCTTGACATTTATAGTTCTTTTGTTGACTTAATATGTAGTATATATTTAAAAAGTTTATCAAACAAAATGTTTTTATTTTGTGAATTTTCATGTTTAATGATTCAAAAATGCATTCATACATATCCATAGCGATGTGTATAGCTGGGCTTGGCAAAAGAAAAAAAATCAGAGCATGTGTATACCCCCATACCTCTTTTATGAGCTTTTTTTATTCAAATTACATAAATCTATAATTCAATATGACAAAAAAATGAGTAAATATTAGTTTTGTTAGTAAAGTAATATATGTTTTTTTTTTTTATAATACATTAGTAATAATATACATATTTTTAATAATATGTTAAGTATACGAATACATATTTGTCTAATTATCGAAACAGGGTTTGATTATACCTGCCCTGTTGCAATATATATATATATATATATATATATATATATATATATATATAAACATTACAAGCATAAAGCTAAACTAGTCAATATATAATTAAAATTATCCCAAATCCAAAATTCAACCAGACCAGCATAAAAATAATATTAAAACACTACCAAAGGTTTCACTGCTACAAGCAGACTTCTCAAGTGTAAAGAACTACTAAAACTACACAATATATATATATAAAATTAAACATTACCCACAAATCCATTCACTTCCCATCCACCCTTAATATTAAAAGAACTCTTAAATTAATTAATTGCTTCAGAATAATAAATTTTCAATAATAAAATTCTTTAATTCTTCTTTTGATTTCATTTTTCTCAAAGAAAACAACCTTAGCTTCATCAACATTAATAGTGTGACCTATATCTTTTTCATGGACATACAAAGCAGAACTACGATATCTATTTTTAACTCTACTTTTATGAACCTTTATTCTTTCATTTAAACTCAAACTACTCTGACCTATATAAACCTTCTTACAAATAAACAAGGAATAAAATATACTACACCAGGAATAGTCTTTCTATCAAAATTTTTTTTGTATTATTTAATAAATTATTCAATGTAACA
Organism: Epiperipatus broadwayi; assembly: GCA_028023455.1. Taxonomy (NCBI): domain Eukaryota; kingdom Metazoa; phylum Onychophora; class Udeonychophora; order Euonychophora; family Peripatidae; genus Epiperipatus; species Epiperipatus broadwayi. Next base: position 308,998 of record JAQFVV010000137.1, on the reverse strand, counting down.
CCCCTTTTCCAAGCAATTTTCTTATTTCCAAACAATTTACTACTTCTACATACAATTTTATAAGAAGACAATTTATATGGCAAAGAAATCCTTACACATATTACTATTAAATAAAATACTTTTAACAAATTTATTAGAGTAACCAATCCTCAAGTAATCTTTATAAAATTGATATTTCTGAAACAAAGCCACACCACTAGAATTATTTAATTTAATATTCCTATGACAATAATTCCTTAAATTAGCTACTTTATGATATATATATATATATATATATATATATATATATATATATATATATATATATATATATTATAATAGTAACTTCTAGTTATTATTATTGGTTTAACGTGCTTTTATCTCTTATGAAATTATTTATAAATATAAAATTTATTTGACTATTTTATTATATATTATAATAGTAACTTACAGTTATTATTATTGGTCTAACATGTTTTATCTCTTAGGAAATTATTTATAAATATAATTTTTTACTTGACTATTTTATTATGTATACATATATACATATATATTATTTATATATACATTTGAGTTTTAAATAATACATACCTTAAGCTTTTGAGCAAAATGCCAGATTTGAAGTTAAGAATAAATACTTATATATTTTTTTATTTTATTATTAAATCTTAATGTCAACAGAACAATTGATAGTTGAGTTAAGCATGAACTTGTAATAACACACGAGCAGATTGATTCGTTCTCTTGTTATTAAGGAGAAGAAAAGAAAATCATTTCTCTTTAAATAACTTTTTCTTTTATTAACGATTGGAATTTAAATATTAACTTTTCCAAATTAAAATAATCTGTGGATTAAAAGTCTGCAAGGAAAATATTTTAATTTTCTATTAAGTCTTAAAGGAATAGCAATATAAAAGAAAAGAACGTCTGTTTAAGTTTTTTGGAAACTACGTTGTTTTAACACTTCCGTTATTCTTCGGATATATATAAATTTAAGATAATTATATATATATAGGATAAAACAATGTGTTTTGAGTAAAACAGCTTTGTATCGTAAAGGTTTCAAAACCAACCTTGCATGCTATTTTAAAATATTTTGAAATATTGGATAATTAGAACGTCTAATGATAATAGAAAAATGAAGATTAAGAACATCTACATTCAAAGAATATTTATTTTATTTCACATTAATCAAATCATTGGATATTATTAACAGTTTATCATTTAAGGATAAATAAAATCATCATTATACCAATGGATTAATAATATACTTCATAAAAGATCTTCATTAGGATGATGAACTATAGACTTCAATATCTACTCTCAACTCTATTATAAATAAGTTTTCTTTATTATTTATTTATATATATTATAATAATGCTTATATTATTTTAATATGTTTATTATTATTATTATCTTTATTTCAAATTTGGCATCGCATCATTATATCTTAATAGGAAAATTATATTTATTATTAAATATAATTAATTGAAAGCTTGACATAATTCATCAAATTAGATGAGGGATATAAAGAATAGTTATTATTTGACAGATATCTTAAACAGTATTATATTGTATTTACTACGTAATATTGTAAAAGTTTAATATACTTTGTTTATCAAAAATACATATAATATATAAGTTATACAATTGCAAATAGTACTTATATATTGGTAATTATGAAACATATAAATAAGAACGGTAAATAAATTAATAAGTTACATAAATTATTAATTTATGAACCCAGATATTGCTTTTATATATCTGTTAATTTAAACTATTTTTATTAATTTTTGAAAGTTTATTATAGTATTGAGTTTTATCATAGGGTATTAAATAAAAATATTATGTATTAATATTTTTAAAATGATAAAATTCATCCATATTTATTTATTAATATTTTATTATCTATTATATTATATTTTTATTATTTATTAAATATTGATTTATTAACTTGATCTCTTTGTCTAATCATTATTGAATTATATTATATATATGCTAGTATTATAAATATCATATGAATATCAATTGTAATTAATGCTTATATAAAGGCATATAAATAATAACTTGTTTTGGATTTTCCCTGAAGAGAGCTAAATGCAAATTCTCCATGAGTTTGAATATCATGGCATAATGGTGACTGAAAGAGGGATGAAAGATGGATGAACTAGTCTAAATTATATTAAAACTTATTTAAAGATTATTGAGCTAGCATAAAAAAGATAGATATAATCATGGACTTAGTATTTCATTGATTCATTTCTAGCATTCTACCTGAAGACCCAAAGTCCGATTGTAGTGAAATGCATATCCTCTTTCTAGGGAATTTAATCATCCCCATATATACAACTTAGATTTTAAATATAATCCATTTTGTTATATTTGGCGAACCTAACTATGAAGCATTAAGTTAATGATTTCCAAGCATTAAATATAATCGATTCTATTATATTTGGTATATCAACTAGGATGATTAAATGCCATTCCGTTATATTTGGTGCCTCAACTAAGGCTATCAAATAGGTCATCCCATTATACTTGGCGACCCAAACATTTGGGGCTTCAATTAATTAAATCTCATACCCTGTAGACATCCCATTATATTTGGCGACCCAAACATTTGGGGCTTCGATTAATTAAATCTCATACGTGTAGACTGCCCATTATATTTGGCACACAATGTTTTAGGCATTGAACATTTAAGTTCATCATAGGTATAAATTATATACTATTACATATTTAGTATATTAACTGGGGCTTTGAATCAATGATTCTATATTATTACATATAGTGAAAAAGTCATGGATAGTTTAATTGATTATTCTTAGTAACAAGTATGTTGTTATGAAGATTCATATGGTGTTTATAATTACAAGATTAATATAAATAAAAAAATGATAATATATATAGTATGATTTAGAGAGATCAATATTTAAATAACTAATTATTAAATTATGTTTTAAAGAAGAGTTGAGTGGGATAAAGTTTTTCTATAGACATAGATGTTTAAAAATACACACATAGATCATTAGAACATTATAAGTATATATAAATAGCATGGGGTGGTAAAGAACTTTACGATATAATATTCTGAATATAAAAATATATAAACTTGTGTAATATTTGAATTAAGTTAAAATTTATTATGCTTCAAAGTGGGAAAATGTTTTCAAACAAAGATATTGAATGCTGTAGTCAAATGCCAGATGATTTGCAAAGTGAATAAACTGATGATAGTAATATTATAGAACAATCATCATTAGTACAAGCACCTGGGGGTTCTACAACCATAGTTGAATACCCTCAACAAACACAGAGTTTAGATCAAGTGTTATCTCAAACACCAAATATAGTTGATGAAGATTTAAATCAATCATCTACAATTGGAATTAGTCAATCATTTAATGTTGATACAATTCAGCAAATGTTACAAATGTTTATGACTACAATGGACAGTAATAATCAAAAATTACTTGATAATATGAATTAAAAAATGGATGATAATATTAATAGTTTAAAAAGTGATTTGAATAAAAAATTGGATGATAATAATAATAGTTTAAAAAGTGATTTGAAGGTTGAAATAACAGGAATTGAAAATAAACTATAAAAATTCAACAATTGAATTTAAATGCGGATAATGTTAAAAAAGATAACATAGAAATTAAACAAGCATTAAATGATCTAAAGAATGAAATTGATGAAAATAATTCAAAATGTCAACAGCGGTTTAGTGAGTTCCAAAATGACATCATAGATAGATTAAATGTTAAATGTGATGAAATGTATAAAAATCAAAGAATTTTTAGGGAAGAAGTAAAGGAAGAACAAAATAAAATACGGAATGAAATCCAAGAAGATAGACAACAAATGCACGCAAGAATAGATCAACTATCTATTAAACATAATAATGAAATAGAATCCCAGAATAATGTATTAGAGACTATTGATCATCAACTTAAAACTTTGGAAAATAAAATGAATTCAATAGAAATTAATACAAATATAGATAAAAATGTATTGGAAAAATTAAGGGAAGATACTACTGAAACTTGGAATAGAGTAAATAAAATAAAAGAATCAACTGATAGTAGATTTTTAGTTATTGAAACACAAATATGTAAAAGAACACCAACTATAGAAATGCATCAGGTTGAAAATAATGTAAATACTTATAGTTGTAATCAAGAACAAAATCATGGTGAAAAACATTTGGAGGTCATACAAAAAGATCCACAACAAGTAATTGACTCTGGTGATAGATCAAATTTTCAGTATCATATAATGCCTGAAGTTGAAAATTATCCTAGTAACTTTGAATTAAAAGGGTCAAACTTAAATACTTGTAGGATTAATCATGAAAATCAAACATCAACTTCGCAGTTGAATGTTTTAGAAAAACAAAAGGTATACAACCATTCAATACCAAGTAGTACAATTAACCAATTTGTTAGGTTAAAAATATTCAAGGGATCTCATAATGAATCTCCTATAGAACATATTAGAAGCCTTAATCTTTATTTTTCCGTTAACGGTAATTTATCAGAAGGAGAAAAAGTGATCATTGCATATAGTCACTTACAAGGAGATGCATTGATGTGGTGGGAGTCTTTATCACAAACTCCATCTACTTATATGGAATACCAAGAGTTATTAATTAAAAATTTTTGGAAAAGAGATAGACAAGAGGCTTTATTGTACCAAATATTCCAAGATAAGTATAAGCAGACACCTGGAGAAACCTTGACCAAATTCTTTCGCCGTCAAATAACAAAATTAAGAACACTTAATACTTATCATTTAAGTGAAGGCAAAATGATTAGAATAATAAAAAGAAATTTACCACTTAAAATAGAACAATCATTATTGTATACCAATATAACAAAAATAGAACAAATAGTAGAACTTTTAATAGTATTGATATGAATCAAACTAATTTATCAATTAGATTACCTGATAAAAAAAAGAGGAAGCTTCAATCAATACAATATTTTATAATAGAAGGAAAAATAATAGATACCAGTTATTGGAAGGGAAAAACATCTCAAAGGAATATACCTTATGACCCCTCTCCCCAAATAAATCGTGATAATTTAAATAAAGTAAAAATAACTTCTAATAATACAAGAAATTTCCCAAGACCAGGATGTAGTAAAGATATATCTATAGTTTCCCATAAAACAAACTAAAAGGGTACTTGAGGAAATGTTCTTCACCTCAAGAAACTAAATACCCAATGAGGAACTTGAATCAATCTTTTACACGAGAAATCATGGGAAGATAAAACACCAAATTTTGTTTACAAAGTTGCCCTATGATAGAAGTTTTGTTTGAGAGCTTGATGGTTAAAGCATTATTAGATTCTGGTAGCCAAATTTCAGTGATATCAGAGAAATTTTATCAAGAGATTTTAGTAATAAATCCTAACATCAAAATATTACCACTAAAATCTATGCAGGTTACCATGGCTAACAGCAGAAAAGCTAAATTAATCCAAAAACAAATTTGGATTGAGATTAAAATTGGCCAAACAACTCTCTATCATGTATTTTTAATTTTGAATGGTTTGATTCACAATGTTATTTTAGGGGCACACTTCCTACATTTGAATACTTGTGTAATTGATTTCTGTAATAAAACAGTTAAAATTAATGATGAAGTCTTGGAGAAGACATTGCTTCCAAGATATGATCAAATTGAAGTTGACTGTATAACATCTAGCATTCCAGAAACACTTTTAGAGAGTAAACTCGCAGAATCCAACTTGCTTGGAAGTGATGATATATTAAAATTACGATTTGTTATAAGAGAATTTAATTCTATTTTCTCAGACATACCAGGTGTGATAAAGGGATTCCAACAGAGAATTAGATTAATTCATGATCAACCATTTCAATCTAAATCGTATCCTATTCCATACCAATATTGGGAAGATATATCTAAGCAAATTAATAAAATGCTGGATTGGGAAATCATTTCCAAATGCTCTTCACCTTACTGTAATCCAGTAGTAACTGTGAAGAAGAAAGATGGGTCGATGAGATTTTGATTAGACGCTAGACAACTAAATAAAATTACTGTCCCAGACAGAAATATACCACCGCCCATACATGAATTATTCATGAAATTTGGAAACAAGAAGGTATTTTCCACTTTCAATTTAACTTCCAGCTATTGGAAGATTGAACTTCATCCAGAAGATCGCCAATATACTGCTTTTCGTTATGAGGGTTTTACATACCAATTTAATAGGATGCCAATTGGATTGATAAATAGTGGTGCAGGTCTAATCAGGTGTTTGGATAAGACTTTATCTCCTGAGGTAAAACAAATCATAATTATTTATGTGGATGATGTAATTATTGCATCAACCACAGTTGAAGAACACCTTCAACATTTATCTATATTTTTTAAAGTGTTTTCTGAAAGGTATAAAAATTAACTTCAAGAAGAGTACTTTAGTTTCCAACCAAGTTGTCTTCTTAGGTCATATTGTTGGTTGCAATGGGATAAGACATCATCCAGAGAAGATCTCTGCCATTCAAAACTTTCCTAAACCATCTACTCGAAAACAAATTAGATCATTTTTAGGCCTATGTAATTTTTACAACCGTTTCTATCAGAAGTTCTCAGACCACATGGAACCGTTGCTAAAATTGATTAGAAAAGATGAACATTGGAAATGGACTGAAGAACAAGACCATGCATTTGAAAATATTAAAACAGGGTTTTTAAAGTTAACTATGTTAGCTTTCCCTGATTTTAATAAACCATTCATTATTCAAACAGATAGTAGGTAACACTGTCCCAAATCCAAAAGGATGGCCAACCAGGTGTCCTCTACTTTATTAGCTGGCTCTTGAAAGGTCCAGAAATAAATTACATGGTTACAGAGAAGGAAGCACTAGCAATAGTCTGGGCTTTCCAAAAATTTCGACAAATGCTACTCGGATCAGAGGTGATAGTGATCACTGATCACAAAAGCCTTGAATTCCTGAATCACAGTTATCTGACTAATAGTCGTCTAGTTAGATGGAGTTTACTACTACAACAATTTAATTATACTGTGCATTATTGCAAAGGATCCGAGAATATCATTGCTGATGTGCTTAGTCGAAATCGATGTAGGTCAGAACAAAATCATTTGATGGTAGACAATGCCTACATTATAAATGTCAATGTGATGGCTGATAGTAATGTAGAGAACAAGTTGGTAAACTTACCAGAGATACAATTTAATGACCCAGAATTAAACCCAATTATAAAAGTTTTATTAGGGGAGGAAGTTTTGGATGTACCTAAAGATCTTAACCATTTTAAATTAGAACAACAGGTCTTACTATATAAAGTGAATAACGTTGATGAGTGGAGGACAATAATACCAAAGTCTTTACGTGACCCACTCTTAAAATACGTACACTGTCTATACAGGCATTATGGTGCTCATAAGACAGAACATACCCTTAAGAATTGGTTTTACTGGCCAAAAATGTATAAAGACATCTTGAAATCACTCCAGGATTGTCTAATATGCTTAAGAGCTAAGTCAGTAAACCAAAATTATATTAATTCAATTAATTCTATCATTCCAGAAAGACCAAACGGGTTCTTAGCAATTGACTATTATGGGCCTTTGCCTCCATTCAACAAACAAAAATATTTATTAGTCACTTATGATCTCTTTTCCAAATATGTTGCTGCTTACCCGATACCCCAAGCCAATGCTAAACATACAATCAAAGTATTGAGTACTCTCCAATTTCCAATGATAGGAAAGCCGAAAACCATACTAACTGATCATGGTACACCTTTTCTATCTAAGGAATGGAAGAAATGGGTAGATATATCAAAAATAAAACATGTGCTAACCTCTATTAGGAATCCACAATCAAATCCATGCGAACGTATTATGCGGGAGCTTGGACATTTGTTTAGGACCTATTTAGAAGAGGAGCACAAGGGTTGGGTAAAGCAGACAAAACGTGTAGTAGACTATATCAATTGGAGTTTAAATGAATCTACTGGATTCTCACCCATCCGACTACACTTTCATCAAATTATACCTATATTATTTAGAAAATATAAACCTATTATTAATGAACCCAAAATAAATGGAGAAAATGATATTTTACAAGCTCATAAACAACTTGTTAAAATGGCAAATAATAGAAGTCAGAATAAAAAAAATGTATTTATGAATTTAAAGTTGGAGATAAAGTTTTGATAAAGACTTTCCATCCCAGTAAACCATTGGAGAATAAATACCATAAATTCTATAATACATATGAAGGACCTTATACTATCGTTAAAAAGGCAGGTCCAAATGCATTTTGGATTAACAAAGAAGGAGAGATTCATGGTACATACAATTCACGAATTTTAAAACCTTATTTTGGCTGCTTATAATGTTTTATAAAGAAAGAAGGTGAAGATCAAGATAAGAATTGGGCAGTGTAAACCATACGGCTGTAAAAAAAAATAATAGTGATCAATGTAAAGAGAAGTATAGTTAAAAATATTAGCTTTGGTGAGGGTATTCTTTAATGCCTTAAAATAAGTAAAAACAATAGAGTCAATTCATATTAATAAATAGATACTCTAGTATTTATTTAGTCCTTTTCAAATCCATAAGTCTTAAAGAAGCAGGAATAAGGCTAGTAAATATATTTGTGTTGTCCAAGAAGGAAACACATTATTTTTTTTTTATTTTTTTTTTTTTTTTATATATATAAAAAAATTAACCATCAGTCCTTAATTTTATTTTTGATCATTATCAAAAGAATAGGATAGCCCAAGTATTAGGAAGATATAACAGTAAAAAAAAAAAAATTCAAGACTTCATAAAATCCAACTATAAATGCAATTAAACTATAAGAATATACTAAAATAGTTGTAAGTGTTTAAAATTTTAACTTAAATTAAAATTTTAAATTTCCCAAGGGAAGGGGAAATATAATAGTAACTTACAGTTACTATTATTGGTCTAACGTGTTTTATCTCTTAGGAAATTATTTATAAATATAATTTTTTATTTGACTATTTTATTATGTATATATATATATATATATATATATATATTATTTATATATACATTTGAGTTTTAAATAATACATACCTTAAGCTTTTGAGTAAAATGCCAGATTTGAAGTTAAGAATAAATACTTATATATTTTTTTATTTTATTATTAAATCTTAATGTCAACAAGGAACAATTGATAGTTGAGTTAAGCATGAACTTGTAATAACACACGAGCAGATTGATTCGTTCTCTTGTTATTAAGGAGAAGAAAAGAAAATCATTTCTCTTTAAATAACTTTTTCTTTTATCAATACTACTGTTCAATGATTGGAATTTAAATATTAACTTTTCCAAATTAAAATAATCTGTGGATTAAAAGTCTGCAAGGAAAATATTTTAATTTTCTATTAAGTCTTAAAGGAATAGCAATATAAAAGAAAAGAACGTCTGTTTAAGTTTTTTGGAAACTACGTTGTTTTAACACTTCCGTTATTCTTCGGATATATATAAATTTAAGATAATTATATATATATATATATAGGATAAAACAATGTGTTTTGAGTAAAACATCTTTGTATCATAAAGGTTTCAAAACCAACCTTGCATGCTATTTTAAAATATTTTGAAATATTGGATAATTAGAACGTCTAATGATAATAGAAAAATGAAGATTAAGAACATCTACATTTGAAGAATATTTATTTTATTTCACATTAATCAAATCATTGGATATTATTAACAGTTTATCATTTAAGGATAAATAAAATCATCATTATACCAATGGATTAATAATATACTTCGTAAAAGATCTTCATTAGGATGATGAACTATAGACTTCAATATCTACTCTCAACTCTATTATAAATAAGTTTTCTTTATTATTTATTTATATATATTATAATAATGCTTATATTATTTTAATATGTTTATTATTATTATTATCTTTATTTCAAATTTGGCATCGCATCATTATATCTTAATAGGAAAATTATATTTATTATTAAATATAATTAATTGAAAGCTTGACATAATTCATCAAATTAGATGAGGGATATAAAGAATAGTTATTATTTGACAGATATCTTAAACAGGATTACATTGTATTTACTACGTAATATTTTAAAAGTTTAATATACTTTATTTATCAAAAATACATATAATATATAAGTTATACAATTGCAAATAGTACTTATATATTGGTAATTATGAAACATATAAATAAGAACGGTAAATAAATTAATAAGTTACATAAATTATTAATTTTTGAACCCAGATATTGTTTTTATATATCTGTTAATTTAAACTATTTTCTTTAATTTTTGAAAGTTTATTATAGTATTGAGTTTTATCATAGGGTATTAAATAAAAATATTATTTATTAATATTTTTAAAATGATAAAATTCATCCGTATTTATTTATTAATATTTTATTATCTATTATATTATATTTTTATTATTTATTAAATATTGATTTATTAACTTGATCTCTTTGTCTAATTATTATTGAATTATATTATATATATGCTAGTATTATAAATATCATATGAATATCAATTGTAATTAATGCTTATATAAAGGCATATAAATAATAACTTGTTTTGGATTTTCCCTGAAGAGAGCTAATTGCAAATTCTCCATGAGTTTGAATATCGTGGCATAATGGTGACTGAAAGAGGGATGAAAGATGGATGAACTAGTCTAAATTATATTAAAACTTATTTAAAGATTATTGAGCTAGCATAAAAAAGATAGATATAATCATGGACATAGTATTTCATTGTTTCATTTCTAGCATTCTACCTGAAGACCCAAAGTCCGATTGTAGTGAAATGCATATCCTCTTTCTAGGGAATTTAATCATCCCCATATATACAACTTAGATTTTAAATATAATCCATTTTGTTATATTTGGCGAACCTAACTATGAAGCATTAAGTTAATGATTTCCAAGCATTAAATATAATCAATTCTATTATATTTGGTATATCAACTGGGATGATTAAATGCCATCCCGTTATATTTGGTGCCTCAACTAAGGCTATCAAATAGGTCATCCCATTATAATATATATATATACATGTGAGCTTTAAATAATACATACTTTAAGCTTTTGAGTAAAATGCCAGATTTGAAATTGAGAATAAGTACTATTATATATATATTATTAGATTTTAATATTTATTGATATAATTAATATTCAAATTAAGCATGAACTTGTAAAAACATGAGGAGATTATTCATTCTCTAGTTATTGAAGAGAAGAAAAGACAATCATTTCTTTTTAAATAACTTTTTCTTTTATAAAAAAAAATATTACTGTTCAACGTTCAGAATTATCTATTAATAACTCTTCCAAATTAAGATAAATCTATGGATTAAAAAATCTATAAGGAAAATATTTAAATTTTCTACTAAATCTTAAAAGGAATAATAATATAAAAGAAAAGAACATTTATTTGAGTTTTGGAAACTATGTTATACTAACACTTCATTTTTTTTAAATATATATATATATATATTTAAGATAATTATATATATTAAGGATAAAACAATGGGCAGTGAGTAATATAATTATTATATCGTAAAATGTTTCGAAACCAGATTTCATGCTATTTTGAAATATTAATTGAAAAGAACGTCTAATGATAATAGAAAAATGGAGATTAAGAACATCAACATTCGAAGATTATTTATTTTATATTATATCAATCAAGTCATTGGATATTATTAACAGTTTATCAATGAAGGATAAATAAATCATCATACTTCATAAAAGATCTTCATTAGGATTATGAACTATAAACTTCAATATCTATTCTCAACTCTGGAAAATAAGTTTTCTTTATTATTTATTTATATATATTATAATAATGCTTATATTATTTTAATATGTTTATTATTATTATTATTATCTTTATTTCAAATTTGGCATCACATCATTATATCTTAATAGGAAAATTATATTTATTATTAAATATAATTAATTGAAAGCTTGACATAACACATAAAAATTAGATGATGGATAGTTATTATTTAATATATATTTTAAACAGGATTATATTGTATTTACTACATAATATTGTAAACGTTTAATGTATTTTATTTATCAAAAATACATATAATATATAAGTTATACAATTGTAAATAGTACTTATATATTAGTAATTATGGAACATATAAATAAAAATGGTAAATAAATTAATAAGTTACATAAATTATTAATTTTTGAATCCAGATATTGTTTTTATATATCTGTTAATTTAAACTATTTTCTTTAATTTTTGAAAGTTTATTATAGTATTGAATTTTATCATAGGGTATTAAATAAGAATATTATTTATTAATATTTTTAAAATGGTAAAATTCATCCTTATTTATTTATTAATATTTTCTTTATCTATTATATTTTTTATTGTTTATTAAATATTGATTTATTAACTTGATCTCTTTGTCTAATCATTATTGAATTATATTATATATATGCTAATATTATAAATATCATACGAATATTAATTATTAGTTAATGCTTATATAAAGGCATATTAAATAATAACTTGTTTTGAAATTATCCCTGAAAAGAGCTAATTGCAAATTCTCCATGAGTTTGAATATCGTGGCATAATGGTGACTGAAAGAGGGATAAAAGATGGATGAACTAGTCTAAATTATATTAAAACTTATTTAAAGATTATTGAACTAGCATAATAAAGATAGATATAATCATGGACTTAGTATTTCATCGATTTATTTCTAGCATTCTACCTGAAGACCAAAGTCTGATTGTAGTGAAATGCATATCCTCTTTCTAGGGAATTTAATCCTCCCCTTATATTTAACAAGACCAACTTAGACTTTAAATATAATCCATTCTGTTATATTTGGTGAACCTAACTATGAAGCATTAAGTTAATGATTTACAAACATTAAATATCATCAATTCTGTTATATTTGGTATATCAACTGGGATGATTAAATGCCGTCCCATTATATTTGGTGCCTCAACTAGGGCTATCAACTATGCCGTCCCATTATATTTGGTGCACAACGTTTTAGGCATTGAACATTTAAGTTCATCACAGGTATAAATTATATACTATTACATATTTAGTATATTAACTGGGGCTTTGAATCAATGATTCTATATTATTACATATATTAAAAAAAGTCATGGATAGAGTAATTGATTATTCTTAGTAACAAGTAAGTTGTTATGAAGATTCATATGGGTTTATAATTACAAGATTAATATAAATAAAAAAATGATAATATATATAATATGATTTTGAGAGATCAATATTTAAATAGCTACTTATTAAATTATGTTTTAAACAAGAGTTAAGTGGAATAACATTTTTATATAGAATAGATGTTTAAAAATATACACATATATTATTAGAATATTATAAGTATATAAATAGCATGAAGTGGTAAAGAACTTTACAATATAATATTATGGTTATAAAAATATATAAACTTGTGTAAAATTTGAATTAAGTTAAAATTTATTATGCTTCGAAGTGGGAAAATGTTTTCTAATAAAGATAATAAATGCTCTAGTCAAATGCAATATGATTTGCAAAGTGAACTAAGTGATGATATTAATATTATAGAACAATCATCATTAGTACAAGCATCTGGGGGTTCTACAACCATAATTGAATACCCTCAACAAACACAGAATTCAGATCAAGTGTTATCTCAAACACAAAATATAGTTGTTAAAGATTTAAATCAATCAACTAAAATTGAGATTAACCAATCAATTAATGTTGATACAACAAAGGTTATAAACAATAACGCAGCTATGATGCAAATGTTACAAATGTTTATGAGTAAAATAGATAGTAGTTTTAAAAAAATAATTGATAATTTTGATAAAAAATTAAATGATAATATTAATACTTTCAGTCAAAAATTAGATGATAATAATAAAAAATTAGATAATTTTAGAAATGAAATCAAAAGTAATAAAAAGGAAGTTAAAATAATTACAATAGGAGATGGAAAAGAAATTTTACCTGGTAAACCTTATCATTGGCATGATTGGTATATTGTTTGTACTCAAAATTGTTTATATATTTGGAGTAAATATGTAGTTTTAAGGATATATAAAGATAGTAATGGATGGTTTGAAATTATTTTGGATGAAAAATCTGCTACTATGTTTACTAATGGTGATTTTTGTGAGAATAATGATAGGGAACAATATTTTAAAGAATTACAGAATGCACATAATCAAGTTAAGCTTGGTATTCCTAGTCAATCTATTTTATTTTCATCTGATTCAACATGTTTAGCTATTGGAAATTGGTTTTTTATGAATGAAAAGGATGATAGAATTATTATTTGTAATTCAGATAATCAAAAACAAGCTATTATCTTACAAAAAGATTTGCATGGTTTTATTTTTGAATCCAAAAAAGGTCATGAATATTCTTATAATGCTGAAACTTTACTTGACACTCAATTTTCTACTGGTTGGATATCTCAGATTCCAATGATGGAATAGAAAAATATCCTATTAACTTTATTTTAGAGGAGACAATATTAACTCCACAAATAAATTCCATTAAAACAATCATGAATGATACAATGCAGATTAGAGTGAACAATCAACAAGAAGAACCTCAACCTTATATTGAATGTAATGATGATACCCACAGTAAATCATTATTAGTTCAGTTGATTACTACAGAAGAAAATTATCAAAACCACTTTGATATTACACAACAGAGTAAGGATATAAAAAATCAGCACAACATTTTGGGATTGGTTAGTTTAAATCCATTAAATTCAGAAAGAATTGTGGAAATGAATGAAGTAAAAGAGTTTCCAAAACACACAAGTCATGGAAATGCAACAAACAGAGATAAAGTATAAGACGCAAGATGGTAAAAAAATAGAAAATGAAGTAGTGAATAATTTGGAAATTGTTGTTAAAGATCTTGATGGGATAAATGAGCCTAATATAAAATCTATTTTTTCACATTAGATATTGTTTGAGACAAGGAATGATTCTTTTAAAACTAATATAGATATCTATGATAATAGTAAAGAACAAAGTCTTGGACAAAATCATTCATAACATCATTAATTACTCTTTGAAATCTACTAGTTGCAATTGAGTTTGAATGAGTTGTTATAACTTTATTTTGAAAAGTAGCTTTTGTTACATTAGCTTAAGTTTTTAGACTATTATTGATGTTTCCATCATTGGAGTTTATTTTGGTGCCATTTACTATTGTATTTTTTTGTTGTGACACCATGTTTGGTATATACTTGACGATTTTCCATCTGTGTATATACATATTTATTGTTAATATTTTATTATTAATGCAATTTTTTAAAAGTTACACTTGATATATTTTGTGTTAAAAGTTTAAAAAGAAGAATTACCGGTCTAAATTACCTTTCAGTTTTCCGAATTTTTTATTTAGAGGTTCATCGGCTTGTTGTATTTGATGCACAACATAATCATAATTATTATTATTTTACTATCTCTACTATTTTAGCTAATTTTATTAATTATTATATGATTTACTATTTATATTGTTTCCTTTTATTATTATTATTATTTTACTATCTCTACTATTTTAGCTAATTTTATTAATTATTATAAGATTTACTATTTTTATTGTTTCCTATTTTTTATATTCTAAAGTGACTTGATATATGGGCATGTGTGGTATTTGTGATAATTTATTGCCTAAAAATGGCAATTATATTTCTTGTCATGGTTGTAATTGTAATATGCATTATATGTGTTCAACGTTAGCGGAAAATACATACAGATGTATGTTTATAGATAAATGGCAAGCTTGGAGATATTCTTTTTGTAGAGATTCTTTTTATACTACTAATGCAGAATTAAATTCTTCTCTGATATTCGTATAGTTCAGTTTTGCAACGGATTATGGAAAAATTGCAGTTGTTACCAGAGTTATTCATAATGCATTATCGGAGCTGACACAAACTGTTACTAAAATGCAAGCTGATTTTAATATTTTGCATTCAAGGGTTGATAAGAATAATCAGGATATTTCTTGTCTGTCTTCTGCTTGTGGTGTACATAACAATGATATATCTTTGCTAAAGGATAAAGATTTCAAATGGCTTTTAAAATTGAGTTGCAGGACATTCCTTATCAAAGTGATGAAGATGTATTGCAAGTTGTTTCTAAAGTAGCGAATAAGCTTAATGTTGAATGTTTTTCTAATTGTGATTTGAAACAGGTATTTCGTACAAGAGTTAAGTTGAATAAACAGAGACTTGTTATTGCTCGTTTTAATTCTCGAAATATAGCTAGATTGTTTTTACGTAATAGGAAATCTGTTATTTTAGTATCTGATATTTTGCCATTGGAAAATAATAATCAACGTGTTAATGAATATGTTTCCTTGGCTACTCGGCAGCTGTTTTGGAAAGCGAAGCAAAAAATGCGTGATCAAATACAAGGTGTGGTATTTATCCAAAATGGTTTCGTACATATCAGAAATTACAATAATTCCCCCAGTGTTGTTATAAAAAATGAAGCAGATTTATGCTCAATCTGATTTTCATTGTCTAGTGTACAGTCTAATAGCATTCCGGATTATAAAGACTTAAACATTTTTCATTTGAATATTCGAGCTCATTTTAATGAATTAAATGTATTTTTAAATGGACTTAAAACAAATTATTATATTATTATTCTGTCTGAAACATGGATTTCTTACCAGGAACAATATTTATATGTTTTGGATGGTTATAAGAGTTTACTTGCCCCACGCTTTTATTCATGATCGGGAGGTTTAATGATTTTTTGTAAAAAATGGATTAAATTATATTTATGAGATTTTAAAGTTTACTACTGCTGAATCAATATTAGTAACACTTAATTTTCCAAACGGAGTTCTTTCATTAATTCCAATATATAGATCGTGTACTAGTTCTATTGTAACTTGTTTATGAACTTAATAATTTGTTATCTACATTGTTCATCTTCTGTTGTAATTATTGGTGATATAAATATTAATTTATTGAGTGGGGAACATAATTCTACCTGTGGATATTTGGATTTGTTATATAGTTGTTGTTTTGATCAGTTAATTTTTTCACATACGCGTATAACACCAACTTGTAAATATCTGCTTGATCAGGGGTTATAATTTTGAATCTGGTGTATCTGAATTAAATATTACTGATCATTTTACAATTTTCTTAAGATTGTCTATGACTCGTAATAATTTGACTAGCCACAGGTATGTTGATAAATTATCACATATTAAATCGTTTGTTTTCTATTTAAAACTGGGATTGTATTTTTGATTTGGATAATGTTGATAAAGCTTTTTTAACATTCCAAAATATTTGTTGTTCTTTGATTGATAAGGCTACTTGTCGTATTAAACTAAATAATAAAAATAGAAAACGTTCTTTGTGAATTTCAGATCACTTAATTGAAAAAATTAATTTTAGAAATACGTTAAAACGTTTGGCAAGTTCAATTGTCTTAAAGCAGATTAATAAAGAAATTAAATATAATATTAAAATAGCAAAATGAAATTATTATAAATAATTTCTTTGTAATAAAAATGTTTCTTTGAAGTGGAAAGCAATAAACTCTTTCTAACAAATTACTTATGTTAAGAATAATGTTATGTTAGGGGTACAAAGTAATGAAAAATAAATGGCTGATTTTTTAATAATTTCTTTGTATATAGACCACACATATAACCATCTATTAATCACATGACTTTTAACTTGTCTCTGATACTTTTATATACCTGTATTAGTTTACTTGTTTAACCTATCTTTATCTTCTGGTGTATTTCCTGAATGTTTGAAAGTAGGGGTTATTATACCCATTTTTAAAAAAGGTGATTCAATTGATTATTAGCAATTATAGATCTATTTTAATAATATCTGTTGTAGGTAAATTGTTTGCTATGGCAGTTAAGGACAAGATGATGTCATTTTTGAATGTTCATAAAGTAATTTCTGTGTATCAGTTTGGCTTTATTGCTGGAGAGTACTTTAGATACTATTTATAATTATGTACATAATGTGACATTATCATTGGATAAGGGTCTGAAGAGAGCAGCTGTTTATTTGGATTTGTCCAAAGCTATCAACACTGTTAATCATACAGTTTTGTTTCATATAGTTTTGTTGTGCTGTTTGTGTTCATATAGTTTTAGAGATCATTTTGCTTCTTTCTTGTTAAGTTACATGAAGGATAGGAGACAGGCTACTAAAATACATGGTATTATTGGTGATTTTGGATTAGTTAATCATGATGTTCCACAAGGTTCTGTACTTGTCCCTATCCTATTTTTAATTATATAAATGACATTTAATTTGTTTTTGAATTCAAAGATTTATGGGTTTGCTGATGATATTGCTTTGTCTTGTGATGTTGTTTTATATAGTATTCTGGAACAATTGATTAATGAAGATCTAGAATCAATAAGTAACTGACTTATGATAAATTATTTTACTGTTAATTGTAATAAAAGCAGAGGTATTATATTCTCTTATAAACACTGCACACATTCAATTAGTATTAGGATTTGTGATCAGTATAATGTTCATTTAAAAAGTATTTGTACATGTTGTAACATTAGTTTTGTTGATAATTATTGCTATTTAGGCATCTATATTGATTCAAGATTATCGCGATCTAAGCACATTGTCTGGTGAAATTTATGCTTAGATCTACTTTGATGACTATATATTTTGCTTGTTATCAGAATATACTATGTTATATTTCCATTTGGGGTGGCTCTACTCATTACTCACTATGTCAATTATATACTTTGCAAAATTATACAATGTATATTATTTTTGATAGATGTAGATTGATCTCAGTGCAAGATATATATGTCAATTCTGGTGTGTTATCTGTTTCTAAACTATATAAGTTTAGAATTGTCATTGATATATATTGTCATCATTTTTATTGTGTTGTAAAGCATCAATTATAGGTAACCACTTGGCTAACAAGTTTCAACTGCTGGTTCCAGATTTTTATTTAGAAAAGCAGTCATAGGCAATTTGGTTACAATGGACTCAGGTTCTTTAATTCTTTTATTAATGACTGTTCAATTGATGTTGATAATTCATCTTTTTATATTTTTAGAAAATATTTAAAATTTTGGTTATTGTCTCATGTGTAATATATTGATTAATTAATATGTATATATTTTATTTAATATGTATATCTCTTTGGTTGTATTTATTCTTATATTATTTGTTTTGGTTTACTTGTTTTAGTATTTATAGTATAGTAATGTACTTTATTATTTTTTTGTTGTTGGTGTTTTTGTTTTTGGTTTGTAATTAATAATTTAAGGAAGATTCCAGCACAAGTTTATCTTGTTTGGAGTATTTCTCTTTCTTATATGTATTGTTTGATTAATAATTTTTGATGAATAAATAAATTGTTGTTGTTGTTATTATTATTATTATTATCATCATCATTATCATCATTAAATAATTGTATTAGAATCTGCTTCCAATTATTGAAAACTATTCTGTCATCTGGTGTCAGAATTAATTTATAAAAATATGTGTATTTTCTTCTTTCTTAAATGTTTTAATTTTTAGATAAAAAAAAAAGTATAGTTGGCAAATTAATGTTTCTAGATAACTTAATAATTTATATGAATATTCAAAATATTTTATTAGTCACACTAACTGCAAAATATATCATTTGAAATCAAAATATACTTTTTTTATATTATTAGGGAAAACTTATTAATATGATTATTAGAAGATGACTTTGATTTAATAGCATGTAATAATAGTTTTTCTTTTTTAAAAACTTTATATAGTACAATGTAGCACAATTCAGTAAAATAAAAAATATGTCTATATTAAAGTGCTTTTATAAAGGCAGGTTGAGATAAATAAAATACTATGATTAAAAGATAACAATTAAGCATTTTCATGGTATTTCTGACCATTGCTTGTCACTTTTTTGGCATAACTTATTCAAAGGTCTCAAATTTAAAACTGACATAGTCATTTACACAATTAAAATAACTATTTGCTTATGTGAAATCAAGACATAACACTAACTGAAATTTATATAAATATTCAAAACACACTATAGCTATGTTATTTCAGCCACACATCCCTTTCAAATAAAAAACAACTTGAATTATAGCACTCTACTGAAATTTCCTCTTCAATGGATTGTTAAATTTCAACTGTTTCTTTATGGCTGAAATAATATAGCTAGGTTGCATTTCAAATATTTGTTTAGTTGAATTATGTTAATAAAATATATTTAAATCCTATCATTTTCATTTTTTTTATTTCTTTTAGGGTCACTATTTTTATACCCAACCATTCCATTCCATAATTTTTCCTGACTGAAGATTGTTTTAGAAGAATATGAATTAAAAGTTTAGCTGATATTTTAGCTCTAAGATCAAGTAAAAATCATTCCATTTATAGTTAAATTAATTGAATTTAGAATGTGTATTTTGTATAAAATAAATGTAATTGTATTTAATTCTTCCAGTAATTAAATTTTATAATATTAAAAATAAGTAATAAATAATACCACTTCTATGTGTCTTTTTTACTTTCAAAATCAATTTGAATAATTTTGAAATGTATATAATTTTTTTAATTATCAATGTTTATTAAGTTTTCATCAAAATGATGTATAAAAAGCATGGGATATATAGGTAAGTAAATTTAAGTCTCAAATAATTTTTTTTTTTAAATTACTACTTCAGCTCATAAAATAATATTCTATAAAATATGATTAAAAATACTTCTTTTAAAGATAGTGAAATAGATCAAAAAATCTATTGAATTATTACCATTATCAAAATAAACATAGCTATAATAAATAATGCAGAGTCTGTACTTATATAAAATTTTACAAAATCAATAAGGCCCCTATAAATATTTTACCTTATAATAAAACTTTCTGGAACATGTTAAACTAATGGACTATAATTTAAGAATTTAGCTGTTAATAAATTGTTATGCATTTACTTGTATTAAATATCAGAATGTGGAAATATAAGTACAATATAATAGTAAAATTATTTATTGTAAAGAAATCAACAATTTAAGAAATGTGTGACTTGCAGGTTTCCCAATTATAAAATTGAAAAAATATGTTTTAACTTTAATAATTTGGATAACTTTATTCATATCTAAATGACTTGATACGATGAATATCTCCCAAAAGCTATAATCTAAAATTTTGTATCATTATTCTAAATACGATCAAAATACTCTTTCACCTGCTTAAAATAAAATACAAAAAATTATAGTGACTGATTTAATAGGATTATTATGGCAATTTTCCAGTCTATACATTACTTTCAATGTAAAATAAAATTTCAATGAAAATATGCAGTTTCAATATAATGACGATCTTAAAGATTTACTTTCATGTAAATCATTAAGCTTCTGCAATAATACTATTCAACAAAGAACAAATATTTTTTCACTCAGTTCTATGAAATTAATATTGATGCATACACACTGATATTATCATGTATTTATTTAATTAAGCTTTTTTCTTTCTGAGATTTATTAAGATCAGCTGTATAAGTTGTACCTCTGATTATTTAACTACTTTAATGATAAATCTTCTAAGTGTGGTTAACTAGTATGATTTGAGAAGCCAGGTCATTTTTAAAACAGATTTTTTGATCATTCAACATTTATGAAAGAAGGGGATGTGAGATATATAAAGTAATGCTAAAATACATGTACAACCATTTCTGAATAAAAACACTTTGTCATGACTCATCATTGCTTATATTTACCTGTGTTTTGCAAAATCACAACTAAAATTCATATTTGATGTATTCACAGTTGCTTTCTCAATAGTGAGAGCATTGCATATTTTACAGATTTATATTATATTTGCAATATATAGGGTATAGGAGCACAGACTTTCACATGAACCACCACTTTCCACACTATCTCATAACACTGATACACTTGAATACATATATACAGAAAAAATAAATAATCACCAATATATGTATTTCATGCTAAACCAGCAATCATCAGTTGGTCCAGATTACCATCTCTACACATATATGCTATAAGTGCTCAAATATATATATATTAAGATAGCCAATGCTCATACTTTAGTGGAAAGGTTTCAATCCACTCCATAATCCAAATCTTCAACCATCCATCCAATTGAAAATCTGATGATGGAATGCTCAAAGGCCACTCTGAGGCTGAGATTCTTGTCGCACTCATGTTAACCTAAGGTCAATCTGACCCCTCATATACAGGACATAATCCATTCAATACATATACAAGGGATGGATAGACATCTCTAATATGTAATAACTAAAACACACAGGCTTATTATATACCTATGTTTATATATGTAATATAGAGGGTATAGGAGCACAGACTTTCACATGACCCACCATTTTCCACACTATCTCATAACACTGATACACTTGAACACATATATGTTGAAAAGATAAATAATCACCAGTATACGTATTTCATGCTAAATTAGAAATCATCAGTTGGTCCAGATTACCATCTATACACATATATGCTATAAGTGCTCAGATATATATTAAAATAGCCAATCCTCATCCTTTAATGCATAGGCTTAAATCCACTCCACACTCCAACTCTGCTCCAAGGCCACCCTGAGGCTGAAATTCTTGTCACACCCATGTTGACCTAAGGTCAATCTGACCACTCATATACAGGACATAATCCATTCAAAACCTGTCCATTAAAGTATGAGGATTGGCTATCTTAATATATATCTGAGAACTTATAGCATATATGTGTAGAGATGGTAATCTGGACCAATTGATGATTGCTGATTTAGCATGAAATATGTATATTGGTGATTATTTATCTTTTCAACATATATGGGTTCAAGTGCATCAGGGTTATGAGATAGTGTGAAAAGGGGTTGGTCATGTGAAAGTCTGTGCTCCTATATCTTATATATTACATATATAAACATAGGTATATAATAAGCCTGTGTGTTTCAGTTATTATATAGTAGAGATATCTGCTCATCCCATGTAGGGGTGAGACAAGAATCTCAGCCTCAGGGTGGCCTTTGAGCATTCCATCATCAGATTTTCAATTGGATGGATGGTTGAAGAGTTGGAGTGTGGGGTGGATTAAAGCTTGTCCATTAAAGTATGAGGATTGGCTATCTTAATATATATCTGAGCACTTATAGCATGTATGTGTAGAGATGGTAATCTGGACCAATTGATGATTGCTGGTTTAGCATGAAATATGTATATTGGTGATTATTTATCTTTTCCGCATATATGTGTTCAAGTGTAACAGTGTTATGAGATAATGGAAAGTGGTGGGTCATGTGAAAGTCTGGGCTCCTATACCTATATATTACATATATAAACACAGGTATATAATAAGCCTGTGTGTTTCAGTTATTACATAGTAGAGATATCTGCCCATCCCTTGTATATGTATTGAATGGATTATGTCCTGTATATGAGAGGTCAGATTGACCTTAGGTCAACATGGGTGTGACAAGAATCAGCATCAGGATGGCCTTTGAGCATTCCATCATCAGATTTTCACTTGGATGGATGGTTGAAGAGTTGGAGTGTGGAGTGGATTGAAGCCTGTCCATTAAAGTATGAGGATTGGCTATCTTAATATATATATATTGTACCGGTATAAATCCACGATATGTATATTTCAATATATATATATATCTGAGTACCTATACCATATATGTATAGAGATGGTAATCTGGACCAAGGGATGATTGCTGGTTTAGCATAAAATACATATATGGGTGATTATTTATTTCTTCAACATATACATGTTTAAGTGTATCAATGTTATGAGATAGTGTGGAAAGTGGTGAGTTGTGTGAAAGTGTGTTCCTATACCCTATATATTACATATATAAACACAGGTATATGAAAAGCCTGTGTATTTCAGTTATTATATTTGCATATAAAATTAGAAAGTGATTATACTCAGCATTGAAGACCAAAAATATTGGTGCACAGGGAATTAGGCTCAATATCATAATTAGTGCAATAATAACTGATAGCATAAGAAGTTCATAAGGCACAAACTTAAATAACTGAAGAATATACTATAAAAATTTAGTGAATCACTTGGGGAAATTTACCTATGATTATATGTAAAAATTGCCCTTATGAATTAAGTCAATAACATACTTCTTTACTGAGTTTGACCTACTGCTATTCCTAGTCCTCGTCTCAGTTGTAGTAGTAGTACTAATAGCAGTAGTAACAGTCTCAGAATACATACTAGTATTAACAATAGTAGTAGTAGTAGTAGTAGTAGTAGTAGTAGTAGTAGTAGTAGCAGTAGCAGCAGCAGCAGCAGTAGTAGTACTAGTAATACTGGACATGGGCATGGGCATATTTATAGTGGTAATCATAGTCATTATGGTAGGGGTAGTGGCAGTAGCAGTTGCAGTAGTAGTAGAAGTGGCAGTGGTAGTCATAGTCAGTAGTAGTAATAGTGAAACGGTTACACCTGTTTCACCTATTATCTTCGATAATAGTATATATTTGTTGTACTCAGATGGCGTGTATTTCTTAAATTGTAAAAAATTTGTGCTTATAATATTGCGAGTACGTGCGCATATAATCATCCTATTAATTATAAATATAAAAATACAGTCTCAAATATTTATTATATACAAGCATATCCAGTTAGATTTGTTAAAGCTGAAATAAACATAACTGTGTAATTAGAATTTATCTATATAGCAGCATAAGTTTAAATTTATAATATTACTTATTTTTCAATATTCGTTCTAAATAATTATTTTAAGTCAGTATTCATTTTAAATAATTTCCAAGTCAGACAATTTTCCATTCTTTTGTTTGCTTAAAATTACAAGCAGAAAGTTTTATCAGTTTTAACACTTTGTTCTAAAAATAAATCTTTGGCTAAAATTTGACCTAGTTAAAAATTATAACCAAGACCAATTATAATATTTAGTCAGGCATAAATCTATATAAAAATCTATACAAATTGCTGTGACCAATTCTCTTGAAAATATATCTTTTTAAAACTATGACATCAATTAAAACAATAGAGCCTTTCCAAGTCCAGATTTAGCTATACTAAATATTTAACTAACTGGATATTTGGTTAAAGGCTAGTTTGAACCAGTCATCAGGTAATGTGGCATGACTCAGGTAGGAGATAAGTACTGTCAAAAATATAGTATAAAAAGGGCTAAAATAGCCATCAGTCATCCTCTTCCATCCATCCATCATCATACATCTTAATTTTTCCTGTTGCTGTGAAAATTGTGTTATTGCTGCAAAAATTATTTCCGAAGACCAGAGCTGAAGTTAAGTAAGAAAACTGTTCCTGCTGTTTAAGAAAACTGAATCTTAGAAAACTACCATCCAAACTGCTGCAAAGATGATCGTGGGCTAGAGACAAAGTGACAGCTGTTTGCTCTTCCACAAGCGGATACCGATGAGAGAAAACCACCATGCCTAGCACAGTATGAAAAGCTGTACCTGAAAAACCAGAGAGTTCCTGACCAGAGAAATGGGAAAAGCTGCCACAGAAATAAATTTGCAAAGCTGCATCCAGATTAAACCAAAGAGAACCCCAGCCTGACTGAATAGAGATAGAAGCAGATTGAACAAAGCCTTAAAGACTTTGCCGGTAAATCCCTTCTGCCAAATATTAAATTTCATAACTAAAACGTATTCCAAATGAAAGCTAGCTAACTAATAAATCCCATAATTGATTATATTTTCTAAATGTTCAACTAAAATGTTTATCTTAAACTTATTTAAAACTTAGAGCACTCTCAATTCTTGCTTGATCATTAATAATTTTAAATAATCCAACACATCTAGTTTCTATAAAACCATACAACAAATTCTTACTTCTAAATTATCTTATTGATAGTTTTAAGCAATTTATTCTTATGCCATCTATCTTTAGTATTAAGTTAATGTTTATTGATTTATGCTGTGCTATCGGAACGGAGACTTGTGTGTTAATAAATTATTTGGGGGAGGGGAGTGAGTAATCACTTTTATTATATCAGAGAATTGCGATATAAAGAATAGAACCAAAACTCCTTTCTGAAATAAAACTATTACTTACGCTAAAGTGAATCGTTATTTATAATGCCTGAACACGTTATTTAAAACACATCTTTGCTAAAGTTATCTAAAATGGAAATCTTTTGCTGAAGTTATTTAAAATGTATATTTAGCATATATTATTTCAAACACATCTTTTTTTCAATTTACTTAAAATGAAAATGTTTTGCTAAAGTTCTTTAAAATGGAAATATTTTGCAAAGTTATTTAAATGTATATTTTGCGTATATTATTTAAAATGCATCTTTTTCTCACGTTATCTAAAATGAAAATGTTTGCTAAAGTTAGTTAAAATGTATATATTGTGTATGTTATTTAAAACGCAGAGTTTGCCCAGGTTATTTAAGAATTATATTTGCATAAGTGATTTAAAATATGTATTTTGCCCGTTATTTAAAAAGTATAGTTTACGCAAGCTATTTAAAATATAGGTTTGCATTCGTTATTTAAAAACACATTTTGCATTATTAGAAAGGTCTATTTGACAGAGTTATTTAAGAAGACTAATTTATTTAAAAATCAATATTTTGCATGAGTTTTTTATAACCCATATTTTAGATTATTTAAAATCAGTTTGATATTAGATGTAGGTTATACTACATATAATTAATGTTCCCAGTTCTAAAATCTTAAGTTTGCTATAACTTCATTTAATTAGAGAATAAGTAGCTATGCAGAAAACCTTAAATCAGATTCTCATTATCGCCTTTATCATATAATTTAATAAGCTCATTTATAAACTGACCAGTGGGAGTACCACTGAAGAAGCTACGATTTTGGCGTAATTAATTTATAAAATATTATTAATTTAGCATTGTGAATGTATTGCTAATTAGCATAAATATGCTTATCTTCTTGCTACATCTATAATGGCCTACTTCAAGATTGTTTCCATGTCCAGTCACGCCTCGAAAGTTTAGGCAACTGTGACATTACTTCGTATTTCATCAAGTCATGCCTCCAAAGTTTAGGCAAAGGTGACAGTAATTCATATTTAACAGAACCAAAGCATTTCTAAAGGGCTCATAAGCCACTCTACTGTTCACTCAATAAAAAGGCCTCTTCCATTATAGCAAGCAGATCAGTTAGGAAACCGTTTACTGGGTAATAAACTTCAATTAAGAATGTATTTGAATCCCATTTATCTGATACTATAGTTTATAATGCCCTAGAATCTGACGTTCTGATGCCACCACATCTCAGTTCAGTTTCCCTAGAAAGTAACTTCGGTGTTGATCCGATCTAGAATCTGAGTTAATGAGTTTATCTGTATAACAATTATATATCACGCAAATGTCTCTATAATATGATTTTAAATGTATTAATAATATAATCTTAAACTTAGTAATTCTAATATAATTTTAAACTTAGTAATAAAAATATAATCTCTATCATTTATCCATCAATTCGATCACTCTAGCTAGTTATAACTGATTTCCAATATATAAAACATGGCATGAAATAGAACATGAAAGATGACATAAGCTTATTAAAAAGTCATATGGTTTGTGATATTATTTTAGAACCCTGAGATTCCACTCATTACTTTGTAATATTATTTTATAACCCTGAGAATCCACTCATTGCTTTGTGATATTATTTTATAACCCTGAGAATCCAGTCAATGCTTTGTCATATTATTCCGTAACCCAAGTATTCACTCACCTGCGTGTGAGCCAGCTAAACACAATTTACTATGCTTTAGTATTTATTAAATGTTATATTAAGTTTATGAATAATAGATTTGTCTCAGTCTCATTACTTGTTCATTATCTTATGAATCACTAGTTAAGTTATATAATAGAATATGTAATAAGGGGGAATGTCTCATGTTTTACTGCTTCGCTATTGCTGGAATGCGATCAAAGAGATAGCAAGTGTAACCTCAGGCATGTCATTCGCAATGGGTTGACTTGGAAGCACGAGTGAGAGAGTTAAGGTATGATCAGACATAGGGTATTACTATCCCAACTTGGTCAGCTTTTGGTTCTATGGCTTGGATTCTCAGTCTGTTGAAAAAATGATCAAACCTGACCATTATGTAGGTATATTTTTTCCCCAGAGTTAGCAACTCAACATGTGGCTTAGGCTAAGTACACAACCCTGAGTAGAGTATATATATTTTTTCATTCTAAATATCATTGCAGTATGACAAAAATATGTATAAATTAAGCAAAACCACTCATCTAATAATAAAATTGATAAATAATTGAATTTGTAAATAATTTAAATAAATTGGTGATTCAGAAAGGGATGAGCAAGAGAATGATGAAGCAAGAAAAAGAAATGCACAAATGATCAAGCAAATAAAAAAAAATACATGCGAACTGAAAAAAAAAGTTTTATTTTAAGGGAGAAACATCAGGTGGCAAGACTGAAGCTGGGTGAGTCTGGAAATTTAATTTATTATTTAGATGTGCTTATTATATATTTAATTACATATTATTTAAATGTATCAGGTAGCAAATAAAAAGAAAAAATGGGCAAAGAACAGGAGTGAGGTAGTTATAGGTAGTCAGTTCTGGAGGAGTAGACAGCAAGTCAGCTGTCAGATTAAAAAAATAAGAAAAGCAAATTCAAAAAGATAATACCAACTATATAACAAAAATAAAATGGAATTGAGATGGGAAAAATCAACCATGGGAAAACTAACCATAGAGTATAGACCCAAATGAGGAAACCTGGAGTGACTATGTAGAGTTTTATGAGACACCAATCCTTATGGCAATAATGGGGTTGATCGTGAAAAAAAATGAGGAAAAGGAAGAAAAAGAAAAGAAATATAGAGAAGAAAAAAATATGGCTGAAATGGAAGAAAAAGAGAAGAGAGATAGAAAAGAAAAAGAAAAAAGAGATAGAGAAGAGATAAGGCTGAAATGGAAAAAAAGAAAGGAGAGATATAGAAGAAAGAGATAAGGCCGAGAGACAAAAAATGAGAGAGATAGAAAAGAAAAAGAAGAAAAGGAAAAGATAGCTAGAGAAAATAAATATAAGGCTGAAAGGGAAGAAAAGGAAAGGAGAGATAGAGAAAAAAGGGAAGAAAAAGAAAATAGAGAAAAAAAGATAAGGCTGAAGAAGAAGAAAAAGAGAGGAAAGATAGAAAAGAAAGGGATGAATAAGAAAAGGTAGCTAGAGAAGAAAAAGGTAAGGCTGATAGAGAAGAAAAAGAAAAGAGAAATAAAGAAGAAGGAGATAAGGCTGAAAGGGAAGAACAAGAAAGAAAAGATAGAGAAGAAAGGGAAGAAAAAGAAAAAGATAGAGAAGAAAAAGATAAGGCTGAAAAGGAAGATAAAGAGAGTAGAGATAGCGAGGAAAGGGAAGAAAAGGAAAATATGGCTAGAGAAGAAAAAGATAAGGCTGATAGGGAAGAAAATGAGAGGAGAGATAGAAAAGAAAAAGAAGAAAAGGAAAAAATAGCTAGACAAGAAAAAGATAAGGCTGATAGGGAAGAAAATGAGAGGAGAAAAGAAAGGGAAAAGATAGCTAGAAAAGAAAAAGATAAGGCTAATAGGGAAGAAAAGGAAAGGAGAGAGAGAGAGAGAAGAAAGAGATCCATCAGAAACAGAAATAAAAGTAGATTCTAAATTCTCTGCTGAAATTCAAGTAGCCAAGGTAGAAAACAAAGAAAGTGGGCAGAGCAATACAAGAACCAGAGAAGATCATAGGGAAGAGGCGAACAAAGAAAGTATGATAGGAGTCATGATGGAGCAACAACAGCTTCAATACATTCTAAACTCCAACAAGAACCCAAAGTCAAACCCTTGGGAGAAAATAAAAAGATTGGACGTTATCACTTTAAGAGACCTCGTAGTGCATATTATAAATAAGACTGAGCACACAGGATTTCCACCCTGGAGATGTCATTGTGAAAACAGTGGTCCACCAGCGATTCCCATAGCATTAAGCTTAAAGAATGAAACAAGGGACCACCGGGATGAAGAACAGTCTCGAATACGCCTAAAATGGGCAGCAGAGTGTAGGGAAAGAAAATGAAAACTGATTTATAAATTCAAAGTAAAGGATCGGGTTTGGTGGAGAGATAAGCCTATAAGTAGCATACCCTTATCCAAATACAAAAAAAATTTACCCACTCTACAAAGGGCCAGACCAGATAAAGGAAAGCTGGAGAAAATTACTTTTAAATCACATAAAGTCTAATTCAAGGAGTTTGAAACCATGCTTATTAAACATACCAGATTAAAAGTTCTTTTAGAGCAAGGTATAGGGAAATTATATTGGGTTTTTTTTTAGTTTATGGATAATTAGAATTAGTTTACATATTTAATCTTATTTATTTACTTATTTAATTGTATTTTATAACCTATAGTAATAGAAAGTTAGTAAATAGAATTAGCATTCACTTAATTATTCATTTATATAGAGCGAGAATAATTAGAAGTATTTATTTAATCATTTAGTCATATTTGTAATATATCATACCAAAAAGTTAAGCATTAGAATTAGGTTACCTTATTTATTCCATTTATAATCTTATTACTAAAAATTATATAGCGTGGGACTAATCAGAAATTTTATTATCTTAGCAAATCATATTTATATATTTCATAATTATGTTACTTGATTATATTCAACTATGCTGGAGCAAAGGGGGTGGTGTATTAACTGCTTGCATGACCAGAAAGGAAAGGGAAGATTAAAGAAAGTATAACAGATTAGTAAATATATATATAAATAAAAGTTGTGTAGAATCACTAGAGAAAAAAAACAAGAGCTACAAAAAAAAAGAGAATAGAAAGAGAAGAAAGGTCTTTTATTTATTTATTTTTTTCTGGGAATGGATTGCTATGAAATGGTTACACCTGTTTCACTTATTATCTTCAATAATAGTATATAATTGTTGTACTCAGATGGTGTGTAATTCTTAAATTTTAAAAACTTTGTGCTTATAATATTGCGAGTATGTGCATATATAATCGTCCTATTAATTATAAATATAAAAATACAGTCTCAAATATTTATTATATACGAGAATATCCAGTTAGATTTGTTAAAGCTGAAATAAATATAACTGTGTAACTAGAATTTATCTATATAGCAGCATAAGTTTAAATTTATAATATTACTTATTTTTCAATATTCGTTCTAAATAATTATTTTAAGTCAGTATTCATTTTAAATAATTTCCAAGTCAGATAATTTTCCATTCTTTTCTTTGCTTAAAATTATAAGCAGAAAGTTTTATCAGTTTTAACACTTGTTCTAAAAATAAATCTTTGGCTAAAATTTGACCTAGTTAAAAATTATAACCAACACCAATTATAATATTCAGTCAGGCATAAATCTATATAAAAATCTATACAAATTGCTGTGACCAATTCTCTTGAAAATATATCTTTTTAAAACTATGACATCAATTAAAACAATAGAGCCTTTCCATGTTCAGATTTAGCTATACTAAATATTTTACTAACTTGATATTTGGTGAAAGGCTAGTTTGAACCAGTCATCAGGTAATGTGGCATGACTCAAACTAGGAGGTAACTACTGTCAATAATATAGTATAAAAAAGGGTAAAATAGCCATCAGTCGTCCTCTTCCATCCATCCATCATCATATGTCTTAATTTTTCCTGTTGCTGCCAAAAATATTTCCAAAGACCAGAGCTGAAGTTAAGTAAGAAAACTGTTCCTGCCGTTTAAAAAAACTGAATCTTAGAAAACTACCATCCAAACTGCTCCAAAGATGAATGTGGGCTAGAGACAAAGTGACAGCCATTTGCCGTTCCACGGGTGGCTACCGATGAGAGAAAACCATCATGCCTAGCACAGTATGAATAAAGCTGTACCTAAAAAACCAGAGAGTTCCTGATTAGAGAAACGGAAAAAGCTGCCACAGAAATAAATTTGCAAAGCTGCATCCAGATTAAACCAAAGAGAAACTCAGCCTGACTGACTAGAGAGAGAAGCATATTGAACAATGCCTTAAAGACTTTGCTGGTAAATCCCTTCTGCCAAATATTAAATTTCATAACTAAAACATATTCCAAATGAAAGCTAGCTAACTAATAAATCCCATAATTGATTATATTTTCTAAATGTTCAACTAAAATGTTTATCTTAAACTTATTTAAATCTTAGAGCAATCTCAATTCTTGCTTGATCATAAATAATTTTAAATAATCCAACACATCTAGTTTCTATAAAACCATACAACAAATTCTTACTTCTAAATTATCTTATTGATAGTTTTAAGCAATTTATTCTTATGCCATCTATCTTTAGTTTTAAGTTCATGTTTATTGATTTATGCTATGTTTTATCGGACTGATGTCTTGTGTGTTAATAAATTATTGGGAAAGGGGAGTGAGTAATCACTTTTATTATATCAGAGTATTGCCATATAAAGAATAGAACCAAAACTCCTTTCTGAAATAAAACTATTACTTACGCTAAAGTGAATCGTTATTTATAATGCCTGAACACGTTATTTAAAACACATCTTTGCTAAAGTTATCTAAAATGAAAATCTTTTGCTACAGTTATTTAAAATGTATATTTAGCATATATTATTTCAAACACATCTTTTTCTCAATTTACTTAAAATGAAAATGTTTTGCTAAAGTTCTTTAAAATGGAAATATTTTGCAAAGTTATTTAAATGTATATTTTGCGTATATTATTTAAAACACATTTTTTTCTCACGTTATCTAAAATGAAAATGTTTGCTAAAGTTAGTTAAAACATATATATTGTGTATGTTATTTAAAACGCAGAGTTTGCCCAGGTTATTTAAGAATTATATTTGCATAAGTGATTTAAAATATGTATTTTGCCCGTTATTTAAAAAGTATATTTTACGCAAGCTATTTAAAATATAGGTTTGCATTCATTATTTAAAAACACATTTTGCATTATTAGAAAGGTCTATTT
This sequence comes from Epiperipatus broadwayi, assembly GCA_028023455.1. Taxonomy (NCBI): domain Eukaryota; kingdom Metazoa; phylum Onychophora; class Udeonychophora; order Euonychophora; family Peripatidae; genus Epiperipatus; species Epiperipatus broadwayi. Next base: position 276,005 of record JAQFVV010000137.1, on the reverse strand, counting down.
GACCGAGTTATTTAAGAAGACTAATTTATTTAAAAATCAATATTTTGCGAGAGCTATTTTATAACCCATATTTTAGATTATTTAAAATCAGTTTGATATTAGATGTAGGTTATACTACATATAATTAATGTTCCCAGTTCTAAAATCTTAAGTTTACTATAACTTCATTTAATTAGAGAATAAGTAGCTATGCAGAAAACCTTAAATCAGATTCTCATTATCACCTTTATCATATAATTTAATAAGCTCATTTATGAACTGACCGGTGGGAGTACCACTGAAGAAGCTAAGATTTTGGCATAATTAATTTATAAAATATTATTAATTTAGCATTGCAAATGTATTGCTAATTAGCATAAATAAGCTTATCTTCTTGCTACATCTATAATGGCCTACTTCAAGATTATTTCCATGCCTAGTCACGCCTCAAAAGTTTAGGCAACTGTGACATTTCTTCGTATTTCATCAAGTCATGCCTCCAAAGTTTAGGCAAATGTGACAGTTATTCATATTTAATAGAACCAAAGCATTTCTAAATGGCTCATATGCCACTCTTCTTTTCACTTAATAAAAAGGCCTCTTCCATTATAGCAAGCAGATCAGTTAGAAAACCGTTTACTGGGTAATAAACCTCAATTAAGAATGCATTTGAGTCGCATTTATCTGATACTATAGTTTATAATGCCCTAGAATCTGATGTTCTGATGCCACCACATCTCAGTTCAGTTTCCCTAGAAAGTAACTTCGGTGTTGATCCAATCTAGAATCTGAGTTAATGAGTTTATCTGTATAACAATTATATATCATGCAAATGATTCTATAATATGATTTTAAATGTATTAATAATATAATCTTAAACTTAGTAATTCTAATATAATTTTAAAGTTAGTAATAAAAATATAATCATATCATTTACCTATCAATTCGATCACTCTAGCTAGCTATAACTGATTTCCAATATATAAAACATGGCATGAATTAGAACATGAAAGATGACATAAGCTTATTAAAAAGTCATATGCTTTTGTGATATTATTTTAGAACACTGAAAATCCACTCATTGCTTTGTAATATTATTTTATAACCCTGAGAATCCACTCATTGCTTTGTGATATTATTTTATAACCCTGAGAATTCACTCATTGCTTTGTAATATTATTTTATAACTCAAGTATTCACTCACCTGTGTGTGAGCCAGCTATATACAATTTACTATGCTTTAGTATTTATTAAATGTTATATTAACTTTATGAAATATAGATTTGTCTCAGTCTCATTACTTGCTCATTATCTTATGATTCACTAGTTAAGTTATATAATAGAATATGTAATAGGGGAAAATGTCTCATGTTTTACTGCTTTGCTATTGCTGGAATGTGATCAAATAAATAGTGAGTGTAACCTCAGGCATGTCATTTGCGATGGGTTGACTTGGAAGCACGAGTGAGAGAGTTAAGGTATGATCAGACATATGGTATTACTATCCCAACTTGGTCAGTTTTTGGTTCTATGGCTTGGACTCTCAGTCTGTTGAGAAAATGTACAAACCTGACTGTTACATAAATATATTTTTCCCCCAGAGTTAGAAACTCAACATGTGGCTTAGGCTAAGTACACAACCCTGAGTAGAGTATATATATTTTTTCATTCCAAATATCATTGCAGTATTACAAAAATATATATAAATTAAGCAAAACACCTCATCTAATAATAAAATTGATAAATAATTGAGTTTGTAAATAATTTAAATAAATTGGTGATTCAGAAAAAGATGAGCAAGAGAATGATCAAGCAAGAAAAAGAAATGCACAAATGATCAAGCAAATAAAAAAAAATACATGCGAACTGAAAAAAAAAGTTTTATTTTAAGGGAGAAACATCAGGTGGCAAGACTGAAGCTGGGTGAGTTTGGAAATTTAATTTATTATTTAGATGTGCTTATTATATATTTAATTACATATTTAAATGTATCAGGTAGCAAATAAAAAGAAAAAATGGGCAAAGAACAGGAGTGAGGTAGTTATAGGTAGTCAGTTCTGGAGGAGTAGACAGCAAGTCAGCTGTCAGATTAAAAAAATAAGAGAAGCAAATTCAAAGATAGAGATAATACCAAATATATAATAAAAATAAAATGGAATTGAGATGGGAAAAATCAACCATGGGAAAACTAATCATAGAGTATAAAGACCCAAACGAGGAAACCTGGAGAGAATATGTGGAGTTTTATGAGACATCAATGATTATGGCAATAATGGGGTTGATAGTGAAAAAGAATGAGGAAAAGGAAGAAAAAGAAAAGAAATATAGAGAAGAAAAAGATATGGCTGAAAGGGAAGAAAAAGAGAGGAGAAATAGAAAAGAAAAAGAAAAGAGAGATAGAGAAGAGATAAGGCTGAAATGGAAAAAAGGAAAGGAGAGATATAGAAAAAAGAGATAAGGCTGAAAGAAAAGAAAATGAGAGATAGAAAAAAAGGCAAGAAAAGGAAAAAATAGCTAGAGAAGAAAAATATAAGGCTAAAAGGGAAGAAAAGGAAAGGAGAGATAGAGAAAAAAGGGAAGAAATAAAAAATAGAGATAGAGAAAAAAAATATAAGGCTGAAAGGGAAGAAAAAGAGAGGAGAGATAGAAAAGAAAGGGAAGGAAAGGAAAAGATAGCTAGAGAAGAAAAATATAAGGCTGAAAGGAAAAAAAGATAGCTAGAGAAGAAAACGATAAGGCTGATAAAGAAGAAAAAGAAAGGAAAAATAGAGAGGAAAAGGAAGAAAAAGAAAAGAGAGTTAGAGAAGAAAGAGATAAGGCTGAAAGGGAAGAACAAGAAAGAAAAAATAGAGAAGAAAGGGAAGAAAAAGAAAAAGATAGAGAAGAAAAAGATAAGGCTGAAAGGGAAGAAAAAGAGGAGAGATAGAGAGGAAAGGAAAGAAAAGAAAAATATAGCTAGAGAAGAAAAAGATAAGGCTGATAGGAAAGAAAATGAAAGGAGCGATAGAAAAGAAAAAGAAGAAAAGGAAAAAATAGCTAGAGAAAAAAGATAAGGCTGATAGGGAAGAAAATGAGAGGAGAAAAGAAAGGGAAAAGATAGCTAGAAAAGAAAAAGATAAGGCTAATAGGGAAGAAAAGGAAAGGAGAGAGAGAGAGAAGAAAGAGATCCATCAGAAACAGAAATAAAAGTAGATTCTAAATTCCCTGCTGAAATTCAAGTAGCCAAGGTAGAAAACAAAGAAAGTAGGCAGAGCAATACAAGAATCAGAGAAGAAGAGCATCTTAGGGAAGAGTTGAACAAGGAAAGTATGAAGGGAGTCATGATGGAGCAACAACAGCTTCAATACATTCTAAATTCCAACAAAAACCCAAAGTCAAACTCTTGGGAGAAAATAAAAAGATTGGACGGTATCACTTTAAAAGAACTCATAGTGCATAGTATAAATAAGACTGAGCACACAGGATTTCCACCCTGAAGACTTCATTGTGATAAGTGGTCCACCAGCGATTCCCATAGCATTAAGCATAAAGAATAAAACATGGGATGACTGGGATGAAGAACAGGCTCAAATATGCCTAAAATGTGCAGCAGAGTATAGGGGAAGAAAATGAAAACCGATTTATAAATTCAAAGTAAAGAATCGGGTGTGGTGGAGAGATAAGCCTACAAGTAGCATACCCTTATCCAAATACAAAAAAATTTACCCACTCTACAAAGGGCCAGACCAGATAAAGAAAAGCTGAAGAAAATTACTTTTAAATCACATAAAGTCTAATGCAAGGAGTTGAAACCATGCTTATTGAACATACCAGATTAAAAGTTCTCTTAGAGCAAGGTGTAGGGAAATTATATTGGGTTTTTTTTTTTTAGTTTATGGATAATTAGAATTAGTTTACATATTTAACCTTATTTATTTACTTATTTAATTGTATTTTGTAACCTATAGTAATAGAAAGTTAGTAAATAGAATTAGAATTCGCTTATTTATTCATTTATATACAACGAGAGTAATTAGAAGTATTCATTTAATCATTTAGTCATATTTGTAATATATCATACCAAAAAGTTAAGCATTAGAATTAGGTTGCCTTATTTATTCCATTTATAATCTTATTACTAAAAATGATATAGTGTCAGACTAATCAGAAATTTTATTATCTTAGCTAATCATATTTATATATTTCATAATTATGTTACTTGATTATATTCAACTATGCTGGAGCAAAGGGGATGGCATATTAGCTGCTTGCATGACCAGAAAGGAAAGGGGAGATTGAAGAAAGTATACCAGATTAGTAAATATATATATATATATATATATATATATATTATATATATATATATATATATATATATATATAAAGTTGTGTAGAATCACTAGAGAAAAAAAAACAGGAGCTACAAAAAAAGAGAATAGAAAGAGAAGAAAGGTCTTTTATTTATTATTTTTTTATCCGGGAATGGTTGCTATGAAACGGTTACACCTGTTTCACTTATTATCTTCGATAATAGTATATATTTGTTGTACTCAGATGGCATGTATTTCTTAAATTTTAAAAACTTTGTGCTTATAATATTGCGAGTATGTGCATATATAATCGTCCTATTAATTATAAATATACAAATACAGTGTCAAATATTTATTATATACCAGAATATCCAGTTAGATTTGTTAAAGCTGAAATAAACATAACTGTGTAATTAGAATTTATCTATATAGCAGCATAAGTTTAAATTTATAATATTACTTATTTTTCAATATTCGTTCTAAATAATTATTTTAAGTCAGTATTCATTTTAAATAATTTCCAAGTCAGATAATTTTCCATTCTTTTCTTTGCTTAAAATTACAAGCAGAAAGTTTTATCAGTTTTAACAATTGTTCTAAAAATAAATCTCTGGCTAAAATTTGACCTAGTTAAAAATTATAACCAAGACCAATTATAATATTCAGTCAGGCATAAATCTATACAAAAATTTATACAAATTGCTGTGACCAATTCTCTTGAAAATATATCTTTAAAAACAATGACATCAATTAAAACAATAGAGCCTTTCCAAGTCCAGATTTAGCTATACTAAATATTTTACTAACTGAATATTTGGTTAAAGGCTAGTTTGAACCAGTCATCAGGTGATGTGGCATGACTCAAAGTAGGAGGTAACTACTGTCAAAAATATAGTATAAAAAAGAGCCAAAATAGCCATCAAAGTCATCCTCTTCCATCCATCCATCATCATACATCTTAATTTTTCCTGTTGCTGTGAAAATTGTTATTGCTGCCAAAATTATTTCTGAATACCAGAGCTGAAGTTAAGTAAGAAAACTGTTCCTGCCATTTAAGAAAACTGAATCTTAGAAAACTACCATCCAAACTGCTCCAAAGATGACTGTGGGCTAGAGACTAAGTGACAGCTGTTTGCTCTTCCATGAGTGACTACCAATGAGAGAAAACCACCATGCCCAGCACAGTAAGAAAGAAGCTGTACCTGAGAAACCAGAGAGTTCCTGACCAGAGAAATGAGGAAAGCTGCCACAGAAATAAATTTGCAAAGCTGCATCCAGACTAAAACCAAAGAGAAATCCAGTCTGACTGAATAGAGAGAGAAGCATATTGAACAATGTCTTAAAGACTTTTCCAGTAAACCCTTTCTTCCAAATACTAAATTTTATAGCTAAAACGTATTCCAAATGAAAGCTAGCTAATTAATAAATCCCATAATTAATTATATTTTCTAAATGTTCAACTAAATTGTTTATCTTAAACTTATTTAAATCTTAGAGCACTCTCAATTCTTGCTTGGTCATTAGTAATTTTAAATAATCCTACACATCTAGTTTCTATAAAACCATACAACAAATTCTTACTTCTAAATAATCTTATTGATTGTATTATGCAATTTATTCTTATGCCATCTATCTTTAGTTTTAAGTTCATGTTTATTGATTTATGCTGTGTTTTATCGGAACAGAGTCTTGGGTGTTAATAAATTATCGGGGCAAGGGGAATAAGTACTTACTTTTATTATATCAAAGTATCGCGATATAAAGAATATAGCCAAAACTCCTTTCTGAAATAAAATGATTATTTACGCTAGAGTGAATCATTATTTATAATGCCCGAACAAGTTATTTAAAACACATCTTTGCTAAAGTTATCTAAAATGAAAATCTTTTGCTAAAGTTATTTAAAATGTATATTTAGCATATATTATTTAAAATGCATCTTTTTCTCAAGTTATCTAAAATGAAAATGTTTGCTAAAGTTAGTTAAAACTTATATATTGTGTATGTTATTTAAAACACAGATTTTGCTCAGGTTATTTAAGAATTATATTTGTGTAAGTGGTTTAAAATATGTATTTTGCCTGTTATTTAAAAAGTATGTTTTACGCAAGGTATTTAAAATATAGGTTTGCATTCGTTATTTAAAAACACATTTTGCATTATTAGAAAGGTCTATTTGACCGAGTTATTTAAGATGAGTAATTTATTTAAAAATAAATATTTTGTGTGAGCTATTTTATAACCCATATTTTAGATTTAAAATCAGTTTGATATTAGATGTAGGTTATACTACATATAATTAATGTTCCCAGTACTAAAATCTTAAGTTTGCTATAACTTCATTTAATTAGAGAATAAGTAGCTATGCAGAAAACCTTAAATCAGATTCTCATTATCGCCTCTATCATATAATTTAATAAGCTCATTTATGAACTGACCTGTGGGAGTAGCACTGAAGAAGCTAAGATTTTGGCATAATTAATTTATAAAATATTAATTTAGCATTGCGAACGTATTGCTAATTACCATAAATATGCTTATCTTCTTGCTACATCTATAATGGCCTACTTCAAGATTGTTTCCATGTCCAGTCACGCCTCATAAGTTTAGGCAACTGTGACATTTCTTCGTATTTCATCAAGTCACACCTCGAAAGGTTAGACAAATGTGACAGTTATTTGTATTTAGTGGAACCACAGTGTTTCTAAAGTGCTCATAAGCCACTTTTCTGTTCACTTAATAAAAAGGCCTCTTCCATTATAGTAAGCAGATTGGTTAGCGAACCGTTTACTAGGTAATAAACCTCAATTAAGAATGTATTCAAGTCGGATTTATCTGATACTATAGTTTATAATGCCCTAGAATCTGACATTATACTGCCACCACATCTCAGTTCAGTTTCCCTAGAAAGTAACTTCGGCATTGATCCGATCTAGAATCTGAGTTAATGAGTTTATCTGTATAACAATTACATATCATGAAAATGTATCTATATGATTTTAAATGTATTAATAATATAATCTTAAACTTAGTAATTATAATATAATTTTAAACTTAGTAATAAAAATATAATCTCTATCATTTATCCATCAATTCGATCACTCTAGCTAGCTATAACTGATTTCCAGTATATAAAACATGGTATGAATTAGAACATGAAAGATGACATAAGCTTATTAAAAAGTTATATGCTTGATGATATTATTTTAGAACCCTGAGAATCCACTCATTGCTTTTTGATATTATTTTATAACCCTGAGAATCCACTCAATGCTTTGTAATATTATTTCATAACCCAAGTATCCACTCACCTGCATGTGAGCCAGCTATACACAATTTACTATGCTTTAGTAGTTATTAAATGTTATATTAACTTTATGAAATATAGATTTGTCTCAGTCTCATTACTTGCTCATTATCTTATGAATCACTAGTTAAGTTATATAATAGAATATGTAATAGGGGAAATGGTCTTATGTTTTACTGCTTTGCTATTGCTGGAACATGATCAAAGAGATAGCAAATGTAATCTCAGGCATGTCATTCATGATGGATTGAATTGGAAGCACGAGTGACAGAGTTAAGGTACAATCAGACATAGGGTATTTACTACCCTGACTTGGTCACCATTTGGTTCTCTGGCTTGGACTCTCAGTCTGTTGAGAAAATGTACAAACCTGACCATTACAATAGTAGTAGTAGTAGAGGTAGTAGTAGTACTATTACTACTAGTAGTAGTCGTACTACTACTACTAGTAGTAGTCATTATGGCATAGTAGTCATAGAAGTTATTGCCATAGTAGTAGATGTAATAGTAGTATGAGTAGTAGTCATAGTAGTAGGAGCAATAGTAGTGGTCATAGTAATAGTAGTCACAGCAGTAGTAGTAGTCTTAGTAAAAGTAGTAATACTAGTAGTAGTAGTAATAGTAGTTGTAGTAGTCACAGCAGCAGTAGTAGTTAGTAGTAATAATAGTAGCAGTAGATTAGCAATAGCAGTAGTCCTATCATAGTCATAGTTCTAATCCTAGTTTACTTCTAGTCTGACTTCTAGTCCTAGTCCTAATCCTAGACCTGGTCCAATCCATTCTTTGTCCTAGTTCTTGTCTTAGTCCTAGTTCTACTTTAAAGTCCTAATCATAATCCTAGTCATAATCCGTGTCCTAGTTCTAGTTTTAATCTTAGTCCTTGTTTTACTCCTAGACTTAATCCTATTCCTAGTACTAGTTTTACTTTCAGTCCTAGTTCTAATCCTACTCCTAGTTCTAGTTTTAGTTCTAGTCCTAGTATGAGTCCTAGACCTAGTCCTTGTTTTAGTTTTAGTCTTAGTCCTGGTTATAGTGCTAATCCTAGTCCTAGTCATTGTCTTAGTCATAGACCTAGTCCTAGTCTCATTCCTAGTTTCAGGCCTAGTCCTAGTCCCAATCTTTGTCCTAGTTCTATTCCTAATCTTAGTCTTACTCCTAGTTCTAGTCCAAGTCCTATTCGAAATCCTATTCCTAGACCTCATCATATTCCTAGTCATTGCCCTCATCTTTGTCCTCACCCTTGTCCTCATCCTAGTCCTCATTCTAGTCCTATTCCTAGTCTTAGTCCGAGTACCGATCCTTGTTCTTGTCTTAGTCTTATTCCTAGACCTATTCCTACTCCTAGTCCTACTCCTTGTCCTAGTCCTTGTTCTAGTCCTAGTTCCATTCCTTGTCCTAGTCCTTGTGTTAGTCTTTGTCCTAGTCCTAATTGTAGTCTGAGTCCTAGTCTGCATTTGTCTCCTAGTCTACTCTTCATCCTAGTCCCAGTCCTTGTACTAGTCCTAGTTCTTATTCAAGTTCTAGTCCTAGTTTAAGTCTTAATCATTGTCCTAGTCCTAGTCTTAGGTCTAGTCCTAGTTCTAGTCCTTATTCTAGTCTAGTCCTAGTCCTATTCTTAGTTTGGGTTTTACTCTGAAGCCTAATCCTATTCCTGGTCATAGTCTTAGTCCTAGTCCAAGTTCTAGTCCACATCCTTGTCCTAGTCCTAGCATACATCCTAGTCCTTGTTCTCAACCTTGTCCTCATCCTAGTCTTTTTCCTAGGCCTCATCCTAATCTTAGTCCTAGTGCTCATCCTATGCCTCATCCTTTTTATAGTCCTAGTCTTAAACCTAGTCCACATCGTCCTAGCCTTAGTCATAGTTCTATTCCTAGTCCTACTTTTAGTCCTAGTTGTAGTAGTACCGGTAGTAGTAGTACTATAAGTAGTACTAGTTTTAGTCTAAGTACTAGTACTAGTATTAGTCATAGTCATAATAGTAGTAGTACTAGTCATGGTCATAGTCATACTTGTACTGGTAATCATAGTCATAATGGTAGTGGTAGTTGCAGTCACAGTAGTAGTAGTAGCAGTGGCAGTCACAGTAGTAGTAGTAGAAGTAGCCATCTTGGCTCTGGACAGAGAAAGTTGACTCATTTAAGCTCCTGCTTTGGACTTAATTTTTATTGGTTTTTGATCGAATTTGATAGTGAAAATTATACCAAAAGAAAAAGGACACTTTCCACAAAAAGATAAGCTCTATTTAGAGCAAAATTGTTATTAATTTAAGGAAGAATATTGGAGTTAAAATGTCTAATATTTCTAATTCTAATTTAAAAACTGCTAATAATAGCTTAGATAAAAATAATTCTTATCAAGATCTAGAAGTAGTCAAAGTTAACCATAGTTCTTTTTTAAAAGTAAAACTGGATCCAATATGGCTGAAGCCTTATCTGAAGCAAAAAAAAATTTAAAAAATACAAATTTGCCTGAGGCCTTATCTGGTTCTATTGAATTAAACAACAATGTTAAACAAACTTATACTAGTATTTTAAAGCAAAAATCTGAACAAGATATCAATATAATTACAGAAGAAAATTTAACAGAAATTTTTAATTTTGACAATGAACTACAAATGGAACTGGAAAATACAAATTTATTATCAACTTGTAATGCAGATTATGTTTCTGCATGTAAAAAAAAGAAAATACTAACAATTTCTTTAACTGTTCTTAAATCATTTCAAAAATTTAAGAGTATTAAAACCTCTACTATAGCTATAACAGATACTAATTCTTCAATCATGAATATTCCTACTGATGAATTTTATTCTTATTAATCGGAAAAAACCCTTTGGTCAATGATATACAAAGTGCTAACCTTCCTAATAGAGATATAAAACAATAGAATATCATAATGTGGCTCAGAAACAAATATTTGAAAAACATATTCGCTTTCTTAATGGAAAATTTATTTGTTACATAGACATTGATAGACCTACAAATTTGAATGGACAAATTAAGAACTGTCATGTAGACTTTAAAGCTGATGATCTACAAGATTTATTAAAATATATTGGAACTGTGGCCAACTTTAAATATGTATGGTAAAAAAGAGCCACACAACCAGTTCTTACCAATACTGCTCATTTCACTATGTCATTGAAGAAAAATATTCAACCAATGGATATACCAACAATACATGCAACATATTCTTCACCATTGATAGTTACTTTCAGGGGCATTTCACCTCAGTGTTTTTTTGTAAAGCCAGAGATCATCTTGTCAAAGAATGCCCTAACCATTTTTGTAAAAAGTGTGGTTTTATAAAAACAAAATGCATCAGTGCAGTAGAGATCCAATACTTAATAATGAAATCAGTCTCATGCAAAGTAACCCTGAAAAAACAAAAACTTATTTCCAATAATGAATACAACAACACAGATGAGCAAAATCTCAGCCTTGATGATCCTAGTCAAAATAGCTCCATAAAAAGTATACCAAATCAATGTTATACCTCACAGGAGGAATCAGAAACAGAGTACATGAGTGATACCCTACCATTTTCTTGCTCTGATAAAGAGTTCCAATTAATTAAAGTGAAGACTAAGAAACAAATACACAAGAGAAAAAAATGAGCATTGCATCAAGAGCCTATACAAACTAATGAACTGTGACAAACAGTGAAAAAAAAAATAAAAAAGATAGCAAGTCAACCACACTAGCATTAAAAAAAACAAAACTCACAAATAAAACAGGTGAAACAGATGATCCAGCTTATGATTCAACACTTCATTGGACCAGGCAAAAAAAGCACAAATCAATTGACACAGGAGCAGCTTCTTCTGATGGCAGGAGTGGATGTAAACAGAAGATCTACTAAATCTAAGGATAGCATAACAAATACCATGTCTCAATATACAAAGACAGACTTTGAAGCACCATTTAAAATAGACTATTAAGATGAGTTACATAAATAACACTTATAAACTTTCAAACCAGGACAATTTTTTGGATTTAACCCCAAATGTGAAAATAATTATCACGTTTATGAATAAAAATATGCACAACATACTCAATAGAACTTCAGTTACAAAGGTAGATTCATTGTTTTCACAGTAGTGTATTATTATAATTTTTCTTTTCTATATAACATATTCCTATTACACTTTTACTAATATTAGTTCTCCCATTCATTATATAATAAACTATAAAATATCTTTCTCCCACCATTTTATATAATTGGTAATATGGGTCTTTCTATTACAGCAGTCAATGTATGGGGTATTAACTTTACCCAGCGAATATTTGCAATTAGCAATTGGATAAGGCAATTCTCACCCCATATCCATTTATTTATAGAGACAAAATACTCGGTACATTCTACATTCAATCCAGAACTCTATCTTAGTAAATTTGGATACAGTAAATTTTCAACATCTGATATTGCTGCTGCTGGGGTAGGGATTCTCATCCATCATCGTTCTCCTTTTCAAACCTTTAAGATTTTATACTTAGATCAGCATATGAGTATAATTATTCTATGTCATTCTTCTTTTACATTAAATTTAATATCTTTGTATCTGCATAATCAGCCAATGTTAAGTTACCAATTAATAAATAAAATAAATTTAATATTAGCTACAAATTCTTATCCAACTATAATCATGGGTGATTTTAACATTTTATAAAAATTTTACATTAAAATACCTTCATTTGATTAATAAAAACTCATGAGTGCTGAGGGTTTTTTTCTAACTAGCTCCATTTCATTCTATACTAAAAAACACTCCTCTCTAATAGACCTTGTATTTTATTCACCAGATCTACATTTAATAATAAGTCCCTCCCTATGTCCTGTAACTTTCTCTGATCATTTAGCACTTAATGTGGAACTCAAAATACACATGCAACATCAAACAATTCTTCCTCTAAATAAAACTAGTCATCTTCTATTAAAATCCACTACACCTGAAGCAGTTCTCTCTGAGATTTATACTTATTTTAAGAAGGTAGAAATACGATCTTTAAACCCAGTAGAGGCCTGGCTATCATTTATTAACATAATCTCTTCAACTATTCGACATTATACTTCCAAAAATAGTTCTCCCACTAATCTTGTTAATAAATTAGATACAATACACTTAAAACTAAAAAATACTTCATGTGATTCTTCTTCAGTTAAATCAATAATGTTTTTAAAACAAGAATACAAGCAAACCCAACTCATACTGGCTGATTATCTCTCTACAAAAAAGCAAACATTTTTCTAGCTATTCCCCATAACTGGTCTAAAGGATAGATTCAGTGGGCCTTAGGATATACTCCCAAAAAATTAACCCCATCTATTATTTTTGATTCAAAAATGACTGCTGGGGAAGACATGACTCCATAAATATATTACCACTTTAAAGCTAGACTCCAAAAATGTCCTTTTCCAAAACTCTCTTCATTTCACTTTGGTTTTTACCACAGAAGAACATAACATTACAAAGTATGAAATTGCTCTCAAGTTGAATTCTGTTTCAAACAATACACACCCAGGTACACATGCAATTCCAAAATTTTTATTATATCACATCTTAGCCACTTTACTATACCAATAGTACACAATATGATAAATTATCTATCAAAACAAATACATAACATTGACCAACTTTATCCAGTATCACTGGTCCCTTTTCTAAATTTTAATAAACTTCCTTCTCCTCTAGATAATCTATGCCCTATTTCAATGTCTCCTCTTATCATCAAACTAATAGAGTCCATTTTAAAAGACAAAATTCAACCCCTATTACTTCCTGGGTTGTCTAAGTTTCAGTTTGCTAGAAAAGGATGTTCTACTTCTGAAGTACTTATGTAAAATATTAATAGAGGATGTAAGACAGGCTAGAAAATCTGCACCTATTGCAATTCAATTAGACATACAGACTGCATTTGATTCAGTGCCTGTGGACAAGCTACTACAGGTGCTTATTCAACATAAAATTCCATTACCTATAATGTATGTTCTAGCAAACCTGCTCAATAGAAAAGTACACATTACTGTTAATGGCAAAATGTCCCTGACTCACTTCCTACAACTCAATACCACAAGGCTCTCCCTTTTAGTTCACTGTTTTTATTACATATATTAACCCCCTCCTACTAGAACAAGAATCTAAATTTCCAGGAATATATGTACCCCTCATAAACCAATACATCAATCATATTTCATACATGGATGATAATTATTTTTTGCCATCCAAAAATATTTGCCTCTAATGTATGTCATTGTAGAAAATTACTCTGCAGCTTATAGTTTAAAATTTAACAAACAAAAAACATCTATTTGGAGTATCCTTTCTGGAAATCAAATTCATTCAGTTAGCAGTTCCCCTCCCCACAAATTTCTTGGTCTCCCAATTAATCTGTCTGTGAATGCAATGAGAATGATAATACAAAAGCAATTAATATCTGCAATTGAAAAGGTGACAGCCTCACTTTCAAAAGCACATCTTTCATTGCATAGTAAAATATCACTCATTAACATATTAATTTTCCCAAAAATAAATTACTATGCACCTATCATTAAATTTACTAACTCATTAAAAAAAAAATTAACTCCCTTTGCTCCAAACTCATATGGAATAATAAGACAGTAGTAATAAGCATCAAAAGTCTGCAAAAACATTCAAGACTAAATGGCTTGTCATTACACTGCATTTCAACATTCTATTATCAAAAAACTCATAATGCATTAATAAAACTTTATACGACATATGAAAATTTCCTAGTATTTCTTCCAATATCACCTGCAGACACTCCACCTCCTATTAAAAATAAATTGATTAACAATCTAATAAAAACAATATTCAAACATAAAGTACCTGCTACAAACCTTTTCTCAACTAAAATTAAGTATTGGGAAGCACACTACATAACAACTGATTCCAATCCTCTTGAAATTCCATTAGATTAATTAATATCTCAAATAAATTTATAATTCAAAAATTTAAATTCTGGTACTTGGAGACTAAATACTTAGATTTTCTAATAAAAATCAATCTTAGAGCTTTACATAACAATGCTTTTCTCTGGAAGATGGAGATCTCCAAACATAGATGCCATTTGTCAACTATGTAATAAAGAAGAAGAGACAATGGAGCATTTTATTTCTCAGTGTACTTCCCTCAAAACAAATCGAGAACTAATTGCTGATATAACCCATAATCCAAAATGCTCTTTGACAATATTGATAGAAAATATTCAGAGAGGGTTGTTTCCAATAATAAGACTAACAATCTTTATACTATTCACACTCTGGTTTATGAGATGCCACTTTATATTCAACCCCATATCTCATAAACTTAAATCACTTTTTCTCAATAAGTTAGCAAAAATTGAAACAAGAGATCAGGAACTAGCTCCAATAGATATAGTATCAGCAGCTTGGAGTTTGATCAAATTACCAACACCACTGTGAAATATGAATCACATATTTATTACACCTTAAGTGAGAGTTTTGTTGTCATATATGTATTTAATATTGTTAGTTATTGATTAAATTCTTTCTCATATTTTCAACATTATTATTATAAAAGTATTTCATGTATTCATAATACTTAATTTGATAATAATTTTCAATTCTATATTTTAGACCAGCTCTTGTAACATGTTTTGTTAATTTAAAAAAGGAAAACAAGAAAATTGTATTTTCATACAGGTACTTATAATATTAAATAAAAGTTCTTTAAAACTAGTAGTAGAAGTAGTGGGAGTATTACTACTACTAGTAGTAGTAGTCATAGTAGTCATAATAGTAGTAGTAGTAGTAGTAGTAGTAGTAGTAGTCACAGCAGCATCACCAATAGTAGGAGTAATAATAGTAGTATTAGTACTAGTAGTAGTAGTAGGAGTCACAGCAGCAGCAGCAGTAGTAACAGTATCAGTAGCAGTAGTCTTAGTCATAGTCCTAGTTTCAGTTGTAGTCTGAGTCCTAATCTTAGTCCTAGCCTTAGGGCTAGTCAAATCCATTCCTAATCCTAGTCCTAGTCTTTATCCTAGTCCTAGACCTTGCTTTAGTCTTAGACATACTCATATTTCTAGTCCAAGTTTTAATCCTAGTCCTAATCATAGTCCTAGTTCTTGTCCTAATCTTAGTCCTAGTTCTTGTGTTATTTTTAGTCCTAGTGCTAGGCTTAGACCAATCCATTCCTAGTGCTAGTCCTAACCTTGTCTTATTCCTAGTCCTACTCCTAGACCTAGATCTTGTCCTAATCTTAATCCTAGTCTTAGGTCTAGTCCTAGTCTTAGTCCTAGTCCAAGTATTAGTCCTATTTCTAGTCTTTGTCCTAGTCCTTGTCCTATTCCTAATTTTATTCCTTGTTTTAGTTTTAGTCAGAGTTTTAGTCCAAGTGTGAGTCCTATTCTGAGTTCTAGTCCTAATCCAGCTCCTATTCCTAGTCTAAGTATAAGTCCTAGCTTTAGTTCTAGTCCTAGTTCAAGTCTGAACCCTAGACCTAGTCTTAGTTTTAGTCCTAGTTTTAGTTCTAGTTCTAGTCATAGTTCTAGTCCTTGTCCTATTTTTAGTTTTAGACCTAATCCTAGTCCTAGTCTTAGTACTAAATTTAGCCTTAGTCCAATCATAATCCTAGTCTTACTGTACTAGTCATAGTCCAATTACTAGTCCTAGTCTTAGTCCAAGTCCTATTCCAAGTCGTATTCCTAGTCCTCACATTAATCCTTTTTCTTGTCCTAGTCTTCTTCTTAGTCCATCCTACTTCTTATCCTCATCCTAGTCCTACTCCTAGTCCTAACCCTGCTCTTATACCTAGTCCTGGTCCTAGTTCTAGTCCTCATTGCATTCCTTGTCCTAGTCCTTATCTTAGTCCTAGTCTGCCTCTAATTCTAGTTCTAGGCAGAATCCTAGTCCTAGTCATATTATTTGTCTTACTTTTAGTCCTAGACCTAGTTATAGTCCTAGTCTTACTGTTGGTCCTTGTCCTCATCCTCATCCTAGGTCTAGTCCTAATCCTAGTCATAGTTTTAGTCCTACTTCTAATCCTAGTCTGTTTTAGTCCTAGTCCATGTTCTATTTGTAGTCTGAGTTCTTGTTCAAGTCCTAGTCTGAGTTTGAGTCCTAGTCTGAAACCTAGTCCTTCTACTAGTCCTAGTTTTTATCCTAGTCATAGTCCTAGTGCTTCTCCTAGTCTTAGTCTTAGTTTTAGTCCTAGTTTTAGTTCTAATCTAGTTTTAGTTCTAGTCCTAGTCATCATCCTGGTCCAAGTCTGTGTCATAGTCCAAGTCTTAGTTTTATTCCTAGTCGTAGTTCTAGTCTAAGTTCTAGTCTTAGTCTTATTCCTAGTTTTAGTCTTAGTCCTTTTCCTAGTCAATCATAGGCCTAGCCCTAGTTCTAGTCCTAATCATAGTCCAAATCCCAGTCCAAGTTTTAGTCCTAATCCTTGCTTTCATCCTAGTCCTAGTTTTCACCCTCATTCTAGTCCCTGTCCTCATCTAAATCCTCATGCTAGTCCTAGCTTCTTAGTTCTCATCCTAGTCCTCATACTTTTTGTAGTCCTAATCCTATTCCTAATCCTAGTCCATGTCAGTTCTAGTTCTAGTCCTAGTCCATTTCCCTAGTTGTAGTAGTGATAGTAGTAGTAGTACTAGTTTGAGTCTCAGTACTAGTATTAGTATTAGTCATAGTCATAGTAGTAGTAATAGTAGAAGTAGTAGTAGTATTAGTAGTACTGGTCTTGGTCATGGTCATACCTGTAGTGGTAGGCATAGTCATAATGGTAGTGGCAGTGGTTACAGTCATAGTAGCAGTGGCAGTTGTAGTAGTAGAAGTTGTGGGAGTAGTACTAGAAGTAGTAGTAGGAGTAGAAGTAAGAGTAGTAGTAGTAGTAGTAGTAGTAATAGTAGTATCAGCAGTAGTAGCAGTAGTAGCAGTAGTAGTAGCCATAGCAACAGTAGCAGCTGTAGTAACAGTAGTAGTAATAGTAGTAGTAGTGACAGCAGCAGCAACAGCAGTAGTAGCAGTAGCAATAGCAGGTGCAATAGTATTAGTCCTAGTTGTAGTTCTAGTCCTAGTCCAATCCTACTCCAAGTCCTAGTTATAGTGTTAGACCAATTCATTCCTAGTACTAGTTTTAGTCCTATTCCTAGTCCTATTTTTTTCTTAGTCCTACTCCTAGTTCTAGTCCTAGTCTTAATCCCAGGCCTAATCCTAGTCCTAATCCTAGTTTCAGTCCATGTCTTAGTTCTAGTCCTAGTCTCAGTCCTAGTCCTTGTTCTAGTTTTACTACTAGTCCTAGTTTTAGTCTTAGTCTTGTTCTAGTCCTATTCCTAGTCTTAGTCCTAGCCATTGTTTAAGTCCTAGTCCTAGTTTTATTCCAGTCCAAGTCCTAGTCAGAGACCTAGTCTGAGTTCTAGTCCTAGTCTGAGTCATAATCTGAGTCCTAGTTCTAGTCATAGTCTTAATCCTAGTTTTAGTCTGTTTTATTCCTGGTCCTTGATCTAGTCCTAGTCCTACTCCTAGGCCTAGTATTAGTCCTAGTCCTAGTTTTAAATCTAGATTTAGACCTAGTCCTAGTTCTAGTCCTAGGTTTAGTCTTAGTCCTAATCCTAATTTCTGTCCAAGTCCTAGTCTAAGTTTTATTACATCCTATTTCTAGATCTAGCCCTTGTGCTAGTCCTAGTATTTGCCCTTGTCATCATCCTAGTCTTTTACCTCATCCTAGTTCTCATCCTGATCCTAGTCCTGATTATAGTCCTAGTCTTCTAGTTTTATTCCTAGTCTTTGTCCTAGTTCTAATCTGAGTTTGAGTCTGAGTCCTAGTTTGAGTCTTAGTCCTTGTCCTTGTTTCAGTCCTAGTTCTCTTCTGAGTTCTAGTACTAGTTTTTGTCTTACTCTTACTTTTAGTCTTAGTTCCAGTCCTAGTCCTTGTCCTAGTTTTTGTTTGTCCTAGTCTTAGTCCTAGACCTAGTATTAGTCCTAGTCCTAGTTCTAATCCCTGTCATAGTCCTAGTCCTAGTCATATTCTTGGTCCTAGTCCTAGTGCTAGTCTTAGTCCTTGTCCAAGTCCTAGTCCTAGCCCAATTTCTATTCCAATTCATAGTCCTAGTCCATGTTCTAGTCCTTGTTATCATCCTCATCCTAGTCCTCTTTTGCATCCTAGTTTAGTCTAGGTCCTCATCCTAGTTTTAGTCCTAGTCCTCATCCTTGTCCTAGTTCTACTTCTATTCTTACTCCTAGACCTAGTCCTAGTTGTAGTAGTAGTAATACTAATATTAGTAGTAGTCTCAATACTAGTACTAGTATTAGCCATACTCATAGTCATAGTAGTAGTAGTAGTGGTACTGATCATGGTCATGGACATACATGTAGTGGTAGTCATAGTCATAGTGGTAGTACTACTACTAGTAGTAGTGGTAGTAGATAGTAGAAGTACTACTACTACTGCAAGTAGTAGTAGTAGTAGTAGTAGTAGTATATATGCAGGTGTTGGTACAGCTCTGCTGTGCCATTTTGATGCTCTTAAAAAACCAATGTTTATTATAATTGACTTTACATTTTATTATCTATTATATACACAGAATTCATATAAACGACTATTAAACAGCTTCAAATAACCAGGTAAGTCTTTTTTATATTACTTACCTAAATATAACCTTTTTATGGTGTTAACGACCCATTAAAATCTACCATAACAAAGGAAATATATAGACCTCGTCAATCTATTATTATCAATCATAATTTGATAGCCTCTACTATTCCTTCCAATATCTATTCTGGAATTAACCAAAATTCACTTAGCAAAAGTAAATAAAAAATCAAGCCACTAAGAAAAGTTTTTTTTTAAATTGGGGAAAAAACTCCAAACAATCAGGTGAAAAAGGCCTTATTGATAATATTGAAAACTTTCCTAATCTAGAAAATAATAAAACCAACAACTATAATCAAATTAAACACACCAATAGAAATGAAAT
This sequence comes from Epiperipatus broadwayi, assembly GCA_028023455.1. Lineage (NCBI taxonomy): Eukaryota > Metazoa > Onychophora > Udeonychophora > Euonychophora > Peripatidae > Epiperipatus > Epiperipatus broadwayi. The sequence continues at coordinate 256,479 of JAQFVV010000137.1, read as the reverse complement.
CAAAAATGATCCACTAACCAATCTGTCTAATTCTGAAAATTTATTAAACATAAACACTTATGCAAGAGTTGTTAATGATCATTCAGCAATGTGTGGTCAGTAACATTCAACTAACATTCTAAGACATCGTAGATATTTACAGCCTAGATAATGAAAATGATGAAAATCAAATAATGGATGCAACAAACATTTCAAACTCACAACAAACAACTCCTGAATTATAAGCCTATTATACTGAAACATTTCACTCTAACATTCCACAAAATTTATTAAAATCTTTTAAAAAATTTAAAAACAAATTTGTCATAAATACCATTACAAATAGTAATTGTGAACTAACAAAATTTCCCATCGACGAACTTTATCAGTTATTTATGGAAAAGAAACTATGGAATTACATTTATAAAACTCTAAATCATCCCAACAACAGATATTTATGCCTTCAGTTTCATAACAAGATGCAAAAATATATTTTTAAAAATAATATTAAATTCATTAATGGAAAAATGCTATGTTACATCAACATTAACCACCTTCTATTATTACATAAGCAAGTTAAAAACTGTCATATTGATTTCTCAGAAATAGATCTCTAACTATTACTCAAACAATACGGGAATGTCACCAATTTTAAATATCAATTAAACAAAAATGCAATGATTCCTATATTCACAAATATAGCGATGTTCAACTTCACTCTAAATAAAAACATTAACCCAATAGACATTCCTCAGATACATTGCCACAAATTACAACATTTAAAGGTGTAACAACACAATGTTTTTCTTGTAAACAACGAGTGCATATTATAAAAAACTGCCCAAACAAATTTTGCACTAAATGCGGATTTAAAATCACAAAAGTTCATCAATGTATAAAAACTCCAAAGCAACAACAATGCAATGTCTCTAAGGTTATACAGCCAGCTGATAAACTATATGCATCATCAACATCAAAAGTTATTGAACATTCATTAGTAAAACAAACTACAATCAATAATGCCTCTACCACCAAAATCAACCAAAATAAAATTAAATATAAAGAACCACTGGACACAAACACTGAATCTGAAGATGAAAACATGAACACCACATCATCATCAGAACATCATGGGAATACCTCAGATTTCAATGCACCCTTCCAAATAGCAAACAAAAATAAGATTAAAATAAAGAAAAAAATGAAAATCAATGGCAGCAGTACAAAAGCAGCTGACAAATGCCTTCTGAGAATTGTAAAGTCACTCACAATACAGACAGAAATAAACTACCACCCCAGTAAAAAAGAAACTAAAAGCCACTAATCCCAACACTTCTCCATCTGAAATCACAAGAGACAGTCAGTGGACTAGACAATTACTCTTAGATGGTGCCACCCTCACTCCGGAACGAAAAAAGTTTTCAGGAGAAAACATCAATAGAAGAACTACCAAAAAATCCACAGACTATAATTATTTACAAACTAATCATGCCAAATCCTATACAGCATCTGAAAAAGATCCTGTCAGAGTGAAAGCACCACCATAAATAATAAAACAGTATTATTTACCATTTTCCTCTTTTCCAAAATAAATGAATAAAGTCATAATACAAGACTATGCCAAGATATATCTAATAGGTCACACTACTAATCTACTTTCTTTATATATAGCTTTACACTTAAACAATTATTTCTAAACACACACAACACAAAACCTTCACTATGGATATAAGCATTAGTGAAATTAACACAAAAGGCCTAAACTCTCATTAAAGAATTCATGCATTAAGTAACTGGATTAAACAATTCACTCCTCACATCATATTATTCACTGAAACTAAAATCACCAATAAAATTAACCTTCAAATTTTTCTGAGCAGATTTGGATATGTAGAATTCTCTACATCAAACACAACAGCAGCATGAGAGGAATTGCCATTTTTATTTACCATAAAGCACCATTTGAATCATTCAAAATTCTATATTTGGATGAAAACATGATTATAATAACCATATATCACACCACTTTTACCATAAACATTATTAATGTATACCTTTATAATAAACCCATACTAATTAACAAATTAATTAATCAAATAAACATCATACTAGCAGCCAACTCTTTTCCAATTATTCTTATAGGTGATTTCAATATGTCATACTCTGCATTCCTTTCCAAATATCTCCATCTTATTAACCATAGATTAATGAGTGCTGAAGGATTCTTTCCATGTACTGCTTTCTCCTTTTATACCAAAAACACACCATTCTCATAGGTCTACTTTTTTACTCTCCTGACTTGCACACTGCACTCTAAATGTCAACTTACACATTAATCTAAATATGTGGCTCAACTTACCTTCTAATAACATTGTTCATCTTTTTCTGAAATCATCTACACCTGAAGCGATGATTTCTGAAATCTATATCCTTTTTAGGAAAATTAATATACTCTCTCTTCACCCTGCCGATCATTGCAAACATTCACCAACATCATTCACTCTGTAATAAAACCCTATACCAGAAAAAATAAACCACCTACTCTCTAGTCAAAGAATTAAACCCTATTCACATAAAGCTAAAAAATACAGCAAGTGTCCCTGCCTTTATTCCTTCTATAATGCTACTTAAACAGCAATATAAACATACTCACACCCTACTTGCTGAATATCTAGCTACAAAAAAGGAAAAAATATATCTTGCACATCCTCACAACAGGTCCAATGGGTATATTCACTGGGCTCTTGCTTACAATAATAAAAAGCCAACTGCATTTTCTAATTTTCAAAATAAACAAACTTTTGTGGAACAGAACATGCTCCCTCTAATCTTCTACCATTTTAAAAATATCTTCCAAACAGCTACATGCCCAGATATACACACAAATCTATTTGGACCTAGCAATCATAATCATGGTATAACCAAACATAATATCATACTGAAATTAACCTCTCTTCCTAACAGTATACATCCCAGCCCTCATACAATACCAAAATTCATTCTCACTCATCTTAACACAATACCAATAATACACAATCTCCTAAATTATTTATCTGAACAAATATATCAAATTGAACAGCTTTACCCAGTCTCTTTAGTGCCCTTTCTAAAAAATGTATATACTACCTTCACCATTTAACAATCTACAGCCAATATCTATGACCCCTATTCTCAGTAAAACCATTGAATCAGTTATTAAAGACAAAATACAACCTCTCATCCTATCTTCCATATCTACTTTTCAATTCACAAAAAGGTCATCCACATATGCTGCAATATCTCTTCAAAATAATAATATGCCATATCACACAGGCTAGAAAAACTGGACCAATTGCAGTTCAACTTGACATTACTGCAGCATTTGACTTTGTTTCTATAGAAACACTAATACACACACTTAAAACTAATACTATACCCACTCCTTTACTTGATATTCTCACTAAGCTCCTTATAAACAGAGAAATTCATATTTCTCTCAATGGCCAAACCTCACCTCACTTTACTCCCTTTAATTCAATTTCCCAAGGTCCACTAAGTGCCCTGAGTGACACTACTGTATGGAAAGTTTTGCCTGTTTATAATATTTGTTATTCTACTCATTTAGTTTACAGTAACCCAGACAGAATAGTTATCTTTTTATATGCGTTAGTAACTTCAAGTCTTTGTGTACCTCATATTTTTTAATTTCTATATTTTATGTTCCCTGGATATCCTGGAAATCTACAGAATATTCAAAACCTCTTTTACTGACTTTATTCAGTAATATCAAGTTAAAGACTCTTTATTTTATTGGTAATGGATATAAATATTAGTTATAATATTTTATTTTATATACCATATATTTATTTCTATGTATTTTTATATAATTTTTATGTATGATTTTAATAATTTCATGATAAGTTTTCAGAATATTGCTAGAATAATAATGTTTAAAAATATATTATATTTGAGTTAGTTGGAATATGTGTAAATGCTGGAAGAGTTCAGAAGCTGATGTATATTTTTATTGTTTAGTTATTAAGCTACAATTTTATATTTAGCTATATTTGTTGTTTTATCAGTTTTACATATCACTTGTTTTTTTTTCTGTGTTACTAAGCATATAATGTTATATTTAGGCAAATGACTTTTTTCTATGGGTTCATTCTTGCATTTCCTGACTAGAGACAAAGTTCTAGCATATTACTGCCCTCATGTGTAGGTGCTTCTTTGAGTTCATGCCATTGTCCTATTTTTGCCTTTACTTGCCTATCCCTTAATATGAATATTTTAATGATATATAGTTCACAACCATGTCTTTATCCAGGCATTTAATATTTTTCGAGGTACCATGGAATGTCACCCATATTTTCAGTTGCACTCTCTGTTAATCTGAGTGATTTTGATGTGTCAGTCTTGTAGATATGTCTAGCTAGCATGTCCAGATGTTTTAAATCCGATAAAATATTTAATATTAAATTTATGATTGTATATGTGGCTACATAAAATTATAAACATCTTTTTCAGCATTCACTGCCAACCAAAAATTGGTAAGATTGTATTTTAAACAGAGCAAAACTCTCCATACAGTATTGTCACCTGTGCTAAACAGAGTAATCAATGGATTCCAGAAGGCTTGTGCATAAAATCCCTATCTAATGCCTACTCATCCAATATCCCCAGACTAGTTTCTGGCTTGTGGCCTTCATCAGTGAGGAGCTTTGGATCTGAGAGCCCTGCATCTAGATCTTAGGATCTAATGCAACCCTCTAGCATCCACCTTTTATCTCTACTTAACTACAAAACTATGAGAATGAAATTGAAAACACAAAAAAATATTTTCAATCTAAGCTCAATAGCTTATATAGTCATATGGGTCTAAACTCAGTTCAGCACCCATACATTTTGGTGTCTTTGGCTTTTAAAACCATAGCCACCACTATCCTATTAGGCAGGATTGGTGTTAAACCATTAAGCATCACATGATCACATTTCCTATACTAGCACATTAATTGTTGATAAACAGAGTAAAACTCTCCATACAGTATTGCCACTTGTGCTAAACAGATTCAAAGCTCCTCACAGACGAAGGCCACAAGCCAGAAACTAGTCTGGGGATATTGGATGAGTAGGCGTTAGATAGGGATTTTATGCACAAGCCTTCTCACATCCATTGATTAATCTGTTTAGCACAGGTGGCAATACTGTATGGAGAGTTTTGCTTTGTTTATCAACAATTAATGTGCTAGTATAGGAAATGTGATCATGTGATTGTATTTTACTTAATGTATTGAATATTTTTACCTAGGGACTCTACAAAAGTAAGGTAGTATGCTAAATGTAAGAAGTTACTTAATTTATCAAAGCCATAATAAGATTAGTTAATTATTGGATATTATAACTATTATTTCTAAGTTGTAACACATAATTTTCCTTTATATTATTTCGCGGAATTTTTGGTAATTTTGTAAATTATAAAGTTATAGAATAGCTTGATATTTGCCTATTAAATGTTATAAGTGTCAATAAATGTTATTGTAATTATTAATTTTGCTTATTTAACTTTTATCATCATCTGCATTTTCCAGAAATCTAACAATATTATCACACAATCATGTGTATTTGTTTGTATGCATTGAGAAATATAAAGAAATATGATATGAAAGTCACTTTATTTAAAATTACATTACTCATGTTCAAATACTATCAAAGAAGATTATTTTATTTAATTACAAATAATAAAACCATTTTATTCAACTGGTATAAGATCACATTAGTCAATTTCATTTATTTTTGATAAAGCTATAAAATCACTTTATGGGTTAACTAATATATTGAACTGAATACTTTATCCGATTCAAAAGTTCTATCATGTAAATTATAAAAAAGAAAAACCAAGTTTTATATGTGCAATAACACACATACTTATTTATCTTGAAATCTTATATTTTTATTTCTCAGTTGATTTTAGTATAAAATATTTTTTTTTATGATGCTTGTTTTCTTTTAAAATAATTAAAAGCAAACAAAGTTTAATTAGTGCTCTTATAAAAGTATTTTATTTAAACTAAAAAAAAAAAATTAATGTTGATGTATTTTAAAGCTGAGATTTAGTTTTGTATTTTTTTTTATATAAAAAAATAATAATCATTTTTGTAAGATAAAGCCCTGTAAGATATTGTTTTTCTCATTAAGATTGAGTGGGAGATAGAGATTTACCTTAGTTGAAAGTTGCAAAAAAAGATTGCACGGGAGATAACAAAGGACATAAATAGCTGGGTAATTTTTTTATTAGAGAGAGGGATTCAAAGAGACTATTCTGGTCATTCAGTTTTTATTTTTATTGCTCAGCTTACTCAGCTTCTTGTTATTGAGGATTGATCCAGATTTTAGCCGTTATTGAACTGTTGCATTGTGAAAGTGACTAATTTTTTTTTTTGATATTGGTGCCACAGGAATCACCAAGTTGAATTTTTATTGACCGACAATAACTCTATTTGCCTGATAATAGCAGTCATTCCGATGCCATGCCTGTAATATATGCCATGAAGAATCTCCACAACATGATGGGCTGAGCCTTTCCAAAGATAAACCTCTGGAGCTCCAAATTGCGACTTCAATCATGACCTAACTGTCAAGTCCAGAGTGGATCTCGATAATGCCTCCAGACTTCTAAACCTGTAGTAAATGACAGCCGTTGTAGAGGACTCTATAAACCAAACTTTGTGTGAACAACAGAAATTAATATTATTTCAAAGTAACTTACCTTTCCATATGAAAATCAGGGCTAAATCTCTAATTAAGTCTCTCGCAAATCTCAGCTTAATCTTAAAAAGAAATTATATTTATGATGTGTAATTTATCAATTTAAATATTAATGTATTTTTGTTTATTTTACATTACAATCTTAGTAGCAAGATTTTCAATCTTAAAATGTACTTGTTTGAGTGTAGGGCGAGTGATATTTTATGTGCTTAATAATTTCTCAGTTTTATTATTAGCCCTTGTTAAATGCTCAGACCGACCTTAGTAGTTTTCTTTTATTTTTGTTTGTTTGTTTGCTTCGGTGTTAAACTAAATCAAACTTGGCTTTGTCTAGTGATTTATAGGATATATGATTTATTTATTTTTTGGTAGAGATTTATTTGCTATAAGTCAGATTACGTAGTTCATAATGTTTCTTTTCTTGTGTGAGACTAACCTTGGGTTGTTTCAATGTACTTGTCCATGAGTGTTTTGCAGAATTATGACATTCTTGGTTCCGACATTTCTTTTCCGGACTAAGAAAAGCTCGTCTGCGCTGTCCCCTTATTCTCCACAAACATCCAACTTACTAAATCTCTATAGGGAAAAATGAATTGGTTGGGTGAACCGCTAGCAAGAAGATATAAGCCATTATTGTGTTATAGATAAAAAATGAACTTGTCTGCCTGGGTATTTAACGTAGTACTGCTCGCATACACTCAATGTTAAGATCTGCTAAGTAAATGTAGATCAAGTTTCATGTTTATTTTGTTATTATGTTTAATAAATTTAAAAAGTTCTTATAAGTATTTTGGCTGACATTTGTCTCAGTGTTTTCTCAATTCTCTGAACAACATTCATTAGCTTTTGCTCTCCCTGGGTTTAGTCTGGCACATTCATGTTTGTATATCCTGCCCAGCCTTAAAATAAATGTCTAGTTCCGATTTTCGGACTAGTGGTACCCTCATGGTCAGGATATACGAAACTAAAATCTTTCATCCGGCACAATATATTAAGGTTATAACCTTAAGACTACGTGCCTAGATCTTGTGTTAAAGATTTGTTGAGGTCCTTACTGTCGCATCTAAACGCAGTCTTAAGGTTATAACCTTAATATATGGTATGAGCTTAACAAATTAATTACAATTCTAAATTGTCTTAAAAGATTTCTAATTATAAGAGCTTCACAGTGACTCGCTGTAAATCGAAAGATCTCATATACGTTAGCATGTATAGAAATTGTGGACTTGATCAGTGAAGTATTTAATAGCTTCATGATCTTAAATCAAAATGCTTTACATTCATCTATACAATTAAAAAGTAGGTTGAAGATAAGAATGTGGCCATTCTTGTCTTTTAAAGTCATTAATCTTGTGTTAAAGATTTGTAGAGTTTCCCACTGTCACATCTAGGCACATAGTCTTAAGATTATATCCTTAATATATATTACTTAGGTAATGAGTATGTGCTTAACAAATTACTAATTACAACTTTATGAGTTAAGATAATATAATTGTTTTACATTAGTAGAATAATAAGAGAAAACCTGTAGGTATGATATTGTGGGTAATAACAATCAAGAATGTCATCCTAGGGTACTAAAATTCTTTTTAATTGAACAGTTTCTTTGTGATTGATTTTAAATTTTTAATTTAATACTTATTTGATTGAGCAAGATATCATCTTAAAGGTCATGTCATATCTTATTGCTAATATAGTTTTCTTAGGAGCAGATTCATGTCTAGTTTTAAGAAATTAAGAGACGAACAAAATTTATTGATTATGAGATAATTCATCATAAAAGAATGCTGAGATTTATTTATAAAAGTATTAAAGTAAGAATTGTTATGTTTAAGATCAAATTATTAAGAAAGAGCTATGTGGCATAAAAAAAGACATTGGTTAATTTAATAAAGAACTATACCATAAATCTGAACATTTTGAAAGACAATCATGACAATTATAAGATTTGTTTGTATTTTAGAGAATGTACTGAAGAAAGAAGATTTGAAAGTAATCTAACTAGATTGTTAAAAGTTATACTATGTTTTAAAGAAAGAGTATGAAAAACTCTCCTCTTGATTGGATGGTTTTGCATTTGTCATATTGATTTTTATTATTTTCACTCTCACTATTATAGCAGCATATGTGCACATGAGTTAGCCAATGTTTATTTATAAGCCTATATTATTATCAGCTATTAGTTATAGCTATAGCTCTACATAACCCTGAGCTTAGTCTATATTAGTATTATTCACCTATTATTATTTACGCTTACATTTGGACATGACTGTTCAGTTGTCTTCATCTTTCGTAGATTACAATTTTGACTTGCTCAACATTTTGGATTTTGACCAATTAGGTGTATCGTTTGATTAATTATACATTGTAATATCTATTTATCTTTCCCTGCTTTTCTTTAGGTTACAGTATATATTGTAGGCAGTTTGACAATGGCTATACTTTGAAAAACTAATATGGATAAAAAAATATTTATTAATAAATAAATAAATAATAGGGAAATGCTTTCATTCATATAAATGCAATAAAAAATAATCATAATTCTACTTTCTATCAATTTTTATAGGCTTCTTATCAAGCAAAAATTGCAGTTTAATCTTTTTAAGTTAATATTCTTCATCATTTTAATATGTGCAAGAAAAAAATATATATCATAATTTCTATTTAAAATATGCTTCATGCTTTTTTTTAATCTGTGAAAACTGAAGAAAACTTATTTTTTACTTTTTATAACATCCACTAAAACATCACATGATCACCATTTCCTATGCTTACACAAGCTGTCAAAACAGTAGCAAACTCTCCATAGAGTAGCACCATCCAGTGCTAACGTTAGTAATCACAGTTTGCAAGAATCCCTATCTAGTGCCCACTCATCCAATATCTCTAGATTCATTTCTAGCTTATGGATTTCATATCAATGAAGAGTCTTAGATCTGAGAACACTGCACAAACTAGAAACTAGTCTGGGGATATTGCATGAGTAGACACTAGATAAGGATTCTTGCATCCATTGATTACTAAGGCTTACACTAGGTGATACCACTACATAAAAATGTTTGCTACAGTTTTAACAGATTGTGTAAGTATAGAAAATCGTAACCACTAAACATCATATGATCACCATTTCTTATGCTTGCTCATAACTGTTATTAAACAGGCAAAACTCTCCATACTATACTGCCACTCAGTAAAAGCCAAAGTAATCAATGGATACCAGAAGGCTGCCTTCTTGCATCTATTGATTACTCTGGGCTAGATAGGGATTTTATGCACAAGCCCTCAGGCATCCATTGATTATTCTGGCTTTTAGTGAGAGGCACGCCTGTATGGAGAGTTTTGGCTGTTTTAAAATGATAACCATGAGATGTTTTAGTGGTTTTATACCAATCCTGCCCATAGGATGATGATCACTGCATGTTTTAAAAAATCAAACATCCCACAATAGATACTGAACTGAGTTCAGATTTATATGAATATACAAGCAAATGAGCTTGGACTGAAAACATTATTGTGTTTTTGTAATGGGTTCATAGATTTATAGTTAACTAACGGTATCTGCTAAAGGTTTGCATTAGATCCTAAAACCAAAATGCAGTGGTCTCAGATCCATTTTCATCAATGATGAAAGCCACAAGCTGAAAACTAGTTTGGAGATATTGAATAAATAGTTACTAGATAGGGATTCTATGCACAAACTTTCTTGCAATCATTATTTACTAAGGTTTTCACTGGATGACAGTACTGAATGGAGAAATTGCGACTGCTTTTTATTTTTAGTTATTTATGTGAATAAAAGCTTTCCTTTAAATAAAATTGTCATATTATTTCCTTTTTAATTTCATGTATGTAAGTTATCAAAATGATGTGAATAAAAGAGTATAATAAATAAAAAAATCACATGATTCAGTTTTCAACAAATCATTCAGTATTAAATTATAAGATGTACTACTAAAGATCTGCAACAATAACATTATATATAAAATTAAAAATGAATTTTTTTTGTTATTTTTATACTAAAACCATTTACAAATCCTAATAAAATATATCATAAGAAATGTATATGCATGCAAATTTTCAATTAGAGTGGAAATTGAGAAATGTCTGAAAATTGAATTACAAAATTTTATTCAGACAGACTAAAAAATATTAAGTTAAATAAAAGTGTATAAAAACTATAAGGAGTCCTTTTCTAAGTTTAAAACTTTTTAAAATTTCCAGAAGAAAATAATATCCTGAAACTATTAAAATTAAAAAAAAAAGCAAAATAAAATAATTACTTCTATAATTTTGAAAGTGACTTATAAAAAATAATATAGAACAAATGACAATCATATAACAAATAAAGAAATGTTTTCCTGAAGGTTTGTGATGATGGTGTTCTAGTTGTAAGTTTTTATTGCACTCTTTCCATCATCTAATATGCAGATTGACTGTCTTTTGAAAAATCCAAATATTTAAATAAAGTTAAATTTTTCTAAAGACATTCAATACGCTATTAGATGATAAAAATAGTTCAATGCAAAAATACAATAATAACTAAATTAATGACTAAAAATATATACAGTAATAGTAATATTATGTTCTTTTTTTTTCAATTTTTTGAAGTAAAAATTGTATATTTCAAATATTGTTTATTTCACTTACTAATTTTTACTAGCCTGATCAAAATATATATATGTAGATATATAATTTTAAAATATATCATTTTATCAACAAAAATTAATTTACTTACAAATACAAATTACAACAAGAAAAACAATATAAATAGCCAACTCCCGCATAGTTGTCATCACATACATTTCTTTGTTGGTTCAAGTTTCTTCTGTTAATCGAGTAGCCCATAGTCCTATTTGATAAAAAGAATATATTTAATATATAGACTGAATAAATATTAAATACCTAAATAATTTTCAATTAAAAGAAATAAAGAATAGCTCAAATTAGATATTTCAATTAACAATTTCTTACTAATATCTAAATATTAAAACTAAAAAGTTAAATATATATGTAATCCAATAAAAATTTTCAATAGAATATTTTGATTTTATTAAATATTTTGAATAATAAATTGAGCTAACTGTACATTTACAAGAATTATAAGTTGATAAGTTCAGTACAATTTAAGATAACTATGACAAGCGAACATCTGAGATTTCCAAGTCCCAGTCAGTAAAAGTTGAAATTTTTTTGCTCATTATCTGTTTTTAAATTTAAGAAGTTTCATTTATGAAAAGAAAGAATTCTGTGAAAGAGAAAAAATGCACAAGCCTAACTATAATGTTAATATTACTGCAAGACAAATCAATAAGATCCTACAACTAATATATTCACTATAAACTTCAATAGATTATATACACATGGCCACTTGCCCTTCACATATATTTAAGCTGTACATATATAACCATATATATGTGTGCTTCACCATTCACTGTTTATTTAATTACTGACCCTAACATTAACCACAGTGAATGGATATTAAAATAAATTGTAAATTATTAATGAAATTTATATGTATATAATTGAGATATATAAAAATATTATAGGTGGAAATTAAAAGAAAGTAAAAGTTTTAAGTAAAATAAATAAAAAATTATTGCATCAACAAATAGAGATGTTTGCTAATGCAATACCAAAATAGATTAAATAAAAATTTAACTTAAAATCCATTAAAGAGAAAATGATGTAATATAAAAGCGATTGTTTGTAATCTAAACAATAGTGTAAATTCATAAGATGCTTTTAAGAGCATGTAAACAATGAACACATTGGTAGACTTCAGTTAATTCATTAATGTAAAAAAAAGGTAAAGAGGTATAACTACTGAAATTCTTTTTGTTCAGACAATCATCATATTCTTGTTCTAAAATCTTGACTGATATGTAAATCTCTGTACAAGTCTTGCCTGAGTAGAGAAGTTTTACCTCCACTCTCCTGTGACTCCATTCTTGGAAGAGTATCCTAGAGATGAAGTCCAACAGAAGACCTAAGAACCATGCCTGTTAACTGCCCATCTTTGCTGCCTGAAAGATTAAAAGACCTATCTAAATGGAAATATGATCATTGAAGTCCATGATGCAGACCTTAACAACTGTCAAGAACAAATGACAGCATCATGATATGAACTCTTAATTCACCACCCTTATAAAGCATAATCCATATAAGTGCTTCTTAGTTACAGGTAACTTTTATCTTTGTCATTAACTTCTACATCTCCTCTCTACCTAATCATACTCATCCCTTAGTTTTAACAATGTATATCAAATGTTTTGTTTTTCTTCTATTTCAAAATTTATAAGCTACAATTGCATCTTATATATGTATGAAGGTACTTTCTCAAATTATTTCTAAATAATTACATCAAATGAAATATAGACATTCTTATACTAATAATAAACTATAATTTATGGTAGTAACAAGGTGTAGATGTTTATTACTTCATATGTTTAAACCTGATCAATACTTTGTCTAGGATTTCTAAGTCTTATATTTACCTGACCACTGGGCTGCATTAAGAAAATTAACTCTTGTGAGGTTAAGGGAGTGATGCGCTTGGATATGATCTAAAGGGGTGGGTGAGGTTTGAACCCCCGTTTCCTTATGTCTCTGAGTCAAATTAAAGCAACTACACTTTCTGACCATGACAATATAGTCAGTAGAATTGTGCATTGATAATAAACTTCAACATAAAATGTTATCTTCTAATTAGTAGCTTAACAGTTCTACCATTCTCCTCAATCCTAAATATTTAATTTCATTTAAATCTGTACACAAATAAGCATAATTTTAATAAAAATGTGGCATAGAATATTATAATTTGAAATTTAATACTGACAATCTATCTAGATTTGAAATAATTCCAAATGTTTTTTTAACCACTGTAATAATGATGCAATGCAATGATCATATTTTATGCTATCTATAAATAAAAACAAATATACTCTTTCACAGTTGCTATATTATAGTATCTGGTTGCTTCTACATATAGAAAGATTGACAGAAGTTTGTGCTGTTATCTCAGTTCTCATGTTTTATAATAATTTCATCCATTCAGAAACATTTAGCATTGCTATATCTATTCAGGAATTACAGTCTATGCAAATACAAAGTTAACAGGTGAAATAATCTGATTCATTACTTGGCAGATTTAGAAAGTATGGGACCCAAACAAGCAACAATTAACAGAAAAGTTAGCCAATTTAAAGAAAAGAAACCACACATTCTACTTCCATACATTAACTCCATAGCCAAACAGTTTACTAGAAAACTCACCAAAGACTTTGAAATAGGCTTCCATTCACCTCCAACCACTAACAGACTAATAAATAACATGAAAGACAAAATTGCTCTCAAACTGACTCCCCCCAGGTCATATATAAAATTACATACCTCCATAATAACTGCCATGCAACCTACTACAGAGAAACCAAGACTAATATTGCCATTAGTGTCACTACACAGATATCTATATAACAGAACTAAAAGTAAGAATGAAGCAAGCTCAATATTTGCAGAGCATGAAAAAACTGCAGGCCATACCTTCCTACCAACAACTGCCAAGATAATCTGCACCAAAAGAAATGATGCTAAATGCAAGGTCAAAGAGGCTTGCTATATAGCAAGCAACTCCACAGCTATAAACAGAAGAGAAGCTTGCTTCAGCATTTCCATAAAATGGACACTATAGGCAATTTGCATAAATTTGCATAAGGCTTTATCACAAACATTTCTCACTTAGTAACGAGCTATGATTATGGGAATTTAGATTTTCCAAAAGCCCTCAGACTGCTAATTTAGGATTATTAATTATATAGCTTCATTACATGTGTGTAAAGCACAATTATAGAGTTATGTGGTTTATAATAGTTGTTACAAAATACTTGAAAATAATTCACCTCCATTATAAACATTTAAGATATCATGTTCTGGAATCAAAAAATATATGACTTCAAGAATTCAGAGTTTTTTTTATATAATCCATTAGTAATCATATAATGAACTTCTGTAATAATTTAATCATCACACTTGCAATTTGCCAGACTGATTTCACAAAAAAGGCTATCAAAAAGCTTAGATGATATCAGAACCATTATTACCAAACATTTAGATAATATACAATTGTATACAAAGTAAAAAATATAAAAGAATTAAGTTGTAATATATATATACATCGTAAAACTAGCATTAACAATCACAGCGACATTTTATATGAGAAGAATGTTATAACAAAATATACTCCTGTTTTAATAAAATGAAATTATAAGAATTAGTTTAATCTGTTAATTTTGTTCCAATGTAGACAGAATAAATGTTTTTCTCAAAATAGTTTGTTTTCCCAACTTTATTTTTGTTACTGAACTTCAAACATTTAATGATGCAGCAGGTTTTAGTCAGTAAGAATAAGTTTTTCTAGAATACTTTTTTCTTTTTATCCAATGATCCCATCACACAAAAATGCTTTTTCTTTCTTGCCATTGAACTCATAAAGTATACAGTATTACATACAGGAAAATCAAACAAAAAGACATTATTTAGAATTTCATGTAAATATGTATATAAGATTAAATAATAAAACATTTGAATTTGAAGACCATTATCATATATATCAATTATAGTTGAATTAACAATATTTTTCCGATTTGAATATGAATTTAAATGTATCGGAAAGCAATGATAAGGAATTTGGGCAAATATCAGAAGATTAAAAGCTACATGCTTGATCAAACAAAAACATTGACTTGTCATATAAAGTTACTAAAATAAGCACACAGTAACAAATAATTCTATGAAGAATGTCTTAAATTTTATTTTCCTTCAGTCACTTCATACTGCTCCTTGATAATCCATAAATTTTGCCTAACAATAAAAACTGCATGCTATAAATTATTCAGACATGGATTGTCAGTGACGAATATTTTGATATATAATAAAATATTTACCACTGATTGTCCTTAATATTTCCTGTGTTGTCTGATGTGAGTTTCATAATGATAAATTTGTTAAAGCATATGAGATAAAGATGTTAATTAGTATTTTTAACTCAATTAATTTAATTTTAATTAATGTAAGTGCTTAAAATATTTTCTATTTCATACTCAAGAAAATGGATGTGTCCAATGGAAAAATAAATATTTCTGATGGCATTTGAAGATACAAAATATTGTGATAAAATTACAGCAAATGTTTAGTTCCCAATCAATGTGGTTTTTTGCCTTAGAAGTAAGCTGAAATCAATCTCATTATTTCTGATCACATTACTCATACCATAGAAGATCAGAATTACAGGCTATGACATTTATTTTGACACATCTAAAAGCTATGACAAAACTGACCATAATATTGTTAATGGCAAATTATCTAATTTCAATTTCTCAAAATATTTTATTAAATGATTTGAATTTTTCATTCATTCCAGAACAGCTTTTCCCAAATGTATTCTTGCTTATTAATGCTCAATATATACATAATAATTTTAGGGATAGCATAAAATACTCACATCACCTCTGCTATGATGATCATTGTAAAATCTGCAGGCACATTAACTTCTATTGTGATTGCTTCTTAGTACAAAATGATATAATTTTTCTATATGATGTAACAAATAACGATAAATGTTCCATTGTCTCCTATTCTAAAAAAATCTGAAATCTTACAATTCCTCTATTCTATTTATGATTATAAAAATCGTTTGAACAAAGAGTCAGAAAAAACTTGGAATTACTTTTTCTAGTAATGTCTTTTTCCATCTTCATATTATTACCAGAGTGAATATAGCTTTTAAGATAATGGAAATCATTCATAAACATGATAAAATATTTAATCAATTCACTAAATATAAACTTTTCCTCTGTTTGATTGATTCCCCCTTACAGAAATTTGGTTCAGTAACCTGAAATCTACATATTGAGAGAGATTCACAAAATTCAAATTATATGCCAGATATTCTAAATATAACCACTTCAATGATTGTTTTAGTATTTCCTTAACACAAAGAAAAAAAAGATAAACATTGAATGTTTATGCAACATTCCCTCTCAGTATATGATTACCTTAGATTTGCTCTTAAATATATCTACCCATATTCTAAATACTATACCAGATCACACAACTTTTTAAATCTAATTCCCTGTTGATTAGATTCTCTGAGGTTCTCTTCCATATTTTATATGAACATTATTTATAATAAGGATTTAATTAATATTTTCCATCTTGATTTTATTCAATTCAATAAAAATTTAAAAATATAATTTATAATATTATCATAATCATCTTCTTATTCTAAAAGATATTCTGCAATTGATTATTAGTTGTTGATTTAAATAATTAAAATAAAATAAATTATTATTGTTGTTGTAATATTTACTAGATGTCTATAATGTTGATTCCTATTAGCCATGCTTCTGCCATCCATAAATCTTACTGCAAATTTCTACCTCTAATTTTTCTATCTACTCCTTCTTTCTCAATTGTTTTTTCATATCATCTTTTTCTTAGTGAAATCCAATTTAATATTTGTTTTGAAATCTTTCTCTCAGCATACTTTATACATGTTCATACCATTTCAATTGACTTGCTCTTTTAATATTTATTATATAGTGTTCAATATTCATTACTCATCACATTCTTTTATTTCTTATATACTAGCTCCTTAACTTTCCTTCAGATCTTCATTAGTAATCCATTTTTATAGTAACCAATTCCTTTTCCATTACTTCCTTCAACTGGCCAAACGTCATTTCCATATGCCATGATATTTTTATTATTGTGTAAATATTCATCATTTATTGATTTTTAATATATTTTGATCCTGCATTATTCCATTTAATATCATTATAGATTTCCTACTCAGAACATTTCTTTCTCTTATAAAATCATCTATGTATCCCCTTTATATGTGCTTCATGCCTGAATACTTATATTCCTCACATTTTTGCAATAAGTTAAACATCTTTTAATATTATATCCTATTATGTTACTTCAATACACATATTTTTGTTTTTGTTGCATTTTATTTCCAGGCCTCTTTTTTATATTCCTCTATTAGCTTAAATCATCTTAACCCTAAGCCAAAACTGATTATAACTATTATCAATTCAATTTATTCCATAAAGTAATCTCAACAATAAATTATAAACAAGATTACCAAAACTGCAATCAAGAATAATATTATGCAAAGGACTTACAATATAACAACTACGAATTTAGAAATAAAGTAAAAAATAAATATATAAAAAATAACAATATCAATAAATACAAGAAATAAAATATATAATTTGAAATAATTAAACAAACATATATAAATAAAATTAAAAATAATATATAACAATATTAACATTTACAGTGCAATCAATGGTTTTTTTTTTTTTTGAAAGCCACATATAAAATATTTTTTAAATGTAATGAATACTCACATAAAAACATATTAAACAGTTTAGGACCAGAATAAACACTTTCCTACTAGATTCTTTTAAAAAATTTGCTAATACCAGTTGAAGTCTATTTGCAAGACAAGTGTCAAAATTAAAAATGCTAGAATATGAAAATAGTTTTCTACAATATATGTCAAGAATGACTCTATAATGATATAAATGAAACAACAATACCACATGCTCTTTTAATATATCTCAAATAATGCACAAAGTATAATTTTTTAAAACAGATAAAAAAAGACAGAATATAAGAAAAACAATTTTCATAAATAGGAATAGTGTAACATAAAACATTCAGATGACAGGCAATATAAATAAAAAAGATCTGATCAATGAAAAAAAATTGCTAAATAAAATAACACATCATTTAATTGATATAAACAAGAAGATAATCTGAAATCAATATAAATTAATGTTGAAAGGAAAATAATTATGCTTGTAGAAAAAAGAATTCCTTTTTGCTTTCCTCAGATTTACTAGTAGACAATTATATGCCAACCATTTACTAATTAAAACCAAATCTTTGTTTACTATTTTTTCAAGACAATAAAAAACAAAAAACAGTACTATAAAACAAAGTAATACCATCAGCTAAAACATAAATCTTTGATTTAATTTCAGTGAAAGTGTATCATTATTATAAATTAAAAACAAAAGAGAACTATAAACCAAACCCTGTGGAACTCCATGGTTAATTATAATTACACTGGAGGTAATATCTTAAATGTTTATCATTTGCTTTATATTTTTTAAATAACTCTCTAATTAAAGACCAAAACAACCATATGAATAAGAAAATTTAATTAATATTTTGAGAAACATGCAAATGCTTTAGACAAATATAGATATACGGCCAATATCGAGATCATTATCTAATGATGATGTTAGAATGTGTATATGATTATTTAAAGCAACCAAAGTTTCTCTACCAGCAATGAAACCATATTGATAATCAGATAATACTTTGCATTTGATCAAAAATATTATTTTATACATAATAACCATTTCCGCCAATTTAAAAATTACAGAAATAATAGATAGGCCTGTAATTATCCATAAATATGGAAATCATCTTTTTGAATATTAGTGTAATAACATTAAAAATTTCAACACATGGAAAATAATTCATCATGTAAGGATAAATACATAAATAAGAACAGGAATAAAAACTGGTTTATCTTTTAGAATCTTTAGTATTTGTGTATTAGGCTGGTGGTGAAATTTTAATATTCATTACTTATGATTGCTAAATATTTAATAGTATATTTTATTTAAATAATTAAGTAAATTTAAAATTTCAGAAATTTAAAGACTCATTTATTGTAAATAACAAATCCATTTACTGTATTAATGTCAATTTGTTTACATGGCAAAAAGTGGATGTCTTTAAAGCATAAGTAGATCAGTGGTAGCTAGAAGTTAATAAAGATTGTATAGTAGATATAAAAATACCCTAGAGATCTTCAATAACTTATCTGTGAATATTAAATTTACTTAATTAATTAAATAAAATGTACTATCAAATATTTAGCAATCGTAGATAATCATAATGATTTTAATGAATAATAAAATTTCACTGCCGGATTAATAAGTAAGTACAAAATTTTTGATATTAAACTATCTAATCCAACAAACCTAATTTTTTTAAAATAATCAATTAAATATGATGACAGATTATGAAACAATCAATCATAAAAAAGAAATCAAATATGAATAGAACAGCAAATTCTGTACTGGCACACCATCTATCAGCATATTTAAAAAAAACTTTAAACAGATCAGTTGTCTTTCTTCCATTATTCTATTTTTCTATTAAATTTTTTTAATAAATTTGATTATGAGAAGACTTTTTTTATCTAAGAATTTATTGTTCTCTATTTCAAAGATATATTTTTATTACGAAGAAACTCTTGATAATATTGAAATTTTATTTTACTAATGTTGAAGTTAATTTCAGAATTAAAGGTTTTTGTTTTTTTTTAATTTACTGATACTTTACTCAGAATTTTAGCAAATTTCTTTGATTTATTTGTCCCTTAAAATGTCAGTTATAAAATCCAAACATCTTTTATTCTTATTCATCAATTTCAAATGAACCTTCACTTCTACAATTAAAGACATATTCTAACATTTTTAAATTGTAATATTAGCATCATTAAATACAAGCATATTACATCAATTTATGACAATTTATCAATATAAGAACAACTAATAATATATTTTTTTACAATTCAAAAGTTTTAATGAAAGAATATTCATAATTCAACCCTCAATTTAATGTAATAAAAACGTGATTTAAGAGACTGAGTTGAATGAGTTATACATGTGGATTTAAAAAATAATAATTTGACTAAAATCATAGCTATAAAGCAAACTCACATAATCTATAGTAGTATTAGTTGTTAAGTTAATAATTAAATTATCCATTAATACAAACAAAATTGAATTTAAATTTGATAAAAGTAAGAAGATCAGCAATGAAATTTAAAATTGTGATCTATACAAAAACAAAGATAAATAAAATGAAATGAAAAAGTTTTACTGCAAGTAAAACACATTCTGCAAGATAAGTATTAACTAAAATAAATCTAAACCCATTTTTTATACAGTCATTGCATCTTCCAACAGCAAATAGTACAAGAGACCATAAATTTGTTCCTATAATCCAAGTTTCAGTCAAAAATATTTTTTCATAATAACTGAAAACAGAATTACATAAATAAACAATAAGTTCATCAAAATGATATCTAATACTACTATATATTTAAATAAAAAATTGTAAATGAATTAAAATCTTTTTCTCAATAGTATCATCTCTCGTTTTAAAAAAAGTTCAAAATGATTTTAATTTGCTCTCAATCTTAATTAAAATTTGAGGACTATTAGAGTCATTTCTTATATAAACTAAACTACACTGAATAAAAACTAATCTTTACATGAAGCTAGTCATAAGTCTTTTATTGAATGGTGTTAAACACTGATTTAAATATCAGAATCAGATATTCCTATCATTAAAAAGTTTAACTAAATTATATGACTTAAACACTTAAACCAAATTTCATACAAAAAAATTTCCTATATTATTATTGATAATATCTTCAATATTAAATCTATTCACCATTTTTGTAATAATTAATAGCAATTATACTGCACTTCAAACACTCATTGGTGAAGATAGAATAATTGTAGTTAAATATCAGGCTTAGCGCTTTCAGGGTCTTTTAACCTCATATTTATAGCCAAAGAATTAGAAACATAGTGCTGTTAACATTAGCAAATTTTCATATCTTAGAAAAACAAACTATATTTCACTTTCATAATCTAAATGAGAATGATCCACAGAATCAAGTCTATTCTTTGAAAATCTCAACCTCACATAAATTACAAGAATTTGATAGACAAATTATTTTTTGAATGCTCATATTTTCACATATGAAAACAGCTGCTGCTTGTAACTTTAAAATTGTTTGAGATAATTCGATATTACATTATTAGTAATTAGTAACAATTGTAGTTTATCGAAAATGTCTTTCAAAATTAAACTGATGATTTTTTGCCACCTCTAAACAATCCAAACCTCATTAATATCAGCATAACAATCCCTAAAGACAGAATATCTCCATGCTCACTTTTTTTACAGATATTTATTAATACAGATATTTATTAATAACTGAGACATAGGGTTGAGTGTATCGGTGTTATTAGATAGAGTGGAGAGTGATGGGTCATCTGAAAGTCTGTGCTCATATACCCTATATATTAGATATTAGTAAATTGTCTCTTCTAAATATGAATACATAAATGCATACTTCTGGAGCAAGCAAAATACAAAATTATAATTTTTAGATAACAATTTCTTGCAGCATAATTCCATGATATTTCTTATAAAATTCAAAAAATTAGAAGATATTGCTGTTGCCATCCCTGATAATATCATTAGTTTGAGAAGTAACTTTATTTAATCATTTACACAATTTTGATATTGTGTGAACATGATTTAATATGAGATAAATTATATTATATAAGCAAACCTTTTATATATACCTATTGAAAAATCATAAAATACATTACTTACATTAATAAAAAGCTTTTCCAACTTACAAAGTCTTATATTCACAGTGGTGTGGATAAAAACAAACCAGACTCCGAGTAGCTGCAAAAATATGTGCAGGTCCAAGAACCCGATCTCCTATTTTGATTTTTGATAATTTGTTTACAAAAATAAATATTAGCTTTCATGATGTTGGATCAAAAATAAAATAACATTTAAAGAGTGAAAATAATGGATATTAACTGTAATCTGAGAAAAAAGTCTCCTTTTAATATTTTGAATAATAAAATTAAACATAGAAGTTTGGGAACAATGATGATTGAGATTAATTGTCAATAGACTTGAAAGGCTGAACATATATAGGAAGTGTTCTACAGTTTCCTCCTCTCTCCCAATCAATTCACAAATCACATCAATATTCACAAATATCATTGTATTAGTGAGCAATGTGCATTCACTGGCAAAGCATCGAGATTAATTTTAATTAAAAAATCTACACATTTATATTCCAAGTGTCAATATCTATACATAAATCTGTTTAATAAAAACAGTAGAGATTGAAATACCTGTTGGAGATTTGTTTCATCAATCAAGTGGTTTTGTGTATATGGAAATATTAGCAAATAGTTTTCTAATGCATTGTGATGATGTATCTGTGGATGTGATAGGAAAGGTTAGGGAAAGAATTATTAAATCTTATAAACTCATAATACCTCTCTATATATAGATTATATTGGTTGATGATGATATAGAAGATCAAATTATTGTGCTTGAATGTTTCTGCTCATTTTTAATACTAATAGAAACCACTTCCTCCTGAAGTACCTTTATGCACATTGTATTAATTTTATTTATGAATGAGTTCATATATTTTATGACTGGAGTATATTAAATGATCTTAGCAAATACTATCATTTTAGATAAAGACACCTTTTCATGTAAAGAAAACTAAATTTTGGTGAGAGAATTAATGATTTTTTTCTATTGAATTTAAAAGTTCACATTAAACTATTACTAAAAAGCAAACTTAGAAAGCTCATAAAAGAAGCTTAACAATTACATTCAATTTTATTGTCTGTAAATATTTACCATGAAAATAACTTTTCTTTATTGAAAATTAAAAAAGGATTCTTCAAAAATAAAACAAGAATTGGAAAAAAACAACATCTATAACATCCATATATGTAATATGTTCAATGCACTTATTGAAGAAATTAACAGATATGCCAGATGATAAAGCCTGTATTTCTGGAAATAAATACCAAGTACTTAAGAATCACTCTTGCAGAATAGAATTAAGTGGAGAAAAATATGATTTGATTATTAATTTACAAGTTAATCAATATATTCATGATAGCTTTAATAATTGGTGAAGAAAGACCATTAAGAAGATTTATAATGGGTACAGAATCAAATTCCACTGCTAAATGGATAGCAATCCATCACTGATGAATTTCATCAAATATTTTAAATAAAGTAACAGGACCAGAAGTTGGTCAGTCTAAGTGACCCCATTAGGTTTAGAATAAGTGTAGGCATTGATATCAGTCTGATTTTTTGATGAAGAAACAATTTTTTTTGTTAATGAACACAGGGTATAGTTGATCCAAGTAGTAATTTGTTTTAAAAGATAAGTTAAACATTTTATGATTTAATAAAAACAATAAAATTAGATAAGTGTGTTGGAGTAAATTTAGGAATAGGATGCATTCCTGGATGTTTTCTGAGGTGGATTTAATTTTTTGTAATATTTCCTGATTTAGCAAAATCATGATTGTCATCAATGATACCAAAAGTATACAATAAAAGGGTTGGATGACTATAAATTTGTTGTCAGGTTTTAAATGGAAAATTAAACATGTGGCAACATATTTTTTCCAGCTACCATTTTTAGTTTTTTTAAGAATTGATGAAGGTACAATATTCCTTAATTTATAATTAAGTGCCATTGAATATATTCTTTAGACCAACCATAAAGTTTAGCAAGATATATGTAAGCATTCAGCTAATATTAACGACATTGTTTATATATCTGCTTGAGAGCTGTGTTCAGTTCTACTGATGTATGATCACTTTAGGTGTTTTAATATGCATTTCATCAAGATCTATTATAACATTTAGCTGAGGAGTATATTTTTAATATGAGTATAATTGGCTGGTTGTGGACAATATAATGTTTCACATTTCAAAAGTATTTATATTGTATTGTTAAGAGGCAATATAGATTTTATGTATATATTTAGCTTCAAAAGAACATCTGATCTAAATGGCCAAAGACAGTCACTTGTTGCAAAGAGAAAAAGGTAAGATAATGTAATTAAAATGTACAAAAACAAACATCAATTAAAGAGGAATGTTTTTTAGTATAGAAAAATAAGGAGTTAATAGAGAAGAATATCTCAACACTCATTAAATGTTTGTTAATCATATATAATTATTTTCTGACAAAATCAAAATCATGTCATATTGAAGTCACTAATCATAATGGTAAGTATGGATTTGTACTTTGCATCAAATTAACTTTATTGATTAATCAGGCTATTATGAAGGTATATGTTATTATGTTGACTATAAAATCTGGTGAATCAGAGTATTCATAATCAAGAGATGATCATGATAGATAATTTGGGATATTTAAAAGGATGATTTATGATGAATTAATATTCCAACTCCAGCTACCACCTGTATATTTGATGAAAAATGATTACTGTATACCCAAAATTTGCATAGAAACTGCTGAGAATATTTTCTCTTTGTAAAAACTAATTTGTGCTAATTGTTTAATGCCAAAATATGTTGTATAGAATTTATTTCTTTGACACAGATTCTTAACCAGTGTTCTGTGAACACAGATGTTGCATGAGTTTAGTGGAATTAAATTTTGAAGATTATCAAAAAATTAACATAATTATGAAGATAATGTCTAAGGACAGGGCTATCGAGAGGGGAGGGGGAGTATGATTAGCACAAATTACTGGCGTCTATTACAATGTTTATTTAAAAAGAGTAGTAATAATCCAACAAAGGAATTAAAAAATAAAGTGCCATACCTGTTGTCTTAATAGTATTATTATCAATTATTTATTATTAGAATTGTAAATGAGTTGCACAAAAACAGCAATATGAATAAAATCCTTTTTTAAAACATTAGTTTTTAGAGGACCATAAAAAAAAAATTTATCAGGGTCTGGGTTTCCTCTCAATGGGTCAATGTCAGAAATACTATGAAATTATTTGAGTTTTAAACAGGAACTATGATAGGCTAAATTTGGTTTTGTGATTACCCAGAAATACATCTTAAGGATTTGAAATGAACAAAAATTTCTAACTTTAAAAAAGTTACGATAACTATAGTAAGTGTATGAATGTTTCTTTTTAAAATTGTTGTATTTGTTATTTTTGTTTTCTTACAGCATTTGAATTTTATTGTATTCGAGTGTGCCCAATTGTTTTTATTATACCGATTGCCAAGAGATAAAATATTTGCTTATTTAATAGTTATAATAAAAATAGTGTTTTTGTAGAAGTTGATTCATGACAAGCATGTCTGTTATGGATGACTTTACTTTTATTACCCATTAAAAATAATTATCGATCAGCCCAAAATGCAAAATGAATGATTTTTTTAAAATGAAAATTAGCAGAACTAATTGTATCAAAATTAAAATGGCATACTACAGAAGAATCACTAATTTTTCCAGAATGTTATGGAGTTGTAAAAATTGTATTCAGAGAAGATGCAAAAAACATAATTTTAAAAATTCAAAAAACAAATTAAAGATATGTCAGACAATATTGAGGAAACAGTTGTCAAAAAACTTTCTAATCAGTATTTTGCTTTTAAAATTGATGATCAACTGATATAATTAGTAAAATTCAGATTGTAGGATACATTTGTTTTATTAAACAGAAATAAAGTTAGCCATTTTCATGCTGCAGAGACCTTAGTGAAAAATATACAACTGATATGATATATTTGAATCAATTATGTCATATTTAGAAAATTAAAAAATATCTGGGAGGTATGTCTTGGAATTTGCATATGTTCCATCAATGATAGGCTCCGTTAAAAGATTTGCTACTCTTGCAAAGAATAGAAACCCAAACATCATATCTACACATCACTTTTTATACAGGAAACCTTAGTTTCTAAAACAACATTAAAATCTGTATTTGATCAAGTTACAGTTATCAGACTTTACTTTTACATCCTGATATAAGATGGTTACTCAGAGATAAAATACTACTCCATATTTTTGAACTCAAAAATGAATTATTGTTCTTTTTCCAAAGTGAAAGAATAAACACCTTTGTAAAATATTTTAATAATATTTGATGCTCAAAATTAGTATATTTGCTGACATTTTTATGTTTTAACTCAAGTTAATAATAGTATGCAAGAGAAAAATGAAACTATTTTGACATTCACAAATAAAATTACCTGCATTTCAAAAAAAATATAATACAAGTTTGGAAAATTGCATCTCAGAAGAAATGTAGTAGATATGTTTCCCTCCTTTAGAATAAAAATGCCAATAAAATTCTTTCTTTTATAAAGGAACATTTAATGTTATTGGAAGAAAAGATTACTTAGTACTCTCCAATATTAAATATTGAACATTATAACTGGATACAAAATCCATTTTGTACTAATAACACAAGCTGTGATTTTTCTTCAAAAGAACTAAATATATCTGCATCAGACTGCATTCTAGAAATGAATTTGTAAGAATTTTGGATTTTGACTCAGGAAGAATTTTGCTACAATTTTCAATATCATATTTATGTGATTTCAGTTTTTCAATACTCATTAATATAAAACCAAAAAGTGGGAAAGGATTACAAATTTAGAAGTAGCCATATCTTAGATTAAGCATCAAACATAAATTTCACATTCAATTTTATTTAGAAAATAGTATTTTAGAATCAGTGTTTTTTGGTATAATTATTATATATTTGCCTGTTTAATGAGGTTTATTAAAGCTTCTTTGAATTAATAATCTCACTTTTATGTAGTCAAGTTGCCATCTTTAGTGTCTATACAAATATAATGTTCCATAGATAAAGGTGGATATTCACCTTTATTACAAAAAGGAGGTTGCCATGACAACAAATTGAGATTGTTGATTGCTATTGATATTGTTTAAGTGTTGACAGTTTTCATATATTTATTATATACGTATATGTATAATAAAAGTAATATTTATGAATATTTTAGTATCACTTTTTCACAAGGATAAATGTTGTTGAGTTTGATATTGCTCAAGTTTTTCCATCATCCAAATTGTTCCAAGACTTTGAAAAAGTTAAAATCATTGCTATAACATTTACTTCTGTTTTAAAATATATTTATTAAACATAGTAACATAGTAATATTATACTTCTATAATACATTAATTCATTAAAAAATTAAATACTGCCTAATGCTACACTAACAATTAAAAATAAAATAGAAAGTCATATAACACTACAACACTAGCCAAAACAACAAAACTTTACTAAAATTCTTACACAACTATGGTTTCAGCTATTAACAAATAAACTTTTCTCAAGAGAAATTCAACTAAACATACAACATATATATATACAAACCAAAATAATCTTCCCATCATTCACTTCAACACCAACTTCCCTTCACATCAAAGGATGTCTTCATGAGATTGATAGCCTCAGATTCAAAAAAATTTATCATCAAACTTTCTTTTACTCTTCTTTTCAATTCACTTTTTTCATAAAAGATAACCTCTGCATTGTCAAATAACATTTTATGACATGTATTCAGTTCACAAATATACAAAGCTGAGTTTTGATATTCCTGACCTATATAAATTTTATGACAACTACAAAATATCTTATAAACTACCCCAAAAATAGATTTGCAATCAATTGACTATCTTGAACTATTTAATAATGAATTTAAATTGAAGCCTTTCTTCCAGGCCACTTTCATAATACCTAATAAAAACTATTTTTATAAATCAATTTATTAATTGAGGCCTCGTAAGGGCAAAGAAATAAATTCTTTATTCACACTATCTATTAAATCTTTATTATTAACCAATTTATTGAAATTTTTATTAAATATAATCCTAGTATATATAAGCGCTTTAACACGCTAAAGAAGCTGTCAGTAGTAACAAAAACAATTAAATTAAATTAATCTAGGCCTAGTACTTTCGAGGTTTTTCCCTCATATTCATGGCCAAAACAAATTACAAACCATTGCTATAATATTACTAAATAATAATATATGCAAATGTGTATGTAAATTATTTGTCCATTTTTTTGAAATAGCAAAACCATGTCATGTCTATTGATCACATTATTATCATTGATAATAAAATACACTTCCTTGATCTTTCTTTTACAATCATTGGCTTCAAAACACAATATTTTGGGGTTGCAGGGTTCAAACACATGACCGGCCCGCTTCTCATGTTCAAAAAATATTGAGAAGTTATCATTATTCTTTTTTGCTCTTCTGTACATATATGTGCTGAGCAGCTCTATTATGGACAGTGGCCTTGGTTTCCCCATAGTATGTGGCGCCGCATCCAGACTGAGGGCATAAAATGCTGTATATGACCTGGAGTGCCTGAGATGGATCCATTCTGTCCTTAGCATTATTAATAAGTCTGTTAGTATTAGGGGGAGTGCGGAAGCTGACTTTAAATTCATTAGCTAAAGTCTTTAGAACCTATTGAGATACTTTGGGGATGTAAGGGAAGGTGATGTGAGGTTCATCCTAACTCAATATAAATAGAAGCAAATTGACTTCTCTGAATATAATTATTATTTTCAAAATTATTAAGCCTTCTATTCCTATAACAAAAATTCAATAAAAAAAGTCAATTTGCTTCTGACTACATTGAGTTATGATATAATCATGAATTTATTACAAATATTCTATTTAATATATATATAAATCAGTTAATATTAAATATCTAATTGATAGTGTAAATAAAGAGTTTATTTCCTTGCCCTATAAGACATCTAATTGTAAATTGATTTATAAGAACAGTTTTTTACTGGGTGGTATGAAATTGGCCTGGAAAGGCTTCAATTTAAATTCATTACTAAATAGTTCAAAATCTCCAATTGATTGCAAATCTATTTTTGGGGTAGTTTATAAGATACCTTGTCTTAACAAAAGAGTTAAAGTTCATAAGAGTAGAGTTAAAAATAGATATCAAAACTCAGCTTTGTATATTCGTGAACTGAATACAGGTCATAAAATATTATTTTAACAATGCAGAGGTTATCTTTTATGAAAAAAGTGAATTGAAAAGAAAAGTAAAAGAAACTTTGATGATAAAATTTTTTGAATCTGATGATATCAATCTCATGTGAATGAGAGATGTTTGTTGAAATGAATGATGGAAAGACTATTTTATTTTGTATATATGTATTGCATGTTTAGTTGAATTTTACTTGAGAAGGTCTATCTGTTAATAGATAAAGCCGGAAAAATAAACAGTATTTTAGTAAAATTTTGTTGTTTTGGCTAGTATTGTAGTGTTTATGAATTTCTACTTTATTTTATAAATCCAATGTGTTATGACATAATTTAACAATTTTGCTGGGGACACCTGTAGTAATAAGTAAAAGAAAAAAAAAGTATCTTATACCTTCTCTAAAATAAGAATAAAATCTATGAATTTCAGAATATTTAAAATAACTATAAAAGTAATGTCAATTACTCCTTACCTCTATGTTCCAACAGGGCTTTTGTTATTAATTTTCAATCTAAGATTGAGTATTGCATTACTTTTAAATATATATATATATTGTGCTGGGAAACCTTTACCGATGATAATAAAGCGAAATAATAAAGATGATGATGATGTATGTAGACTGCAACTCACATATCTATACACATAGATAATGCTTCTGGTATGTATATGTTTTATTGTACAATAATCTCAAAGATTAATAAATTTGGATTTGATAATGATGATCAAACCTTCCTCATATAAATATTTATATAAGGCACTCTAGTTATATTTCCTAATTAACATACACCAAATTTTATCTCAGAGACTCATTTAACATTCGTTCCTTATGGATTTAATAGAAAGATCTTATAAGAATATTTTACTCTTGGGCATTATCATGGCAGTTTACTCAATAACAATCCTTCTTTTCTCAACTCAAAACATGAATGCTTAAACTTAATACAGAATCAATATGTAGGCATTAGAGATGAGATTAATGAGAAAACAATACACACTACTAAATAAGTAAATTAAAATATTAATAATTTATTTAGATATTCTCAAATTGATTTCACAAAAAAAATAATAAAATAAAATGTTAAATTTATTGAACATTACATAAAATGTAAAAAATAAATTAATTAATGATTAATTATAAGTATACAAACACATCTAAATAATTTATATATCTCATGATATATTGAAAAGATTTGTTAATTATAAATAAATAAATAAAATGCTATATGAGATATATTTCAAAAATTAAAAATAACAATTATTAAAATCTACATATTAATATTTTAAGAAGGCCTTTTATATTGTAACCATATATTTTAGTATAAAATATAATAATTGATGTAACTGGTATAAAAATTTCTCTGTCTTCTTTTGGTGATTTGATTGGCTTGATTTGCACTTTGAACAGATTACTCTCTTATATTCAAAATAATTTATTAGAGAGAATGGGTAATATTTTGCCTTACTTGTTGTCTATATTATTTTAATAAATTTAAATTGCTTCTTTCCATATACTAATTCATATCAAAATGTTTAACTTTTTAAAAATTTTGACAACACATTAAATTTGGTAAAATATTATTAAAAATAATAATAATTTTTATTTGTTTAAAATGGTCTTAAAAATTATTTCCATTGAATTAAAAAAAACCATTTGTTCAACTAAATTTAATTATTAAAAATAAATACAGTAATTACGTATGCGTTTCAATGTAAAAAAGAAAGGAGCGCGAATTAAAAAAAAAGATCGTCTGATAGTGATGCTTTTGGGGGGGGGGGGGGAAGAAAAGAAAATGGTAAAAGGCAAATGGTGTAAATATGATAAGCTTATTTTAAAATAGTTAACAAGTAAACGGATTACCACAAAGTTTTCTATAAACATAAAAATAACATAGTGGTATTTAATAATAAGATGAATTGCTAAATTTAAAAGTCTGTTCAAGTCGGCTAGCCAGGTGGATCAAATCGCCAATAATAATTTTCCAATATTACATTTGAAATATGTCGGAGCTTTCCAGTTTAAAAGCAGAATTAATTGCAAGATTTTGGTATGTTTTAAAATATTTATTATTCTACAATTTGGAAAAATTAAATAAGTATTTTAATTACAGAAGTTTTATAAATATGAAAATTTGCTTTTTAAAAAAGAAGAAGTTTAAATTAAAGTAAAATGTTAAAGTTATTAACATAGTTTAATATTTCCGTTTATAATTTTAATAAAAAATATAGTATTGATTGATATTTAACTTTGCAATGCCAGTAATATATTTGCTAGTTAATTTGTTTACCAT
Organism: Epiperipatus broadwayi; assembly: GCA_028023455.1. Classification (NCBI taxonomy): domain Eukaryota; kingdom Metazoa; phylum Onychophora; class Udeonychophora; order Euonychophora; family Peripatidae; genus Epiperipatus; species Epiperipatus broadwayi. Next base: position 224,753 of record JAQFVV010000137.1, on the reverse strand, counting down.
TTGGATAATAAAAACAGTCTTCAAATAATTAATCAAAGCTATTTTCTAATTTTATCGTCAGTTTGGAATGATTAAATTAATTGCTATAATTAGTATTCCTAGATTTAAGCGTGGATAAATAAATATTAGCATGGATGTGATAAACTTGGAACGGTTTTAATAGAGAAATGTAGAAATTAATAACTTATGAAAAAACATTTTCATTTAAACTCTGCGTGTCATGTTTTGGAATTGTTTCATGTTTATGGAGCCACGTAAAATCGTTAATCTAATAGTGCTTATAATAACTAATACAAATGGATAAAATTACATGTATGGAATTCAACTATAATTGTAGCTATTACTTCGTATATTTATTGTTCGACACATCGTACATGGATTTCACGGATCATATTTGTAGTTATAAAATGCTATACAATTTAATTTGTGATACACACACCTGCTAGAATTCATGTATTGAACTATAAAATGCTATACATTTAATTTATATCACACACACACACCTGTTAGATTTTATGTATTTGATGAATAATGCATTACTTTAATTTTATCGTTATATGAACTTGCATGTGAAGTTCATAAGTTATATTTTATTAAGTTTAAATTAATAGGGGTTGAATAAAATACTTATTCAAGAGAATAGCGCTTGTGAAAAAGCTTGAAAAGTACTAAATGAATTTATGAGATGTATCAATTTTTCATGAGGTATTTTGTGAGTCTTTCCAGATTTCTATTCCTATACTAATATTACTTATATTATATTACATATGTTTTATTTTAAGCAAGATAAGTTAGTACATTAGTTGTCCTGATTAGTGTAACATTTTATTATGCAAGAACCCACATTTGCTAAAATGTTAGTGTTTTCTGAATGGTCAGAATAACTGAGGAGGATGATTTTGCACTTTAATGTGAAGTAAATAGTAATGTTGTTTTATAATGTTAAATGGCATTAATCTGTGCCGGTGGTTAATCCGCAGATTACTTGCCATTTTTTTTGTATTTTACACTCATTCCTGTGCTGGTGGTTAATCCGCGGAATTGTGTAATTATACTTATTACTTTATGATGGTGTATAAATCCACAAAGCGTTTAGTGTTATTTAATTCCTATGTGTAGATGAATGTATCCACAGGAATATGGTTTTACTTCATAGATATAAGTTGGGCAAAGTATTTTAGTTATTCTGCTAAATCATCTTCTTCCATTTGTAAGTATAATTTATAAGTTAGATCATTAAATTGTAGCAGGACATTCTATTCAAGTTACCTCATAATAATTAACTGTTGGTTGATTATTATTTACCTGAATGTAAGTTTAAATTTTCACTTTATTTAATGATTGCATTATAGCTAAATCCTACAGATATAATATTATTTATTATATTATTATAAGTTTACGGTATAGATTTATTGAATCTGGAAATGACATTAGATGTTTCATGAGTTGATGTTGAATTTAGTATAATTTCCTCAATACATTCATTATATCAAATTGAAATATAAGGTATGATTAGGTTTTTAAAAACCGTACCTATGATATGTTATTGAAGAAAGTCGATGGAATTATAATTTATTTATTTTATTTGTTTATTTATGTCTTTAATTATAACATTAGAATTAATTACTTATTATTCATAAATTTGTAAATAAACGTTGATTTATAATTAAACTTACTGTGCCGTTGCTATTTGTCATTCGTAAAATCAGAAATCATAAACCTTGAATAGAGCATACATTGAAGTACATACTATCGTCAACATGATATAAGAGTTTAGTGATATTTTGAGAAAACATTTGGATGCTTTTCGTCTTTGGTAGTTTATGATGTGTAATGTACAATAAAATCCCATTTACCTTTTCCATCATTTTAGCTTTGCGTAGTTGATTCTAGTATACAATATAAATTGATTATTAAACCTGTAAACAGATTTACCAGATAATGACATGATTGAATATATTTACTTAACGTTTTTACATTGTCATTTGTCAGTATAATAAGAGTCTCAATGATATAGTAAACTATAAAAAAAAAAAGAACCCAAGTATTTATGTTTATTTATTGCAAAGCTTTACCTGGACTAGCATTTGTATTAAAAATCATATAGATGGTTTAAAATTTCATAATCTTATGTAGTTCCACAAATTATGCCATCTTGTACATGGTCGGCCATCGGGTCTCATACAATGAAAATCACAAATTAAGGTTTGAAAGATAATAACATTACATACTTATAATTTGTTTAATGTATTTTATCATACTACTATAATAGGTCTTCGCGGTACACCCTGGCTGCGATCAAATTAAATCATAAAAAGTTTATGTTATATCATTGGTTTGGTCTGTGGTAAGTTGCTCCAGATGTTGGTTGTGGTCTTTGGTGCATAATATAGATGGCATGATATGCTTTTGGTTACAGCTCTTAATAGCTGACAATGTGCAGCGGGAATTGATCGGTGATCGAGGTTACAAGTCTTAGCGCACTTATGCTTTGGTGATATTATGTAGTTGGGACAACAATCGAACAGTTACAATATATATATATACATAATGTTCAAATCATCCTTCCAAACATTGTTTTCCCAGAAACACTTCTATGAATAAATATAGTCTGCTTAAAATTTAAACTATATTTAATCACAGATGATTTTTCTGGAAAAACATAACATTTAGGAGGGTGATTTGAACATTTTGTGTTTGAATTTTCAGCTAGTGATATGTTACTGGGATATTTTCATATATATATATATATGCTCAAAAGAATTTAGTAAGTTTACTATTGGTGGCCTATTTCTATTCTTGATTTTTCCAATGTCTCGGTTGATTTTAGAGTGAATTTTATGTTTCACTTAACTTATTGCTTGACTATGTGGCAAGATAATGCAGGTGATTGGAAAAACAGTTCAGTAGGCAAAAGGTTATATTTTACCATGTCCTTTAATTCTTTTCTTCTTGGCAATTTTCTTGAAGTTGGAAAAGCTACATGGTTAGTTCTGGCTGATATTGAAACAGTAAGATTCGTATTCGAATCTTAAGTTTCACCTTTTTCTGTCGTCTCTCACTGACCGGTCTATCCCGCCCAAATTTAAACTTTTTGATATCGAGTTGTGTGTGTAGCAATATTAAAAATGTATAAATATATGTAGAATTCAGCATAAACACGCACACATTTCGATCTCAAATTAAAGGCAATAAATAGGGATAAAATAATATAATTTAGATTTCTTTTAGTTATATAATTTTGTATAATTTTAATCATTTATTTTGGATTATAAAGTTCGTATTTATTGCTTTGTTTAAATTTCATTTAATAATAATTCTAAAAAAGTCTGATGTAATATTTAATTAAAAGTTAAAATAATCTTATGTTCCCTTTTTGTTTTTGAAATTTAAAAGCATCGGTCAGTGATAGATAATAGATTAATTAAAGAAAAAATTCCCCAAAATGTAATTAGTAATTGTAAAATGTAAACAATAGAACGGCAGCTTTCTTTAATTAAAAACCAACAAAATGCATTGATTATCCTCAGGGCAGATTAAATAGAACCTAAAAATATCTTAACAAAAATTTGAAAGAAAGATAAAAAAAGAGGCCATCTTAGACTTGCTGGAGACATTCACTTAAACTTTAGCTTTGCTCTCGATCACTGAGAGTCTCCAAAAATATAAAAATAATTTGTTCCTGCCAAGGTATGACCGAGTAAAGCACCTAGATTATTCTCCATCGGGAGATGGCCTATCGGATGCTGAACTTTCCATTGCCCATCATAAATTCACCATGAAGATCTGCTGCCTGAAATGAATGAGAAAGCTGCTGCTGCCATGAAATTAAATGAATATCTAAATACAAGAAAGAATTGTCATCGTGAACTTTTTTCTGCTAAACTCATGGAATAAGAAAACTTCTTATAAAACAGGTACCTGTCTGTGTTCAAACTCTAGAGTACTCTAATAATATGCTATAGCTCTTCTTCATAATACTTATCTAAATTGTAAAATGTAAACACTACCATTTGTATAACTAAATTGAATAATTAATGTAATGTGTAAATTTCTCTCTAATCTAGCTTACCTCATTCTATCTTGGGTGTGTATTTCTATAATCTACATTTCTATCTATAGTTATTATTTAATTATTGCATGCTCATAAGTATTTCAATTTTCAAAGTTCAAATCTATGATCGCTTAAAACAATGAATGCGTGTCAAATTTTCATTAATATTTATTTTCTTTAGTAACTTAACTTTCATATAAATCGACACACATTCAATGCTTCATTTATTGTAAAGCAGGGGTCTACTACTTCGCAAATGGCTGACGTATTAGTTATAATTCCCAATTTATATATATGTTTTGTATTTACTAAATCATCATGAATAATTCCAGAAAATTACATTTCTTTGAGAGTCACCAACGTTCTTTAGTAAATGTTGATAATGTCGGGCCGAATTAGAAATCCATTTTAAATCTTATCATAATCGTTTATAAGTATAGATGTGTTACGTTTTAGAGACGCGATGATCTATTCCGCCGTAAATATTCCGGATTTTTCAGGGTTGAAATTAACCCGTCATCCTACACAAGCGGGCATAATGGGTGCTCCCGTAGGATTTGACAATGTCATGCAGCCAGCCAGCAAATTGCACCACGTACCGCTTGTCCCTGGTTATGCTTATGTGACACCTTACTTCGTCGGGCCGCGGCAGAGACCAGTCCGCCATTCTTATAAACCCATTCACGGTCTTGCAGTTTCGATATACTGCCATTCCATATCGCCTTTCTAAAGCGAACCACGTGTTCCTTTATTTAGTTTTATTATTCTATATATCACTCCGCCTCTGCATTATCTTCATAATTCACTCTCAAATAAATGTTGCCCTTAGTCATAAAATAAATAGTTTAATTAAATAAATATATGTCTGCCGTTACTCTTATAACCCATTCTTTAGACTCTTGCATTGCAAAGGTATAAATCCCTCCAGGCATGCATTAGAAATACTTACTCCATAATTTTAGGTAGCTAGATTACGCTTTCAAATAAATGTATTCCTTTTGTAAACATTACAGTATCGGAAATACCGCTACTGAAATCCTCAATATAAAATGTCTAAATAAATAAATGTATTCTTTAAAATATAATCATGTCGCAAATTCCACTACTGAAGCTTTGAATCCCTAAAATCTTATTAGTAAATGTTTGTTTTATTAAAAGGTATTAATAAATAATTTTAAACTATACGTCTGCAGTTATGTTTCATTTATTCGATACCCATTCTATATAATATTTCCTAGTTTATGTAAATATGAATATTTAATTAATATTAGTTTGATTATTGGCTAACTCGAGAATAAAATCATGAATCTCTTGCATACCCCTGACCACCGTGCCTAAGGAAATATTTACTAATGTCGCATCAGATGCGTTGTTTCGTAGATTGTATTGTGGAACCGATAAACTATGTTCGAACTAAGTACCACGGGTGGCTTCGCTACTCGATGGTGCTGCTGTTCTGTATGGTGGTCGAATTCTGCACTATGTTTACGAGTCACACGTTTTCTGACCGTTACATAGTTAAATTTTTTTTTTAGCGTTTGGCGCTTTCCAACGTGGAGCTTTCGATACAAAAAACCCATATATACCCTGAGCAAAATATAACGCATATAAATTTCTTTTAGCGTTCATTACTCGAGTTGGCTAATTATTCTATATATATACGATTTTGTTTTGATAAAAATAATGAAAAAAAAAGTAAATCGAGTGAAATAATGTGGGTCGAGTGAATGAAAGGACAGCAGGCATAATAACAAATTTAAGGAAAGCAGGGATGTGTGTGTAGTTTAAGAAGGAATGAAAATACTCGGATCTAATGAAATATTTTGCTTTATATATATATGTCAAGAAAAAAAAAGTAATCAGTCGTTAAATGAGAAAGCAAGTAGCATTGAATTTTTTTATTAAAACACCGTTATATATATAGCATAGACAGCAGAAGCTTGTTATATATGCTAATAGTAAATATTTTGTTAAAGTACAAATATATATATATCATAGACAGTAGTAGCTTATACGCATAACCAGTAGTTCGCTATAATATATATGTTAAATATGTTAAACACAGCAATATAGAGATAGGGCAATGTAGAGTAGGTGAGGGCAGCGAAAGTGTTATACGGCCAATATGCTGGTGGGGAGTAGTCAAGTGCTACTAGTATAAAATAAATAATATTAAGAAAAATGGAAGCAGAAAATGACAGAATAGCACCAATGAACAACAGTCTAAGGTTACTTGATATATTTAGAGAGAGTAAAGAAGAATGGAGGAAAATACGTGAGGAAGCGAGAAGATATGAAGAACCAAAAACGAGTCAGGAAGAGGAGATACGAGTTAGGGAGCATCAGAAAATTGATAGGGATATGTTGATATATCGTGAAATGATCAACGAACATTATGGAATATCCCCAGTTAGTAAAAAGGAAGAAGAAATTAAAGATATGGAAAAGGAAAGGGAATTAGAAATACTTGACAAACCGATGATAGTAGATGAGCAAATAGACCTTATTCCAATAGATGAAGGCCCTCAAGAACCGTTGAGTGAAAGCAGTAAAAAGGAGACAAGCATGGATGGGGTCAAAAGAATAGAACCAAAAGTCACGGAAGAAAACATGAAAACGGACAGTGGATACCAAAGCCACTTAACAAAGATGGTCCACGTTAAAATATTTAGAGTGGAAATAAGGGGAAAACCTCAAACCTACCTAGAGAGCTCACAGAAGTTCTTAAAATTTCATAAGAAAGGGCCAGATGTGCAGATAGCTATAGCTAGTAACCATCTGCAGGGATCTGCCAAAAACTGGTGGAATATGGGGAAGTGGAAATTTAGAACGATCCAGCGTAGCATGCCACTAACCATCCAACCATTAATGACAGGCCTTCAAATAAAAGATGCAGATACCATAAAAGGGACATATAATGCCCGTAATCTCAAACCATGTAGGTATTATCCGCCTGACCCGGGGTTGTAAAAATACTAGGCTATTAGGACAGTTATTAAACATATATGGAAAATAATAAAATGAACTTGATATAATGAACTTGGTTGAATGGATTGTACTTTAGTCAAATAGGGTTTTAGATAGAAATCTTATTATTATATATATTATTGTTTTAATTACTATTACTCTTAAAATTTTTTTTTATATTATTTTAACTAATCCTATGCTAAGATTTTTTTTATATATACATTCAGTTTAACTAATTATTACTATGATTTTAACCAGACACGGCCAAATTAGGCCATTTTAATTAAACTATAAATTCTAGATCCGGGTATATAAATTGTTCGTTGCTTCATGTAATCTCTGCTTTCTATATTTCAATATATCTGTACAAACAATAATAATGTTTTTGTATTTAAATTATATAATGTAAAAACTTTTTTTTTCTCTTTCTTGCCTCCTTTTGTCCTTCCTTAATTGTTCATGGGAAGTATGGGGAAATGAAACAGTAAGATTCGTATTCGAATCTTAAGTTTCACCTTTTTCTGTCGTCTCACTGACCGGTTTATACCGCCCAAATTTAAACTTTTTGATATCGAGTTGTGTGTGTAGCAATATTAAAAATGTATAAATATATGTAGAATTCAGCATAAACACGCACACATTTCGATCTCAAATTAAAGGCAATAAATAGGGATAAAATAATATAATTTAGATTTCTTTTAGTTATATAATTTTGTATAATTTTAATCATTTATTTTGGATTATAAAGTTCGTATTTATTGCTTTGTTTAAATTTCATTTAATAATAATTCTAAAAAAATCTGATGTAATATTTAATTAAAAGTTAAAATAATCTTGTTCCCTTTTTGTTTTTGAAATTTAAAAGCATCGGTCAGTGATAGATAATAGATTAATTAAAGAAAAAATTCCCCAAAATGTAATTAGTAAATGTAAAATGTAAACAATAGAACGGCAGCTTTCTTTAATTAAAAACCAACAAAATGCATTGATTATCCTCAGGGCAGATTAAATAGAACCTAAAAATATCTTAACAACAATGTGAAAGAAAGATAAAAAAAGAGGCCATCTTAGACTTGCTGGAGACATTCACTTAAACTTTAGCTTTGCTCTCGATCACTGAGAGTCTCCAAAAATATAAAAATAATTTGTTCCTGCCAAGGTATGACTGAGTAAAGCACCTAGATTATTCTCCATCGGGAGATGGCCTATCGGATGCTGAACTTTCCCTTGCCCGTCATAAATTCACCATGAAGATCTGCTGCCTGAAATAAATGAGAAAGCTGCTGCTGCCATGAAATTAAATGAATATCTAAATACAAGAAAGAATTGCCACTCGTGAACTTTTTTTCTGCTAAACTCATGGAATAAGAAAACTTCTTATAAAACAGGTACCTGTCTGTCTTCAAACTCTAGAGTACTCTAATAATATGCTATAGCTCTTCTTCATAATACTTATCTAAATTGTAAAATGTAAAAACTACCATTTGTATAACTAAATTGAATAATTAATGTAATGTGTAAATTTCTCTCTAATCTAGCTTACCTCATTCTATCTTGGGTGCGTATTTCTATAATCTACATTTCTATCTATAGTTATTATTTAATTATTGCATGCTCATAAGTATTTCAATTTTCAAAGTTCAAATCTATGATCGCTTAAAACAATGAATGCGTGTCAAATTTTCATTAATATTTACTTTCTTTAGTAACTTAACTTTCATATAAATCGACACGCATTCAATGCTTCATTTATTGTAATGCAGGGGTCTACTACTTTGCAAATGGCTGACGTATTAGTTATAATAATTCCCAATTTATATATATATGTTTTGTATTTACTAAATCATCATGAATAATTCCAGAAAATTACATTTCTTTGAGAGTCACCAACGTTCTTTAGTAAATGTTGATAATGTCGGGCCAAATTAGAAATCCATTTAAATCTTATCATAATCGTTTATAACTATACATGTGTTACGTTTTAGAGACGCAATGATCTATTCCGCCGTAAATATTCCGTATTCTTCAGGGTTGAAATTAACCCGTCGTCCTACACAAGCGGGCATAATGGGTGCTCCCGTAGGATTTGACAATGTCATGCAGCCAGCCGGCAAATTGCGCCACATACCGCTTGTCCCTGGTTATGCTTATGTGACACCTTACTTCGTCGGGCCGCGGCAAAGACCAGTCCGACATTTATATACCCATTTGCGGCCTTGCAGTTTCAATATACTGCCATTCCATATCGCCTTTCTAAAGCGGACCACATGTTCCTTTATTTAGTTTTATTATTCTATATATCACTCCGCCTCTGCATTATCTTCATAATTCACTCTCAAATAAATGTTGCCCTTAGTCATGAAATAAATAGTTTAATTAAATAAATATGTCTGCCGTTACTCTTATAACCCATACTTTAGATTCTTGCTTTGCAAAGGTATAAATCCCTCCAGGCATGCATTAGAAATACTTACTCGAGAATTTTAGGTAGCTAGATTACGCTTTCAAATAAATGTATTCCTTTTGTAAACATTACAGTATCGGAAATACCGCTACTGAAATCCTCAATATAAAATGTCTAAATAAATAAATGTATTCTTTAAAATATAATCATGTCGCAAATTCCGCTACTGAAGCTTTGAATCCCTAAAATCTTATTAGTAAATGTTTGTTTTATTAAAAGGTATTAATAAATAATTTTAAACTATACGTCTGCAGTTACGTTTCATTTATTCGATACCCATTCTATATAATATTTCCTCGTTTATGTAAATATGAATATTTAATTAATATTAGTTTGATTATTGGCTAATTCGAGAATAAAATCATGAATCTCTTGCATACCCCTGACCACCGTGCCTAAGGAAATATTTACTAATGTCGCATCAGATGCGTTGTTTCGTAGATTGTATTGTGGAACCGATAAACTATGTTCGAACTCGGTACCACGGGTGGCTTCGCTACTCGATGGTGCTGCTGTTCTGTATGGTGGTCAAATTCTGCATTATGTTTACGAGTCACATGTTTTCTGACGGTTACAATATATATTTATTGAGATTAACAATTCATGCTTGTTCTTTTCCTTTCAAATAAGTTAAGACATTCTACTTATCTGATAACACATCATTATTGAGATGTACCTTAACAGTAATCAGAAAGAAACTAAAATTATATTTCTTCCAATTTATATTTGAGGATTTTTTTATAAATATAAATTTCAACTTCAATATTCAAAATGAATTTTATTTATCATCACTATTCCAATATTCAATCTGAGTTTTGTACATTAAGGTCTTCTTCTGGGGTCTTGTTTTTGTTCTTCTTGTGGGCAGCAAGTTTACACATATCAATTCCATTAAGACAAACTTTCATCTCATAATTTAAAATTTCCTCACTGTCCTGGGATTGTCTATTCCAATTGCAAACCTGAATTTGTTTGGGGATTATCAGCCATTTTAGTTTTTTCAAAGCAGTTGATAGATGTATTTTCTATACAAGCAGCATCAAGATTTTTAGAATGATGTATTAAAATTTTTGTTGTCTTTTTCTTTCTTCCTTTTTTTTATTTATTTACATAACAATCTTCTTTTGAAGACGAAATATTATTAGTATTATTTGAATTTGGGATAACTGTTTAATATCATTATATTTTAAGCATTTGTCATCCAGATTAGATAAATCTATTATGTTAAAATTTATATTTTTGTTTTGAAAGACTTGCTGATCATACTATTTTGTTTATTGATTGAAGCAGAAATTTTGAGCATTGATAATTTTTCTAGTTTTTAGATCCACAAAGTTTACGTAAACAATGTGGATAATGTTTTAAAAAATATGTTCTTGCCTTGTAAAAAAAAAAAACACAGTAGGGCTATATCTCTAAAAATTATTATAAGGGATAAATGATTTATTATAAGTAAAATAAGTATTAAAAAAAAAAATCAAGTCAGATATCACATGATCTAATTTAATAAGCTTTTATTTATAAATGTTATATATAGAGCTCACAAAATAAACTCTTAACAAGCTTTGCAGAATATCCCCAACCCTAGACAGGTTTCTGCTACTGGTGTTCTCAGTGTGGTGCCAGGATATTCAAGCATTAGATTAAAAATACCAGGACAAGCTAGTAGAAAATCTGAAATTTTCAGTCATCCATATGTCTTCCAATCTGACTTGATTTTTTTGTAAAATTTTATTTTTTACTATTAAGACTTCGGTGATTTTATATTGCTAAAGCTATTAATATATGGTGTATCTGAACTTAGTTCAGTCCCATATGGCTATTTAAGTTAGATAGCTGGATTAGAAGACATACGAATGTCTGAAAATTTCAGATTTTCTACTTAATAGTTATACATTAGATAGAGTGCTGGGCTTATCCTGATATTTTTAATCTAATGCTTGAATATCCTAACACCTCACTGAGGACACCAGTAGCAGAAACCGGTCTGGGGTTGGGAATATTCTGCAAAGCTTGTTAAGAGCTTATTTTGCGAGCTCTATATATAACAAAGTAAGTATATCCATTGGGTGTACTTTTTTATATATATGTCTATCAAAAGTAATGACATTAATGAGAACTAATAATGAAGTTCTTGTTTCTAATAGGTACTTCAAATTCCAAATTTTACCACAAATATTTGAAAAATTATTTCAGTTCAAGAGAAACGAAATTCACTTGACAGATTTTTTTTATCATACCCATTAAAACTGAATGCTTATTAATATCTTTTAACATAATTTTATATTGCTGAATTCTAATATATCTATTGTTGGTTAATCCAAAATCTTGAAGATCATCTCCAATAAGTTTTTGTCTATTAAATAATTGTAAAATTCATCACTTGGAAATTTCATAAATGAGACATTTCAATCTGAAATAATAATTATACATGTTTATTCATTGTAGAATATGAAGAATGAATTCAAAACATGTATAGGTATAGAATTATTGAATTTTTGTATATGATTTTTTTTTCTACAGTACAGGCTTTTTCATATCTGCACCCCAATATGTAATATATAGGGGATTTGAACTCAGACTTTCACATGACCCTCAACTATCCAAGCCATCTCATTCTGCTGACACACTTGATCACACACATGTTAAAAAGATAAACAATCACCAATATATGTATTTTGTGCTAAACTAGACTTGTCAGTTGGTCCAGATTATCATCTCCACACATATATACAATCAATGCTCAGCTTATATTAAGATAGCCAATCTTCATACTTTAATGGACAAGCTTTAAACCACTAAAACCATAGCTTTTCAGCCATCCTGGAATTAATTTTCATACTACAATGTAATTTTGATTTAATTGCATAAAATTCATTTTCTTTTTCATTATCAATATTAAAAATTTCAATATTATTCTGATTTAAAGTATTTTTATCTTAACTATTGAAACAGTAAGATTCGTATTCGAATCTTAAGTTTCACCTTTTTTTATTATCTCTCACTCACCGGTCTATCCTACCAAAATTTAAACTTTTTGGTATCGAGTTGTGTGTGTGTAACAATATTAAAAATGTATAGATATATGTAAAATTCAACATAAACACGCACACATTTTGATCTCAAATTTAGGGCAATAAATATAATTTATATTTCTTCTTTTCGTTATACAAAAATATATAATTTTAATCATTTATTTTAAATTGTAAAATCCGTTATTAATTGCTTTGTTTAAATTTCAGTTAATAATAATTTAGAAATAGATTGTAATATTTAATTAAAAGTAAAAATAATCGTATGTTCCCTTTTTGTCTTTGAAATTTTAAAAAAAATCAGTCGGTGAGAGATAATAGATTAATCAAAAAGAAAAATTCCCTAAAATGTAATTATAAAATTTAAATGTAAACAATAGAAAGGCAGATTTCTCTATGATTAGAATTAAAAAAAAAACATTGATTATCCTCAGGGCCGATTAAGTGGAATCCAAAAATGAACTATGACAAAAATGTGAAAGATAAGATCTAAGAAAAGAGGCGATCTTAGACTTGCTAGAAACACGCACTTGAACTTTAGCTCTGCTCTCGATCAGGAGAGTCTCCAAGATATTAAATAAATTTTTCCTGCCACGGTATAATCGAGTAAAAGTGCCCCGACTATTTTCCGCCCGGAGATGGCCTAACAGATGCCAAACCTTCCATTGCCCTTCATAAATTCAACCATGAAGACTGCTGCCTAAAATAATTTGAAAGCTGTTGCTGTTAAATTGCACGAATCATCCAAATGCTGTAATGAACTGCTAATGCTAGAATCATGAACAATTTGCTACTGATCACGGAATCGGAAAACTTCTCATAAACAGGTACCTGTGTCCAAATTCTCTAGAGTACTCTACTAATATCCCGCTATAGCTTATTCATTCTGTATCTAACTTATAAACTGTGAATTCTCGTTTGTAAAACTAAAATTAATTATTAAATTTTTTTAATCTAAAGTTCTTAAATAATCTAGCCTGCCTAACTCCAACTTTCTTGGGTGTGTATTTCTAAAATCTACATTTTATTATATAATTATCGCATGCTCATAATTTTCTAAGTTTAAACCTATGATCGCTTGAAACAGTGGATGCGTGTCAAATTTTCATTAATATTTACTTTCATAAATAACTTAATATTTTCATATAAATCGACACGCATTCAATGCTTCATTTATTGTAATGCAGGGGTCTACTACTTAGCAAATGGCTGGCATATTAGTTGTAATAATCACCCAGTTTATATATATTTTATATTTATTAAATCTTAATTAATAATTCCATAAAATTGCATTTCTATGAGAGTCGCCAACGTTCTTTATTAAATGTTGATAATGTAGGGCTGAGTTAGAAAATATATTTAAATCTTACCAGAATCGTCTTTACATTATACATGTGTTACGTTTTAGAGATGCGATAACCCATTCCAATCCTTGAATATTCCAGATTCAATAGGGTTGAAATTAACCTTAGTCGTCCTACACAAGCGGACATAATAAATGCTCCCGTAGGGCTTGACGAAAGTCACGCAGCCACAGGCAATCGTGTCACAAACCGCTTGTCCCTGGTTATGCTTATGTGACACCTTACTTCTTTGGGCCGATGGCAAATGCCAGCCTGTCGTTCTTATAAACTCATTCACGGCTTTGCAGTTTCAATATACTGCCATTTCATATCGCCTTTCTAAAATGTACCACGTGTTTCTTTAACTAACTTTATTATTCTATGTATCACTCTGCCCCTCATTATCTTCATAAATCACTCTCAAATAAATGTTAGCCCTTAGTTATTAGTAAATATCTTTAATTAAATAAATATATGTCCGCCACTACTATTATAAATCTTATTTTAGACTCTTGCATTGCAAAAATAATAAATCCCTAAAGGCATGCCTTAGAAATACTTGCTCAAGAATTTTAGGTAGCTAGATTACGTCACCAAATAAATGTATTTCTCTTTGTAAACATGAACAGTATCGGAAATACCGCTACTGAGATCTTAAATAAAAGGTATTATTAATAAAATGAGTTCATAAATGTTACTAAATAAATAAATGTATTTCTTGAATAAAAGTATCGGAAAATTCCGTTACTCAGTTTAAATATTGTCAAATATTATTAGTAAATAATTTATTAAAATGTTTCAATAAATAATTTCAAACTATACGTCTGCAGTTACGTTTTATTTATTCGATACCCATTCAATGTTTCCTCGATTTGTAAATATAAGTGTTTAATTAGTATTAGTGTAAGATTAATGTTTTGATTGGCTAACTCGAAATAAAATCATGAATCTCTTGCATACCCTGACCACCGTGCCTAAGGAAATATTTACTAATGTCACATCAGATGCATTGTTTTGTAGATTGTATTGTGGAACCGATAAACTATGTTCGAACTCAGTACTACGGGTGGCTTCGCTACCTCGATGATGCTGCTGTTCTGTGTGGTGGTCGAATTCTGCACTATGTTAACTAATCACACGTTTTCTGACTGTTACACTATAGGGGTTTCACAGTGCGTTCCTTTATAGTAAATTTAATAGATGCAAGTTTTTCTTTCATTCCACCAACATATTTTAAAATAGAATTATTATTTATTTATAATTATAAAAATAATAATAAACAGCCACTCTAAAATGAGTATAGCTATTCCAATTCCAAAAAAAATGAAAAGAAAGGGGAGAAGAGAAAACAAAAAATCACTCTAAAAAATGAATTTTGTGGTGATTATACACACCAATCTGTGAATCACAAATATATCCACATATAGAATATACTGGTCCAATTTTCAGTTAACTTGATATTTTACAATGTTGTCTTTTAGTCTCCTGTGCTGAAAACTTTTATTTCTAAAATACTTTGACATCATATCTAATCATAGATCTCCAATGTATCCTATTCTTTGCTTCATCTTCCCAATAGAAACAATTGCAACTGCACTTCTTCAAAATGTCTTTGAGATAATCCTTATAATATAGAGAGGACCTACCTATCTTACAAAATCCATATTGAAGTTCACGATGAAACATTCTTTTAAAAAGACTTCCATTGCTCATTTGTTTTACATGTCCAATCCAATAAAAGTGTGATTTTATAATAGTGGACACAATACTATCACACCTAACAAAGTGAAGAACATATTGATTGGTTTTATAATCTTGCCATTGTATTTTTAAAATTTTATGAAATGTTCTTAAATGAATCTTTTCTGATGCCTTCATATTGCATCAATATGGTTTTCAAATTTCACAACCATACAATAAATTAGGCGAAATAAATTGTGGTAGTTATTTCCCTATGATGAAATACTCTATCCTTTAACTTACTAAAAGCAGCAGCAGTACATTGAAGTCTGTATTGGATTTCAACATCTAAGTACATCTTTATACTCATAAAACTATCAAAGTATTTAAACTGGTTTACATTTTTAAAAAAATTGATAACCACTCAAACTGAAAGTTACTGAGGATTTTTCTTCCATCACTGGATGATTTAAAAAAAAACTTGAGTTTTTTGAATATTAATTACAAGATCTTTCTAAGTTGTAATCAAAATATTAAGAACGTTCCATAAATCACATTTTGAACTGGCAAAAGTAGCACAATCGTCAGCATACTATAAATCCAAAATCCATGAAAATGAAATTCTTGTTTAACTGATTCAAATAAAATATTCCACCATCAAACTTGTTTTGTATATTGATCCCAGTCTGATTAAGCCACTTATAAACAATTCCAAAGACCACTGTCATAAAACTGAAAACAATGTTGGAGCAAGGACACATCCTAGTTTTCATTTCAAATGCCTGGGATTTTTTACCTGTAGTAATAACATTTTCTCTCATTCCATCGTGTGATGGACAACCAACTAATTTCAAACAATGACATAGGCCTATCCTATTAATTTAATTAACTGACTTGACAAAATCAATAAAAATAATATATAAATCATTTCTTTGTTCCCAACACTTTTTTTGCATTTTCCTGTCAATAAAAAAATCAAATTTATAATGCTTAAAACCACCCTGAGTCCCTGGTAACTGTTTATCTATAACTAGAATCAATCTATTTTATTATAGATAGACAACTTCCATATTTCTTCATTCTTTTTTTATTTCATAAATAATTTCATATAAATAAAGATTAAAGACAAATAACCCCCATGATGCATTTCGTGCTGAACCAGCACTCATCAGTTGGGTCAGATCATTATCTTTCATATATATCTTTATTACATGAAGAGTATTTATGTAGAGCAAATTGTCTCATTTTTACTTTCAAGCATTAATTTACTCCTCTCCCAACTTTTACATTATCAACTTTTTGATAAACATGTAATGATTATTACTAATCATTTATTAAACAACAGATTTTCTCTACAACAGAACAAAATTTTTGAAAGCATTTTTGCTGCAGTGGATAATAATGATATTCCACAATCACTTTCTAGTCTTGCAAGAACTAACTTTAACAGATGTTTCATTGTTGCCCAGCTTTTCCTGCATCAATCTTAACAACAGTATATGATTTTTGATGTTCTAAACTAACCAGACCATTGTTAGAAATAAAAATAATTTTAAATTATTTTTGAAATATTAGACATTTTAAACTCTTTTCCCCCCTCTCTCTATATATATATATAACTTCAGCTCTAAAGTGAATTTATCTTACAGAGTGAATTTTACTCTATCCACTGGTATATTTTTCAGACTTTATTTCTAGGCAAATATTATTATAAGAAATTAAGAATATAAATTTTTCAGTTGGTTGTTCTTGACAAAGCATCACCTGGCGGTGCTACTGCTACTAATTTTACTACTAAAATTGCTGCTAGTTCTGCTGCTATTATGTTCTAAATTATTTACAGAAAGTTTTCCTAATAGAAACAGACTACAATCATGACTCCCAAAAAAACAAAATCTGAATGGGAAGATAAATCAATCAAAAAGACCACTGCCACATGGAAGTTTAGTATACATATTTAATATATTTAATGAATACAGAATTACAAATTTTACAGTTGTGCCTGAAGACTAACTAAAATCATAATTAAAATTGAGATGGCCTTTAATATCTCTAGATCCCACTAATGATCTCCACCTGGAATATCATTAATTATTGAGCCCTATCAAGGTTCTTGTTCTTCTAAAATATTCTTTCTATCTTCTTAATTAAACTCACCACAATATTTATGCTCACATTATGGAATTTAGAAAAAATTATAAGATTGTAATTAGAAACCAACATTCACAATAAAGATAGTAATCAATATTTCTCACTGCTGTCAAGGCAACCTTCTCACCTTTTAATAGCAAGAATGGAAATCCACTCTTACCAATGGTCCACTGAATATATATGGACACTTAAAGATTGCAACTTGACCACAGATAATGAAATATTGATACAATGAAGTTTAAATAAACTTCTTTAAACATGAAATAAACATGTCCATGTAATATAGACTAATAAATAGTCAATTATAACTTTACAAACTGCAATACTTTTAAATTGCTCATATATTATTTAAATAATAAGTGAAATAATGCTTAAAGCTAAATGGGATAATTATGTAATTAGAAACCAACCAGTAACCACCTAAACATTCACAATAAAAATAGTAATCAATATTTCTCACTGCTGTCAAAGCAACCTTCTCTCCTTTTTAATAGCAAGAATGGAAATCCACTTTTACTAATGGTCCATTGAATATATATGGACACTCAAAAGATTGCAACTTGATCACAGAGAATGAAATATTGATACAATGAAGTGTAAATAAACCTCTTTAAACATGTCCATGTAATGAAGACTAATAAATAGTCAATTATAACATTACAAACTGCAATACTTTTAGTTATCCCATTTAGCTTTAAGCATTATTTCACTTATTATAAGATTGTGTACAGAAATAATTTCTTAATTTAAAATTTTCTCTTAATGCTTTAAATAAAAACATATTAAGACTAATTCTACAACAGTATCTGCATTACAAAAAATATCCTTGTTTTAGACATGAATAGTTTTATTTGTTATATTAAAAATTTGTTAATATTTTTTTTTATTGAGTATGATCAATAAGTCGTTTTCAGACTTCAAATTTTCATTAAATAATTTAATGTTATGCTACTATTTTGTGTCAATTATTATACTACTATTCAGAAAGATTTTGTCTATTCATTAATACTATTTTTCTGAAGGTTATTTTCTTGCATTATCAAAAGATAAGATATCAGCTATTTACTATTTTAAAAGAGATTATTGAAATAGTTCATAGAAAGAACATGTGTTCATTGTGATAATTTGCCATTTGGAAAACAATACTAAATTTATTATAAGCTTTGTAACAAAAGAAAAAATCATGCTATATGGCTTATTCTCAATGTGATATAATTATAATCAGATAATTCTGTTTATTTTAATCTTTTTTTAATAATAGTAAAAACAAAGACAAAATGAGGTCTTTATCAGCTTCATTTTTTAATGACAGCAATTTAAAAAATATAAGTGGAATATGCAAATGTATTTTTCATAAAAAGCAATGTTGTAGAGTTATAATTATTAATTAAGCACCCAGGAAGGATATGTAAATACTTTTAAGACAGGCTATAATGTGTATCAAATGCACCTTGAAATTTATAATACTCAAGCAATATCTTTATTTTGCTGATAGAGGGACCTCTTAAACCATGACACAAGATAACAACTTTTATAAAGATAAGAGCAGCCGTCTTATCTTTAACTTAACTTTCCACTTACATAGGCCAATCTGAAGCATCTTGGTTTGGGAGCATGAAGCTGTTGTTCTCTACACTATTTAAGTCCACTATTTCCCATAAAAATTAACATTCGTGAAATCTTGATGTATTTTGATAATAAATTTAATCTTAAATGTGTTAATTTAAAAAAAAGATTGAATTACAATTGTTGACTGAAACTATTAAAAATTATTACAACTTAACCCACTCTCTGCCACAGCAAGATTTAATAAATGTATTCAAGGATTCAGATCAACTTGTCAAATCTACAAATAATACTAATTATTTAGGCAGGGAAATCAATAATTATGAATAATATAAAAAAGAGAGGGAGGAAAATCAGAAAACGTTAATTTAATTATAAAAGATTATATATATATATATATTGATAGAAACTATCATGATAGCAAAATTATTTTAAAGGAAATGTTTATTAAGTTAAATATCATTAATAATTCTTTAATTCAAATTAAGGCAGAAAATAACTTTTTATAACAATTTATTTTTCTAAGTTTTGATAAAACAGAAATCAAGAATGTGGATTAGTTTATTTCATCTACAGAAAAAAATTATGAGGTAGCCAATAAAACAACAATAAAAAAGTCATTACTATATAATTAGAAAGCATGTTTCATTAGAGATCAAATAGCAGCAAAAATGTCTGGAAAAATAATTTTTTTTTTTTTTTTTTAATTTTAGCAGTTCTAATTTGTTTAAGAAAGGAGCAAGGGTACCATTTTAAATTCCAACAAATCTTACTTTTAATATTTTACTTATTTATTTCCCCACTCATCTAATAATTAGTATGATGGGATAGAATGGATTTAACATACCTTTATTTTACTCCAGGGCTATTTTTTTATCTTTTTTTTGGTACTGTTCGGCTAGCTGTACTATGCCACTAGACAATGCTGCAATAACCATCAAGAACCATATAAGAGATAAATTTATCACTTAGCGAAACAGTACAGCTAACCGAACAGTACCCTTTTTTTTTGTTCAGACACTTCTCAGAACGTGTTAATTCTTCAAATAAGTTAGTGATCTATAGTGAAGACCTCTGTAATCATTACTTTTGATCCTGTAAACAAGATTTGATTCTCATGATGGTGTTTTATGATTTACTGAACACTTCCTTGCCCTTCTATAAATTCTTGCAGTTGTTCAGTTGTTTGACATTAGATTCTCACAATTGACTAAATACTTCTTGTTGGCTATAGGCACTTGTGATTTCACTTCAGATTTTCACAGTTCAGTGAATGCTTCTTTCTCTGCTGCAGACATTTATAGTCCACCTACAATGTATGCTTGGTTTCAGATTCTCTGTTTACTTGATATACTTAATTGCTTAGGTCTGTGGAGGAGCTTCCATACCTTTTTGTGATGATCTCAGATACTTTTGGATATAATTGAAGTGACATTTTCATTCTTGACCATTTTCTACAACAATCACTGTGATTTGCTTAGCTAGCAATGCCTAGATGTATTTCACCCAGGCTACATCATTTACTGCAAATCTGAATAATTGTCAATAACAGAAGATGGAATGTAATAATGTCACATTATATATGACTTGTTTTATTGATTATTATTTTGGAATATTAATATAAGACAACTATAATTAATATCTTTTTTTTTTCTTATTTACTATTTTGTTGAATGATTGTAAGGTCTTCTTGATTAAGATATGGAGAGTGTATCTTCTGATAATAATGATCACAACACTTACTGTAGTTTTCTAGGCCTATGTTTAACCTGGACCACATACATAATGGTTTGCCTATACATTTTAGAAATTGGTCAAGAATTGATTGATTACTCAAAATATGATAATTTGATTCCATATAAAAATAAATCCCTCTGCTGGTGAGATGGTTTGTTTTTCCCAGAACTATTATGAAAAATTGCTTAGACATCTAGATCCTGCTTGAAACAAGTAGCAATAATATGGCTTCTGATCATTAGTAACTGAAAAGTATCATCCTAATTAGTGCCAGATATTTTCAGCAGGAAATCAGTTAAACAAATTAATATTCTCTTCTAATACATTGCATGATTTTGGGTAGTAATAGAATATGAACTCTTGAGCAAGAAATCATTTGATTATTTAATTCAAACTTATTGGCTACCAAAATTTAATAACAGCCTTTCAGTGTTTTACTTTGGATTTAGCACTCTCTTCTTCACCCTATCCTGCATAATAATAATAATTATTGTCTCTGGATTTATTTGTTTTTTTCTAATTTACCTGCTACTGATAAAACATCATTAAAAGTATGGAGACAATAATAGATTTGTTTCTGGTTCAAATTGCTTTGTAAATCTTGCATGCTTTCTACCTTCAATTACAATTCTTTCGATAGCTATAAAACAATGCCTAGGAATTTAAACCAATCAATATCAAATATAGAAGAACATCACTTTTACTAAAACTAATTCCAATGTAATCAATTATTTAACCTAATAGAAATTAGAATATTTCCACTGGTATATTGGATTCCCAATTATAATGAACCGCTTTGCCCGCTGAAGGGTCGTATTAGTAAATTCATAAAAAGGGCTATGGTTAACTTGAGAGGTTAAATCTCAAGTTAACCATAGCCCTTTTTATGAATATATAAGGTTAAATCTCAAGTTAACCATAGCCCTTTTTATGAATATACTAATACGACCCTTCAGCGGGCAAAGCGGTTCGTTATAACTGGACGCCGCAACTGTGGGGCCTCTGGAGAGCGATGGGGAATAGGAATATAGTAGAAGGTTCAAATAAAAGAGGGCGCAACGACCAGTGGATTTGACACGAAGTCGGTATAGTAAACAAAAATCCGATACTTTCACGCATTTTATGAGGTTAAAGAAAAGAAAAACGGCGAATGATTTAAATTTTTTTTTCCGTGTAATTTTTTTTTATTGTTAAAAAAAGATGACTGGAATATATATGTTAGAGCAATAACACTGAGCCGTATTAATACGCTGGAAATGGATATATATATATTTTTATACGTTATCTGAGTTATTAATAAAAACTACTGTTAACCCTAATGGTTTTCAGAGGTCTAAATAGAGCGTTTTAGTCGAATTTAGAAGAAAGTCAGCATAGATCGATAATAAAAGAGAGGGAAATTGGGCAACGTGTAATGATAATAGAGACATATAAACTATACGCGAACTCGTGCGCAATTATAAATATTTTTTTTTTTTCTTTCTTCTTCTCTTGTTTGGAGGTGCGAGGATAAAGCCATAAATTGGAGATTTCAAAGCTTATGAATGGGAAATACGAATATGTAACAGCACATAGAAACGTAGCATTATAGAGTAAAAAGAATGGAAGCAACAGCACTGGATGGGGGCAGGGTAGTCAAAGCCAGTCAGGTGAAGAGAGATTGATAAACAGTAATGGAGAATAATATAAGTAATGAGGCAATTAGGGTTCAGAGATTTTCGGGGAAGATGTGGGAATCCCCTGGGGAACATATCCGCAGTCTAAAAAGATATTTCTGCAGGTACCCCGCAGAGGAAGAGGACAAAGTGATAATTGCAGCAAGCCACCTACAGGAACATGCCCAAAGATGGTGGGAGGCATTGAGTGAGCAACGGGAGCCTTTGAGGGGTATGAAAGAGCCCTCAAACAAGCTTTTTGGAATATAGAAATCCAAGAATATATATTCAACGAAATAAGTAGACAGACATTCGGGGAGCCACACGATGAGTATATATACTTCTTCAGGCGACAAGTGGCTCGACTGCGAGAATTGGAGATGCTAAAACTGTCAGAAGGACAGATTGTGGGTATAGTGTGTAGGAATGTGCCACCTGACATAGCCGCCATAGCCAGGACCGCTAAAAGGGGGCTAGCTCGAGATGTGGACTGGGCACTTGAACAAATAGTGTGCAGCCAGTGGTGAAGAGAGATGGAAGAGAAGGAACATAAGAGCATGGAAGATAGATGGGTGGGAAACCTGGTTTGTGATGATGAAGACAGAGCCCCCAACTACACCAATCAAACATGCCCTAAAGTGGAAGCACGCATTGCAGAAATCAAGAATGTGGATTAGTTTATTTCATCTACAGAAAAAAATTATGAGGTAGCCAATAAAACAACAATAAAAAAGTCATTACTATATAATTAGAAAGCATGTTTCAATAGAGATCAAATAGCAGCAAAAATGTCTGGAAAAATAATTTTTTTTTTTTTTTTAATTTTAGCAGTTCTAATTTGTTTAAGAAAGGAGCAAGGGTACCATTTTAAATTCCAACAAATCTTACTTTTAATATTTTACTTATTTATTTCCCCACTCATCTAATAATTAGTATGATGGGATAGAATGGATTTAACATACCTTTATTTTACTCCAGGGCTATTTTTTTATCTTTTTTTTGGTACTGTTCGGCTAGCTGTACTATGCCACTAGACAATGCTGCAATAACCATCAAGAACCATATAAGAGATAAATTTATCACTTAGCGGAACAGTACAGCTAACCGAACAATACCCTTTTTTTTGTTCAGACACTTCTCAGAATGTGTCAATTCTTTAAATAAGTTAGTGATTTATAGTGAAGACCTCTGTAATCATTATTTTTGATCCTGTAAACAAGATTTGATTCTCATGATGGTGTTTTATGATTTACTGACACTTCCTTGCCCTTCCATAAATTCTTGCAGTTGTTCAGTTGTTTGACATTAGATTCTCACAATTGACTAAATACTTCTTGTTGGCTATAGGCACTTGTGATTTCACTTCAGATTTTCACAGTTCAGTGAATGCTTCTTTCTCTGCTGCAGACATTTATAGTCCACCTACAATGTATGCTTGGTTTCAGATTCTCAGTTTACTTGATATACTTAATTGCTTAGGTCTGTGGAGGAGCTTCCATACCTTTTTGTGATGATCTCAGATACTTTTGGATATAATACCTTTCTAGGCTTTTCAAATGTTCAACCAGTGCCTCTCCCATTTGCCCAGCAAACCTTTTAATTTTTAAAAACTGATTTACCTGAGATTGCGATATTGGATATTTTGCTATAGCCTCCTTATCTTCTACTATACTATTTTGCTCTTTCTTTTTTTCTGCTCCCTCTTTCTTTTCTATCTCGGCTTTCATTTGCCCTTCTTCTAGGTCGTCTTCTCTTTGGGTTGGGCTTTCTTCCCTTTTGCCTCCCCCTATTTGCTTGTCTAGCTTCTTTTCTAATGCTAATATTCTAATCTCATGTTTTTTATGCATCTTCCTCATTTCCTCAAATCTCAATTCCATTCTTTCTTCCATCTCCTGTAGCTTTCTCATAATAATACTCAACATATTGGTTTCTCCTGCTTTCTCTGCGCTATCCTCGCTCATTTTTTCTTTCTTTTTTTCTCCCGATCGGGTTTTCATCTACTTTATTTTACTATTTTTATGAGATATCCTTAAGAAAGCGAATTTTATTTTTCCTAGTTTCTAAGTGAAATAATAATGCAGTTATATATTTATTCTCGTTTTTATATGTATATATAACGTTCTAATACGACAATTTATTTCTTCTTTTTCTGTCTTTTCTACACTTAAGAAAGGGCGGAGCAAGAGAGTAACTATAATGGTATAAATCAAACATTGGATTGTAACATCACATTAAATAGCCAAAGGTGCTACTATGGAAAAAAGTACAACAAAAGAAAAAGAAGTGAACATAGAAAATTAAAAAAATTACAAAATACTTTAAAATAAACCAAAAACGCCAATGTATATAGTGATAATCAAACATTGCAATCGTAAATCTCAAAAAATTAAAGTGTGTTAAGGCATTTTTAAATAAAAGTCATAAAACCTAAATATATATACATAGCGATAATTAGAAAAAATGATAAATGTTGCTTTCAAAAGATTAAACATTATTCAGAAATGAATAAAATAATATGAAAATAACTGGTACACTATTAAGAACTGCAAGAAAGATAGCTAGTGTAAAAAAGCAACAACTGATCAATAAATTTTCTACCAAGATAAAATAATGTATTAAAAAATAAAAAATATGAAAAATTTTAAAAATAATCCATTAAAGAAATTGAGTACACTGCATTTACAGTTTTGTAAAATGGCATAAAAAAGAATTCATTACATTATAAGATAATTTTGAATTGGCAAGAAAATCGATGAAACAAAATAAAAATCTCAAAAATGGAAAACATCTTGTTATTTGAAAGAAAGATGTTTCAACAATAAAAAAGAAAAAAAATGAACTATTACTAAAAAGGAAGATGACAGACATGATGGAATGTAAGAAAGACATTAATAAAAAATTATGTAATAATAAAAACAAGAAAACAAAGTATCTATTACAGTTACTAAATCTTCTTAATTGCCCATGATATCTATGAAGAAATAAAAGGCTCCTTAAAATTATGGAATAATAAGTGATATCTTAGAATGAGATGAAAGAATAAAAAAACTATTAGCAAAATTATATATTAAACGTCTAAATGATGTATCAAATGATTGGGAAAATTTGGTAATAATACTGATATTTTGAAAAAGTAATAAAGAAAATATTAGCACAGAAGGAAGTATTAGAAAATACAGATTATCAATCTTTTACCAGTTTTATACAAAATCTTTAACAAAGTAATTACAACTCATTTATAGCAAACTTTGATTTAACAAAATTTTTACCACGATAATTACAACTCGACTACAGAGAATATTGTATTTCCATCAACCAAACGAACAAGCTGGATTTAAAAATGGTTTTACTACAGTAGATCATATCCAGGTATTGAGAGAAGTTGTAGGTTATGAAAAGACATTTGATTTTATAAACATTTCTTCAGTGATAAACAGAGAAAAACTATCCATACAGTATTGCCACCTGTGGTAAACAGAGTAATCAATGGATGTGATGCTTAATGGTTTAACATTTCTTCAGTGATTAAAGGATTAGATCATCAGGGTAAGGATCCAGGATATTGTCATATTTTAAAGAATATTTCAGCAACAATTAGATTACATAATGATACTAGTAAAGTCAACATTGAGACGGGGTGACTCCATATCTCCAAAACTTTTTACAGCAGTGTTGCAAAAAGTATTTTATGGATTTAAATGGGAAACTAAAGGAGTGAAAGTAAATGCAGATTTAAGTCATTTAGATTTTGCAGATGATATAGTTGTTTTTGCAAATAATGCTTTAGAGCTTCAGGAAATGTTGCAGGAGTTTGCAGATGAAAGTAGGACTAAAGATAACTGTAAAAACGACTACAATAATGTTTAATGGATTTTCTTAAACTATGAAAATAAAGATTGATTATGATGGGTCAGATGAAGTTAACAGCTAGAACAATCTTAATCAGATTATTAATACAGATGGAAATGTAATGGATAAAATTAATCATAGAATTAAACTTGGTTGGAGTGCTTTTGGTAGAAATAACTTGGTGCTGAAAGGAAATATGCCTATGTGTTTAAAAAGGTTTTTAATAAATGTGTTTTACCAGTTCTTACTTATGGATCTGAGACATGGACACTTAAAAGAAGAGCAATACAGACTTCAGACCACTCAAAGAAGTATGAAGAGATGCATGTTGGGAGTAACAAGAAGAGAAAATGCAATATATGGGTAAGAGAACAAACAGGTGTTACTGACCTTATTGAAAAATTTAAAAGACTGATGTGGATCTGAACTGGACACATTGCTAGAAGAGATGATAATAGATGGACAATTGAAATCTTAATAACTGGATTCCAAGAGATTATAAAAGACCCAGAAAGAGATCACATGTGAGATGGATGGATGAAATAATAAAGTGTGCAGGAGTGATATGGAGAAGAGAAGCTAAAGATTGGAGAAGATGGATTGAAGTTGGAGAGACCTTCATCCTGCAGTGGATTGATAATGGTTGTTGATGATGTTGACCTTCACTAAATCATCTAACCCTATTACACAATTAACCTATTGTGACAATAAAACCTAGATCTTAAATTTTATTTATGGATTCACCCTTGCGTGTGGTAACCATAATGAATATTAAAAATATTAATCCACAATTAAAAGTTCACAAACTAATTTTTTTTGTTGTTGTAATCCATTTGCTTTTCAATAATGTGCAATTCTGAAATGTTCTCAAATTCTGGCTAATTCAAAATAATAATTGAATGGCAGACCAGGGAATGGGCATCATTATCTTGTTTAATTTGAAAAATGTCTCTGATCTGATTTATCTTTAAGAATTATTGGCTTTGTTATAATTATACATGTATTCCAATATTAATACTAGTTTCCTGACATTACATTTATTTTTTAAGTTCACAATATAGTCAAACCCTAAATGATTACAACTTTGCATTTTCCATGCAACGTTTATGCAAACTATCTTTTTTATTCCATTTCTCAGTACTTAACAGCTTTTATAGTGAAACTAAGATTTGTATTAAAATCTTAGTTTCACCTTAGTTCTGTCATCATTCTACCTCTCGCCCCTTTAGTATGAGTTTTGCATGGATTCTCACCTTGAATATCAGACTAATGAGTAATAATATACAATATCTATAAATTGTTTAAATAAATAAAAAAATGTTATATATGCGCACATACTCCGATAGTGTTTATTTAAAAATAACGCATTGCAAGGTATTATTAAATTGCCGTGCGTAAGTTGTATAAAGTTAAATAATCCTATTAATTATTCTGATAGGTTTAAATAATATTTTAAATTATAAAATAAATCAATAATTATATTTTAGAACGTAAACATATTATTATTTAGGTCAGATCCAGGTAATACTTAAATTATAAAAATAAATAATTATCAATTAAAATAAAGATGCTTTTAAAATTCCCCTGCTAATTAAAGGCAAGTCATAGCAGGAGAGGGTAAAAGATGACAGAGCTAAAAGGTATTTTTAAACATACAGAAACAAAGAAAAAGGTTTGTTAAAAACAACTTTTATAAATTACGTCATGTAAAAGGTAAAATTTGAAAAGTGGTCAGATTGAAATTCCAACCTGTATAACTATTGCATCCATGACCTAAAGGGATGTATGGCACAGACCCGAGAGACAGCTGCATGGATGACGTATTGCTCAATGGATCCCAGAGATAAGGAAAAAGAGAATAAAAAAGCCACAACTGATTGTTATTTTTTTTTTGATCAATGAAAGGTTAGAACCAGAAACGTTAATTCCAATTATGCTGTTTATTATATTTCTCGCGATCCAAATTTTATATCAAGCAATGCGCCAAGAGTAGGCGCCATGTGACGCTCCTCCGGACTGATGGCTATACAATACTAAAATCCCACAAAATGTGATAAACCTAGAATTCTGCTGCTTCCGTTGAATAAATCTTCTCCTAAATGTAACTGCCATTGAACCTGGAAACTCGGACTCTCCAAATAGTGTGCACACTTAAATGAACTAAAGGTAACATGATACCCAAGATTAAAATTCGTTTTGGAACTCTAATTGAACTCTATATTTCTAAAATATTAATTTCATTTTAATTTCCACTATTATGTAATCCTAAAATTAAATCTATTTTCTGTAATAATACTATTTTAAAATGAACCTCGTAAATTAATCTATCATTATTCTACTTGGGTATCCAATTTTATTGTCTTCGTTAAGATTATATTTCATGCCCACGTGGTTTCCGAGCTGATGTTTTTTTACATAATTCGCGGAAGGGCTACCCTCTTCTGTGAGTTTAATATCATAACAGTAAATCACATCGGTTAATAGATTTCAGCTCGGGAATCATATAATATTTTTAATATGTTTTATAAATATGAGACCCATATTATTAGTTAATGTATTTGGTAATGAGCTATCATTCATGCTAGGTTAGTTAAATCTTAAATAAAGCCATAATGTTAAGAAGAAAGGGGGGTTAATGATAGTAAATTAATTACTAGTCATGTGGAGATTGGGGACAGATTTGTATAAATAAATGCGTTTGCATTAGAGTTATGAACTGCGCTAGTTATTGATACATGAATTTTTATATCGCAGAAATGTAATAGAGGTACTGTCAATGTTTTGCTCTTGCACTTAAGGTGCATACAAAATATATATAGCATGGAACCTTGTCACGCAGTCGGGGATGGAAAGGCTATGACCTCATACTGACACCGCTCCTAAGGGCTCCGACCCGATGTTTGGCCGACCCTTTTCATATTCCACTAGTAATTACCTTGTCATGCGGTCGGGGATGGAAAGGCTATGACCCCATACTGATACCACGCTCATGACAGACCTACAGGGCTCCGATCCGATGTTTGATCATCCCACCAGCCTCCAACATTTCTTCTGTGATTATTCTTTTAAAAAGCCGATTCTCTTATAGCTCGCAGTATCCAGGCTACCGCAGGTCGCTTTAATAATAATTATAAAGTTTATGCTGGGTCTAGCTCCACTCCTCCACATATGTTAATCTATAGTAAATTATTAGAATAAAATATTTATATGATAAAGTAAATAGGATGATAGCTTTGTGAACGAATGCACTCCTCATTAAGATATCGTAATGTGTCTTGTAACCTTCGCCACTTAAACGTGAGGCATGGGATGTAATTTATATTGATATCCAGGTAGGGTAATATATTTGCCAATGTAAGTTAACAGCAATTAAATATTTAAATTATCTATATCCATGTCTGTGTCTGCTTAATTTTAAATAATAATTAGTGTCACTCATATCAATGAATAGTAGAATATAGTACTAGTCCATAAGGTGAAATCATTAATTAGTCTCTTGTTTACCTGACCACCGGGCCTAGAAAATAGTGCTATTGTTATGGTAGATGTGTTGTCATGTGGGTTTTGTTGTGAATAAATTTACTATGTTCGAATAAGGTATCACAGGCCTTGAACCCACCTGTTATGCCGCCATTTGAACATGGTGGCGGAATTTTGCAACATGTTAACAAGGCATATGTAATCATACCGTTACATAGTATATTTTTTTTTAGCCGCTGACGCCGCAATGTGGGCCGAATACGAAAATACCCTGAGATCGAAAAAAAAAAAGAAAATTTTTTTATTAAATTTTTCTTTCATTCATATATTGTTTATAACTACTATATATATAAATAAATAAATAAATCAAATGAGTGAAGTGAGATATTGAGCAGGCAGCGGACATGGAATGGGTATGAACGTATGTAAAAGGGTGATGACGAAACATACTCGGATCTGAAAATATATATATACAAAATAATAAAAATATGTATGAGAGCCAGAGGAGTAGTGGCAGCAGCAAATTGTAATAGATAGGGGTAGCAGCCAGATTGGGTAGGATAAATGGAAAGAATAATGGGAAGAGCAGATATAGTGATAGTACTGGGGGAGTTTAGAAATAAGCCATTAGAGATATAAGTGGCAATAGATTAGGAAAACGCTATAGAAATGATTGAAATAACAGATAGAAACCTTCAATGGGGAAATAGGAGAAAGGCCGCAATCACAATTGGAGAGTCTCAAAATTTTTTTTTGTTGTTTCAAGGCAGGAGAGAAAGAAATGAGGGAGTGTACAAGCTAGCAAGTTAATCGCTGATCCAAGTATGATATCATTGTACCCTTAAAATCCAGGTTTTTTTTGTCATGAATTCTAGTGGGTTTTTTTTATTATTATAGTATTCTGTTTTAAATTTTGCATTTTCCTCTTTATTAAAATGGGAGGATTCATTTACTACCACCCATTCTGAGTAAGGGAATATGAAACTGTAAGATTTGTATTCAAATCTTAGTTTCACCTTAGTTCTGTCATCATTCTACCTCTCACCCCTTTAGTATGAGTTTTGCATGGATTCTGACCTTGAATATCAGATTAATGAGTAATAATATACAATATCTGTAAATTGTTTAAATAAATAAAAAAATGTTATATATGCGCACATACTCCGGTAGTGTTTATTTAAAAATACCGCATTGCAAGATATTATTAAATTGCCATGCGTAAGTTGTATAGAGTTAAATAATCCTATTAATTATTCTGATAGGTTTAAATAATATTTTAAATTATAAAATAAATCAATAATTATATTTTAGAATGTAAACATATTATTATTTGGGTCAGATCCAGGAAATACTTAAATTATAAAAATAAATAATTCTCAATTAAAATAAAGATGCTTTTAAAATTCCCCTGCTAATTAAAGGCAAGTCATAGCAGGAGGGGGAAAAAGATGACAGAGCTAAAAGGTATTTTTAAACGTACAGAAACAAAGAAAAAGGTTTGTTAAAAACAACTTTTATAAATTACGTCATGTAAAAGGTAAAATTTGAAAAGTGGTCAGATTGAAATTCCAACCTGTATAACTATTGCATCCGTGACCTAAAGGGATGTATGGCACAGACCCGAGAGACAGCTGCATGGATGATGTATTGCTCGATGGATCCCAGAGATAAGGAAAAAGAGAATAAAAAAGCCACAACTGATTGTTATTTTTTTTTTGATCAATGAAAGGTTAGAACCAGAAACATTAATTCCAATTATGCTGTTTATTATATTTCTCGCGATCCAAATTTTATATCAAGCAATGCGCCAAGAGTAGGCGCCATGTGACGCTCCTCCGGACTGATGGCTATACAATACTAAAATCCCACAAAATGTGATAAACCTAGAATTCTGCTGCTTCCGTTGAATAAATCTTCTCCTAAATGTAACTGCCATTGAACCTGGAAACTCGGACTCTCCAAATAGTGTGCACACTTAAATGAACTAAAGGTAACATGATACCCAAGACTAAAATTCGTTTTGGAACTCTAATTGAACTCTATATTTCTAAAATATTAATTTCATTTTAATTTCCACTATTATGTAATCCTAAAATTGAATCTATTTTCTGTAATAATACTATTTTAAAATGAACCTCGTAAATTAATCTATCATTATTCTACTTGGGTATCCAATTTTATTGTATTCATTAAGATTATATTTCATGACCACGTGGTTTCCGAGCTGATATTTTTTTATATAATTCACGGAAGGGCTACCCTCTTCTGCGAGTTTAATATCATAACAGAAAATCACATCGGTTAATAGATTTCAGCTCGGGAATCATATAATATTTTTAATATGTTTTATAAATACGAGACCCATATTATTAGTTAATGTATTTGTTAATGAGCTATCATTCATGCTAGGTTAGTTAAATCTTAAATAAAGCCATAATGGTAAGAAGAAAGGGGGGGGGTTAATGATAGTAAATTAATTACTAGTCGTGTGGAGATTGGGGACAGATTTGTATAAATAAATGCGTTTGCATTAGAGTTATGAACTGCGCTAGTTATTGATACATGAATTTTTATATCGCAGAAATGTAATAGAGGTACTGTCAATGTTTTGCTCTCGCACTTAAGGAGCATACAAAATATATATAGCACGGAACCTTGTCACGCGGTCGGGGATGGAAAAGCTACGACCTCATACCGACACCGCGCTCGTGACCACTCCTAAGGGCTCCGACCCGATGTTTGGCCGACCCTCTTCATATTCCACTAGTAATTACCTTGTCATGCGGTCGGGGATGGAAAGGCTATGACCCCATACTGATACCACGCTCATGACAGACCTACAGGGCTCCGATCCGATGTTTGATTGTCCCACCAGCCTCCAACATTTCTTCTGCGATTATTCTTCTAAAAAGCCGATTCTCTTATAGCTCGGCAGTATCCAGGCTACCGCAGGTCGCTTTAATAATAATTATAAAGTTTATGCTGGGTCTAGCTCCACTCCTCCACATATGTTAATCTATAGTAAATTATTAGAATAAAATATTTATATGATAAAGTAAATAGGATGATAGCTTTGTGAACGAATGCACTCCTCATTAAGATATCGTAATGTGTCTCGTAACCTTCGCCACTTAGACGTGAGGCATGGGATGTAATTTATATTGATATCCAGGTAGTGTAATATATTTACCAATGTAAATTAACCGCAATTAAATATTTAAATTATCTATATCCATGTCTGTGTCTGCTTAATTTTAAATAATAATTAGTGTCACTCATATCAATGAATAGTAGAATATAGTAGTAGTCCGTAAGGTGAAATCATTAATTAGAGTCTCTTGTTTACCTGACCACCGGGCCTAGAAAATAGTGCTATTGTTATGGTGGATGCGTTGTCATGTGGGTTTTGTTGTGAATAAATTTACTATGTTCGAATACGGTATCACAGGCCTTGAACCCACCTGTTATGCCGCCATTCAAACGTGGTGGTGGAATTTTGCAACATGTTAACAAGGCATACGTAATCATACCATTACAATAGATTGTATTGGCTGCAGAAAGGAGTTTGCTATTGACTGAAAGGAGACCCTTTGATTCCTCTTGGAGGTCTTAAAGGAACCAAGCAGGGCAAATTCCTAATGTCCACTCCATACGTTCTTGTCGTTGCAGCTGTTATTACTATATGATTATTCATATAGTATATGAACATGGATGGGCTGCTCACCAACATGCATTAGCCAGCATGGTGAGTTTATTGGCTTTTTACCTCCGAATTTAAGATCAAGAAACACCATGGTCTTTCTTCTCAGTGCCTGATAAGGCAGAATGAATGTGTAAATAATAAATATTTTTCCAATACATATATGCCATTATGACAGACAAAAATGAAGCATGGCCCTTATTCCCAGGAGGCTGTAAAGTTACAAACCAAGGCAGCAGTTGGTGGCTGAAAGCAGAGGGTGCTAAGAATCCCCTGGACCCAGGCTGCCATTTGATGACGACTTTTTATTTAGGTACTTACAACTGCAGATCACTTTCAAGTGAAGGAAGATTGCAAGAATTAGAAGAACTGTCTTATATTAAATGGAACATTATTGGACTTTGTGAAGTTAGAAGAAAAGTGAAGAGACAATTGATTTAAAAAGTGGACATATACTCTATTATAAAAGCACAAATATTGGAAATACAAGTGGAGTAGGATTCATTATAAATAAAAAGTGGAAGAACAATATTGTGGAGATTGATAGTGTATCGGACAGAGTGGCAAGATTAGTTATACAACTTAATAGCAGATACCAAATGCAGATAATTCAGGTTTATGCCCCAACTAGATCTCGTAGTGATGAAGTAGCAGAAGATTTTTATATGGTTGTACAAAAGGCTTTTGATCAGAGTAAACAACATTTTAAAATTGTTATGGGAGACTTTAATGCTAGAATTGGTAAACAAATGAAAGATGAAAGTGTTGTAGGTAATTTTGGTTATGGTAATAGAAATGAGAGAGGACATAGACTTGTGGAGTTTGCAGAAAAAGAAAAACTTTATATTATGAATTCTTTTTTTGAGAAAAATGTTAAAAGGAAATGGACATGGAAGCATCCAAATGAAGGTACAACAAAATTGGATTATATTTTGACTAACAGAAAATACATATTTCAAGATTGTCATGTTCTTAATAAATTTAACACAGGAAGTGATCATCGATTAGTAAGGTGTAAGATACGTGTTAATGTAAAACTAGAGACAAAAATTATTAAGAAAAACAATATTTACAGTTGATATTCCTAATCTTCAGAAACATTCTAATGAATTTAAATTAGAACTTACAAATCGGTTTCAAGTATTAGTAGATTTTGAACATGATTCAGATTTGAATGAAATTAATATGAAAATAACTGATACACTTTTAAAAACTGCAACAAAGATAGCTGATAGAAAAAAGCAGCAATTGACTAATAAAATTTCTACTGAGAGTAGAGAATTTATGAAGAAAAGAAGGAATATGAAGATATACAAAAATGATGCATTAAAAAGAATTGAATATCTCAAATTTTGTAAAATGGTGAGGAAAAGAGTTGAAAATGATATAAGAAAGTATAACTGTGAACTAGCAAGGAAAGCTGTAGAAGAGAATAAAAGTCTCAAGAATGTCAAACAACATTTTGGTATTGGTAGGAAATTTATATCTGCAATAAGAAAAAAAGATGGAATTATTACTAAAAAGAGAGATGACATCATGAAATTGGTAGAAGATTTTTATCAAGAATTATATAGTAATAAAAAACAAGTACCTCCTATAACTATTACATTTTCCGAATTGCCCAGAATTTTAAATGAAGAAGTGAGACATGCAATTAAATGTATGAAGAAAGGAAAGGCTCCAGGTAATGATGGAATTATAATTGATATATTTAAAGAAGCAGGTGAAGAAATAGAAATTTTTTTTACAAAATTATATACCAAATGTCTAAATGATAAAGATGTACCGGATGATTGGAAGAATGCAGTAATAATATTAATATTTAAAAGAGGTGATAAAGAAGATATTAGAAATTACAGACCTATCAGCCTTTTATCAGTTTTATATAAAAATTTTACCAAGATAATTACAACTCGTCTACAGAGAACATTGGATTTTCACCAACCAAGAGAACAAGCTGGATTTAAAAGTGGTTTTAGTACAGTAGATCATATCCAGGTATTGAGAGAAGTTATAGAAAGGACAAATGAATATGAGTTGTCATTATGTTTTGGATTTGAAGATTATGAAAAGGCATTTGATTCTATAAACATTTCTTCAGTGATTAAAGCATTGGATCATCAAGGTATAGATCCAGGATATTGTCATACTTTAAAGAATATTTATAAAAATGCAACAGCAACAATTAGATTACATAACGATACTGGGAAAGTCAACATTGAGAAAGATGTAAGACAAGGTGACTCCATATCTCCAAAACGTTTTACAGCAGTGCTGCAAGAAGTATTTTGTGGATTAAAATGGGAAACTAAAGAAGTGAAAGTAAATGGAGATTATTTAAGTCATTTAGATTTCACAGATGATGTAGTTGTTTTTGCAAATAATGCTTCGGAGCTGCAGGAAATGTTGCAGGAGTTATCAGATGAAAGTAGGACTAAAGATAAATGTTAAAAAGACTAAAGTAATATTTAATCAATTTGCTCAAAATATGAAAATAAAGATTGATTATGATGAATTAGAAGAAGTCAACAGTTACAAATACCTTGGTCAGATTATTAATACAGATGGAAACATAATGGAGGAAATTAATCATAGAATTAAACTTGGTTGGAGTGCTTTTGGTTGAAATAACTTGATGCTAAAAGGAAATATGCCTATGTGTTTGAAATGGAAGGTTTTTAACAAATGTGTTTTACCAGTTCTTACTTATGGATCTGAGACTTGGACACTTAATAGAAGAGCAATACAGAGACTTCACACCACTCAAAGAAGTATGGAGAGATGTATGTTGGGAGTAACAAGAAGAGATCGAAAATGCAATGTGTGTGTAAGAGAACAAACAGGTGTTACTGACCTCATCGAAAAAATTAAAAGATTGAAGTGGAGTTGGGCTGGACATATTGCTAGAAGAGATGATAATAGATAGACAATTGAAGTTTTAAACTGGATTCCAATAGATTGTAAAAGAGCCAGAAAGAGACCACATGTGAGATGGATGCATAAAATAAGAAAGTGTGCAGGGGTGATGTGGATAAGAGAAGCTAAAGATCGGAAAAGAAGGATTAAACTTGGAGAGACCTTCATCCTGCAGTGGATTGATAATGGTTGATGATGATGATAGATTGAATTGTTGACAATTTCTCAGCCTCATTAATTGATCGCATATTTCTCTCTTCATCACTTCCAGCAGTCTACGTAAGTAAAGTTCATTCTTTTTTCCCTCTGATATTATACGATCAATCTGAGATTATGATTATAACAAATTCTAATAACCATTACTAAAATAAGAGTTCATAAAGGATTTGTAGTGACTTGAAATTATATTTGAATGATATCTCTAGAATTCTCATTACGATGTATTATAGCATTTTTCGGTAGATTTCAACAATTATTAACTTATGGGATTGTGATCAAACAGAAAACAGTGGCAAACTTAAAAGAATTAATAATAATTATACTTGAATTTATTTACTGGTTATAATCTCTACAGATTTTTTAATAGAATGTTTGCGAGTAGCTAGGTGGTTTAAAGAATCTATAAATGAATTTCTAAATAGACAAACTTTAATATATATGACCCAACAGAGAAGCTTGAATATTTACCAATTTCACAATATCAACTAATAAACTATTATTAATTTTGATTAATCATTAGAGTGCTGTAAAGACTACTTTTTTTTTTAATTATTTTTAGAGAAAATAATCTTTAAAAAAAGATTGATTCTAAAAAAGAAATTAATTTAATAATACATCGATTTATCAGGTGAAATTAGAATGTTAAGTTGTCGAAGCAGATTTAAATAGTTGTGGTCATATTTTGATTTTTTAAAAAAATCATTTTTAGAGAAAATAATTTTTAAAAAAAGATCGATTTTTAAAAAGAATGAATGTAAAATACATGGATTTATGACACGATGAAATTGCATGTAACAATATTAATAACCAAAGCAGATTTAAATAGATGTGGCTTGTACATTATTCACAACTTTATATTATACGCTATCTATCTTTTAAGTAATATATGCATAGATGTTAACCTTGCAATAATATTGCGGTTAGAGAGCGCAGTTTTTCCGTGCGTAGTGTGGAGAAACAGCGCTGCATAGTGTGCTAGAATCTTGGTAGTTGCTGGTAGCAGATGACGTAAGTTAAAAGGGCTTATGCATGGCAACCAGTGCCACCAAGCGGGCAGCTTTGGTGCCAGATAGCTGGTGGAATGTTCCTGTGCTTGTGCATGGTGAACAGCGCCACCTAGTGGCTGTAACAAGCATTGCTGCTTTTGGGCCCCTACTGTGGATATTTCTGCGTGTTTAAGCAGAAATGACATCTTTAGCGGTGGGAGTACACTATCTCCACCAGTACCCAATTTAAATTCATTATTTTTTCTATAGAATTTCTGTTGACTTTCAATTTTTTTACCGAGTTGAATTTTTTTAATATACAGCAAAGAATGACTTTGACCAACCCATTATTGCTTAATTATGTATTATCTATATTTAAACTAATCATGGCCTGATTAACACATAAGAGCATTCCAGATTTTTCTAGATGTATGTAATAAGTATATATTAGCTATACCCACAAAAATAGTTGCGATAAGTAAAATAAAAATACGCTGTACTTCTAGATGGAGACAGAATATAAAATAAAATTTCTATGACAAGCTGCAATGAGTAAAAAATATATCTGTTCCAAGCATAGCTGAAAAACATTTTTTGCATAAATGTAATGAAGGGAGAAAATATTTAAACTAGCATTATATTCATAAAACATTGTTAACTGATAAAATAAATTTTCTACATGTTAAGTGGTAATTGTACAACATCATAATTAAGTAGAATTTTATGTAGGAGTAGATAGAAATATTAAATTATAGTCTCTAAAGGTTTACATGGTGCACTGTGAGACATTTCACAATTTTTGTTAAGACATAAAATTCTGCTGCAAAAATCTGATTTCATAATAAATGTTCAAAAACAATTGAGAGATATATAGTGAGTTTTAGCAACCATTATTGAATGCTCAAACCCTCATTAGTTAATAGTTGGGAAACCTGGCTAATATTATCTTCTCTTTCATTATTCTTCTGTGACGGGTTATTGTAGAGATCTTTATCCTACAGTAAGCTATTTAAGAGGCTAATTTATATTTTATTTTGTAAACTGAAAACATGATGAAGTGTTGGAAGAAACTAAAACCACCATTTTAAAAATAAAAACAAAATAATCAAATAGTTTGATGATCAAGTGATCATGTGACATTCAATTTACTATTGTGCTAATATATACAGAGCAACTAAGAACTTTTTGAATATCAAGACAAAAAATTATTGGCAAAGATTAAAGATAACAATCAAAATGTACACTTTCAATAGTCAAGAAGGGAGAATGAAATAAATCTAAAACTAGGAATATTATCAATTAGAAGTCATCAAAATGCATAAATAAAGAATGTCTTCATTACAACAAAATGATTGTGAAAGTGAATAATTAGCACATTCTAAATATCAAAAAGATAAAGATTATGTTGACTTGAAAAATAAATAAAAATTTGAAAACATAAAAATAGTAGCTGAGTTTTTAAGATCCAAAAGTAAAGTTTGAAACAATTGATTTTAAGTACAAATGAAAAAAGAAAAGACACATGCTTTTGAAATATAATATTGGGAAAACATTATATATATATATACACACACACAAAACCAACGAATCCATTATCAAAAAAATTTAGCCTCAAAATTTATTGGAAGCCAAAATACAAACTAGAGAATTTGTCATATTTTGAACATGTTATGAAAACTGTTGTTTAATAGGAAAAATGCTGATCCTTAGTAAAGTTGAACACACATACAAAAAAAAGTATAAATAGAAATAATGGTGATTATAGAGTGCACCAATAAAATCTTCATCATACTGTCAAGTAGAAAAGAGAAAAGGTGACTTTTAAACATGGAGTCACCAAGTATCAGAACTGATTTGATAGATTGTAACTGCAAATATTGATCCTATACTATGAGTGATTCCAGATGTGTAAATCAATTAAATTACATTAATCAATATTAGAAAGAATAGTTAGAAGTATAGAACTTAAAAAAATAAGATGATTAAAACTAACAGGTTATAAAGCTCTCACTCACCGCATAGAAACAGAAAACTTTATATTATGAATTCTTTTTTTGAGAAAAATGTTAAATGGAAATGGATGTGGAAACATCCAAATAAAAGTACAGTAGAATTGCATTATATTTTGGCTAATAGAAAATATGTATTTCAAGATTGCGATGTTTCTAATAAATTCAATACAGTAAGTGATTACCAATTAATGAGATGTAAGATTAATGTTTATGCAAAACTAAGCGAGACAAAAATTATTAAAAAAAACTATTCACAGTTAATATTTCTAATCTTCAGAAAGATTCCAATAAATTTAAATTAGAACTTGCAAATTGTTTTCAAATATTAACAGATTTTGAACATGATTCAGATTTGAATGAAATGAGTAGGAAGATAATTGATACACTTTTAAAAACAACAAAAACAGTTGTTTCAAAAAAGCAGCAGTTGACCAGTAAAATTTCTACTGAAAGAAGGAGTATGAAAAAATATAAAAATGATGCTTTAAGAAGGATTTAAAATCTTGAACTTTGTAAAATTGTGTAAAAAAAAATGATAGTGATATAAAAAAGTATAACTGTGAACTCGCAAGCAAAGGTATAAAAGAGAATAAAAGTCTCAAGAGTGTAAAACACCATCTTGGTATTGATAGGAAATTTATTTTTGCAATAAAAAAAATATATAACTATTACTAAAAAGAGAGATGACATCATGAAATATGGAGAAGAGTTCTATCAAGAATTATATAGCAATAAAGAATAAGGTAAAGTACTTTCTACAACTACTATAACTTCTGAATTGCCCAGGATTTTAAATGAAGAAGTGAGACATGCAATTAAATTTACGAAGAAGAGAAAAACTTCAGATAATGATGCAATTATAAGTGATATCTTAAAAGAAGCAGATGAAGAAATAGAAAAATATTTAATGAAATTATATACCAAGTGTCTACACAATAAAGATGTACCAGATGATTGGAAGAATGCAGTATTAATATTTAAAAAAAGGTGATAAAAAAATTTATTAGAAATTACAGACCTATCAATATTTTACCAGTCCCATACAAAATTTTTACTAAAATAATTATAACTCATCCACAGCAAACTTTGGATTTTAACCAACCAAAAGAACGAGCTCAATTTAAAAGTGGTTTTAGTACAGTGGATCATATCCAATATTGGGAGAAGTTATAGAAAGGACCAGTGAGTATGAGTTGCTGTTATGTTTCAGATTTGTGGATTATAAAAAGGCATTTGATTCTATAAGCATTTCTTCAGTGACTGAAACATTGGATCATCAAGATATAGTCCCAGAATATTAACATATTCTGAAGAATATTTATAAAAATTCAATAGCAATAATTAGATTACATAATGATGCTAAAAAGATTAATATTGAGAAGGATGTATGAAAGGGTCCATAATTCCAAAGCTTTTGACAGCAGTTTTGCAACAAGTATTTGGGGATTACAATGGGAAGTTAAAGAAGTAAAAATAAATGAAGATTATTTAATTCATCAAGATTTTGTAGATGATGGAGGTGTTTTGCAAATAATGCTTTAGAACTTCAGGAAATATTGTAAAAGTTATCAGATAA
This sequence comes from Epiperipatus broadwayi, assembly GCA_028023455.1. Lineage (NCBI taxonomy): Eukaryota > Metazoa > Onychophora > Udeonychophora > Euonychophora > Peripatidae > Epiperipatus > Epiperipatus broadwayi. Next base: position 183,366 of record JAQFVV010000137.1, on the reverse strand, counting down.
AAGAAATAAAGTAGGATTAAAGGTAAATATTAAAGACTAAAGTAATGTTCAATGGATTTTCTCAAAAAAATAAAAATAAAGATTGATAATAATGAATTAGAAGAATTACAAATATCTTGGTCAGATTATTACTACAACTGGAAACATAATGGATAAAATTAATCATAGAATTAAAATTGGTTAGAGTGCTTTTGGTGGAAAATTTAATATTACAAGGAAATTTGCCTATGTGTTTGAAAAAGGTTTTTAATAAAGGCATTTTACCAGTTTTTACTTATGAATCTGAGACCTGGACACTTAACAGAAGTTCAGTACAGAAACTTCAGACCATTCAATGAAGTATGGAGAGATGCATGTTAGGTGTAACAAGAACAGATCGAAAATGAAATACATGGGAATGAGAACAAACAGGTGTTATTTTGACATCATTGAAAGAATTAAGAGACTGAAATGGAGTTAGGCTGGACATATTTTTAGAAAACATGATAATAGATGGTCAAGTGAAATCTTAAACTGGATTCCAAGAGATTGTAAAAGCTCTATAAAGAGATTACCATGTGAAATGGGTGGATGAAATACGAGAGTGTGCTGGGGTCATGGGGGAAAAAAAGAGGCTAGAGATCAGAGGAAATAGATTGAACTTTGAGACCTTCATTCTGCAGTGGATCGAAAATGGTTGAAAATGATAATGAAGTACTTATTATAGAGATATAAACTATATATATAAACAACTATATGCATTTGCAGTTCCAAAGAGAAGAAACAAATGATATAAACAGTAATTATATGTTCGCACATTAATAACAACGAATATTGTAAATTCTGTCACTTTCTCTTTCAATTTATAACCACTTTTTAAAATTATTAAATAAATTTGATAAAATGCAACTTATAAATAGGAATCTTAACAGATTTTGATATTTTGTAAGAATATTTATGTATAAATTTACATTAAACAAAAACCATATACACATAGGACGTTTTTACGTGTGTCTGCGTTTATTTAAACACAATATATTATTGCTTTTATTATTACTTATACCAAGAATTGTTTTAGCACATTTTTTTTTTTTTTAAGTGTCATAGCATCGGCCGGGACGCGAACCCGCAACCCGGGCAACTGCCTGCTAGTGCAACGCAGTCGCGCTGACCTCTCGACCACCTATGCAAGACTGTTTTAGCACATTTAAGTTCCACCGTCTCCCTAAATAGCAGCTTTTAATTTATTTTTTTTCCCGAGAAAAGCAGATCCAGATTGGCTGTTCCACATTTAAAGAAAAACCAGACACTGTCGAATTTCACAAAGGGGAAAAAGAATTTAATTATCTACATTTTAATTAAAACTTTGGCTTTATGTTAATTTCATGTCTCCTCGTATTGTAGTTAGAAGTAAGTATTATATTATTAACTTTTATGAAACTAACTTTTACTTTAACTCTAGGCCTCAGTTTATTTATACATTTTTGATATGATGTCTTTCTTAGCTTAATTCAATATTTTATATTCGTGACATTAAGTTCATTTTTAAAAGTTTTTTTTTTTCTACTTTCATTATTAAAATTTTTAATAAGTTTCTGACATTAAGAATTGCTAAAAAATTAATAAGCTTAAAAGATTTTACAGAATTGCGTGACCATTCTAACTGATGATTTTTAACGTTATTTAGCTATTTCCCATTTAAAACATTCAACTTATAAACATTATGTGCTCATTCTACGTAGTATTTCAGTAATGTATAATTCGTACTTACTAATTAATATAGCATTTATCTAATAAAATATGTAGCTTTTAGTATATAACTAATACCTATATTTATTTTTTTAATATATTTACAATAAAATATTTGCATTTATAAACATATTTAAAACTTTTGCATTATCTTTTTTAAATTAAAATACATATTTTATTTGATAAATGCTATATTAATTAGTAATTACTGAAATACTAAGTAGAATATTGTTAGATTTACTCTATATTTCAATGTAAATTTATCTTAATTATTTTACTATACAATGTAAATAGATACTATTTCCCCCCATTCTACCACTTTTCTTAAAATAAAAAAACAATTTTAAACCTCTATTCCACATGTACAAGCTTTTTACTTTTCATCTTGAATTACTCGGTTAAAATTATTATTCCTACTCGATGGTATCTAAAAGATGTGGTGCGATTGGTTGTTATGGAATTAGCAACGTCACACAACCCGAGGCCAATAAACATTATCGTCTTTAACACGTGGGATTAGTATAAATTGTTTAAATTTCTACTCAATGTTTATTTTATGTAAAGGTTAAAATATTTGCGGGAACCCTTGAATTACTGGAGCCATAATAATATATTTAGATCTAAAGAAATCACGTTTTATTTCTATAAGTAAAACAAAAATATGAGTGTTGTTCATATTAATTCCACTCAATTAATTAGTGGAAATCGAGCTGAAAGTTCTACCCATCTATCTACTAATGAATTGGAAATGGGACGGATACAACTTAGTCGGCCACCAAGTGTATCTTCGCGACATGCTTGGGGAAATGATGTCGGCATTGACAACCCACTGCAACATGATTCGGAAGAAAGTTTGCAAGGTCATTATACTGACGAATTTGGAAATGTAGCATTATCTAGAAATCCTTTGGGACCAAGTACTATACAAAATCAATTAGAAAATGAAAATTTGAGTTGCTGTCAGTTCCTACAAAAAGCTATTCAGGGTATTTTTCATTCAATTAATTTAGCATTTATAGTACTATAATTACATTTTTAAATCTAAGTATAAATCGATGAGAAAATTTAATATAATTACTACCATTTTAATCCACTTTAATTTTTATTTTATTAAATGTTAGCTTTAAATCTATTTTGATGTCTTCAATGGATATCGTGTTCAAATAATTGGAAATAGTAAATGAGTGATTGATAGTTTGTTTTTCTTTAAACTTAATCCTTATAGGTTATTTTAATATTTAGTGTTCATAATTTATTTATGGTTTATGGTCACAATTTTTTATAATGAAGTTTACAAACTTGAAACAACTATGATCCGGATTAAGGATTAAAAGAAATAAATACTATTAGTAATTAAGTATCCTCATTTTGCATAGTCCCAGTGTTTTTTGTCCAAAGCAAAAGTTTTTTTTTTTTTTTTTAAAAAAAATTTTTTTAAAAAAAAAAATAAAAGAAAAGAAGGAAAAAAAATATAAATTTTAAAAAAAAAAAAAAATAGGAAAGGAGGAAAATATTTTTTTTTATTTATTAAAATCCCCCATACCCAAAAAAATTCAAGGTTAAAAATTTTTTTTTTAAAAAGATTTGAAATTAACAAAACATATAGCAAAGGATGTAAATGTTAATACTATTAAAGTTCATAGTGGTTAATAATCATTAAATGTTTAGAAAAATTGGATATCAACATTTTTTTATATTTTGTGAATTAGTACTAGATGCTATTAGACAATGCTCTAACCAACTGAATCAGATGCATCTGTTATCTGACAATTTTCATTTTTTTAATTAACCCTTTAAGCATGCAGATTAATGCTATTAAATTTAAAAGTGCTATGACTATTTTTGTGCCTATTATAAGCATATGCATAGATTTGTAGAACAGGCATGCATGAGATCCTTTGTGACTTTCTAAATGTTAAGAATAATTCAAAGTTTATTTATTGCAATTATACCCTTCAAAACAAACTTAAAAAAAATACTACTATTTGATAAATTTTTCTACATAATAATTCGAATGTAAAATAAAAATTGATTTAATAATATTAAATAAGTTGTGTTGAATTCAAATATACACACCCTCAAATTATACAATACACAAGGCTCAATAGCGATCATTCTGAGAGTAAGAACAGGGCGCTTGAACCAAGTGTCAATTGCGAGAAATTAGCAGAACACACTACAGGTCATTACACCTGTCTCAGAAACGATATATTTAACTGTTTTTGAGTAGGAACAGCAACCTGTACGTCATTGATACCTTTCATTTATTCATACTGAGTTACTCATAAAAAATATAATTAATATTTATAACTATATATGCTGACACCTCTCACATGAAAAACATTTCTTATTGGAGTGTGTTAACACATATAGTTATAATTTACAGTTGTCTAAAAAAAGTTTATTAATTTTATAAATTATAACTAATATTTGTATATTTGCATATCAGTATATATATAGATAGATAAAATATTTTTTTTATACATTCAGTTTTTGTGTTCATTTTTCTGTTAAAACCTTAAATTGTATGGATTTGTTAAATATTGAGAATACAGTTTATATATATGACAACTGCTACTCAAAAAAATTTACTCATGTTCAGAACCTGGCTAATCAATTTTGGCACCTGAAACAAGCTTGAAAATTCTATTTTTTAAAAATATTGAAAAAGCTATTAGTGTTTAGTTACAATGGTCTTCTGAATAAAGCAATGGTTATAATAATATGTATATATATTAAATAAAAAGAAATGTTTTTATGTATAAAATCTCCTTTTAATATCTATTCCTCCCATTTAACACTGAAGTTGTTGATTTGTTCTACCCTTGCCTGATACTGAATATAAATTTGAGTATATATTACCTTACAAGCTTGTATTTGTTTATTGGATGTTGAATTTTTTTTATATCAATATTCATAGACATGTTTTGATTTGAGGTGGTTGTTCAGATTAATTGGAAATATTATCATTATACATATGTTTTTTTTAATTTGGAATGACCTAAACCAATAATGGGCGAATATAGTTTGAATTCCTATAGTTAATTAAGAATGAACATAAGTTATAATTTAAGAATATAGTTTAATTTGTTGACATATATATATATGAAAATCGTTTTCACTTATATTCTCAAGTGAAAGCATAGATTTTTATTTGTTCATCTTAATATGAAGATAGGTATTTCCTTAATCTTATTGACAAAATATATATAAAAATGAGTAAGAAGTATAAATTTAATTAAATTCTGTGCATAAATTTATTTATTATATTAAAAATGAAGACAAAAAACAACAACATAAAATTAAAATATTTGCAAATTATAAATTGATTATATTCAGTTAGTGATATGTAGAGGTGCAGTAATTTTTTAATTAGTCATAATTATAGAAGTTATTTAGGACTTAAACGTTATTATGTAATACTTTTTCCATTTACAGGGACTAAATTTAATTGTTCATTTATTTCAATATTAATTTCCAAATATAATAAAGATAAAATTTTTAGAAATTTTACCAAATTCACCACTTCCTTTATTTTGCTGTAATATCTTATATAAATGCAATTTATTCACTCTATTTTGAACACTTTTTAGCAAAAAAACTCTATTGTACATATATGTACACAGTCTTATGTTTTGATTGTACTGCTGTCATCTTCAGAGCTATGATATAATGAAACAAAACAAAATACATACCTATATAAATAATACCATAAAAAATATAAATAATAAAGTTAATAAAAAAATAAAAAAAACAACATAATAAAACTGAAATAAATATAACTATAATTGAACCCAAATAAAATAATCCAGATAATATAAAATAAAATATACAATATAAAATGAGTATAAATTATATGTGTATACTTGTCTCCATATATTTATATTTATGAACAACTACTAATTTAAATATATTATTTATTTTTATTATTTTTAATAATCTCCTAATTATTTCTATTTCTTATAAACTTATAATCCCCACATTAATAAAAGTTATTATCATAGTTCTGAAGAAGACTGCTGCAGGACAGTTGAAACATAAGATGATTGTGTGTACATAATATGCACAATAAAAAGTTTTTTTTGCTAAAAAGTGTTCAAAGTAGAGTGGATAAATTGCAAAGATAAATTGTCATACTTATTAATTTTAAAAACAGTAGATCATTAGGGAAATGGATATGTAATATAAAAAATAATAATGAGAATGATAAAGCTGGGTTAGTATATAAGATTATTTGTGAATTTTGTAACAAGATATATATTGGTCAGACAGAGAAAACTGCATTAGAAAGAGGTAAAGAACATGATAGAGCAATTAAAAGGAAGGATATGAGATCAGGGATTGATCTACATTTTTTAAATACTGGGCATAGAATAAGATGTGAAAAAAACATTCAAATAATTAAATATATAAAAAAGTATAGTGAGAGGATATGTTATGAATCTTTGTATATACAAGAGAATTTTGAAAAATGTATGAATATAGTTAAAGGTCCTGTAAAATAGGCTGGAAAATGGGTGTTTTAGATAGCTGAAAAATTTAATTTAAGTTAAGTATAATTATAGGTAAATTATATGTATATATTTATATAGATAATTATCATTCTACTTATGTTAAGTTTAAATTATTAAATATTACAATTTAGTCATTAGCTAAATTTGTAGTAATGTGCATGAAAGAAAATGTGGAACAAAAATCATCATCACATTTTTATATAGTAAAGGAAGCTGTAGGGCACCCAAGTTTAAATGCTACAAGATCAAGTTCCAATAACTTAAGACAGAAAGAGAGTGGGGCAACAGTTATATTCTTTATTTGTTTGTGTGTTGATAAAAACTCAAACTGAATGATCCACACATTTAATTATTCAATATTTAATTTTTTTTTTGTTAAAAAGTAAAATAATAACACATATACAGGAAGTGTGTGTGTAAACGGTTTAATTATCATTGTATATTTCAAATATTAAACTCTCTTCAAAGCTAACCTACATTTACTAGATTCTAATATTTTATTATATTTCTTTTTTTTTAAGAGTTATAGTTTGGGATTTGAAAGTAAGAATTTGATTTTAGATATTGAAATTATAATTTCTAAAAAAAACATTTAGATTGTTGTAATAGGCCAGTTTTATAAACAATGTGAATGGCAGTGTGTGTGTGTGAGTGTATGGCATAAATAAATTACATTTACATATATTGAAAATGTTAAAGAAAAAGAAAAACAATTCTGTTAGATTATTATTTTTTTTACTTGCTCAAAGGTTTTGCTATAAAGATTTCTTGTTTGTATCTGTATTTCTCAAGACTCAGAAATCCAGCTAGAAATCTTCAAAGAGAAGAGATTGAATATTATAGTAGTGCAAATTTTAACAGCCAAGTGAGACAAGAAACGCTTGGGATAATTTTTCCTTCAAAACAAGATTAGTCTGAAAAATCAAGGTAGTGTGATTTTTAAATATGTTTACGGCACAATGGTTTCATGCAACTCCAAGGAGTTTTCTATCTCAATACTATAACAATTCATTTTCGAGTTTTATGTTTCCAGTTTATCATGGTCAGATAACCTAGTCCTGCCATGAACCCTAGCTTCTAAATCTCATACAAAATGAGCAAGGCATAGTTCTGAAGTAGTGTATTTATCAGACTCTAAGACTCAAAGGAGTAGGACATTGCAAAGGTTTTTGCATTATTATAATTCGGGTTGTAAATTGTTTACAATAATGCTAAATTGAGATAACTCTCCTGATGTTCATGTTGTATTGTGTACTTGTAGTCCATGGCTGGTTTCTGTATCTATTCCAGTATTGCAATCATTATTTATTTTTTTGCTGTCAGAGCTCTGGAAAAAAGTTTTGACAATTGGTTTGGCTTATGAACTTCATTTTATGTATCACATATACTTAAAAATAAATGATAAAAAATAATAGTGAATAAAGAAATTAGTCACACATGCACAAACAGGATAGAATTGTAGAATAAAGCAAGGAAAATAAATTATACAAATAGAATCAGGATTGAGACAGGCAGATTCAGTGGTGGATTAGGGGTAATAATAATAGTAGTATTTAGTAATAGTGAAAAGTTACATGGAGGGAGAAGAGATATGAAGCTTATTTTATGAGAATTTAAAAAGTTCATATTTGTATTTTTTGTATGCAAAAGGTATTCTAGACCCAGCAGATGAAAGCAGCAGCAGCAGTTTTTTTATTCACTTGTTGAAGAGGACTGGTTTTTTGACTCAACTATTGAAGGAAACAGTAGCCATCATTCCTGATTTAGCTACTGAAAAAGATAGAAGCAGAAGTTTACCTGTGGTGAGCACACTATTAGTCTAGAAAAAGGTTTTCTAAAATGGATTTAAAGAAGAATTATGTGTTGAGCTTTAGCTAAGAGCTAAGCATCATAAACTACATCATATAGCCTTAACTGAAATATGTAAAATAGAGGAATAGCGCGGAGATAATCTGCAACAAGCCATGTCTCCAGCCAAGAGTATGAGTGTCTATCTCTATACGTTAGCCTGATCAGGAAAATTATTAGAAAGAAAAAAATGGATAAATTCTTTTTGTGTGTTAGCCTGAAAATATTCTATTACAAAATGGAAAAAAATTGATTGGGTATAATAGCCTGGAAGTAAGTGTTAATGGAGAAGCCAAAAGAAAAAATCCAACATGGAAAAAATGTAATTTACAACTGATAAGGATTCCAAAGAAGAATAAATCCATGGTAAAAAGGTACTATAATGTGCACATTATACTTAAATGTATAGATAAGTTTTAAATTAAGTAATAATTGTTAATAATTAACAAACAATATTTAGTATTTTTTTTATTTCATGAAAACATGTTTTTTTCTTCATATTATTTTCCCTTCAAAATTATAAAAAGGATGCTAGTTAATTTAAAATTATTATCTTTGTTAGATAATTTTTTATATAAATAAGTGAGTCATAATGAATCATTTTATTAATTTAACATTTTCTTTTAAAACATTTTTTTTTATTCATTTGATTTTCCCTCTATTATAAAAGGGTTTTTTTGAAAAACTAATTTCAAATTTTCTTATCTCTGATTGTTAAAAATTGTTTTTGAATTTTAGTTATAACTAATTTAATGAATAAAAGTCAACTGCTTAAATCAGTTTTTTAATATTAAATATACATTTTTATCAGAAAATATATTTTTGAATTATCATATTATGCCATTTAAAAAAAATTATCAGTTTATTAAACAATTGTTTAAAAATCTAGTGATAAAATTTTTATTCCTCCAGCTATCTGGTCTATGAATTAACAGTGTGTATGACTTGATTTCATAACAGCTTATTGTTTTAGGGATATTTAAATTATCCCATTAATGCTATTTCAATTATAGTATAATAATCCTATACATTTTTTTTGTTTGCAGTTACAGTCCCTGGAGTCATATGATCTTGAGCTAGCTCTAGAGAGCAATATTATTTAGTTATATGGATGTAAGGATTGTTTTTGTCCTGACATCCAGATGATAACTCTGGATGGCACAAAGATATCAACTTTAAAGTCCATTCATTGCATTCTATTTTTTAGAGAAAATTTAGTTTATAGTTGAACGGTAGACTAATGATACCATAAGGCCAGAATATTGGGATGATCAGCAAGTATTAGTATCCCAGCATTTTGAATATAGATATTTTAGCACATAAGTATGTGCATTCAAATAAATGTTACATTCTGCCCTAAGTTTGGCAATGGCTAGATAAATAACATATTTCATAGCATATCTCATTTAAATCAAATCATAAGAGATAACTGATTGCAGATGATTGTTGATTAGTGCAACTCATAAGTTGTAGTTTATTATTCTTGGTATAACTACTATATGGTTTTATTCTGTGTTGACTCTCATGGTCCTTGCTCATACTTATGTATGTGATTTTCATGATCCTTTTATATTTGTGATAGCTGTTAATTCAATGTTAATTGGTTATGACTATTTATTTTATGGGAAGATAATGTTTTTCCCATCATCCCATATTTACTTTTTATTGTCCTAATGGTTGATTGTAATGGGAACTGATTGACTATTTACATTAAAGAATATAATTGAGTTGAGTATGACACTGGCTAATTTATGCCAAGTGATGACATTTAATAGAATGTAATATCTTGTTTATATATATATGGATGTAAAATATGAAAATAAAAATGATCCATTAAGATGAATTGAACATCTAGAATTCTGTAAAATGGTATGAAAAAGAGTTAATAAAAAGAAAATATAGTTGAAATTAGCAAAGAAAATTAAATAAAAAAATAAGTTTCAAAATTATAAAACATCTTAATATTGGAAGAATAGAAAAAATAGGAAGAATTTTATAAAAATTGGTATAGTAACAAAGAACAAGAAAACAAATCTGTTCTAATTATGCTTCTAAATTGCTATACATTTTAAATGATGAAATGAGACATGCAATTAAATCCATGAAAAAGAGGGAAGAGTTACAGGAAATGATAGCATTATTATTGATACATTAAAAAGAAGCTGGTAAAGAATACAAAGTTGTTAGCAAAATTATTACCAAATGTATAAATAACAAAGACAAATCTGTTGATCGGAAAAATGCAATACTAATATTGATATTTAAGAGAAGTAATAAAGGAGATATTAGAAATTACAGACCTGTTGTCTCTATAAGTTTTATATAAAATCTTTACTAAATTAATTACAACTAATTTACAATAAAGTTTGGACTCAAATCAATCAAAAGAGCAAGCTGGATTTGAAAGTGGTTGTAGCATAGTGGGCCACATCCAAGAATCAAGAGAAGTTATAGAAAAAATCAATGGAATATGAATTGCCATTGTGCTTTGGATTTGTAGATTATAAAAAGGCATTTATTTCTCTGTTTCTGTGGTGATTAAAGCTTTGGATCATCAAGATATAGACTCAGGATATCGTCATATTCCAAAGAATATTTATCAACATGCAATAGCAATGATTAGATTATATGATGATACTAAGATTAACATTTATAAAGATGTATCATAGAGTGAGTCCATATTTTCAAAATTTTTTATCACAATTTCACGAGAAGTGTTTTGTGGATTAAAATGGGGAAATTAATATACAGTGGCTTTTCTAAGAAGAAAAAAAATTGATAATCATGAATTAAAATAAGTTATCGACTCACATATCTTAGTCAGATTATTTATGTAGGTGAAAACATATTGGATAAAATTAATTAAAGAATTAAACTTATAATATATTAAGTGCTTTTGGTAGAAATAATTTTAAAGGTAATTGCCTGCTTTTGAAAAGGTTAAAATTTCATACTAGTGGATTTGAGATTTGTATAATTAACAGAAGAATGG